>JAIOJX010000032.1:161898978-162498978 GCA_022376925.1 Tragulus kanchil
GGACAGCCCAGAGTTCCTCCCCTCCCCCACCCAGAAAGACCTCAGCGTCAGGCCGGCTGAAATCCCCGCCTCCAGAAAGCTGCAGGCCTGGACCAGTCTCCAGTGGCTGCCCCCATCAAGCCCAGGGTGGGGCAGGCGGAGCTGCTGAGGCAGGACCGCCCCTCCCCTCCTCCTCAGGCCCTCCTGGTGAGCGTACTCCCCTGGGGCCACTTCAGGAACCTGAAGGAGGACCCCTGCAGGGGGATGGGGAGGTGGCCAGGGGCTCCTCTCTGAAGACCCAGGTCCTGGAGCCACGCTCTGCTACCTCCCTGAGCTCAGGGAGCTGGTCCCAGGGCCATGCTGGCTGCGGCTTTAAGCAGGGTCCCTGTGTCCCAGCAGAAGTGCTTGACACCCCAAGGAACAAACAAGGGACTCTTACATGTGAAATGCAGGCAGGAAACATCTGCTTCAAGGGCTGTTCCCCCACGCCTCGGGGAGAGCCCACTCTGCCCCTCGCGCCCGCTGCCACACGTGTGGACAAACACAGCCACCTCTCCCAGACCCGCCCTCGCTCTCCCAGCTGGGGGATTCTCAGTCCCCGGTGACCGTCGTGGACAGGGAAACATTCTGGAAACAACCTCTGAGCTTGGCCCCGGGAAAACAGCCCCCTCCCCGACAGAGCTCCCAGAGGTCTCAGCCGGTCCCATTCCCACAGGGCTGCCCAGGGGCTCGAGAACTTTACGGAGCTGGGAGGACGCTCTGGGGAGGGGGAGGGGGCGCGGGACGTGAGCGATAGTCTGGCGGAGAAGCCGGGGGCGCTGTCAGCAGAAAAGCGCCAGGCCGAGGGTCAAGATGCCTGTCTCCCGACCCCGTGCGCTTCAAAAGGGCTTGAGAAGGCGAAAACAGAGAAGTGTTTATTATGGCAAACAAAGTGGACAACGTAGGATATGAAACGGTACACAGTGAGAACCCAGCTACGTATAAATTCAGAGGCAAAAGTCTAGAAACCGGCAAAGCTGGAGGCAGCTGCCATGCTCCTCTAAAGATACTTTCGTTTCAACCTTTCGACCTTTCCGCCAGGAGTCAACGCCACAACCAGACCTGGACGGCCACACACTTTGTTGGAAATCCTGAACGCTGAAAAGGCCAGGACAGCTGGCTTTCTTCTTAAATTTGGCAGCATGTGCTGGTATGAGGCTTAATCTGAGCGGACAGGGTCCTCACCTTCACTTACCTCACTTCGCGTGAATATCTGTATGTTTCACTGCGGAAAAATCAGTGTGTCTTCTCATTGGGCTTTCCTCCAAACCAGGTGTGTGGGCTTCAGCCAGCTCACACACCATGCCTCTTCCCGCGCCCGGCGGACTCTGCACTTGGCAAACAACTGACCCAGGGGATCCCGATGGGGTAGAGGAATTTAAAACACGCACCGGTAATAGAAGGGAAGGCCTAGTATTCCACCAAGTCCCAGACCCGTTCCTGACGTGCTGTGCCGTCTTAATGGGAGTCACTTCCTCTGGGCCTCGCAGAAACCCATGCTGGCTTCACCTGTGTCCCAGCAGAAGTGCTTGACACCCCAAGGAAAAAACAAGGGACTCTTACATGTGAAATGCAGGCAGGAAACATCTGCTTCAAGGGCTGTTCCCCCACGCCTCGGGGAGAGCCCACTCTGCCCCTCGCGCCCGCTGCCACACGTGTGGACAAACACAGCCACCTCTCCCAGACCCGCCCTCGCTCTCCCAGCTGGGGGATTCTCAGTCCCCGGTGACCGTCGTGGACAGGGAAACATTCTGGAAACAACCTCTGAGCTTGGCCCCGGGAAAACAGCCCCCTCCCCGACAGAGCTCCCAGAGGTCTCAGCCGGTCCCATTCCCACAGGGCTGCCCAGGGGCTCGAGAACTTTACGGAGCTGGGAGGACGCTCTGGGGAGGGGGAGGGGGCGCGGGACGTGAGCGATAGTCTGGCGGAGAAGCCGGGGGCGCTGTCAGCAGAAAAGCGCCAGGCCGAGGGTCAAGATGCCTGTCTCCCGACCCCGTGCGCTTCAAAAGGGCTTGAGAAGGCGAAAACAGAGAAGTGTTTATTATGGCAAACAAAGTGGACAACGTAGGATATGAAACGGTACACAGTGAGAACCCAGCTACGTATAAATTCAGAGGCAAAAGTCTAGAAACCGGCAAAGCTGGAGGCAGCTGCCATGCTCCTCTAAAGATACTTTCGTTTCAACCTTTCGACCTTTCCGCCAGGAGTCAACGCCACAACCAGACCTGGACGGCCACACACTTTGTTGGAAATCCTGAACGCTGAAAAGGCCAGGACAGCTGGCTTTCTTCTTAAATTTGGCAGCATGTGCTGGTATGAGGCTTAATCTGAGCGGACAGGGTCCTCACCTTCACTTACCTCACTTCGCGTGAATATCTGTATGTTTCACTGCGGAAAAATCAGTGTGTCTTCTCATTGGGCTTTCCTCCAAACCAGGTGTGTGGGCTTCAGCCAGCTCACACACCATGCCTCTTCCCGCGCCCGGCGGACTCTGCACTTGGCAAACAACTGACCCAGGGGATCCCGATGGGGTAGAGGAATTTAAAACACGCACCGGTAATAGAAGGGAAGGCCTAGTATTCCACCAAGTCCCAGACCCGTTCCTGACGTGCTGTGCCGTCTTAATGGGAGTCACTTCCTCTGGGCCTCAACTTTTGGATCCGCACCCCGAAAGAGGAGCATCCCGAGTCTCTCCTGGGCCTGCCTTTCCACACGGTCCTGATTCTTGGGGCCAACACGCCGGCAAGAGTCCCTAAAGAGGACCCATCTCCCCAGCCTACCGGATGGCTCATCCGTCCGTGGCTGGCCAGCCAGAGGAGTCCCAGGCCCGTGAGAGGAGAGGAAGGCTTCCAGACATCTGGTGGCTGCAGAAGGGTCATCGCCCATCAGGGAAGGCTGTGCCTGCCCTTGACCCCATCCTGACCTTGCAGGTTCCCTACGGGCAAGCCCTAAGCAGGACTGCAAGTGACCTGCGTCTCCAGCGCATGTAAGGGGCAGGGGGAGGAGCTAGCCGGCAGCCCCTCCAAGGGGCTCCCTCCCAGGTTGCTCCTCCCTGGAAGAAAGCCAAGGGGGCCAAGTCCCAGGGGTGGGATTTTAGGGACTTGAATGAAGGACAGGCAGGGCTGGGGGCAGCGTGCCTCCAGCTCCCACAGTTCCAAGCACTAAAACACCCCCTCTCCACATGCGGTGGGTGGACCCTCCTCACACCTGTGATATGCATCGACAGCGCGGTGAACCTGAACTTGATGGAGAAACACCCCGTGCCCCAGGGGTCCTCTCCTCCACAGGACACCGCCACCCCACAGCTTTGTGATTTTTAATTTTCTTCTAATTTTAGGATCGCGCAGCTCTGAGAACCCCTCTAAGTGTTTCAGGAGACAGTAACGGTCCTACACTAAAATCATTCAACCAACACTATAATTTTAGTGCCACCATCAAAATGAACAGTCAAAAATACAAATTGGGCTTACCTCACTTGGCGTGAATATCTGTATGTTTCACTGCGGAAAAATCAGTGTGTCTTCTCATTGGGCTTTCCTCCAAACCAGGTGTGTGGGCTTCAGCCAGCTCACACACCATGCCTCTTCCCGCGCCCGGCGGACTCTGCACTTGGCAAACAACTGACCCAGGGGATCCCGATGGGGTAGAGGAATTTAAAACACGCACCGGTAATAGAAGGGAAGGCCTAGTATTCCACCAAGTCCCAGACCCGTTCCTGACGTGCTGTGCCGTCTTAATGGGAGTCACTTCCTCTGGGCCTCAACTTTTGGATCCGCACCCCGAAAGAGGAGCATCCCGAGTCTCTCCTGGGCCTGCCTTTCCACACGGTCCTGATTCTTGGGGCCAACACGCCGGCAAGAGTCCCTAAAGAGGACCCATCTCCCCAGCCTACCGGATGGCTCATCCGTCCGTGGCTGGCCAGCCAGAGGAGTCCCAGGCCCGTGAGAGGAGAGGAAGGCTTCCAGACATCTGGTGGCTGCAGAAGGGTCATCGCCCATCAGGGAAGGCTGTGCCTGCCCTTGACCCCATCCTGACCTTGCAGGTTCCCTACGGGCAAGCCCTAAGCAGGACTGCAAGTGACCTGCGTCTCCAGCGCATGTAAGGGGCAGGGGGAGGAGCTAGCCGGCAGCCCCTCCAAGGGGCTCCCTCCCAGGTTGCTCCTCCCTGGAAGAAAGCCAAGGGGGCCAAGTCCCAGGGGTGGGATTTTAGGGACTTGAATGAAGGACAGGCAGGGCTGGGGGCAGCGTGCCTCCAGCTCCCACAGTTCCAAGCACTAAAACACCCCCTCTCCACATGCGGTGGGTGGACCCTCCTCACACCTGTGATATGCATCGACAGCGCGGTGAACCTGAACTTGATGGAGAAACACCCCGTGCCCCAGGGGTCCTCTCCTCCACAGGACACCGCCACCCCACAGCTTTGTGATTTTTAATTTTCTTCTAATTTTAGGATCGCGCAGCGTTCTGAGAACCCCTCTAAGTGTTTCAGGGAGACAGTAACGGTCCTACACTAAAATCATTCAACCAACACTATAATTTTAGTGCCACCATCAAAATGAAATAATGGCTGTTTACGGTGTCACACCTTTCAAATGACCTTCATTTGAATACAAATTGGGGCTGGAAAGTCTAAAAGCTGCTCTGTTCCAGAAGGCTGCAAAGCGCAGGAGCTCCGCGAGGGTTTCTCTACCCAAGTATCCTCCCCAGGACCTCTCTCCCTGGCGCTGCTGGCGACACGTTCAGCACCTCTGTGCCGGATGGAAGGGCCCTGGCCGCGCCCAGCAGGCAGGCTGGGGAGGTGGCGGAGAAGGTAGCGGGTGATCTGGGAAGCCCCGCTGTGCTGGGACTGGTTAGGCCAGGGGCCGGGAGGGTTCGAGAAACTTCCTGGGAGGAGACGGATGCTGCTCTGCGATCCCTGGTCCACGTGGCGCACCCCTCACCTGCTGCTTCTCCCGCAGCCTTGCTCAAGCCCTGCTTGCTGCCCACGCTGCCCCCACGCACCCACCTCCGCCCACAGTGAACCCCACGAGCCTCCCCCGGCTTTCTCCGCTCTGCGTCTTTGCTCAGACGCCCACATACCAGGTGGAAGAGAGAAGGAGCTCCCCCGGCTAACTGCTGTTTAAGAATTTACGCGTCAGTTGTCCCCCGCACAGGCGGAGGTGGAGAGAGGCGGGCAGGCTGCGTAGGTGAGGCTCTCCTTTCTCTCGGGCCAGAAGGGTGTCTTTCTCAGGTTTGAATCCCAAACACCCAGCCCCCGGTTCATGTTTCCTGCACTGAAACCTTAACTCTAGAAGCTTCCTGGTGCTAAGTTGCTCAGTCATGTCTTTGTCTTCTCAGGGACTGTAGCCCCCCAGGCTCCTCTGCCCACAGGATTCTTCTGGCAAGAAGACTGGAGTGAGTGTCCGTCTAGAGGCCTCCTGGACTCTAACTGCTCAGTCCGTCCAGTCTGAAGCACGCCACCATTGTCACTGCCTCTCCTTCATGTCAAGAACGTGGGTTCTTTTTAAGAACCCGGGCTCAGCAGTTTTTAGATGTAGGACTCAGGGTAAGCGCTTTATTCCTCTGAGTCTTAGTTTCTGCATCTGTAGACTAGTAATAATAATCAACCCCCTGGAGGTGTTTCTTTGTCGTGTCGACACCCCCACCGCCCTGTTGGGTTGCCGAGGTCTCTGCCAGGTGCAGGCTCCAGCCTCGGGTTGGACCCACGTTCCCGCTCTCCCATCCAGGGCCCCTGGTCCTGCTCTTTGCCTGGCTGGGATCCAGAAGATTCCCCTGCCACCCGCATCCTTCAAGGGGAGCTTGGCTCCTGCTTCCCAGAAAGATCCCTGGACCGTCCTTGCCTCTGCTCACCTCCCCATTGGGCAGCTCAGCACCCCTCACAGACTGCCAGTTCTTCCAAGGGCCTGACTTCCGGGTGGATCCTCTCTCAAAGGCAACTTCCTCAAGGAAAGAGCCCTTGTCTCCCAGTGCTCCCTCGCTCCTGAGCCCTCCTGAGCCCTCCAGCCCACTGCACACTGCACCTGCCGTCACTCCAACCGCTAAGGCACAAACGGAAACTGGTCTCTTCTTGTCCCAGGCCCCGTGCCGCGGGTCAAAACACCAGCTCTCCATCCCAGGCCCCTTAAACACACTGTAGAAGGCCCTACCGATGTCTCCTCCTCAATTTCTTGCCTGTCCATGCTTCTCTTTCCTTTCCCTGGTTCTCACTTTCCTCACTTCCTACCAGGAAACCCAAGCCAGCATCCATTTCGCCCCGTTTCATTCGATGCTGCCATCCACCGGGTGTGTGCGCGTGTGTGTGCTCACTCGTGTCCAACTCTTTGTGTGCCCATGAGCTGTAGCCCACCAGGCTCCTCTGTCCATGGGGTTTCCCAGGCAAGAATACTGGAGTGGGTGGCCATTTCTTCCTCCAGGGGATCTTCCCGGTCCCCGATAATGAATCCATGTCTCCTGCGTCTCCTGCGCTGGCCGGCAGGCTCTCTACCATGGAGCCTCTACCGGGAAGCCCGCTGAAATTCCCACAATTCCCACACGGTTCGGTCAGCTCCTGCTCCGACAGCGTCCGTGTAGGTGTCCCTGTGCCTAACTTGAGCCCGTTCCAGATGCCTCCCAGTCTGCATCCACGCCCTGGAACATCACGCAGCCACAGAAAGGAAGGGGGCCCTGGCACACGCTCGCAGGGCGGGAGAACCCTGAAAGCAGCTCAGCAGGTGAAAGAACGCGGACACAGAGCACCACACACAGTAGGATCCCATAGACGTGAAGTGTGCAGAGGAGAAAAGGCCCCGAGAGACAGAAGGCAGATCAGTGATGTCCGGGGGCTTCAGGGAGATGGTGGGCTTGAGGGATGGTGGCTAAGACTGCCGAGGTTTCTCCTTGGGGTGACGAAAGCATTCTAAAACTGATTGGCGTGATGGCACACAGCTCCGTGAATACACAAGAAGCCACTGGACTGTGCACCTCCCGGGGGCGAATTCTCTCGGGAAAGCTGTGTCACGCTCCAGTCAGGCTCCGTGTCCCTCTTCTCCCTCGCCATCCTCCCCTACCTGCCTCAACTGGGACTGGGCATTCCACTCAGTCCATCCAAAGATACCAGCCTCTGAGGCCCGCTCCGCACTCCCGTGGCACTCCTCACTCACGCATTCACCCAGGCGTGCGTCCAACAAGCGAGGACTGTGGGCACAAGACAACACAAGCGCACCCGCGGCCTCGTGAGGAGCCAACGGACAATAACGAGGAACAGAAAAGCAAGTCGAAGGAGAGCAAAGGCCGTGGTGCTGACCATGCCGCCCCCTTGGTCTTCAGCACTCTCAGTGAACTTCCCAGCTTTCTCCTGTTCCTCTTGAGAAGACCCTGGGATGCGAGGAGCCGAGATTCCACCCGGGGTGGGGGCTGGAGCCGGGAGCTGGGCGTTGGCTCGTTCACAGTCCAGGGAGGACACGCGGGGAGGGTCTCAGGGTGTGGGAACCTGAACCTGACCAGCGATGGCAACGCTGAGACAGCAGGACTCAGAAGCCCGGTGCGGGCCTGTGAGGATCAAGTGCCGAAGCCAGGCTCAAGGTGACCCTGCTTGGCAAGGAGCAGGGCCCCTCAGCTCCCCGGTCCTCTGCTTTCCTCTGCTGGCCTGGGCAGAGCTGAGCGAGCCACGGCAGCCTCACTCCGAGAGGCTCTTCTGGACTCTCCTACAACCCCGGGGCAGAGAGCGGAGGGGCAGTGTCCACGGAACTCTGGGTCGGGGCCCGCCTCTACTAGTGGCAGATGGAGCCTGGAGTGGATTTCATCAGATTTTTTTTTTCTTAAAGATTTATTTATTTATTTATTTTGGGCGGGGGTCGGGTTGGGGAGGGAGGGGAGCAGGCGGGCCACTGCTATTGGTCTTTCATTTCTCTATTTTCATCCGTCTTTGTTCTTTGGCTCCTGCGGGCCTCCCATCGCGGAAGCCTCTGTTGTTGCAGAGCACAGGTTCTGGGCGCATGCGCTCCAGAGCTCCGGCTCAGTCATCGGACACATCAGTCCAGCCACTCCGCGGCACGTGGGATCTTCCCAGGCCAGGGATCAAACCGGCGCCCCTTGCGCTGCAAGGCGGTGTCCTTGCCAATGGACCACCAGGGGAAGCCCAGATTTCATCAGATTTAAGTAAAGAAATGTAGCCTTGCCCGCCTTCCCCGCAGCTTGGATCCATCCCAATCTGACACTGAGGGGGATCCTCAGAAATGATAAATTCGTAACAGCCTCACCGGCCAAGCAAAACGACTCAGGTTTTACTTTTTTTTTTTTTTTTTTTAAAGTGTGGGCCATTTTTAAAGATTTATTTATTTATTTATTTATTTATTTATTTTGGTGGGGGTGGGGTGGGGAGGGAAGGGAGCCAGTGGGCCACTTCTATTGGTCTTTCATTTGTCCATTTTCATGCATCTTTGTTCTTTAGCCCGTGTGGGCCTCCCATCGCAGTGACCTCTCTCATCGCAGAGCATCTGCTCTGGGCGCATGCGCTCCAGAGCTCCAGCTCGGTAATTGGACACATCGGTCCAGCCGCTCCGCGGCACGTGGGATCTTCCCAGGCCAGGGATCAAACCGGCACCCCTTGCACTGCAAGGCGGTGTCCTTACCCACTGGACCACCAGGGGAGCCCAGGTTTTACTTTTTTTAAGACAATGACCAGAGAGCTGGAGCAGAGGGCAAAGTGTGGCCTCTCACAGGGTCCCACTGGTCGGAGGGATCCCAGGGAAGGAAGGAAAGAAACAAGCTGAGACGGATTGAAGAATGTTTCAAAATCCTGGGGTGGACAGGCAGAGAACAGGCAACAGGACTTTCAGGGGGAAAGGCCAGGGACAGGAGAGTGGGGTCCCCATTAAAAACAAAAGAAAAAGAGCCTGTGACTCCAACTATTGGAATTAGAGCGGAGCTGCTCGATCATGATATACTGATTAATAGTGCTGAAAGCATGACGGTTAAGACAATCGTGAGGACAGCCGTGGGTGGGGTCCTGCTTGTGGGGGGGTCCCAGGAACACATCATTTCTATTGCCAGGGCCTGGGCAGGTGGCGGTGAATCCCCGTGGGAGAATCTTTTCCAAAAACAAAGGTTTTATTACGGTTTCCAGGGGCAAGGGTGAGGGGAAGGGCTAGTTAGGGAGTTTAGGATGGAGATGTACCCATGGCCGTATTTAAACTGGACAGCCCACTCCAGTAATCCGGCCTGGGAAATCCATGGATAGAGAGCCCGGGTGGGCTGTAGTCACACCACTGAGCATGCGTGAGGGGTGGAGGGAGATGGGGTGGTAGCAATAAACAGGTAGAACCAGACAAATAAAAAATAAATAAAATGGACAGCCAGCAAGGGCTCAGACACACCACGGGGAACTCTGCTCAGCGTCATGAGGCAGCCTGAATGCCAGGAGAGTTTGGGGGAGAGTGGGCTCATGTCCCTTGACTGTCCATCTGAAATGACCACAGCATCGCTAATCAACTCTATTCCAATCGAAACTAAAAAGCTATAGAAAATGGGCTCCAGAGAGCAAAGGTAGGGGTCTGCACTCACGGAAGATGGACCAAGACAAATATCCCGACTGGGGTGGCTCGGAGCTCGCCCAGAGCCCTGCTTCCAGCCAGTCAGCAGACACGGCCTTCCCGCAAACGCCAGCCCTCCGCGCCCGTCCCGAAGGGCCAGGACACCACAGGCCGGACGTCCGCTTGATCCTCCAGGACATCGGCCAGGGACAGGCGCACAGCTTCCCAGAGCCCCTCCCGGGGTCTCCCTGCCTCCAGCGTCTGACAGGGACGCCTGCTGTTGTGGAGGCGGCTAGAGGCCAGCGGGTAGTCTCCCGCTCCCGGCACACCAATGCCCCCCTGAATGACCGGGCTGGAGCAGAGGGCAAAGGCCACAGGACTTTCCCAGGGAAGGAAGGAAAGAAACAAGCTGAGACGGATTGAAGAATGTTTCAAAATCCTGGGGTGGACAGGCAGAGAACAGGCAACAGGACTTTCAGGGGGAAAGGCCAGGGACAGGAGAGTGGGGTCCCCATTAAAAACAAAAGAAAAAGAGCCTGTGACTCCAACTATTGGAATTAGAGCGGAGCTGCTCGATCATGATATACTGATTAATAGTGCTGAAAGCATGACGGTTAAGACAATCGTGAGGACAGCCGTGGGTGGGGTCCTGCTTGTGGGGGGGTCCCAGGAACACATCATTTCTATTGCCAGGGCCTGGGCAGGTGGCGGTGAATCCCCGTGGGAGAATCTTTTCCAAAAACAAAGGTTTTATTACGGTTTCCAGGGGCAAGGGTGAGGGGAAGGGCTAGTTAGGGAGTTTAGGATGGAGATGTACCCATGGCCGTATTTAAACTGGACAGCCCACTCCAGTAATCCGGCCTGGGAAATCCATGGATAGAGAGCCCGGGTGGGCTGTAGTCACACCACTGAGCATGCGTGAGGGGTGGAGGGAGATGGGGTGGTAGCAATAAACAGGTAGAACCAGACAAATAAAAAATAAATAAAATGGACAGCCAGCAAGGGCTCAGACACACCACGGGGAACTCTGCTCAGCGTCATGAGGCAGCCTGAATGCCAGGAGAGTTTGGGGGAGAGTGGGCTCATGTCCCTTGACTGTCCATCTGAAATGACCACAGCATCGCTAATCAACTCTATTCCAATCGAAACTAAAAAGCTATAGAAAATGGGCTCCAGAGAGCAAAGGTAGGGGTCTGCACTCACGGAAGATGGACCAAGACAAATATCCCGACTGGGGTGGCTCGGAGCTCGCCCAGAGCCCTGCTTCCAGCCAGTCAGCAGACACGGCCTTCCCGCGGCAAACGCCAGCCCTCCGCGCCCCGTCCCGAAGGGCCAGGACACCACAGGCCGGACGTCCGCTTGATCCTCCAGGACATCGGCCAGGGGACAGGCGCACAGCTTCCCAGAGCCCCTCCCCGGGGGTCTCCCTGCCTCCGGCGTCTGAACGGGACGCCTGCTGTTGTGGAGGCGGCTAGAGGCCAGCGGGTAGTCTGCCCTGCCGGCTCCCCGGCCACCACCCAACTGCCCCGTCCACAGAGAGCCCTCTGCTCTGGAGCGAAACCCAGCAGAGCAGTGCTCCCATCGTCCTCCTGGCTTGTTTAAGAAAACGCGCTTGCCCACGACGGCAGGCCGCCCTGCCGAGCGCCACCCCGTTTAGAGTTTGTCTTACGTGAAATCTCCAAGCCAGAGACCCTCCAGTCAGTCTGCATAAAGTGGAGTTATTGGTCCAAGTGTTTTTAAAAATAGATGCAACTCCAGACCCCAAGAAACTGAAGGGATATTATGGGAATACACAGCTGCGTTATTGCGTTACTCTATGAAAAATTGAGTTCTCAGCTCCTCTGCTCCCCTCCAGCTCCTCCCTCTCCTGGTTCCCACCTGAGAGTGCAGCTCCCGGCTCCGAGAACAGTGAATATTACAAACTAGCTCCCAGATCAAGCTGCGGGGCTCCGCGCTGCCCTGCCCACCATACGGGGAGCCAGTAGGTGCCAGGATGCCACTGAAGGCCAAATTTTAACTAACGGCAACCCCACAAAAAATCAGTCCGAGGGATTCCCTGGTGGCTCAGTGGTAAAGAATCCACCTGCCAAGGGCAGGAGACACGGGCTTGGCGTCTGCTCCAGATGCCACAGGCCTCAGAGCACCCAGGCCCAGGAGCCGCGACGCCCGAGCCCACGGGCTGAAGCTACCGAAGTCCACACGGCTGCCTCCTGCCTCCTCAGCAAGAGCAGCCACTGCAACGGGAGGCCCACACCTCGCAACTAGAAAAAAGTCCTTGCAGCAATGAAGACATGGCACAGCCAAAAATAAACTTTAAAAACCTGCCACAGCTTCAAGCTGGATTTGGGCATCATATTTTACCACAGCCTCCCAGGAAAGCTGGTCCCTACAGGGGAAGTCCCTCTGGGCTCGGAGACAGTGTGAAAGCTCCTTCCTGGGCCCGACATCCTGGGAGTGGCCCGAGGCCTCTCCAGCCCAGGCCCCCTGCCAGCCACAGAGGACGGAAGGAGAGGCGAGCCTTTACTCATGACAGCGGCCGCGGGAACGGCCGACACTCACGAGTGCTCGCCACAGTCCATAGTTTAGGCTGCGTGTGGACACAGAAAAGAAAGCCCACCCCACTGGGCCTCCATCTACTCTCAGCCCCGGCTATAAACTCACACGGTGAACCATAACCCCTAAGGGAATGCATTAGGCAGTGAGGCCTCTGGGAGGTCCCCAGGTTACGAGGGTGGGGCCCTCGCGAATGGGACTGCTCATGGTTGTTGCTGTCCAGTTGCTCAGTAGTGTCCAAACCTCGGCCACTCCAAGGAGTGCAGCACTCCAGGCTTCCCTGTCCTCCACGGTCTCCGAGAGTCTGCTCAAATTCACATCCATTGAGTCAGGGATGCCATCCAACCGTCTCATCCTCTGTCACGCCCTCTCCTCCTGCCCTCAACCTTTCTGAGTATCAGGCTCTTGTCCAATGAGCTGGCTCTCTGCATAAGGTGGCAGTGTCCTTATGAAAGGGACCTGGGAGCGAGACTCCCCAGCCTTCAGAATGACGAGAAGTAAATGTCTGTTGTTGACGAGACGCCTGTTCTCTGTATTTTGTTCTTCTGGACTCATCAGAAAAGACCCTGGTGCTGGCAAAGAGTGAAGGCAGGCGAAGGGGGCGACAGAGGATGAGAGGGCTGGATGGCAGCACTGACTCAATGGACATGAGTCTGAACAAACTCCAGGAGAGAGCGGAGGACCGGGGAGCCTGGCGGGCGCCGTCCAAGCGCATCTGTGTGAGGTCACTTCAGTCATGTCCGCCATGGGGCCGTCCTCTGCGGCAGCGCGTGGGGTCGCAGCGTCCGACGCTTAGCGACTGAACACCACCACCGACAGCCCCGAACACCTACGTCCCCTCAGCCAAGCGTCCCCTGGCCTGTCGCCAGCCCCTCTGGTAGCTGAGCCGGCGGCGTTCATCTGAGAACACACGCTCGAGGCGGGCAGAGAGCACACGTGCCTGGTGAGCTGGCCTCAGGCCTGAGAGGAGCAGTCCGGCCCCCGCCGCAGGCGCTCGGTGGACTCCACCAGCAGGAACCCAGGCTCCCTGCAGACCCCGGCCCACGCAAGTGCCCACCAAACACAGACCCTTGCTCCAAACACCGAAAAAGTAAAAATCCAAACACTTGTCGAGCATTTAATTTAGTAATTCAGTAATTTAGTTAAAGCCATGAGTAAATGTCTTAAATAGGACTTTTGTCTTTATTAAAGATGAGTGACTGGGTGTGTCACTAAGAGTGACACAGGACTGAAGATGCTTGCTATGCTCCCTTGTGATCTACAGAAGCTTTCGGCCCCGGATGCTCTGGAGACCAGGTTCTCTTGTCCAGAGCAAGGGAGCAGCTCCTTAAGACCCTGCCTTATCAAACCTTCTCTGTGTGGTGGCTCCTTGCTGGGAGGTGGGGAGGAGCCGACGCTCCTTCAGAGCCCGCAGCACCACCTCCTGCTCGTGAGTCAGGGATGCCATCCAACCGTCTCATCCTCTGTCACGCCTCTCCTCCTGCCCTCAACCTTTCTGAGTATCAGGCTCTTGTCCAATGAGCTGGCTCTCTGCATAAGGTGGCAGTGTCCTTATGAAAGGGACCTGGGAGCGAGACTCCCAGCCTTCAGAATGACGAAGTAAATGTCTGTTGTTGACGAGCGCCTGTTCTCTGTATTTTGTTCTTCTGGACTCATCAGAAAAGACCCTGGTGCTGGCAAAGAGTGAAGGCAGGCGAAGGGGGCGACAGAGGATGAGAGGGCTGGATGGCAGCACTGACTCAATGGACATGAGTCTGAACAAACTCCAGGAGAGAGCGGAGGACCGGGGAGCCTGGCGGGCGCCGTCCAAGCGCATCTGTGTGAGGTCACTTCAGTCATGTCCGCCATGGGGCCGTCCTCTGCGGCAGCGCGTGGGGTCGCAGCGTCCGACGCTTAGCGACTGAACACCACCACCGACAGCCCCGAACACCTACGTCCCTCAGCCAAGCGTCCCCTGGCCTGTCGCCAGCCCCTCTGGTAGCTGAGCCGGCGGCGTTCATCTGAGAACACACGCTCGAGGCGGGCAGAGAGCACACGTGCCTGGTGAGCTGGCCTCAGGCCTGAGAGGAGCAGTCCGGCCCCCGCCGCAGGCGCTCGGTGGACTCCACCAGCAGGAACCCAGGCTCCCTGCAGACCCCGGCCCACGCAAGTGCCCACCAAACACAGACCCTTGCTCCAAACACCGAAAAAGTAAAAATCCAAACACTTGTCGAGCATTTAATTTAGTAATTCAGTAATTTAGTTAAAGCCATGAGTAAATGTCTTAAATAGGACTTTTGTCTTTATTAAAGATGAGTGACTGGGTGTGTCACTAAGAGTGACACAGGACTGAAGATGCTTGCTATGCTCCCTTGTGATCTACAGAAGCTTTCGGCCCCGGATGCTCTGGAGACCAGGTTCTCTTGTCCAGAGCAAGGGAGCAGCTCCTTAAGACCCTGCCTTATCAAACCTTCTCTGTGTGGTGGCTCCTTGCTGGGAGGTGGGGAGGAGCCGCACGCTCCTTCCAGAGCCCGCAGCACCACCTCCTGCTCGTCTCCTTCCCATCGATGCCGAGGGCTAAGTGGGGCTGGTGCTGGGCCCGCCCTCCGGCCCAGTGCTCAGGCCACCCGCCCCCGCTCACGGCCTGTCAGAGCCACCTCGTGTCCCCTCGACAGAGCAGCCAGCAGCACCACCGGAGGCTGGCGGGTAGGGCGGAGGGCGCGCCGAGCCACACCTGGTGGCAGCGAGGATGCCCTCGTGGGATGCAGGAGCCCCACGCAGACAAGGCCGCCTGCTTCTCCAGCTCAGCTCTGCCCTCCTCCCCCGGGACCAGGGACTCCACCCCCATCACTTAAGCGATAATGATGGGGAACGGTCATGGGTGTTTCCACGCCGGCCACAGACACCATTATCCTGCACCAAATCGGCTCCAACGCAGCCAAGGTGTGGACGTTACTAAAGGTCTTTTCATCAAAGGCCTGCCTGCGGGTCTATTCTTCAGTTAGAAATCTGCCCAGAAGGTGCTTCTGCCACTGCAGAGCTTAAGATGCAATTGTAAGATTCCTTGTAAGGGTGGAGGGGAGCAACCGTCCCTTACCCCGCACGGGTGTGCTTCCCAGTCTACTGACTCCTTAGGAAATTACAGGTTTTCTGTTTATTTGTGATCCTAACTGAAGGTGCAGCAGAATGACACAGCACAACGGCACATGCTGCTACTTGATTACCTGCGCATAAGCCACCAAGAAGAAATTTTGGCAAAAGAGGCGTTGCTGTCAATACTCCCACCCGCGGACACCTCCGTGTAATTCCTCAGAAGGAGCGAAGAGGATGAGGAGCAAGCGAGCGAGCACCCATTATGTGTCTCCCTTCTTGAGAAACTTTCTGTTCCCCCGCGAGAAATTACTTTCAAGGTTTGCTCCACCTCGACGTTCCGCCCCTCAGCGATCTGAGGACAACCGTGAACCCCGTGACGCAGAGGCAGGCCGCTCCGGAAAGCAGCGGGGCCCAGAGCGGCAGGAGGACGGCCGCACCGCCTCCCCTGCGGCGCCTGGTCTCCGTCGGGGCCTCCGCGCCCTTGCAGCAGCGCCCACCTGCCACCTGAGGCCGCAGCCCGGGAGGCTATTTGTGTCTCACGCTCTGCTCCCCCAGGACGTATGGAGAACGCATATGGCCTGTCAGGCAGAAAACGCAGGATATGAAGTCCTATGCAGAACGGGATTGCAAATACTTTCAATATGTGCATATGCACAGAAGAAGGCTGGAAGACGCGCATGGAAATAAGAACCGTGGGTGGCCAAGGGGCACAGTGAAGCTACTCGACATCACTCGCTGTTAGAGAAACACAGATCAAGACCACACAGAGGTGGCACCTCACCCCTGTCAGAACCACCATCCCCAAATCTACAAATAATACGTGCTGGGGAGGGTGTGCCTAAAAGGGAGCTCTCCTGCACTGCTGGTGGGAATGTAAATTGGTGCAACCATTCTGGAGAACAGTATGGAGGTTCCTTAAAACCCTAAAAATAGAGCTACCATATGATCTAGCAATCCTACTCCTGGGCATATATCTGGAGAAAAATATAATTCAAAAAGATACATACACACCGATAGCAGCGGCACTCACAACAGTCGAGACGAGGAAACAACCCAAGTGTCCATCGAAAGATGAATGATTCAGAAGATGTATTATGTATGTGAGAGAGATATATATATACAGGCTTCCCAGGTGGTGCAGTGGGAAAGAATCTGCCTGCCAATGCAGGAGACACAAGAAACATGGGTTAGATCCCTGGATATATACACATTAACACATGGGACATATCCCACATATATGGTGCATACACGAGTATATATACATATGTGTGTGTATATGGGTTTTATATATGGAAGATGTGTGTGTATGTGCACGTGTGTGTAAATATATATATATATATATATATATATACTGGAATACTGGGCTCTCCTTGTGGTTCAGACTGTAAAGAAGTTGCCTACAATCCAGAAACCCTGGGTTCGAGCCCTGGGTTAGTAAGATTCCCTGGAGAAGGGAATCGCTACCCGCTCCAGTATTACTCAGTCATTAAAAAAAAAAAAAGAAAGAATGCCATTTACAGCAACATAGAGGCCCCTAGAAATTATCATACTGAGTAAAGTAAGTTAAAGAAAGACAAACATCATATACCATCACTTATATGTGGAATCTTTAAAAATAATACAAATGAATTTATTCCCCAAACAGAAACAGACTCACAATTAGGAAACAGTCTAATGGTTACCCAAAGGGCGAGGTCGGGGGCCGGGTACGTTAGGAGCCGGGGATGTGAAGAATCACACTGCTCTGCACGAAACAGACCAGGCCGCTCCCTGGCCATGCAGTGGCTACGACACCGTGCTTTCACTGCTGTGGCTGCGTGTGTGAGAAAGTAACAAATGGTTTCACATTCCTAAATTTCTGGGAGACTATTACTATCTATTATTATATAAAAACAAACTCATAATTTCAAATGCACTAACAGAGAACAAACCCGTGGGCGACTAGGGTTAGAGACAGCGGGAGGCACTGCGGGCCCCGCAGCAGCCTGTCCAGCCCCTGTCCCCAGAGGCCAGAAGCACCCTCTTCCCTCCACGCTGTGACAACCAAAAATACCACGTGTCCCATGTGCTCAGTCACTTGGGTCTTGCCGGACTCTTTGCAGCCCTCTGGACTTCAGCCCAGCCGGCTCCTCTGTCCAGGGGGCCCTCCGGGCAAGAGTACTGGTGTGGGTGGCCGTGCCCCTCCAGGGATCTTCCTGACCCAGGGGTGAACCTGGTCTCCTGCATTGCAGACAGATTCTTGAGGAAACAACCCAAGTGTCCATCGAAGATGAATGATAAAAAAAAAAACATTAGGGAAAACCCAAAAAAAATGGGTTAGATCCTGGATATATACACATTAACACATGGGACATATCCCACATATATGGTGCATACACGAGTATATATACATATGTGTGTGTATATGGGTTTTATATATGGAAGATGTGTGTGTATGTGCACGTGTGTGTAAATATATATATATATATATATATATATACTGGAATACTGGGCTCTCCTTGTGGTTCAGACTGTAAAGAAGTTGCCTACAATCCAGAAACCCTGGGTTCGAGCCCTGGGTTAGTAAGATTCCCTGGAGAAGGGAATCGCTACCCGCTCCAGTATTACTCAGTCATTAAAAAAAAAAAAAGAAAGAATGCCATTTACAGCAACATAGAGGCCCCTAGAAATTATCATACTGAGTAAAGTAAGTTAAAGAAAGACAAACATCATATACCATCACTTATATGTGGAATCTTTAAAAATAATACAAATGAATTTATTCCCCAAACAGAAACAGACTCACAATTAGGAAACAGTCTAATGGTTACCCAAAGGGCGAGGTCGGGGGCCGGGTACGTTAGGAGCCGGGGATGTGAAGAATCACACTGCTCTGCACGAAACAGACCAGGCCGCTCCCTGGCCATGCAGTGGCTACGACACCGTGCTTTCACTGCTGTGGCTGCGTGTGTGAGAAAGTAACAAATGGTTTCACATTCCTAAATTTCTGGGAGACTATTACTATCTATTATTATATAAAAACAAACTCATAATTTCAAATGCACTAACAGAGAACAAACCCGTGGGCGACTAGGGTTAGAGACAGCGGGAGGCACTGCGGGCCCCGCAGCAGCCTGTCCAGCCCCTGTCCCCAGAGGCCAGAAGCACCCTCTTCCCTCCACGCTGTGACAACCAAAAATACCACGTGTCCCATGTGCTCAGTCACTTGGGTCTTGCCGGACTCTTTGCAGCCCTCTGGACTTCAGCCCAGCCGGCTCCTCTGTCCAGGGGGCCCTCCGGGCAAGAGTACTGGTGTGGGTGGCCGTGCCCTCCTCCAGGGGATCTTCCTGACCCAGGGGGTGAACCTGGTCTCCTGCATTGCAGACAGATTCTTTACTATCTGAGCCACTACGGATGCCCCTATATGACAATAAAATTAATTTAAAAAAGGAAGCCGTGAGAGAGTAAGGCAGGTTGACTACGAAGGGTGGTGGGAAGGCGTCGTGACTCTAGGTCTTGACCGTGGTGGAGATGACATAATCCACGCATGTGACGTGTGCATTTGCTGTGGTGGTTTCAGTCGCTAAGTTACGTCTGATGCTTCGTGACGCCATGGGCTGCAGCACACCAGGCTTCCCTGTCCCCCACTATCTCCTGAACTTTCAAATTCATGTTCATCAAGTCAATGATGCCATCCAAGCATCTAATCATCTGCCACCCCCTTCTCCTTTTGCCTTCAGTTCTTCCCAGCAAGAGGGGCTTTTCCAATGAGAAGTCTCTTCGCATCAGGTGGTCAAAGTATTGGAGCTTCAGCATCAGTCCTCCCAATGAATATTCAGGGTTGATTTCCTTTAGGATGGACTGGTTTCATCTCCTTGCTGTCCAAGGGACTCTGACAACCCTTCTCCAGCACCACAGTCTGAAAGCATCGATTCTTCAGCACTGAGTCTTCTTTATGGTCCACATCTGTACATGACCATAGCGTTGACTCTATAGCCCTTTGATGGCAAAGTGATGTCTCTGCTTTTTAACACACAGTCTAGGTTTGTCACAGTTTTCCTCCCAAGGGGCAAGCATCTTTTCATTTCACGACTGCAATCACAATCTGCAATGATTTTGGAGCCCAGGAAAATAAAATCTGTCACTGCTTCCACTTTCCCCCTTCTATGTGCCATGAAGTGATGGCCCGGATGCCATGATCGCCCAAGGTAAGTTTGCAGAAAGTAACTGGCACTTAACTAGATTCTATTATTATATAAAACAAACTCATAATTTCAAAGAACCAACCCGTGGGCGACTAGGGTTAGAGACAGCGGGAGGCACTGCGGGCCCCGCAGCAGCCTGTCCAGCCCCTGTCCCCAGAGGCCAGAAGCACCCTCTTCCCTCCACGCTGTGACAACCAAAAATACCACGTGTCCCATGTGCTCAGTCACTTGGGTCTTGCCGGACTCTTTGCAGCCCTCTGGACTTCAGCCCAGCCGGCTCCTCTGTCCAGGGGGCCCTCCGGGCAAGAGTACTGGTGTGGGTGGCCGTGCCCTCCTCCAGGGGATCTTCCTGACCCAGGGGGTGAACCTGGTCTCCTGCATTGCAGACAGATTCTTTACTATCTGAGCCACTACGGATGCCCCTATATGACAATAAAATTAATTTAAAAAAGGAAGCCGTGAGAGAGTAAGGCAGGTTGACTACGAAGGGTGGTGGGAAGGCGTCGTGACTCTAGGTCTTGACCGTGGTGGAGATGACATAATCCACGCATGTGACGTGTGCATTTGCTGTGGTGGTTTCAGTCGCTAAGTTACGTCTGATGCTTCGTGACGCCATGGGCTGCAGCACACCAGGCTTCCCTGTCCCCCACTATCTCCTGAACTTTCAAATTCATGTTCATCAAGTCAATGATGCCATCCAAGCATCTAATCATCTGCCACCCCCTTCTCCTTTTGCCTTCAGTTCTTCCCAGCAAGAGGGGCTTTTCCAATGAGAAGTCTCTTCGCATCAGGTGGTCAAAGTATTGGAGCTTCAGCATCAGTCCTCCCAATGAATATTCAGGGTTGATTTCCTTTAGGATGGACTGGTTTCATCTCCTTGCTGTCCAAGGGACTCTGACAACCCTTCTCCAGCACCACAGTCTGAAAGCATCGATTCTTCAGCACTGAGTCTTCTTTATGGTCCACATCTGTACATGACCATAGCGTTGACTCTATAGCCCTTTGATGGCAAAGTGATGTCTCTGCTTTTTAACACACAGTCTAGGTTTGTCACAGTTTTCCTCCCAAGGGGCAAGCATCTTTTCATTTCACGACTGCAATCACAATCTGCAATGATTTTGGAGCCCAGGAAAATAAAATCTGTCACTGCTTCCACTTTCCCCCTTCTATGTGCCATGAAGTGATGGCCCCGGATGCCATGATCGCCTGAATGTTGAGTTTAAAGTGAAGTTTTTCACTCTCCTCTTTAACCCTCATCAAGAGGCTCTTTAGTTCCTCTTACCTCTCTGCCATTAGAGTGGTAACATCTACATATCTGTTGTCATTGATATTTCTCCTGACAATCTTGATTCCAGCTTGTAATTCATCCAATCCAGCATTTCACATCATGTACCTCGCATATAAATTAAATAAGCAGGGTGAGAATATACAGCCTTGCTGTACTCCTTCCCTAATTTTGAACCAGTCAATTGTTCCATCTGGTTCTAACTATTGCTTCCTGACCCACGTCCAGGTTCCTCAGGAGACAGGTAAGGTGGTCTGGTACTCCCATCTCCTTAAGAATTTTCCACAGTTTGTTGTGATCCACTCAGTCAAAGGCTTGAGCATAACCAATGAAACAGAAGTAGATGTTTTTCTAGAATTCCCCTGCTTTCTCTAGCAAATGTTGGCAATTTGATCTCTGGTTCCTCTGCCTTTTCTAAACCTAGCTTGTACATCTGGAAGTGTGACCCTATGGACTGTAGCCCACCGGGCTCCTTGGTCCATGGGATTCTCCAGGCAAGAATACTGCTGTAGGTTACCATTCCCTTCTCCAGGGGATCTTCCCGACCCAGGGATTGAACCCTGGTCTTCTGCATTGCAGGCAGATTCTTTACCGTCTGAGCAACTAGGGAAGCTCCTATACTGCAATAAAGTTCACTTTTTAAAAACGATACAGCGGGAGGGGAAGGCAGGTTGACTATGAAGGGTGGTGGGAAAGCATCATGGTTCTAGGTCTTGGCTGTGGTGGAGATGGCATAATCCATACACACAACATGAAGCAACCGGACGTCTACGTGCATGCTGTATCCACTCCTGGTTCCTGCTTGTGACCCGGGACCACGGCTGGGTGACAGAGGCCCTGGGGTCCACATCTAACTGGTCCACATCTTGTGTAGAGGAAGACAGGTAAAGCCTAAATTGTGGGTCTACACTAGCTTGTAAGGCCAATAAACACCCATTTGACCTTCACGTGGTAAACACAGAAAGACCAAGATGGCACACAGTCCCACTACATTCAGCTTCCAGGTCCCCACATTATGGATGAGAACACTGAGGCAGGAAATGTGCATGGAGCTCGAATACACCCACCTGCCCACAGTCTGCCTCCAAAGCTCCTGGGTACCACTTCCACCCAGCACAGCACAGTCTTGGGGTATGGAGCTCCGCCAGGGCACGGGGTAAGAACAGCACACTACCTGGGTGCAGGACTCTGCCTGCTAGCCACGCCCACCCCAGGCCATGTGCATCCCGTTGCACCTCCCCAGACCTGGCTCCCCACCTCCTTCCTGCCCAGACTCCAAGTCCAGGCTGCAACCTGCATCCTATTCATCAGTTGCCTGATTCAGCCTGGCGCAGGCTGGTGGGGCAGTGTACTTGGCAGTGGATGAGGCAGCGGGTTTAGTTCACGCTGCGAATGCTCACAGAGGTCAAGCAATGCCCCTCCCCACAGACCCCACTTCCCCAGCCCCAGTGCATCTCAGCCGCCAGCAGAGGCTAATCTTGTGTTCATGTTGTGGGAGTGGGTCTAGGAAGACCTTTACAGCCTTAATTTACAGCCTCTGATTTGTTGCTCATATCTAACAGAAAAAGCACAAAATGCCCCACCTCAACTAGCTGCTGGGGTCCTCTCCCGCCTCCTTCCAGTTTCTTTTGCTGGAAGCTTTCTCTATCCTTTCTCTTTAATAAAACTTTTGCTGCCTAAGTGACCAAAGCCAAGTCTTCATCCGTGAGCCTAGGAATTACTGCAATAAAGTTCACTTTTTAAAAACGATACAGCGGGAGGGGAAGGCAGGTTGACTATGAAGGGTGGTGGGAAAGCATCATGGTTCTAGGTCTTGGCTGTGGTGGAGATGGCATAATCCATACACACAACATGAAGCAACCGGACGTCTACGTGCATGCTGTATCCACTCCTGGTTCCTGCTTGTGACCCGGGACCACGGCTGGGTGACAGAGGCCCTGGGGTCCACATCTAACTGGTCCACATCTTGTGTAGAGGAAGACAGGTAAAGCCTAAATTGTGGGTCTACACTAGCTTGTAAGGCCAATAAACACCCATTTGACCTTCACGTGGTAAACACAGAAAGACCAAGATGGCACACAGTCCCACTACATTCAGCTTCCAGGTCCCCACATTATGGATGAGAACACTGAGGCAGGAAATGTGCATGGAGCTCGAATACACCCACCTGCCCACAGTCTGCCTCCAAAGCTCCTGGGTACCACTTCCACCCAGCACAGCACAGTCTTGGGGTATGGAGCTCCGCCAGGGCACGGGGTAAGAACAGCACACTACCTGGGTGCAGGACTCTGCCTGCTAGCCACGCCCACCCCAGGCCATGTGCATCCCGTTGCACCTCCCCAGACCTGGCTCCCCACCTCCTTCCTGCCCAGACTCCAAGTCCAGGCTGCAACCTGCATCCTATTCATCAGTTGCCTGATTCAGCCTGGCGCAGGCTGGTGGGGCAGTGTACTTGGCAGTGGATGAGGCAGCGGGTTTAGTTCACGCTGCGAATGCTCACAGAGGTCAAGCAATGCCCCTCCCCACAGACCCCACTTCCCCAGCCCCAGTGCATCTCAGCCGCCAGCAGAGGCTAATCTTGTGTTCATGTTGTGGGAGTGGGTCTAGGAAGACCTTTACAGCCTTAATTTACAGCCTCTGATTTGTTGCTCATATCTAACAGAAAAAGCACAAAATGCCCCACCTCAACTAGCTGCTGGGGTCCTCTCCCGCCTCCTTCCAGTTTCTTTTGCTGGAAGCTTTCTCTATCCCTTTTTCTCTTTAATAAAACTTTTGCTGCATGAAGCTCTAAGTGACCAAAGCCAAGTCTTTCAATCCCAAGTGAAATCTGCTCCTGTTGAGGTCACGAGTCTGACACCGCTCACCGCAAGCTCTCTTCCGTCGTCGATCATCGCCTCTCTGACCACCCACCAAGACGCAGCCAGGAGCTTCCTAAGGAAAGATGGGGGTCCCCCTCAGTGGCTCCTCTCTCATTTAGGATAAAACCCAAACTCCTTAAATGTCCCCCAGCCCTTGGAGACAGAGCCTTGCAGGTCTCTCCAGCTCCCTCGCCATCTCAGCCCTCGCCCTGCTCCACGCCACACCATACATCCACCCCCAAGGCCACACACATTCTGTTCCCTCCCCCCATCTTGTTCTTCCCCTACCCACCCACCACCTCCAGCCTCTATCCGTCCACCTCCTTCTGCCAGGGTGTCCCCCGTTATCCTCAGTACTTCTGGGGGACTCTTTCCTGACCCACCAGCACTGTATGATATGCCCTGAACAAGTGCTCCAAGAGCCGCACCCCCCTGCTTCCACCCCGCGTTTAATCATGTGCTTTATTCTGCCTGCTTGCTGGTCTGCCTCCTCCAGCAGCCTGTCAGCTCCAAAACAGCAAGAGCCCCACGCACTGCCCAGCACAGCACCGGGCACACAGGAGGCACGGAGTAGATAACTGTCCAATTCACAAATTTCAGACAGACAAGCTGACACGACTTCCCAAGGCCACGTTCACGGGTGCAGAGCTCCCGTGAGGAGCTGAGATGCACTGGGGCCAGGGCAGCGGGGCCGAGGGGGAGGGTCCCTGCTCCGCCTTCTGTGAACTTTTGCAGCGTGAGCTAAACTGCAGAGTTCGTGGGACAGGAACTCAGGTCGCGTCCACCCTGACGGCTGTGATCTTTCCAATTTCATGAAGGACAAGAGGGGCAAGGTCAATCCTGTCAGCCTTGATTTCTGGTCTTGTCCCAACACAGACAGAAGCAAGGGGCAGGCCAGTCCATGACAAGGCCCACAGCCCTCAGGAGAGACCTGGGGCCTGGAGAACTCAGCCAGAGCCTCATTGTAAGTAGCTCCTGGGGCTCAGGAAGGGCACGGGCAGTTGCTCTTTAGGGTGCCATCTGGGGCAGGCTGAGCCGAGGGAATTCAGGGATTCCATGACTCGCGGGGTGGGGGTGGTCCCGGCAGCAAAGGGAATGAGCTAACAAATGCTCCAGTCTGGCTGTTTATCGATGTTCTTGGAGTTAATGCATTATTATTAGTCTGCATATTTATAACGCACCCTCTAGTTATTAACGGTGATATAATGCCAACCGAGAAAACCAAGAGACCTCAGAAATATTTACACAGCAGCGTAATTAAGACTAAACGCTGAGTCACCCAAGGATCCTACCGATTTTCCTGGGAGAGGAACAAATGGGGCGTTCTGATTTCCCACGCAGCCCTAAGATTCCTCCTAAAATCTGCACCAGGTGGAGACCCTGTGTTCCCGCCATGAGCACCCTCTGACGTCAACAGAAGACAGACCCTCCGTGAGATGCACACTTGCAGCACCGCCTCAGCGGACTCAGCCCTGACCTTCAGCGGGGGAGGCCCCGCGGGCGCAGGTTGGCTCTCGCTGGCGGAGAGGAGGGGCGGGGACAGCAGCAGGAGGCCCGGATCCCAGCTGCCCGCCGACACCCAGCGAACGCCCCAACACAGGGCCGAGAGTCCCTTCGGCACGGAAAGCTCTCTGAATGACAAGCAGCAACGTCCCCTCAGTACCCTAACGTCGACTATGGGGTCAGAGGCAGGAGCAAGCCCCTTCGCCAGATTCCATCTGTTTGAGAGGAAAGGTCTTTCCGAGACCCATCGCCCAGCCCCTCCCCCTGTTCTCTGCTTCTTCCTCCATCCAGAATTTCACTTCCCAATGGAGAAACTCAGGTTTGTTCCAGTGAGTCCAACCATGATTTTTCCATAAACATCTTTTAAAATAAAAAAGATAATAGGCTTTTAAAGTGGGGGAAACCCTCTTACACTGCTGGGAATGTAAATTGGCACAGCCGGTGTTAGAAACAGTAAGGATGTTCCTTAGAAAACTAAAACTAGAGTTGCCGTATGATCCAGCAATCCCATACCTGGGCATGTATCTGTGGAAAAACAAGATCCAGAAAGATGTGTGCACCACGATGGCCACAGCAGTCCTATTCACAACAGCCAAGACATGGAAGCAACCTACGTATCCAGTGACAGATGAATGGATAAAGCAGATGTGCTATCACACACGATGGAATACTTAGTTATAAAAAAGAATGAAATGCCATTTGTAGCAGCATAGATGGACCAAGAGACCATCATATTAAGTGAAGTAAGTCAGAAAAAGAAAGACAAATACCACACAATATCACTTACATGTGGAATCTAAACTATGACACAAATCAACATATCTGTGAACCCAAAACAGACAGATATATAGAACTTATAGTTCTAGACACTCATAGTTCCCAAGGGGAAAGGGGGTTGGGGAGGAAAGGATTGAAAGTTTGGGACCAGCAGAAGCAAACTAGTCTATACAGGATGGATAAACAAGGTCCTACTACATAGCACAGGGAAGTATATCTAATACCCTGTGACAAGCCATAGTGGAAAAGTATATGAAAAAGAATATGAAAAGAGTCATTTTGCTGAACAGAAAAAGTAAACATTGTAAATCAACTGTACCTCAAAAATTTTAAAATGAAGGAAATCAAGGGGGGGTCCCAACAGGCAGGAGCCCGGATCCCAGCTGCCCGCCGACACCCAGCGAACGCCCCAACACAGGGCCGAGAGTCCCTTCGGCACGGAAAGCTCTCTGAATGACAAGCAGCAACGTCCCCTCAGTACCCTAACGTCGACTATGGGGTCAGAGGCAGGAGCAAGCCCCTTCGCCAGATTCCATCTGTTTGAGAGGAAAGGTCTTTCCGAGACCCATCGCCCAGCCCCTCCCCCTGTTCTCTGCTTCTTCCTCCATCCAGAATTTCACTTCCCAATGGAGAAACTCAGGTTTGTTCCAGTGAGTCCAACCATGATTTTTCCATAAACATCTTTTAAAATAAAAAAGATAATAGGCTTTTAAAGTGGGGGAAACCCTCTTACACTGCTGGGAATGTAAATTGGCACAGCCGGTGTTAGAAACAGTAAGGATGTTCCTTAGAAAACTAAAACTAGAGTTGCCGTATGATCCAGCAATCCCATACCTGGGCATGTATCTGTGGAAAAACAAGATCCAGAAAGATGTGTGCACCACGATGGCCACAGCAGTCCTATTCACAACAGCCAAGACATGGAAGCAACCTACGTATCCAGTGACAGATGAATGGATAAAGCAGATGTGCTATACACACACGATGGAATACTTAGTTATAAAAAAGAATGAAATGCCATTTGTAGCAGCATAGATGGACCAAGAGACCATCATATTAAGTGAAGTAAGTCAGAAAAAGAAAGACAAATACCACACAATATCACTTACATGTGGAATCTAAACTATGACACAAATCAACATATCTATGAACCCAAAACAGACAGATATATAGAACTTATAGTTCTAGAGACTCATAGTTCCCAAGGGGAAAGGGGGTTGGGGAGGAAAGGATTGAAAGTTTGGGACCAGCAGAAGCAAACTAGTCTATACAGGATGGATAAACAAGGTCCTACTACATAGCACAGGGAAGTATATCTAATACCCTGTGACAAGCCATAGTGGAAAAGTATATGAAAAAGAATATGAAAAGAGTCATTTTGCTGAACAGAAAAAAGTAACAACATTGTAAATCAACTGTACCTCAATAAATTTTTAAAATGAAGGAAATCAACTGATGAAAACAAAAATAAAATGTGCTCTATCCACACAATGGAATATTACTCAGCCACAAAAAGGGAATAGAGCATTAACATAAGTTACCAGACCGGAGAACCTTGAAGGCAGGATGCTGATTGAAAGAAGCCAGACACAAAAGGTCAAAGACTGCATGATTCCACAGAGGTGTACCGGCGAGTGAGGACGGCCATAGAGACAGGAGCTAGATTAGTGGTCTTCCGGGGCTGGAAGGATTAGGGGATTGGGGGTGATGGTAAGTGGTGTTTTTCAGAGTAATGAAAATCTTCAACAATTGTGATGGGAATACACTAAGTCTTTGCATTGCACGCTTTAAATGGGTGAATTGTTAGGTATTTGAATGGTATCTCAATTTGAAAAAAAAAAAGAAAAAGAAAAAAAGCACTTAGGAGAAATTCCCGTTTCTCCTGCCCGGGGCCTGCGTCTTAGCGTGGAGGTGGCCCTCAGGTCAGCCTCCGACAGGCAGGCGCCGTAGGCAAACCGTCGCGCCCCTGCGCTGTCCGAGGCCGCCCCTCCCCGCCCCCGCCCCGCTCCCAAGCTCTAGCTGGCTCTCGACCCAGGAAGCCGCCGCGACAGTCCCAGGAAGATCCCAAGACGGAAAATCTACATTCCACAGGACACAACACGCAGTAACTAATGCCAGACACGCGGCACCGAGCTTGCAATAAATGTCATCCTGTTTGGCTTCTGAAAGGGTCTCTGATACGCAGTTAATGCCGCTTTCAGGCTCCATGCAGCCTCCAGCTCGGGCGGTATGCAAATGCGGGTTTTGTCACCACCGGCACTAACTCTAATAACTCCCAAAGTGAAAATGTTCCCATAAAAACCACCATAAAATGTCCCTTATTTTATTGCCAGCTAAGTTTTCTTTACTTGTTGTCAGGACTTTCTCCTCACTGTTGATTAGCTAACAGGCGGCCCGTCATTTTTTTTCCTTTAGAGAAATCGCGGCTAGAAGCCGCCGGCCCGGCCCCTCCCTCCACCTGGAGCTCGCCTGGCTTCCACTGCCGCGTGCCGCCGCTACCCAGCGCCCTGAGCCACAGGGGCTTATAAACCACCTTTACCTTCCCCCACGGGCGCTGAAATGCATTACCTCTGGTCCGCTGGCTGCCCTCCCTGGTCAGCCAGGAACAGAAAAATCAGCCTTATTTACAACAATGGAATGTTCTGCTCCCCCAGCGAGACCGGCCCTGCCATACACACGCATACATGCCCACACAGCACACACGCGCACAACACACAACCAGAAGCAGGTACAGGCACACGCGCCCATGTGCACACTCACACACACACACCACGCTGCTTTTCCCAAAGCGCCATGCCTCACGTGCTCCCAGCTGGGCCCTGCCTCTCCTCCCTGCCCACCCCCTCCCCAGGCACCACCCACCCAGGTAAGAGAGGCATCTTCCCAAGACACGGCCCCCCTCAGAGGGGGAACATAACTACACCTCCACCTGCCGCTCTCAGGCCCCCGGAGCGAGGCCTCGGAACCCCCAGCACAGGCCGGCTCTTCCCCGGGCTGACCCCGCCGCCCTCCCCGCGCCCCGCCAGAAGACGACTCGATGGAGGGCGTCCCCGCTTTCCGCCACAGAGGCCTCAGGACTCATCTGTGCAGAGACCGCGCTCGGGCCTCCTTCCAGAGAATTCCTGGGGCAGTCCACGAGCAAGGCACACTCCCTGCTTCTGCTGAGAGGCCCCGCGGAGAAGAGAATGCGGCCCATCCGCCAGGCTCTGCACAGGGACCAAAGCAAAACAGCAGTTGCAAAGGCTGCTTTACAGGGATGGAGACAGGCACCAGCGGGTCGGGTACCGCCGCCTGCGGGAGCAGGAGAGGAGGCCAGTGGCCCCTTGGGGCCGAGCGCCCGTGTGGACCACAGCCACTGGTCTCCTCCATGGGGGAGGGGGTCGCAGACAGCACGGCCCCATTTTCCACCAAAGCAACAAAGACCCGTGGTCTCCGGTGAGGCGGGGCGAAGGCACAAGGATCCTCCAGACCCTATGCCTGTCCCCGGTGCACTGCAGAAGGGACATCGAGAGTTCTCAGAATGCTGCACCCCACCTCAGGTTCCTACAAAACTGGGACCCGGGCAGGCAGCCAGGACAGCGCGCCCTTTCTGGGCAGTCTCGGGCCAAGTGTGGTAACATCAGGATGAAGCAGGATCCCCCAGTCATCATGAAGAGCCCCCCGAAGTCCTCCAGAGGACCCTCTTTCCAGACTAACGCCATCAGGGACCCAGACGTTTTCGCCCAGGATTGGTGACCACTCGCGGCAGCAGGCATCAGGATACAAGTAGCTACCTCTCGTCCCCAGTGGGCGCCACCAGTGTTCTCTGCTCCTCCACCCCTCTGGGAACCGCATCCCCACAGCCCTGTGCGGGTTGGGAAGGGGGTCGTAAACCCCGCTAGCAGGTGCAGCCCAGTTCAGGCGCCGCCTGCCCCATTCTTCTCTTCCTGGCAGCTTTGATTCCTTTACTTGGGGTTTTAAAGGTCATGTTCTCCGTCAGCGGAAACATTCTACATGACACTTCTGAGGCAGAGGCTCCTTTCAGAGGCATTTAATCCAAGAGCAGGCACCCTCTGAAGAACAGGGTTTATAGGTCACCGCCCGGACGGCCTTATAAATCACTCTGGCTCCTGCGGGCGGCGGAGCGGAGGCGGGGCAGGAGGGGCGGGGCCGGAGCGAGGAGCGGGCCGGGAAGGAGGGGCCAGGAGGAGGGCGGGGCCAGGAGGAGGGCGGGGCCGGGCGGGAGGGGCCAGATTTCGAGAGGTGGGGCTGGGAGGGGCGGGGCCAGAGTCAGGACCACACCGGAAGAGAGAGGTAGAGCCAGACGGGCAGGAGGGGTGAAGCCAAAGGGGCGCGCCCCGACAAGGAGTGGGCAAAGGCAAGGAAGAGGCCGAGACCTGTATGGGACCTGCCCCTCCTGGGACCCAGGGCGCTCATACCGAGGCCCACCTCACCGCAAGGGCGAGCTGACCTTGGTCGGAAGCGAGGTGGGATCCGGGGAGGGGCAGGCATCTCAGCCGGGCAGACAGCAGGGACGTGGACTACCTGTCTGTCTGCGAGCAGAGACCTTGCCTGCCCCCTTCCCACTGCGCTCTGTGCCCAACACAGAGCAGACGCGCCTTTGCCTATCCGCGTAATGTACCAATAAAGGCGCCCTGGAGAGACATGAAGGCCGTCGGACCAGCAGGTGCTGATGCTCTGGTACCGCAGGGCGGGGGAGGCCCGTTAGTGGGGCAGTGCGGAGGAGCAGCGGAGGCTGCGGGCATGGGTCTGAGGGCACAGGGCAGGATGATTCCCCCGCAGAAGACCCTGGGTTGGTTCCCATCGTGCAATTCACAGCCGCCGCCACTACCACTCAGGGAAATGGGTCCCCCAACACCCGCCCTGGGCCAGGGCAACACCACTGCAACAACCTCTGAGCAAGGCCAAGTCTGCCCACGTCCCCGGGGCACCCCTGACCCCATGTCCCCTGTTTTAGGGCTGGCGACCTCTCAGTGGGAGAGACTCCATCTAGCTCTGGTTAACACCGGTCTCCAACCTCCAAGCTGGGCTGGTCCTGCAGTGTTCCTGTCCTTTGGAGGCTGAGAATGAATGGGCTTGGATCAATTCAATCAATCGCCTGAAAATGTTAAAAACCTACGAAAGGTCACTGCCAGTGAATATTCCTTTCAGGGAGGATCACCCTGCCCACACCCAGCTCCATGACTATGTCTCAAGGAAATGACTGTGAGTCTTGTGCCCCCACGCCCGCACCAGGGCCCCAGGAGGAGGGTGGGAGAGGCTGGGATGAAGAAGCACCCACCGCGGTCAGTCTTAACAGGGCCATCCACAGCTCAGGTCCTCACGTCACCACGCAGGCACCGTGGCGACGGGCCACCGGCCGAGGAACCCCCGTGGGGGTGGGGGGTGACCTAGGCCAGAGCAGGAGCGAGTGCATCTGGCAGGTTGGTCCCTGGGTCCTGCTAGGGGCCCGCCTGGCCCTCCCAAAGCCCTCCCTTCCAGCGTGACCACTCCGCGTGCTGCCTGGATCCTCGGACAGAATCCGTTTTCCCTAATTTAGCTGCAGTTGGTTTCTATGGCCTTACTACAAAGGAACCTTAACTGCATCACAGCCCTAACCTTCCTAAATTCAGGTATTTTTTTATAAGTGAAATAAGCATTAGTTGCAGAGATTTCCCTGGTAAGAACCACCACTTGCAATCAGAATGGGCTGACTGGCAGGACTGCTTTAGGCAGATGTGTCCCCCAGGCGGCCCGGGGTTTAATCCCTGCGCCACCACTTACGAGCTGTGTGGTATGGAGAAGGTGCGTGGCCTCTCTGGACCTCAGTTTCCTCATCTGTAAAATGGAGATGACAAGAGAGCTGATCTCACAGAGTTGTCACAAAGATGAGTAAGTTCATCCACACAGAGGACGCGGGGCAAAGTACTGTGACTTTCATATGGTACCGCTCAGTCGTGTCCGACTCTGCAGCCCAGTGGACTGCAGCCCGCCAGGCTCCTCTGTGCTTGGGACTCTCCAGCCAAGAATCCCAGAGTGGGCGGCCACGTCCTCCGCCAGGGGATCTTCCCGACCCAGGGATGGAACCTGCGTCTCCTGCATCTCCCGCACTGGCGGATGGGTTCTTTACCACTAGCACACCCGTGTCTGTTGAATTACATCAAATCCCATCTCTCAGTCTGCCATGTACACCCTCATCATTTATTTAGTGCCCACTGCATACACAGCACTGCCCCGGGCAGGAGGACGTGAAGGCAGGGGGGCAGGGGACCTGCACCCGAGAAGTCCCCGTGAGCGGGAGCGAGACCTGTAAACACATAACCCCGAGTCGGCTGCGACGAGCCTTCTCTGGAGGCGCCGGCGGAGCTGCAGGAGCAGAGACGAGGGTGATTCACTTTGCTTCGGGGGCTGGGGACATCTCTGCAGAGGAGGTGACATTTGAGCCGGACTTTGAAAGACGAGCTCTCCACTGAACTAAATCTGGACCCAGTGCCAAGAGTCAGCCTAGAAAATCAATCCAGCCACCGGGAGAGGGGCCGTGGGCCACGGGCTGGCTGGACTCCCGGCCCTGAGGACTGCTGAGCCTGGCCCTCCCCGGAGGCCAAGCCAGGCCTCCGTGGACACCTGCCGTCTCTTCCAACAAGCCGGGTGTCCACTCGTCTCCAGCTGGGAGCTCTGTCTCAGGCAGGCTCCCCTGATCTCTGCCCCTTGAAGGCCACTGGCATTTTCTTCCTCCAAAAATAAAAATAATCACGATCACATCTAAATTACATCCTTCCTTTGTAGAACACTTTACAGATTTCAAGAGAGAAGAAGTGACAGAATACTGGTCAAGGGCACAGCTTGTGCTTATTTCTTGTTTTTCCTTTTTTGGCTGTGCCGCACAGCATGTGGGATCTTAGTTCTCCAACTGGAGGTCAAAGCTTCGCCCCCTGCAGTGGGAGGGCCGCGCCTTCACCACTGAACAGCCAGGGGAGTCCCAGCACAAAGCTCAATCCCAGCTGCCTGGTGACCTGTGGCTGGTTATCTGAGTCCGCAGGTGGCGCTAGTGGTAGAGAACCCGCCACGCGTGCCAGAGACAGAAGAGACAGCAGCGGGATCCCTGGGTCAGGAAGACCCCTCTGCAGGAGGGCACGGCAGCCGTCTCCAGTATTCTGGCCTGGAGAACCCATGGCTGGGATTCATCTCCAGAGGAGCCTGACGGGCGACGGAGCCTGGAGCGACCCAGCATGCACGCCTTGGTTGCCACACGTGTAAAATCGAGTAAAGGGCTGGTATGGAGATGAAACAGTTCAGAGACAGGAAGTCTCCAGAACGGCGTCAGCCCGACAGCGGGCGCTCGGGGAGCTGCGCTGGGTCCCCGTGTGCTTCCTCCCACCCCCAGTCTCCCGCTGGCCATGGCCTCCCGGCCACTTTGTGGCTAGGTGCAGGGGTCTGCAGGAGCGTGGCCCGGATGGGTACCCTGGCTCAGCTCCAGGCTGACTCGGTGACCTCGGGCAAGTGCCTTAACGTCCCAAGGAAGGTAGGACAGCAGGGGCCACCCCCAAGGGCAGCGAGGGGCGAGGAGCATGGAGGCCACGCTTCACACCTGGTGTGCAAGACACGCTCGTAAACATGAGCTATCTTTATGAACAGTAGGTGCTTCCAGGGCGCCTGACTTTTCTGTGCCTCGTCTCCCAGTAAGACTGTGACCTTCTGGACGTCGGGGACACGTCTCACCGGCGTTTGCGCTGACGCTGGTCTGAGGCTCAGAAGCCCTGGGCCTGTGCTAAGCGAGCGGTCCAGGCTGCGGCCAGAGTGACGCTGGGCATCCTGCAGACCCAGTCGAAGTGACCCCACGCCCTGTGGGGACCCCCGCCTGCACACGCGCATCTTCCCCCGGTCTTATTTGAACTGCCTTTGTGGAGACGATTCTGGGTCTCCTTCTCTCCCAGAACACACTGTGTACAAACCTGTGATTTCCCCTGGATAGCGAGATCATTTTTTCTCAACACAAACTGAACCTAGGATGAACATGTTTTCAGGACTCTCTGCAGAACTGCTGATGTGATTTTCCATTTGTTGGCAGCGAGGACTCCGCCAAAATCCTCAAGGTCAAGAGACCAGCATGGTTCTCGGCAATCTGTACCTCTTAAAACAGTGACAAATATGTTATTTAATTTTAATGAGCTTTTTTGCATCTCAAATCTAATTACAGCATTATCAAGTACTGCTTTGAACTGCAGGTGGCTTCTCATTATGTGTGCGAAGCCTGCCACGAGCATTTTTCGTGAATACTAATAACTGCTTAATTTTACTATCCGCTTAAAAAAATTTAAAAAAAACTTTCAGCAACTTAGAAGGCTGGGCTTAGAAGGCATCTGTGGAGGGTGGGCCACACAGCAACACAGCTTAATTAAAAAAAATAAATACTGTATGTGGCCACCCTCGAGGATGACAGCCCCGGAGGCTGCGGGGGGTGGCGGACAGGGCTGAGAGGAGCCGCGCCCCTGCACTTCAAGGAGGCTCTGTTTTATTGCAAGCTTATTGCATCCCATTCAAATCTCCCAATTTGCTTGCAGTTCAGAGAGAACAGTTCCGTCAACAGATTTTCTGGGTGACAGACTTCAGTAATAGGCCTGGAGCTGGAGGTCCCTGAGGACACGCTCCAGAAATCTGTTGTGCCGTTGGGTCCAGGGAGAACGCCTGCAAATCACCGCAAGAGCTGCCTGAGACGAGGGTCCAGCCGCCTCCTGGCCAGGCTGGCTCAGGATACAGGGGACGCAGCCCGCTGGTCTGCAGTGAGGCAGGGGCAGCTCTGTAGTCCCCGGATGGGGAGTTATCAAGCCCATGGCCAGGGCTCCCACCAGGGTCTTCGCCACATCTGGGGTTCACTGTGGGTTCGTTTATTTTGAAAATTGTTAACCTTGAAGAGTCGACTCATTGGAAAAGATCCTGATGCTGGGAAAGATTGAGGGCAGGAGGAGAAGGAGACAACAGAGGATGAGATGGTTGGATGGCATCGCCAACTCAATGGACATGAACTTGAGCAAACTCTGGAAGACGGTGAAGGACAGCAAAGCCCGTCATGCTGCAGTCCAGAAGGCTTCAAAGAATCAGACACGAGTTAGCGACGGAACAACAAACCAGAGCTCAGTCTTGGAAAGCCAGCTTCCCCACTTGCATCTTCTCCAGGCAGGAGGCCCAGGAAGAAAAGGTTGCCCCTGACCCTCCCCACCTGTGATTTTCATTCAGGAAGCTTCCAGCAGTCCCTGGCGGAGGGGTATGGTTGGCGGGAGGTAGTCTGCTCCAGATTCGGTCCATGCAGGGCCACGGTCTGTCTCTGACCGCAAGTTCCGGGAACATGCACGTCCCATGTGCAGCGTGGACGGTCCCCCACGGATGGGCGCGCATCCTCTCTGATCTCAAGGAAGACCAGCTCGGCTCTGCCTTCCTCAGGGCATGTCCTGCCGAGCCAAGCTCAGGGCACCTTAGAAGGCATCTGTGGAGGGTGGGCCACACAGCAACACAGCTTAATTAAAATAAATACTGTATGTGGCCACCCTCGAGGATGACAGCCCGGAGGCTGCGGGGGTGGCGGACAGGGCTGAGAGCCGCCTGCACTTCAAGGAGGCTCTGTTTTATTGCAAGCTTATTGCATCCCATTCAAATCTCCCAATTTGCTTGCAGTTCAGAGAGAACAGTTCCGTCAACAGATTTTCTGGGTGACAGACTTCAGTAATAGGCCTGGAGCTGGAGGTCCCTGAGGACACGCTCCAGAAATCTGTTGTGCCGTTGGGTCCAGGGAGAACGCCTGCAAATCACCGCAAGAGCTGCCTGAGACGAGGGTCCAGCCGCCTCCTGGCCAGGCTGGCTCAGGATACAGGGGACGCAGCCCGCTGGTCTGCAGTGAGGCAGGGGCAGCTCTGTAGTCCCCGGATGGGGAGTTATCAAGCCCATGGCCAGGGCTCCCACCAGGGTCTTCGCCACATCTGGGGTTCACTGTGGGTTCGTTTATTTTGAAAATTGTTAACCTTGAAGAGTCGACTCATTGGAAAAGATCCTGATGCTGGCAAAGATTGAGGGCAGGAGGAGAAGGAGACAACAGAGGATGAGATGGTTGGATGGCATCGCCAACTCAATGGACATGAACTTGAGCAAACTCTGGAAGACGGTGAAGGACAGCAAAGCCCGTCATGCTGCAGTCCAGAAGGCTTCAAAGAATCAGACACGAGTTAGCGACGGAACAACAAACCAGAGCTCAGTCTTGGAAAGCCAGCTTCCCCACTTGCATCTTCTCCAGGCAGGAGGCCCAGGAAGAAAAGGTTGCCCCTGACCCTCCCCACCTGTGATTTTCATTCAGGAAGCTTCCAGCAGTCCCTGACGCGGAGGGGTATGGTTGGCGGGGAGGTAGTCTGCTCCAGATTCGGTCCATGCAGGGCCACGGTCTGTCTCTGACCGCGAGTTCCGGGAACATGCACGTCCCATGTGCAGCGTGGACGGTCCCCCACACGGATGGGCCGCGCATCCTCTCTGATCTCAAGGAAGACCAGCTCGGCTCTGCCTTCCTCAGGGGCATGTCCTGCCCGAGCCAAGCTCAGGGCACAGTGGTCACACGGGCCCATGACCCTGCTCCCGCCTGCCTCTGGGCAGGAGACACGGCCCCTGAAGAGGCGCCGGCCTCACCCTCAGAAGCTCTGAATGTGTCACACTGCACAGCGAGAGGAACGTCAGGCTGCAGGTGCGGCTGAGGCTGCGCATCAGCGAATCCCGACATGAGATTATCGGGGCACAACATACTGACATGCATCCTTGAGAATGGAAGAGAAGAGGAAGGCAGGAGACGACGTCAGAGCGAGAGGACGGGAGAGGGACTCCACCCCTGCGGGCCCGGAAGATGGAGGGAGGGCCACCAGCCAAGGGACGCAGGTGCCCCTCGCAGCTGCCCTGCCCACACCTTGTGCACATAAGCCGGGCAAGACCTCTGTCAGGCTTCTGCCTCTGGAGTGCTTAGGTGATAGATCCGTGCGGCTTTAAGCCGCCAAGTCCAGGGTGGCTTGCCAGGGCAGCGGCAGGAAGGGAACGCACTTCTGAGAGCTGTACGGAGCCCGAGCAGGGCCTCCCATGACAGTGTCACTGGGTCGGATGCCAGCAAGGGCAGGGGCGGGGGACGGGAGCCCACTGGTCTCCCTGCTCCGTAGACCTGTGCTCTGTGAAGCCGGCTGCCGAATAACCAACTGGAAGCAGGCCTCCCTCACCCCTCTGAACTCACGGCTGTACAGCTCCCAGACCCTCATCCACAGTGGCCTGCCTCGGGGATTTCGTCTTCACTGGGTAGCTAAGCTTCAGAATGGCAGGCCTTGCTAGACCATCTGCGTGGCCCCCAGGCGGGTCCGTGCCCGCCGCCTGCTACTCACTAAACCGCACCCGGGCCTCCCGCCGGCACGGCCTCCACGTGAGGCTCGGCGAGGACCGCTCCTCCAGGCAGGGGCTGGTCGGACGCTGCCGCCGCATCCCGGACAGACAGAGGCAGCTAACGGGTCAAGGCTGAGCCCTTTGTTTTGATGAGAGAACAAGTGGTTTATGGCAAAGAACCAAGTCTCCTTCTTTACGAGGCCGTCCTGGGGGCTCCCTCCCCAAGCCCATCACGCCTGGTTATCTCCCTCACAGCCCTGCCTCACAGGTACTGTTGCCACCGACAAGTTCATTTAAGAGAATTTATAGCCTAATTGTGCAGCTGTTGCCTTCTGAGTCAGTTTTAAGAGATTGCGGCACAAGCCGTGTCATAATTTAGTCATGTTTTCATCTCACAACTATACTGTAATTACTGTTGTTAACAGCGAATGGTAAACAAGAGAGTGAGGCGGACCAGCTAAGAGAGCGCTAACAAATCACGGATCAAGCCGGGCAGAGGGAGGGACGACCCCCGGGACCCCGCGGAGCTCTCCCGGAAGCCCACGCTGCTGCCAGCCCCTCGGGCAGGTTGGCTGTGAACGTCAAGCCCGTGGTGTGCACCTGCGCGGGCACCTGGCCCAGGGCAGGGGGCAGGACAGTCAGCCTCCCGAGTTCCTCCTCGGAGCTGGGGCACCGACAGGGCTGCCAGGGCCAGAAGCAGGCAGGCCCCGTGGTTCTGGCCCCGGGGAGTGGGGCTGAGTAGACGCCCAGGACGTCTGCGGTCAGTGGAAAAGAGCCCTGAGCTCTGGCTCCGAAGGGAGAGCCTGCCGCTGCACCTTCTCAGGCGGAAGTGCTGGGAAATGCTGCCGCCGAGCAGCGAGCAGCGGAGGGCAGCTCGGAAGCAGCCTGGACCTCGCTTCCTCCGTGCGTGGGGTCCCTCCCAGCTCCGCCTGGAGGATTGTTTACTCACAGAAAGGCCCAGTGGAGGAGGTGCAGGGCAGGACGGAGTCAGACCCCCCCATCCTGGCAGCCACACCCCACCCTGGCCTAACCACTCCCACCCACAGGCCACCAAACGGGGAGCCCCGGACCAAGCTAGAACTCCGCCGAGTTCAGTGAACCACAGACCAGGCATAAAGCCGGGGCGGGGCCGCGTGGTCCCGCTCGTCCACTGGGGCAAGAGTGTGATCCTGGGTGCCGTCGGCCAGGCAGCACCAGCCTGGGCGCTGCTACCCTCCCCGACCTGCACCCAGAGACACAAGGCGGGGCCTCCTGCTCCAGATCGCCCTGTCCCCATGCCTTCGTGGACCCGGGTGTTGGCCTCTCAACCAGCAGCGGCCCCTCCCCAACCCCATGTCTGACGCCAACCCTCCACACCCTCTGGACGTGATGCGGAACAAGTGCCTGTGGTCCCTTCAGCCCTGGGCAGAGGAGGAGCGGAGGTGACAGCAGAGGGGGTAGGACAGGCAGCTGGCACGGTGCTGGGACTCTGGTGTCACCCTTCCCTCCGGGCAGCCCCCGCTGCCCGCCCCCACTCGCCCTGAGCCACGGGCCATGACTAGTTGGGGCTGATTAGGGAAAGGTCGGATGATGTTCAGTGGCTGACGAGGCTGCGAGACTCATTTCAGATTGGGTCGGAAGGCAGCCTCACGGCTGACCGAGCTCTCCCGGGCAGGCAGCCCCTTGGCTGTGAACGTCAAGCCCGTGGTGTGCACCTGCGCGGGCACCTGGCCCAGGGCAGGGGGCAGGACAGTCAGCCTCCCGAGTTCCTCCTCGGAGCTGGGGCACCGACAGGGCTGCCAGGGCCAGAAGCAGGCAGGCCCCGTGGTTCTGGCCCCGGGGAGTGGGGCTGAGTAGACGCCCAGGACGTCTGCGGTCAGTGGAAAAGAGCCCTGAGCTCTGGCTCCGAAGGGAGAGCCTGCCGCTGCACCTTCTCAGGCGGAAGTGCTGGGAAATGCTGCCGCCGAGCAGCGAGCAGCGGAGGGCAGCTCGGAAGCAGCCTGGACCTCGCTTCCTCCGTGCGTGGGGTCCCTCCCAGCTCCGCCTGGAGGATTGTTTACTCACAGAAAGGCCCAGTGGAGGAGGTGCAGGGCAGGACGGAGTCAGACCCCCCCATCCTGGCAGCCACACCCCACCCTGGCCTAACCACTCCCACCCACAGGCCACCAAACGGGGAGCCCCAGACCAAGCTAGAACTCCGCCGAGTTCAGTGAACCACAGACCAGGCACAAAGCCGGGGCGGGGCCGCATGGTCCCGCTCATCCACAGGGGCAGGAGTGTGATCCTGGGTGCCGTCGGCCAGGCAGCACCAGCCTGGGCGCTGCTACCCTCCCCGACCTGCACCCAGAGACACAAGGCGGGGCCTCCTGCTCCAGATCGCCCTGTCCCCATGCCTTCGTGGACCCGGGTGTTGGCCTCTCAACCAGCAGCGGCCCCTCCCCAACCCCATGTCTGACGCTGACCCTCCACACCCTCTGGACGTGATGCGGAACAAGTGCCTGTGGTCCCTTCAGCCCTGGGCAGAGGAGGAGCGGAGGTGACAGCAGAGGGGGTAGGACAGGCAGCTGGCACGGTGCCGGGACTCTGGTGTCACCCTTCCCTCCGGGCAGCCCCCGCTGCCCGCCCCCACTCGCCCTGAGCCACGGGCCATGACTAGTTGGGGCTGATTAGGGAAAGGTCGGATGATGTTCAGAAGACAGTGGCTGACGAGGCTGCGAGACTCATTTCAGATTGCAGGCGCTGCAGAGAAAAATGAAAGGTCCGGAGACAACAATCAATAAACACGAAGCCCTTCTAACGAAGGAGAATAAAGACCAGGACGTGAAGAGGAGTCAGAACAGCAACGTAGAAACAAGAGAGGGGGCGGTTGGAGTCCCAGTTGGAGGGTGGGAGGGTGGGAGGGGTCTCCCACCCTGCTTACCGCCCCGCCCACCCTGCCCTGGGTGAGGAGAGGGCAGGCACATCCCGGGTGGGTGGCCCAGGCATAGCCAGTCTCACGGCTCAGAATCGCTGGTGCTGGTCTGACTCCCAGATTGCCCAGGGCCCCCCCCGCCCCCACCGGGTCTTCCAAGGGCTCATGACCCTTGGTCTTGGAACCAGTCTGCTCCAAGCTCAGGGTCTGTCTCCTGTGTGCCTTTGGCAAAGTGACTTAATCTCTCTGAATCTCTCATGGTCTCATTGATGAGTCCCCAGCCCCTGGGTTGCCATGCACCGGACACAAAAGCAACGATGCCATAAAGAGGAATGCTTATCCCCATTCTGCCAAGCAAAACTCAGACCTCGAGAATCTGACAAAATGTGTGCAGTTTGGGGGGTTGGGAGGTGATCGGGGAGGTCCACTTTGGATAACGAGGTATTGGAACCCGCGGGACAGGTGGGGCAAGCACTGTGGCGTGTGGACTCGTGGTCACGCAGGCACTGAGACCTGGCGCTCCCCTAGGCCCGCCCAATGTGGGCTCGAGCCGCAGGTGCGTGCCAACCTGCCGTGGGCACCAGGCATCTGGGCGGGCCTCCCTCCCCGGTGCGGGTGCCCTCAAACCCCACTGCCGTCTGGGCTCTGCGGTCAAGCGGGGCAGCACTGAAAAAGCCACGATGTGGGACTGCCTTTCCCGGCGCGACTCTGAAAAGCAGCCTAACCATTCACGAAGGAGAAGATGGACAAGTACAAAGCAGTGCATGCAGCTGACTCTGGCGGTCAGGCATCAAGCCTCATCAGGGTCACCCTCCAGGGACAGGGCCTGAGCCCGCCTCCCCAAGGACTCAGGGTCAGCAAGGGCACGCCTCGCCCTTGAACCCAGAGCCCCCTAGGCCGTGGAGAACTGCGGCTGCTCCCGTGGAAGCAGACCCATAACTAACTCCACGGCCGTTCACGTCGGCGCCAGGTTTTTACGCCTGTGTAATGCTCAGCCATCTCATGTGGGATTATGTGCTGTGTGTACCTAAAAGCTCATAAAAAAAAAAAGGAAAAAAAACTGAATGAACATTGTTTTTAAAAGGCCCTTAAAAGGCTATAAAGTGCAGTGACTTTCATACCCTTGGGTTTTTTCCATCTTGTAGGAGAGACTTCCTCCATCAAAGCCAACTCTGAGCATAAGGAGGTAACAAGGAGGTGAGGAAAGTGGAGTCCAAGGTCAGGAAGACGGGAAAGGCCGAGCAGCCTGGCTCCCCCGAGCCCGGGCTTAGGTCCACGCAGAAGCTGGGCAGAGCCAGGAAGGCAGGTGGCGGGTGCTCTTTGCTTCTCTAGCATGGGGCTGTGATGGTGAGGGTGCTCCCCGCTCCCGGCCAGGGCTGAGAGGGGCAGGCCTGGGGGAGGGGACGCAAGGCAGGGGACAGAGTGAAGGAACACAGATGGCTCTGGTCTCAGCCAAGTCCCCAAGGTGACACCCCGGCCCCTCCACCTTCTTCCAGGGTGTCCACAGCTCACACTGGCCGGGGTCGTGTATGGTCTCTATAGTTTCTAGAATCTTCCTCTCTCTCAGAATGGGCTGGACTCCACAGAGGGGTTCTACTGCATTCCTTGAAGTTGGAACAGCGATGTGGAGAGAAGGTGACCCTACGGCCGCAGGATGGGTGGTTAGGCAAACATTGAAAACGGTGTCCCAGGGGACATGCTCACAGTATGTTGTTAAATGAAAACATAAGCTGCCGACAACACAACCCCAATTTTAAGAAGGAAAACAAAGCCAACACAGGCGGAAACAGATAGAAAGGGCCGGGAGAAGGCCCTGCAGGTCAAGTTGTGACCCCTGGGTGCGGAGGGCTCAGGGTCGGCCCATTAACACCCTCCATCCGGAGGGATGCAGCCGACCTGCAGAGAAGTGGAAACGCACGTTTCCTTCCCCCGGGGCCTCGTCCTCAGGCCCATCGAGACTCCGGACCCCAGACCCGCTACAGAAAGCGTGCTTGCAGCTCCCCGTCTCACGCTCCAAGGAAAAGCCCAGCCGAGTTCCCTCTGCGGCCTCTTTGATCTGCTCTAGGACAAGGCTGGGCCCTGCTGCCGTCTCTCCCCAGCAGAGACCATGCAGACCCCTGCGGGAGGCCAGCACGGGCCTCGGGACACGCGTCGGACGCCCTGCTGGCGGGTCAGCCCATGATGGGCAGCGGCCTGCCTCCCAGAGCCTCCCAGGCGCCTCCCCACGGTGGTGGTCATCGCTGCCGTGACCTGCTCCCCCCGCGAAGCGTGCGGCAGGACTGCCCCTCCGTCCCACCCTGGCTGGGCTGGGCGCTGGGGTGGCACTAGTCCCAGCGAGTGGTGGAGTGACCCATCCTTCCGGCTGCAACACTGCATACCCAGATCCAGGTGCCAGGGACCTTGCTTGCCCGCCAGCCCCCGAGACGCGGCGGCTCCGTCAGCCAGGCCCCTGAGGGCCACGCGAGCCCTGCGACCTCCGTGACCGAGGCAGGAGTGAACAGTCACCTGCGGCCTCGCCCCGTCTCTCCTGACAGGCAGGCTGGGGAGACCTGGCACAGAAGGCCCTCGGGCTCCTTTCCCGCCACACCAAGGCCCCAGACTCTCAGCCCTGGATGCCAAGGAAACACCCGCGTCCAGAATCGAAACAGGTAACATACCACACCCATCGAGATAGGAGGCCGCCAGGGCGTCTCAGCTGCGGACAGCCTGCACGGCCCCAGGCTGCCCTGAGCAGTGAGGCTTGGGTGCAAATGGAGAGCCTGTGGGATGGTCTAGGAGCGGGAGATGGCCACCCCCTTCCTCACCACCTCCTCCCCAGGCTCCCCCAGCCCACGCCAGGCGGAGGAGGCCCCTGCTCAGCCTCGGAGGCCGTGGAGGCCAAAAGCCACCAGCAGAGGAAGAGGGCCAAGGGCTCGCCCATCCATCGAGGGATGCAGCCGACCTGCAGAGAAGTGGAAACGCACGTTTCCTTCCCCCGGGGCCTCGTCCTCAGGCCCATCGAGACTCCGGACCCCAGACCCGCTACAGAAAGCGTGCTTGCAGCTCCCCGTCTCACGCTCCAAGGAAAAGCCCAGCCGAGTTCCCTCTGCGGCCTCTTTGATCTGCTCTAGGACAAGGCTGGGCCCTGCTGCCGTCTCTCCCCAGCAGAGACCATGCAGACCCCTGCGGGAGGCCAGCACGGGCCTCGGGACACGCGTCGGACGCCCTGCTGGCGGGTCAGCCCATGATGGGCAGCGGCCTGCCTCCCAGAGCCTCCCAGGCGCCTCCCCACGGTGGTGGTCATCGCTGCCGTGACCTGCTCCCCCCGCGAAGCGTGCGGCAGGACTGCCCCTCCGTCCCACCCTGGCTGGGCTTGGCGCTGGGGTGGCACTAGTCCCAGCGAGTGGTGGAGTGACCCATCCTTCCGGCTGCAACACTGCATACCCAGATCCAGGTGCCAGGGACCTTGCTTGCCCGCCAGCCCCCGAGACGCGGCGGCTCCGTCAGCGAGGCCCCTGAGGGCCACGCGAGCTCTGCGACCTCCGTGACCGAGGCAGGAGTGAACAGTCACCTGCGGCCTCGCCCCGTCTCTCCTGACAGGCAGGCTGGGGAGACCTGGCACAGAAGGCCCTCGGGCTCCTTTCCTGCCACACCAAGGCCCCAGACTCTCAGCCCTGGATGCCAAGGAAACACCCGCGTCCAGAATCGAAACAGGTAACATACCACACCCATCGAGATAGGAGGCCGCCAGGGCGTCTCAGCTGCGGACAGCCTGCACGGCCCCAGGCTGCCCTGAGCAGTGAGGCTTGGGTGCAAATGGAGAGCCTGTGGGATGGTCTAGGAGCGGGAGATGGCCACCCCCTTCCTCACCACCTCCTCCCCAGGCTCCCCCAGCCCACGCCAGGCGGAGGAGGCCCCTGCTCAGCCTCGGAGGCCGTGGAGGCCAAAAGCCACCAGCAGAGGAAGAGGGCCAAGGGCTCGCCCATCCATCGAGGGAGCCACTGGGCCCGGAGTCAGGCGCTGTGTGGCCTGGGCAGAGGGACCTGCCCACCCCCGCCGTCCCTCCTTTCCTGCGGCGTGGGTCACACCAGCACTTCGGAGGCTGCTGGTGAGGCGTGGAGGGGACGGGGCCAGAGAGCCCGGCGTATCGTGGGCCAGCGATCCAGCTGCTGCCCTGCCCTCCTGTCACTAACACGTCACATCACGTGGCTTCAGGGATGTTCCCCCAGTGTAGCGCCTGCTTTGGAAAAATGAATTTGGACTAAGTGAGGTCTAAGGTGGGAAAACGGGAGAATCAGAATACAAAATCCTCACTGGAGGTCGTACACAGAGTGAGTTGCCCGGGGCTCAGACTCCAGCGTCCGGGCTCCACTTGCGCTAGCCTGGGGCTCCAGATGGCGGGGCTGCAAGGTGGGCTGGGGTGGGGCTCCTGGCCAGCAGCCTCTCCATGCGCTTCTCTGTCCCTGCCTGTAGGGGGTCTTGGCTGGGGTAGAAGTGGAGCGGTAATGTTTTTTTAAGCTTGTTTACTTGTTTACTTATTTATTTTATTTTTGTTGCAGAGCTAGTGATGGTTAGTTTTTTTTATTATTATTATTTTACTTTTACAGAGTTTTACTTTGCTTGCTGCTGCACATAAACCCGACTCAGCCCCAAGTTTACACCTGTCGCCTCCCATCTGAACCTCCCTCCCGTCTCCCTCCGCACCCTGCCTCTCTAGGCTGCTACGGAGTCCCCGTGCCAGTTCCCTTAGTCTTACAGCAGATTCATATTGCTTGTCGATTTTAAATACGGTAATGTCAGTTTCCATGTTACTCTTTCCATACATCTCGCCCATTCCTCCCTCCCCCAATTTCTTAAATTTATTTAAGCTGAAGCTCCAGTACTTTGGCTACCTGATGCGAAGAGCCGATTCACTGAAAAAGACTGATGCTGGGAAAGACTGAGGACAAGAGGGGAAGGGGGCGACGGGATGGGATGGACGGCATCACTGACTCAATGGGCATGAGTCTGAGCGAGCTCCGGAGACAACGACGGCCAGGGAAGCCTGGCGTGCTGCCGTCCTCGGGTCGCACAGAGTCAGACGTGACTGAGCAACTGAACAACATCACCACAGTCGATTTGCAATGTTGTGTTAATTTCCACTGGACAGCAAAGTGACTCAGTTACACACATGTATATATGTTCTTTTTATATTCTTTTCCATTATGATTTGTCCCAGGATACTGAGTATAGTTCCCTGTTGTTGGGAACCCTGCTTTCTTCCATTCTGTATAGGACAGTTTACATCTGTTAACCTCAACTGGGCTTCCCAGGTGGCTCAGTGATAAAGACTACGCCCGCCAAACAGGAGACAGGGGCTCCATCCCTGGGTGGGGAAGATCCCTGGAGGAGGAAGTGGCAGCCCACGCCAGGGTCCTTGCCTGGAGACCCCGTGGGCAGAGGAGCCTGGGGGCCGCCGTCCACGGGGCCGCCAAGCGTCAGAGAAGCCATAGCGACTCAACAACAACATTAGTCCCAAACTCACAGGCCATCCCTCCCTGACCCTGCAGGGCCTTCCATAATCTTGCTGTAACTCTGGAATTCTGGCTCTTGAAATACCATGGGAAAGGAAAGGCCAGGGTCACCTTCCCAGAATTCTCACCCACGGCGTCACCCAAAGGGTCTGTACAAAGGGGCTCGCCCTGCGCATGTCCGCCCCCGTGGCACCTGCTGCCGCCCTGAGCCTCTGTGGGAATCACCGCGTCATCAGCAGAACCGGCTGCAACTTCCCCATGGGATCTGGGCCCGGGCCCGTCTGCTGGGAACCTGGAGATTCCAGCAGTTCAAAGACCCACACGCCCAGCAGGCAGCAGGCCTGCTCTACTCCCATGACTGCCCTACCCCAGGGGACGGCCAGGTGCGGGGCCGAAATGGGACCGACTTAGCCCATTTCAATTAATCATCGGTTCTAAAGATAAAGTCGGGGAGTGGATTAGTCACAGGGACTGGATTAGTCAGACTTCTCTTGGAAAAGGCAGGAGTTCATGCAAGCAGGTCTCTGCTTTTCCCTGAAAGATTATCCAGCACCTCCTGACAGCAGCTGACCCCGCTGGGGGGGAGACTGGGAGGGGACACATCTCCGGCACGAGCAGACCCTGGGAAGACTGGCCCTTCTGGGGACGGCTCCTTTTCTGTGTCTGTTTCCCTTCTAATGAATTTCCTTAATCGTCTCGGGCCTTGGGCACTTATGGAGCCACTCACTCAGTCCCTTCAACCATCAGTTTTCTGAGCAGTGTTCAGGGGACAGCGATGTTGCCTGGGGACTCTACAAAGGGTGTGCAACATAAGCAGAGTGTCAGGAGAACATGCGCTCCCACCCCTTCCTGCCAGGCCAGCCACGCCCCCTTTCTGAGCAGCAGCGCCTCATCAGTAAAATGGGGACACGAAGACTCACCCCTCTTCTGTGACAGGGTTGCTGGGGTGGGAAAGGAGATACAGAGGAGGAGCCTTTGCATTTCTGTCTCATTTCTGCTCTCTTGCCTGGACGTGTCCTTATGGGGAGGGGGGTCAGCCAGCCACACAGACAGGCGCTCAGTGCGGCCTGTGAGACTTCCCAGCTTTGTCACTAAACTCTCCGGATGTCACCAAGCAGCTCGGCCTCGGTCCTGTCCCAGTCCCGCCACTTATGGAGACGGCGCTGAGGGAGGAGAGGCATTTCAACGAGAAGACTTTGGGGGGCAGATCTGGGCTGGCCCCACAGCCTGCCGCCTGCCAGCTGTGTATCCTCAGACAACCTCCCCAGCCTCTCGAAGCCTCGCTGTGGCTCTCTGTCAAATGGAAACAAAACTGACTTTACTGGGACCTGCCTGCTGGCCCAGTGGCTAAGACTCCATCTTCCCAACGCAGGGGTCCCCAGTCCCATATCTGGCCGAGGAACTAGATTCCACATGCTGCAGCTCAGAGTTCACATGCCACAGCTAAATACGCCACAAGCGACAACTAAGACCTGGCACAGTCAAATAAATAAATACTAAAAAATATAAATAAAAGAAACAAAGGGTATCGTTGTTGGGTTTATGTCTTAGACTGCCCTATTGATAAGAGCTTCACAAGAGCTCCATCCTTCCACTCCTGGAACAGAGAAGCAGGGTCTGTGCGCCGGCCTGTCCGATTCTTCTGCAGCCCCCTGGACGTAGCCCGCCAGGCTCCTCTGTCCATGGGAGTCTCCAGGCTAGAAGACGGGAGTGGGCTGCCACTTCCTCCTCCAAGGGACCTTCCCAACTCGGGCCCAGGGATCTAACTGTATCTAGACTTCCTTTCAAATGGAGATTTCCCTTATAAATGTAAATTTGACTCAGAAGAGTCACCTTGACTTGCCTTTCAGAGATGATCATGTGTCCTCTTGAAGAAGCAGCGGGGCGATGTTGCCTGGGGACTCTACAAAGGGTGTGCAACATAAGCAGAGTGTCAGGAGAACATGCGCTCCCACCCCTTCCTGCCAGGCCAGCCACGCCCCCTTTCTGAGCAGCAGCGCCTCATCAGTAAAATGGGGACACGAAGACTCACCCCTCTTCTGTGACAGGGTTGCTGGGGTGGGAAAGGAGATACAGAGGAGGAGCCTTTGCATTTCTGTCTCATTTCTGCTCTCTTGCCTGGACGTGTCCTTATGGGGAGGGGGGTCAGCCAGCCACACAGACAGGCGCTCAGTGCGGCCTGTGAGACTTCCCAGCTTTGTCACTAAACTCTCCGGATGTCACCAAGCAGCTCGGCCTCGGTCCTGTCCCAGTCCCGCCACTTATGGAGACGGCGCTGAGGGAGGAGAGGCATTTCAACGAGAAGACTTTGGGGAGCAGATCTGGGCTGGCCCCACAGCCTGCCGCCTGCCAGCTGTGTATCCTCAGACAACCTCCCCAGCCTCTCGAAGCCTCGCTGTGGCTCTCTGTCAAATGGAAACAAAACTGACTTTACTGGGACCTGCCTGCTGGCCCAGTGGCTAAGACTCCATCTTCCCAACGCAGGGGTCCCCAGTCCCATATCTGGCCGAGGAACTAGATTCCACATGCTGCAGCTCAGAGTTCACATGCCACAGCTAAATACGCCACAAGCGACAACTAAGACCTGGCACAGTCAAATAAATAAATACTAAAAAATATAAATAAAAGAAACAAAGGGTATCGTTGTTGGGTTTATGTCTTAGACTGCCCTATTGATAAGAGCTTCACAAGAGCTCCATCCTTCCACTCCTGGAACAGAGAAGCAGGGTCTGTGTGCGCCGGCCTGTCCGATTCTTCTGCAGCCCCCTGGACGTAGCCCGCCAGGCTCCTCTGTCCATGGGAGTCTCCAGGCTAGAAGACGGGAGTGGGCTGCCACTTCCTCCTCCAAGGGACCTTCCCAACTCGGGCCCAGGGATCTAACTGTATCTAGACTTCCTTTCAAATGGAGATTTCCCTTATAAATGTAAATTTGACTCAGAAGAGTCACCTTGACTTGCCTTTCAGAGATGATCATGTGTCCTCTTCGAAGAAAAAAAAATTAATCAGCCCCAAATAATTATAATGCCAAGGATTAATTAAAAATTCATTTATTCCTTCCATCCAACATTGTACTTGAGGCTCTAGACAGGGAAGTTAGGCAAGAAAACAAGAAGTATCCAGACAGGAAGAAAGAAATAAGACCACCTCTATTTCCAGGTAAGAGGATCTCATAGAGAGAAACTCCTAAGGAATCCACACAAAACATCTGCTAGAACTCATAAACAAATTTAGCAAGCCTGCAGGATGTAAGATCAACATACAAAAATCCACTTGCATATACCTGCAATGAACAAGTTCAAAAACGAACTTAAGAAAACAATTCCATTTGTAATAACATCAAAAGGATAACAAACTTAGGAATAACACAAATAGTGCAAAACCTGTACCCTGGAAGCTACAAAACACCGTGAAAAGAAATTTAAACTCTAAATAAATGGAAAGACATCCCATGCTCATGGATGAGAAGGCTTAACAGTGTTAAGATGACAATACTCCCCCAAACTCATCTACAGATTCAACACAATCTCTATCCAGCTGCCTTCTTTGCAGAAATTGACAAGCTGATTCTAAAATTCATATGGAAACGCAAAGGACCCAGAATAACCCATCTTTAGTAGAACCAAGCTGGTGGTCTCACGTTTCCCAATTTCAAATTTTACTACAAAGCTACAGTAATCAAAACAGTATAGTACTGACAGAGATCAACAGAATAGAACACAGAGTTTAGAAATACACCCTCACATTTATTGTCAACTGGTTTTCAACATGAATGCCAAGACTATCCAATGTGGGGAAGAATCGTCTTTTTAGCAAATGGTGTTGGGACAACTGGAAGCCCACAAAAGAATGACATTGGACCCCTACCTCACACCATATACAGAAATAATTCAAAATAAGCCAAAGAATGTAAGAGCTAAAATATAAAATTCTTAAAAGAAAACATAGGGATAAATTTTCACAAGTTTGTATTTGTCAATGGTTTCTTATAGTTGACATCAAAGCACAAGCAATCAAAGAAAAATAAATTGGACTTCATCAAAATTTAAAACTTTTATGCTTCAAAGAACAGCATCAAGAAAGTGAGAAGATAATGCACAGAATAGGAGAAAATGTTTCAAGTCATAAGAAGCTTGTGTCTAGAATATACTTAGAAACGCTTACAACAGTAACAAAAAGAAAATTTCGGGTGAAGAATGTGAACTGACATTTCTTTTAAAAAGATAAGCAAATGGAAGATATACAGATATTACAAATGGGAGCTCCTCAAAATCTTTAGTCACCAGGGAAATACAAATCAAAACCACAATGAGATATCACCTCGCACCCAGTTGGATGGCTGTAATCAAAAAGAAAGATAATGCTGGTGAAGACGTAGAGAAATTTAAGTCTCATATACGGCTGGCAGGAATGCAAAAGAGCGCAGCCACTTTGGAAAACCATCTAGCAGTTCCTCAAAAGGTTAAAAGTAAAGTTTACATATGACCAGCAGTTCCACTCCTAAGTATAAATCTATGCCCAAGAGAAATGAAAACACATGTTCACACAAAAGGGACTGTGTATGAACTGCCATAGCAGCATTATGTAACAGTTGAAAGCAGAAACAACCCAAAATGTCCATCAGCTAGTGAATGGATACACAAAATATGATACATCCGTCCACCGGCATACTATCCTGCAAGATAGAAAGGAAAATTAAAAGCTGCCTTCTTTGCAGAAATTACTACAAATTCATATGGAAACGCAAAGGACCCAGTCCACATTGTTATTCCCAATTTCAAATTTTACTACAAAGCTACAGTAATCAAAACAGTATAGTACTGACAGAGATCAACAGAATAGAACACAGAGTTTAGAAATACACCCTCACATTTATTGTCAACTGGTTTTCAACATGAATGCCAAGACTATCCAATGTGGGGAAGAATCGTCTTTTTAGCAAATGGTGTTGGGACAACTGGAAGCCCACAAAAGAATGACATTGGACCCCTACCTCACACCATATACAGAAATAATTCAAAATAAGCCAAAGAATGTAAGAGCTAAAATATAAAATTCTTAAAAGAAAACATAGGGATAAATTTTCACAAGTTTGTATTTGTCAATGGTTTCTTATAGTTGACATCAAAGCACAAGCAATCAAAGAAAAATAAATTGGACTTCATCAAAATTTAAAACTTTTATGCTTCAAAGAACAGCATCAAGAAAGTGAGAAGATAATGCACAGAATAGGAGAAAATGTTTCAAGTCATAAGAAGCTTGTGTCTAGAATATACTTAGAAACGCTTACAACAGTAACAAAAAGAAAATTTCGGGTGAAGAATGTGAACTGACATTTCTTTTAAAAAGATAAGCAAATGGAAGATATACAGATATTACAAATGGGAGCTCCTCAAAATCTTTAGTCACCAGGGAAATACAAATCAAAACCACAATGAGATATCACCTCGCACCCAGTTGGATGGCTGTAATCAAAAAGAAAGATAATGCTGGTGAAGACGTAGAGAAATTTAAGTCTCATATACGGCTGGCAGGAATGCAAAAGAGCGCAGCCACTTTGGAAAACCATCTAGCAGTTCCTCAAAAGGTTAAAAGTAAAGTTTACATATGACCAGCAGTTCCACTCCTAAGTATAAATCTATGCCCAAGAGAAATGAAAACACATGTTCACACAAAAGGGACTGTGTATGAACTGCCATAGCAGCATTATGTAACAGTTGAAAGCAGAAACAACCCAAAATGTCCATCAGCTAGTGAATGGATACACAAAATATGATACATCCGTCCACCGGCATACTATCCTGCAAGATAGAAAGGAATAAAGTACTCCTACAGGCTACGACATGGACGAACCTTGGAAACACTGTGCCAAGGGAAAGAAGCCAGACACAGGAGACCACCTACTACATGATTCCACTTCCATGAAATGTCCAGAATAGAATAACCTATAAAGACAGAAAATAGATTAGGGGTTGCATAATGCTAGAGACTGGGGAGTGACAGCTAAAGTGTTTCTCTGTAGGGTTGTCATGAAGATGTCCAAAAATCGGCTGGGACGACGGCAGCACAGTTCTGTGAATACATCCACTGAACTGTGCACTTTCATGGGTGAATCGTACATGATATGAATTACATCACAATAAGGTTGCTACAGAAGAAAGAACCATGTATTCATTCAACAAGTAGTTATTGAGCACCTGTTATAGACCAAGCATGGTCTAGGAACTCAGGAGACAGCAGTGAACAAAACAGAAGAGGGGCTTCCCTGCAGGTCCAGTGGGTAAAGAGTCTGCCTTACAATGCAGGGGGCACACGTTCGATCCCCGGCCCGGGAAGATCCCACAAGCTGCAGAGCAGCTGGGCCGGTGTGTCCAATTACGAGCCAGTGCTCTAGAGCGCATGCACCCGGAGCCGGTGCTCTGTAACAAGAGAGGCCACGGCGATGGGAGCCCCACACAGGCCAAAGAATAAAGATGGATGAAAATAAATAAATAAATGTTGTTTTTTTTTTTTTTTAAAGAAGAGACTTCTGCCTCTAAAAGTAGGAGACAGATTGTCCACATAATACATAAAGTAAATTATATAATACGCTAGAAAAGGGGACAGTGCTATTGTGGAGGACCATGTGGTCTGATGTTTTCTTTAATTTTTTGAAGCGCAGCCACTTTGGAAAACCATCTAGCAGTTCCTCAAGGTTAAAAGTAAAGTTTACATATGACCAGCAGTTCCACTCCTAAGTATAAATCTATGCCCAAGAGAAATGAAAACACATGTTCACACAAAAGGGACTGTGTATGAACTGCCATAGCAGCATTATGTAACAGTTGAAAGCAGAAACAACCCAAAATGTCCATCAGCTAGTGAATGGATACACAAAATATGATACATCCGTCCACCGGCATACTATCCTGCAAGATAGAAAGGAATAAAGTACTCCTACAGGCTACGACATGGACGAACCTTGGAAACACTGTGCCAAGGGAAAGAAGCCAGACACAGGAGACCACCTACTACATGATTCCACTTCCATGAAATGTCCAGAATAGAATAACCTATAAAGACAGAAAATAGATTAGGGGTTGCATAATGCTAGAGACTGGGGAGTGACAGCTAAAGTGTTTCTCTGTAGGGTTGTCATGAAGATGTCCAAAAATCGGCTGGGACGACGGCAGCACAGTTCTGTGAATACATCCACTGAACTGTGCACTTTCATGGGTGAATCGTACATGATATGAATTACATCACAATAAGGTTGCTACAGAAGAAAGAACCATGTATTCATTCAACAAGTAGTTATTGAGCACCTGTTATAGACCAAGCATGGTCTAGGAACTCAGGAGACAGCAGTGAACAAAACAGAAGAGGGGCTTCCCTGCAGGTCCAGTGGGTAAAGAGTCTGCCTTACAATGCAGGGGCACACGTTCGATCCCGGCCGGGAAGATCCCACAAGCTGCAGAGCAGCTGGGCCGGTGTGTCCAATTACGAGCCAGTGCTCTAGAGCGCATGCACCCGGAGCCGGTGCTCTGTAACAAGAGAGGCCACGGCGATGGGAGCCCCACACAGGCCAAAGAATAAAGATGGATGAAAATAAATAAATAAATGTTGTTTTTTTTTTTTTTTAAAGAAGAGACTTCTGCCTCTAAAAGTAGGAGACAGATTGTCCACATAATACATAAAGTAAATTATATAATACGCTAGAAAAGGGACCAGTGCTATTTTGGAAGACCATGTGGTCTGATGTTTTTCTTTAATTTTTTTGAAGTATAGCTGATGTACAATATTTCGTAAGTTACAGAGAGTCAACGTTTTTAAAGGTTATGCTCCATTTATGTTGTTGTTGTGATATTCCGTGTATAGCTATTACAAAACTTTGGGTATATGCCAAGTTGTACAGCATACCCTTGTAGCTTGTGCTATCCATGACAGCTTGCACCTCCCACTCCCCTCAGCTACCTCTATCTTGCCCCTCCTCCCCTCCCTCTTCCTGCTGGTAACCACTAGTTTGTTCTCTGTACCCGTGAGTCTGGGGGGGGTTGGTCATATTCACTCATTTGTTATATTTTATATATTTCAGATTCAAGTTCTCTGTCTGAATTATTTCACTTAGGATAATAGCCTCCACGTCCATCCATGCTGTTACAAGACACAAGTTCATTCTTTTTATGGCTGAGCAGTATTCCATTGTATCCGCACCACATCTTCTTTACCTGTTCCTCTTGGATGGACACCTAGGTTGCTTCCATACCCTGGCTGTTGTAAACAGTGCGCTGCTATGAGCCCTGGGTCCATGTATCTTTTCAAAGGTTTGTTTTTGCAGATATGTATGCAGGAGTGGGATTACTGGATCATACCGCAGTCTGACTAGTGATTGACTGATTGATTGATTCACTGATTGATTTTCTGGCCACATATCATGACAGGTGGGATCTTAGTTCCCTGACCAGGAGTCAAATCCGAGTCCCCTACAGTGGAAGCACAGCATCTTAACCACTGGACCACCAGGGGAATTCCCTGCTTACGTTTTAAAGAACGTACAGCGGGCTTCCCTGGTGGTCCAGTGGGTAAAGAGTCCGCCTTGCAGTGCAAGGGACACCAGTTTGATCCCTGGCCGGGGAAGGTCCCACATGCCACGGAGCGGCTGGACCGGTGTGTCCAATTAGGAGCCAACGCTCTGGAGCAAGAGGGGCTGCTGTGATGGGAGGCCCACACAGGCCAAAGGATTAAGATGGATGAAAATAAATAAATGAAGGACCAATAAAAGAGGCAAAAAAAAAAAAAAAAAAAATGAAAAAAAGAAAGAAAGAAAGAGGAGAATCACGCTGGCTGCCTACTGCGGAGGGGACTGAAGGGCGAGGTGGGAGATGGGGTGGGAGCCTGGCAATCAGTGGCTGTCCCCCCGCCCCCATTTCTGGCACGTCCGGAAGTAGTAACATTTCAGAGTGTGGCAGCCCTGAGGGAGTCCGAGGGGAGAGAAGGGGGCCACAGCCGAGGCTTCAGGCCTCCAGAGGCGAGGGACAAGCAGCCGCCACCCACCCAGGTGGGAGGAAACGGGGAACCCCTGGCGTCCCGGAAACCAGGTGGGCCAGCCCAGAGAGCAGGAAGCAATCAGCCAGGTTAGACGCGGCTGGCGGTCTAGCGACGTGAGCACCGTCACCTGCATCCGCCGCGGGCAGGTCGCGGTGACCTTGACGGCGTAACACCCTCAGAGTGGTCTGCAAAGCCACAGCACAGTCTGAGGAGGCCTTGGAAACTCCTGGGAGCTGGGAGGGCCGGGCCTCCCTCCCCGGGGGCGCCCCCTCGCGCCCCGCCCCAGCACAGGGCAGGCTGCCCAGGCGGGGACTGCCTGCAGCGCCGCTGGAGCCCCGGTGTCCAAGGCCACTGCCCGAATCCTCGCAACCCCGCGCACGCGCAGGGGGATCACCCGGGAGGGGCAGGCGCAGGCCTCTGGGGGCGGCCCGGCCGGCAGGTTGCTCTCCTCCGCCTCCGCTCTCGCCCTTCTCGGCTGGTTGCACAGAGAGCCCATGGTTTTAACTCCGGGGTTTATCCACCAGCCAAATGAAGAGGAATATTTTATGAAATTATAATACTGCATGAAATTGCTAAGTACATATATAAGGCTAATGTCATTGTAATATTAAAATACTAAATTCATTTATATACTTTTTATTTAAATTGCTAGGGCAACTTGCCATCCTTGATTAAAAATTCTGAACAGGGTGTATTGTATGGGCCAATTATGAAACAGGGTGTAAGCGCGGCGAACGGCCCTTGTAAAGTGCAGGAAACCATTTGTAAAATGAGATTTCTTTTTTAAAAAATGGTGAGGAGAGAAGGAGGCAACGGAGGCAGGCCTGGGTGTAGCCGGCAGTGTTGCCGGGGCCCATGGCCCTGCGCTGAGCTCCAGGGACAAGGCTTGCCCCAATGACAACAGCACAGCCCCTCACCCCGCACCCTGCTGCTCCAACAAGGCCCGCGGAGGCCCCTGGTTTTCGGACACGTTGGTGGCTGCATTTGTCATGGCTCAAGCCCCACCTCGCCTTCGGGAGCCCTGGGAGAGAGCCCGGAGAGGTCACACTTGGCTTCTGGCCCCTCCCAGCACTGCCCGGCCAGGCCAGGTGACAGGGCAGCGCAGTCCTCTGGTCCTGCCTCCAAATGTCCAGAGGTCACCCAGAGACCTCTCCAAGCATCTGGTCGGGCTCAGTTGGTCCGCGGGGCTGCCCTGAAGTCCCCCTTGGTCCACGGGGCCAGGATCACTGCCCCGGCCCCAGGATCACTGTCCCTGAGTCCACGGTGCTAACCGCTCAGTGACTCTGAGGGTTCACCTCCAGTACGAAGGACTTGCACCAAATCCGTGCCTCGGAGTCCAGAGACACGGGATGGCATCAAAGCCCTGTACTCGCCAGATCACGGCCTCCTCCATGTTGGGTGGACACACTGGTCTGACCCCGGAGGGACTGGCCTCAGGGAAGGGCTGCTGGAAGGTTGGACCCAGAGATCCGAGGCGGCAGCGTCTCCCGAGGGCGGCCTGCAACTTCAAGCGTGCAGGTGCCCGGCGCTGTTGACAATACTGAGGCTGACGGGGGCGTTGCTGCTGGAAGCCACCGCACAGTTGTGAGATGCCTCCTTGGCTCTGCCCAGAGAGGCAACAGCAAAGGGAGGAAGGAGAGGGGCCTAAGCCCCGCCTCCTTGCGTGCTTATTGGCTGGTGAACTCATCGGCAGGCGACAAGCCACGCCCACTTTTCCAGAGCCTCTGAAGATGCCGCTAGCAGGTGGGGCTCGTGCTGGCCTGACCCTGGCTCAGGAAGGTCACGTGGATGCTGGTGACCAAGAAGGAGACAAAGGAAACGATGACACTGAGAGTGGACTCTGCCTTCCTCGCCCTCCCTACAGTGACTCTCATCACACCACTGCACCCTGGCTCTACCCGCTGGAGTCCCTGGATTGTTACTCGTTTTGGACTCCTGGCTCCCCACGACGCTCAGAAATCCCTATCCTGGACAACGCACAGCCTCTAGCCCTGCACCCGTTCCCCCACGGGGGCTCTGTCCTGGCCTCCTGGCTGGACTCTTCAAGGCTCCACAGAGCCTCAGGTGGAGGCACAGCGTGGCGCTGCCCTTGGGAGCACACAGTCCTGGGTGGGGGCCATTTGTTCATTTGTCCATTCATCATAAATGCCCTCACCTGCAGGTCCAAGCATACAGGGCAGCGCAGTCCTCTGGTCCTGCCTCCAAATGTCCAGAGGTCACCCAGAGACCTCTCCAAGCATCTGGTCGGGCTCAGTTGGTCGCGGGGCTGCCCTGAAGTCCCCTTGGTCCACGGGCCAGGATCACTGCCCCGGCCCCAGGATCACTGTCCCTGAGTCCACGGTGCTAACCGCTCAGTGACTCTGAGGGTTCACCTCCAGTACGAAGGACTTGCACCAAATCCGTGCCTCGGAGTCCAGAGACACGGGATGGCATCAAAGCCCTGTACTCGCCAGATCACGGCCTCCTCCATGTTGGGTGGACACACTGGTCTGACCCCGGAGGGACTGGCCTCAGGGAAGGGCTGCTGGAAGGTTGGACCCAGAGATCCGAGGCGGCAGCGTCTCCCGAGGGCGGCCTGCAACTTCAAGCGTGCAGGTGCCCGGCGCTGTTGACAATACTGAGGCTGACGGGGGCGTTGCTGCTGGAAGCCACCGCACAGTTGTGAGATGCCTCCTTGGCTCTGCCCAGAGAGGCAACAGCAAAGGGAGGAAGGAGAGGGGCCTAAGCCCCGCCTCCTTGCGTGCTTATTGGCTGGTGAACTCATCGGCAGGCGACAAGCCACGCCCACTTTTCCAGAGCCTCTGAAGATGCCGCTAGCAGGTGGGGCTCGTGCTGGCCTGACCCTGGCTCAGGAAGGTCACGTGGATGCTGGTGACCAAGAAGGAGACAAAGGAAACGATGACACTGAGAGTGGACTCTGCCTTCCTCGCCCTCCCTACAGTGACTCTCATCACACCACTGCACCCTGGCTCTACCCGCTGGAGTCCCTGGATTGTTACTCGTTTTGGACTCCTGGCTCCCCACGACGCTCAGAAATCCCTATCCTGGACAACGCACAGCCTCTAGCCCTGCACCCGTTCCCCCACGGGGGCTCTGTCCTGGCCTCCTGGCTGGACTCTTCAAGGCTCCACAGAGCCTCAGGTGGAGGCACAGCGTGGCGCTGCCCTTGGGGAGCACACAGTCCTGGGTGGGGGGCCATTTGTTCATTTGTCCATTCATCATAAATGCCTACTGCATGCCTGCTAGGTGTCGAGCACGGGCTAGCTGCTAGAGATGCTGGATGGACAGATGAGGTCCCTGACCTCGTGGAGCTTGAATGCCAACGAGGAGACAGACACTGAGCAGAAACCCTCCAGTAGTAAATTAGCACCATGAGGAAACAGACTTTGCCCTGGGATGAAGGTTACTTGGTTTGGACAGTTCCCCTGAGGGGACACCTGAGCATCAAAAAAGGCCTGGGGAGGCATCCAGCACAGCAGTAGAAAAGGGTGCGGGCAGCAGAGGCCAGGGAGGGAATGGAGCTGAGCAGAGGCCCTGCAGCCCGAGACAAGGGGCCAGCAAGCTGTCCCAGGGGCGGGGAGGCGCTCCTGTCCCGCAGACCTGGCAGCCCTGGCTGCTGGGTCCAGACCATGGGCAGAGCCGTGGCTCCAAGGCCTGTCCACACATCACCATGGTGATTCCCTTCTACTGAAAAACAGCCATGTTTATTTTCTTTTCAAGCTCCTGGACCAAGGCCATATGATAATTAGAAAACTCACAACTCATAATGCCTTCTAAACTGTCTCTGCAAACTCGGTGGTTGTGGAATAATACATAAAATGCTTAATAAAAATTAATGTGGAAAGGAGTCATCAGCCTCACTCGGAAATAAAATCGGTATTAATTTCTTGCCTATCAGCTTATCCTAATGAGCTCGTCATGACGTGGCCCGTCTCCTCGACCTTGGATACAGTCCACGTGGCAGATGCCTGCTCCTCTGGCCACGGCCGCCAAGTCCCACTGGCCCCAGGGTCTGGTGACACCATTGTGAATGTGGGGGCAGCCCTGTGAGCCAGCAGGGCCCCCTGGACTTCCGGGCCCACAGCAGACACGTGACTTGTATCTGCCGAGAACTGGTCCCTGAGACCCAGAACGGTCCCCTGTGGGCGTGGGCACCCGGTGTAAACCTGAGGCCCAGCTGTGAGTGAGGGGGGAAGCGCTGCGGGCAGCAGACAAGGGCACAGGATGTGCCCCCTGCTCTGGGGGCCGCGATCGATCACATGTGCAGGCAGCTCATCCAGGAATACAGAGTCCCGATCCCTCTCAGTCTATACTGCAGTCAAGAGCCCCCGTGGGCCAGCCACTGGCACCGAGGAGTCGTGAGTCATATGAAGGCCGGGCCTCCTGGAGGCCATGCAGCCAGATGACGGGGCAGGGGATCAGAGAGCAGGTCCCTCCGCACGGCCCCACCTGCTTCCACTTCTCACAGGAAAACAAGCAGCACCCCAGGACCAACGCACACCAGGGGCAGGGCTGTGGGGAGCCCTGGGAGGACAGTGGGGTGGAGTGGCCACGCCCGTCCACCAGGCCAGCCCCAGGGCCTGCCTGCCGCTCCAGGGGCGGTGGCCAGGCTGCCAGGATGGAGCGGAGGCGGCCCTCCCACTGAGTCTCCCCCTACTGGCTGCGACCTTCCCTGGGAGTCCGGGGCCAGGAGCCCACAGCAGCCCCTCCGTGGACCCTCATGGCTCCACCCCCGCCAGTCTTCGCCAAGGGGTCCTGGTCCCCAGGCGGAGCAGGAGTCAGCCAAGCCTCAGTCTTCACACTCAAGATTGTCGATGTCCTCAAACTTTTTTTTTGAAGAGAGTATAACTGGCTTTCTCTTTGCTTCCTTTAAACTATAAAAATACGTATATTACACACATATGTGTGTGTGTGTGTGTGTGTGTGTGTGTGTATGAATACACACATACTTAAATCTCATATGTATATATATATAATGAAAACATATAATTGAGAGGGTTCTAGGACCTGTCTTCAAGTCTGAGCTCTGTCACTCACCTAAACTTTTCTCACCTGTAAAATAAACAGAATAATATCTACCTCATGGCGTTGCCGGAGATGACAGATTTAAAGAGGCAGCCGAGGGCCTGGCACGCAAGAGTGACGACGGTGATGATGAAGATGACGACGCTGGGAAGCGGAGGGTGGGCTCTCTGGTTTACAGGCAAGATCTGATCGCTACGTGGAAAGCTCAGTGGCTGAGAGCTCTGCTCACAGCTCACACCCCTCAGCCAGAGGTCTCCGCCTTCCCCGAGCCTCAGGTCCTGCAGGCTCGGCAGATGCCACCTTGCATCCTTGTTCATCAGAGAGAAGGTCAGAGGCAGTGAGCTCCCCCCGTGCCAGCTCACGATCACAGAAACCTCCTCCCCTCCCGCCCCATCCACCAGCGTCCGCCTCCGGCCACCGGCAACACCGGGCACCGTCAGAAACACTCAGCATCCTCTCCCCCTGAATCCCGACGGCTAATCCGGTTATTGTATTTTACTTTCAGTGGAAACTATCACTTTGTACTAAATCCCACCATATACAAAGCATCGAGTGGCTTCTCCTGATAAGGAGGGATACGGCCAGAACACTGCCACATTAGGCACTGCTTATCTTCTGGGCTATTTTTGTTGAAAATTGCATCATCTTCGGCAAAGGCTAATGGTGCAGGCTCCCGACAGAAAAGCCAGAGTCCCCTGGTCTGCGCTCCATGAAATCTGACACCTGCCACCCAAGGCTGAGTGCTGCTGCCCCACCCAGGGCTCCTGGTCCAGAAGGCTCCAACATAAGACGACAAGGCGGCAGTCTGCGGCCCACCCTCCGAGCCCAGGCTTGTCACCCCACACGGCTGGCCTGCTCACAGACACAAGTCACGAGGACACAGGGGCTGCCTGGGAGCAGGAGGCCAGGACCCCAGGTCTAGGCCTTCCCGTCTCCGAGCCCCGGAGCCGGCCCTCTGGACACAGTCTCCATCCGGTGAGGAAGTGGGTTCCTTCCATCCGAGATGTTTCCCCAGAAATGTGAGCATCCACCATCCACTCCACAGTCCAGGATGGAAACTCATTCACTTTGGCTGAGAAAGGCCACAGAAAAGTTTATTTCTTGCGAATGTTTTCTTTCCAAAAGCCAAGCCCCAGGGCTGATACAGCGCGGGGTGAGGGTGCGGATTAGACAATTAAAGCAGGCACAGGGAACACAAATCTGCCTTTGTTCAGCTGGGTCTGGAGGAGACGGCCACCCTTCCTCCACAAGTCAATTTACTCGGAGCGAGCAGCCTTCACTCCAGATAAGCACATTGACTTTAAAATAAAGTGGGCACCAGCAGCTGCAGCCCTGTGACTGGAGCGGGCAGAGAGGTGGCATGGAATGACAATTAAATACATTTTCATCATCCGTCTTTTTTTTTTTTTTGGCTGCAGGTGCCAGGGTAATCAATCTGGACTTGCCTCTTTTGTCAGCTGGTAGTGAACACATTTTAACGTGAAATCTCCTGGGAGGAATTAAGAGTCACCCGGCCTTGTAAAGGAGAAAGGGTTTTACTTCCAAACTGCCAAGTGGGGAGCTCACAGCTGATTGGTTTCATAATACTTTATTATTTGACAATATATAGGCCTCGGGTTGTACTTCAGAATACCACACCTACAGGACACCCGGCGCTCCGGGAGGCCTGTCATCCCATTCTAGAATAAAAACTTATTTGGGGAGATTTTCACCACTATTTCCTTTTATGAATCCCAAATTTCATGTATTATTGACTAGGTAGATTCCAACATTTTAAAACTTAACCTCCATTCATTAAATTCCCCAACAGCCTTTCTCCCCACCCTGGAACGCTCTGCGGGGCAATCTGCTGCCTTCGCTGCCTGTCCTCTGAGTCAAGTGCTCCCGACTGGCCGAAGGAGTTTGGCTGACTTCCTGTTTGGACAGTTTAACAGCTCCATCTCCCCAGGGACAGCCTCTAGTGGGCAGTCCCCAGAAAAGCCCACTGCAATGGCCCATCAGAGCTTCCCTGAAGCCTTTCCTTCCTCGCTGAAAACCTCTGAAAAGCTGGTCCAGAAAAGCAGATGCAACAGGACACTGCCACGGGGCCTTGGCCAGCTCCTGCCGGCCACGCGCCACCCCTGGAAGGAGGGAGGAGCTACACACGCACGTTAAGGCCAGGAACACACAGAGACACATGACCAGCCGAGCAGGACTGCAACGACCAAGTCTCCCCCACAGGAAGGTTCTGGAAGGAAATCCCTGCCTGGTGCCCCCTCGCAGGGTCACCTGTGGCTCCACCTAGGTCAGCGGGCTTTCAGGTCTGTGGAGCCTCAGGGAGGCGCCTGGGTGGGTTAAACCCCAAGCGCACCCTGCAGAGGGAGCAGCTGTGCCCCTGCCAGGCCTGAGCCTGAACACGAGATGGAAACTTCCACAAGCACACTGGAATCTGTTAGTCTGCCTGCCTCGACAGGGACCCCAGCCCAACAAAAAGGAAAAAATACACCGCATCTTGACACATGAGGTCGCTGCAAACTGTCTCCAAAAGCACTTAATAAATACAGTCTCACCTTGAGCTGACCATGTGCCTTCCCACCCCGTCACTCATCTGACCCCGGAACTGCCCCGCGTAGGGGGGACCAGGCGACGGCTCCGGAGGAGGGACTCCACAGAGAATCCCGTGTGAGACAAGATCCCAATCCCAATTCCAGCAGGTTTTGTTTGAGACACGGGAGCCAATTCTGAAATTCACAAGGAAACACAGAGGGCCAGGGCTGCCAAAATGCTCTGAGAGGAGAATGGAGCCGGAGAGCTAACAGGGCTCCGGGGCCAAGGACGTCAAGACTGGTCAGAAAGCTGCGGCAGTCAGGGCCGGGGACTGGTGCCAGGACAAATAGCCGACCACTGGGACAGAACAGGTCCAGAACAGACCCTCGCACCTGTGCACGCGTGGTCCACTCGGTCGTGTCCAACTCTTTGAGACCCTGTGAACCATAGCCCACAGGCTTCTCGGCTCATGGGACTCAAGATCCCTCCAGGGGATCTTCCCAACCCACGGGTCGGACCCGCGTCTCCTGCACCTCCTCCATCGCAGGTGGATTCTTTACCCCAAGCCACTAGGGACGCCCCTTCCACTCGCAGGTTTCCCATCAAGCAGTGAAGGGCAGCTCAGTGCAGAATGGGAGGCTTTCCAATCAACAGGTCTGGAATATCCACCCACCAAAGAAAGAAAAACGAGCCCCACCCCATACCTCACGTAACATGAATTTCAGCATGGCTTATAGACCAGTTTAAGTCGATAAACCTGGGGGAAGAAAACACAGGAGAAATATTTGTGACCCCGGGTGAGGCAGAAGTTACTTTGAGGCAGCACTCCAAGTGTGAGCTATGAAAAATAAAAAAATAAAAGATCCATAAACTGGACTTCATCAAAAGTTCTACTCTTCAAAAGATACGGTTAAGAAGATGAAGAGACATCATGGACTGGAAGAGAGTATTTGTAAACCATACATCTGCTAAAGGGCTGTATCTAGACTATATATAAAGAACTCCCAACACCCAATAATAACACAGAGAACCCAACTGTTTTTTAAATGGACAGAAGATTTGAACAGGCATTTCACCGAGAAGATACAGAGGCAGCAATTAGGTATGTGAACATCATCAGTTGCTAGAGGAATGCAATTAGAACCACAACCAGAGGCCACCAAGCCCCTGTCTGAAAGGCTACAATTAAAGTGAATCCAGGGCTTTCCTGGTAGTCCAGTGGGTAGGGACACTGCCTTGCAGTGCAAGGGGCGCTGGTTCGATCCCTGGCCTGGGAAGATCCCGCGTGCCGCGGAGCGGCTGGACCGATGTGCCCAACTACTGAGCCAGAGCTCTGGAGCGCATGCGCCCAGAGCCGGCGCTCTGCGACAACAGAGGCCACCGCGATGGGAGGCCCACCCGGGCCAAAGAACAAAGATGGATAAAGACAGATAAACGAAAGACCAATACAAGTGGCCAAAAAGAAATAAAGTGAATCCAAAGCAGAAACAGACGCACAGAGGGAAAGAACAGACTTAGAGCTGCCAAGGGGAGGAGGAGCAGAGAGAGGTGGAGTGGGAGGTTGGGACTAGCAGATCCAAACTATCATCTATAGGATGGATAAACAACAAGGCCCTACTGTACAGCACAGGGAACCACATTTCATATCTGGTGATAAACCATAATGGAAAAGAATGTGAAAAAAAACATACATGTGTATAACTGGGCTTCCTGGTGGCTCAGATGGTAAAGAATCCGCCTGCAGTGCAGGAAACCCCAGTTCGATCCCTGGGTCAGGAAGATCCCCTTGAGGAGGAAACGGCAACCCACTCTAGTGGCCTTGCCTAGAGAATTTCATGGACAGAGCAGCCGGGTGGCGGGCTACAGTCCACGGGGTCACAAAGAGTAGAACATGACTGAGCGACTAACACTATGCATAACTAATCACTTCGATGTACAGCAGAAATTAACACAATATTGCAAATCAACTGTACATCAATAAAACGTATTTTAAAAAATTAAAAAGCAAATGAGTGTACAAAGGGTTAGCAAGGGCGTAGGGAAACAGGACCTCTCACGTCTTGCTGCGGGAATGTAAGATGGTATGGATACTGTGGAAAACAGCCTGGAAGTTTCCATGTGATCTGGCCTTTCCACTCCTAGGTACTTACCCACGAGAAGAGATGGCACGTGACCAGAGACTTGCACGCAGATGTCTGCAGCAGCTTTATTTGTAATCGTCAAAAACTGGAAACAGCCCACAGACCCGTCAACAGGTGAATGGACACGTCACCTGCTACCCACACAGTGGGACAATGCTCATCGACAGGAGAAAATGAACTGATACACACACATGACGAGCCGCCCAGTGGCTGAGTGGAGTGAAGGAAGGCAGGCCGAGAGCAGAGTGCAGGCTGGGTGATCCCGTGCCTCACGAGCCAACGGTGGTGGCGGAAAGCAGAACGGCAGCGCAGGCAGAGCCAGTGAGGAGCTACAGGGGCTCCAGGACGCTTCCGGCCGCACAGGGTATGCTCTCGATGTGGTGACGTCAAGACTCTCCAAGGTGTAGGAGTCTGGGGGGCGGTTTTATTGTTTTAACTTTAAAAATTTTTTTTGGTTGTGCCACGTGGCAGGCAGGACCTTCGTTCTCCAACTCGGGAGACTGAGCCCACATGCCGAGCAGTGGAGTGGGAGGTTGGGACTAGCAGATCCAAACTATCATCTATAGGATGGATAAACAACAAGGCCCTACTGTACAGCACAGGGAACCACATTTCATATCTGGTGATAAACCATAATGGAAAAGAATGTGAAAAAAAACATACATGTGTATAACTGGGCTTCCTGGTGGCTCAGATGGTAAAGAATCCGCCTGCAGTGCAGGAAACCCCAGTTCGATCCCTGGGTCAGGAAGATCCCCTTGAGGAGGAAACGGCAACCCACTCTAGTGGCCTTGCCTAGAGAATTTCATGGACAGAGCAGCCGGGTGGCGGGCTACAGTCCACGGGGTCACAAAGAGTAGAACATGACTGAGCGACTAACACTATGCATAACTAATCACTTCGATGTACAGCAGAAATTAACACAATATTGCAAATCAACTGTACATCAATAAAACGTATTTTAAAAAATTAAAAAGCAAATGAGTGTACAAAGGGTTAGCAAGGGCGTAAGGAAACAGGACCTCTCACGTCTTGCTGCGGGAATGTAAGATGGTATGGATACTGTGGAAAACAGCCTGGAAGTTTCCATGTGATCTGGCCTTTCCACTCCTAGGTACTTACCCACGAGAAGAGATGGCACGTGACCAGAGACTTGCACGCAGATGTCTGCAGCAGCTTTATTTGTAATCGTCAAAAACTGGAAACAGCCCACAGACCCGTCAACAGGTGAATGGACACGTCACCTGCTACCCACACAGTGGGACAATGCTCATCGACAGGAGAAAATGAACTGATACACACACATGACGAGCCGCCCAGTGGCTGAGTGGAGTGAAGGAAGGCAGGCCGAGAGAAGAGTGCAGGCTGGGTGATCCCGTGCCTACGAGCCAACGGTGGTGGCGGAAAGCAGAACGGCAGCGCAGGCAGAGCCCGAGTGAGGAGCTACAGGGGGCTCCAGGACGCTTCCCGGGCCGCACACGTTATGCTCTCGATGTGGTGACGTCAAGACTCTCCAAGGTGTAGGAGTCTGGGGGGCGGTTTTATTGTTTTAACTTTAAAAATTTTTTTTGGTTGTGCCACGTGGCAGGCAGGACCTTCGTTCTCCAACTCGGGAGACTGAGCCCACATGCCGAGCAGTGGAAGCCCAGCGTCTCCGGACCTGGCCCTCCAGGGCAGTCTGAGGTGGGTGCTTTAAATATGTGCCGGGTATCATATGAAGTTAGACAAAGACGAACTTCAATGTGAAGGGGGCCCTGGAGCCGGGGGAGGGCCCCAGCGTGTGCCGTGCTGTGAGCAGGGAAAGGAGGGAAAGGAACCAACAGAAAGAACAGTCATTGTCCCGAGAGGAGTGGAGGAAAGACCTGCCTCAGAATTCACTCATTCGTCCAGTAAACTGGGGTCCTGAGGACACGGAGGAAGAGACGGTCCCTCTCCTGAGCGAGACCAGGACAAGAACCCTGCTTGGCGGCTGCATCGCTCTTGTGCATCTTGGTCCTAAATGTGCACCGTGTGTGCAGGGGTGCGGTGTGAGGACACAGCCCAGCGGCCCAGCGCACTGGCTTTTGGCAAATCACACAAGGACTCCGTGCCTCCGTGCCCACCTCTGTAAAGGGAGGGTCAGGCAGTGCACCCCACAACAGGGCTGCTGTGATTCAGGGGATGCTCATGAGGAGGCACCATAAGCTCCCAACGCGAGAGCCACACCTGCACTGCATCATCAGCGCTTTTGTGACTAAAGCTTCTTAGAGACACCCACCAAGATGCAGCAATCAATCCAGGGGCTCAGACAAATGATGCTGGTTCTATTTGTTTCTCTGTCTTTTCTTACTTTTCCTCATTAACCAGGCATTGCTTTTAAACTGAAAGTTTTAAGCAAACACAAATACACAAATGAACAAATAACCGAGAACGCCAGACAGCTCCGGTAGGTATCAGCCCCCTTTCCCTGGGCGATTCTAAACAGATTCCCTGTGGGCGCTCCGTCCACACCCTTCCTCCTTCCTCAGACATCCGAGAGCTCTCCCCACAAAAGTCAGATTGGAACTTTTGCCTGCAGCAAGTTCACACGTGCGACAGAGGCTTCCCTCGGTCCCCTTCTTCGTGGCCTTTTTAAAATTTATTTATTTGGCTGCATCAGGGCTCAGCTGGGGCACGCAGGTTCCTCACGGCTTCCTGCAGGGTCTTCCGTTGCCACGCACGGACTCTAGCTGAGGCACGCAGACTCCTGGGCTCACAGGCCCCGCAGGGGCAGCACACGGGCTTAGCTGCATTCTGTGGCATGTGGGATCCTAGGTCCTCCCCCGGCCAGGGATTGAACCCACATCCCCTGCATTGCAAGGCAGCTTCTAGCTTCTTAACCACCGGACCACCAGGGAAGTCTTGCAGGCTTTTATTCTAATTAGACTGAAGGCATCTCAGCCCAAAGCAAGAGCTGTTGCATGGAACAGAGGACAAGAATCCAGAGTCACTGGGGCATGTCCCACTTGCTCCCGCCCCAGTGACAGATGGCATGAGGATCCCATGAGGCCCAGAAGGGGCTTTGCTCCTCACGTGGCCCCAACGGCACACACCCTACACCCCAGAGAACAGAGATGGCTGCTGGTGGTCGAGGGCAGCCCCAAAGGCCCCTTGGCCCCCAAGAAGTGTAGAAGCAGCTGAGGAAAATTGGTCTTGATGGAGCCTGGTGTGGGGAGGGAGAGAGCAGTGACCCATCCGGAGAGACCACCAGAGGGCCAGATCCTGCCTCCACCTGCTTCTCACATACCCACAAACCAAGCAGTTGGTCAGAGGAAGATTCAAACTGGCCGAGAAGCCCTAGAATTAAATGAGATTGTGTCTCCGCAGCTGGTGGAAGGAGGGATGGAAACAGAATCTAAGTTCAGTTCTTGAAAGAGAAAGCGCTCCATGCCGCGTGCCCTGAGCGGCGGCAGAGGCTGGACCCCGCCTGACTCGCCCGCGGCCACCTCCGGCAGGGCGGGCGTCTTCAATGGACGGAAGCAGCACTCGGCACAGACTGGAACGCGGGCGTCTGCCTTTGCCCTGAGTGGAGCGAGCCCTGGACCCCGTCTGGGCACCGGCCGTCCTTCAGGAGGACAGGCGAGTGGAGGAACGGGGACAAGTCACCAGGGAGCAGAAGGAGGCGAGGCCGGCTCCCAGCTCCGGGAGAGGGCATCTGGGTGGCTCTGGAAGCTTCCAAAGGCCAACGCGGGCACCTGATGCACAGCAGAGCAACTTCAGTCTAAAACGTGGTCAAGGGCAAAGTGGGAGCCTGGGATTGACAGGTACACACCACTATCCATAAAATAGATAACTAATGAGAACCGATCTGTGGAGGGAGCTACTCGATCTCTGGTGACCTAAATGGGAAGGAAGTCCAGAAAAGAGGGGCTGTATGTGTACGTAGAGCTGATTCACTGTGCTGTAGAGTAGAAACTAACACAGCATTTGTAAAGTCACTATACGCCAATAAAAATAAATAAAAAGGAAATGTGACCCCGCCATCAGAAGTTCACGGCCAAGTGAGGGGACGATGAAGGAGAAGGCACCAAGGACGGCGCTGGGAGGGCAAGGGTGGCGTCGCCAGCGCCACGGCTGGACGCGGTCGGTGTCGTGTCGACCTGGGGCATGTCCCACTTGCTCCCGCCCAGTGACAGATGGCATGAGGATCCCATGAGGCCCAGAAGGGCTTTGCTCCTCACGTGGCCCCAACGGCACACCCCTACACCCCAGAGAACAGAGATGGCTGCTGGTGGTGAGGCAGCCCCAAAGGCCCCTTGGCCCCCAAGAAGTGTAGAAGCAGCTGAGGAAAATTGGTCTTGATGGAGCCTGGTGTGGGGAGGGAGAGAGCAGTGACCCATCCGGAGAGACCACCAGAGGGCCAGATCCTGCCTCCACCTGCTTCTCACATACCCACAAACCAAGCAGTTGGTCAGAGGAAGATTCAAACTGGCCGAGAAGCCCTAGAATTAAATGAGATTGTGTCTCCGCAGCTGGTGGAAGGAGGGATGGAAACAGAATCTAAGTTCAGTTCTTGAAAGAGAAAGCGCTCCATGCCGCGTGCCCTGAGCGGCGGCAGAGGCTGGACCCCGCCTGACTCGCCCGCGGCCACCTCCGGCAGGGCGGGCGTCTTCAATGGACGGAAGCAGCACTCGGCACAGACTGGAAGCAGGCGTCTGCCTTTGCCCTGAGTGGAGCGAGCCCTGGACCCCGTCTGGGCACCGGCCGTCCTTCAGGAGGACAGGCGAGTGGAGGAACGGGGACAAGTCACCAGGGAGCAGAAGGAGGCGAGGCCGGCTCCCAGCTCCGGGAGAGGGCATCTGGGTGGCTCTGGAAGCTTCCAAAGGCCAACGCGGGCACCTGATGCACAGCAGAGCAACTTCAGTCTAAAACGTGGTCAAGGGCAAAGTGGGAGCCTGGGATTGACAGGTACACACCACTATCCATAAAATAGATAACTAATGAGAACCGATCTGTGGAGGGAGCTACTCGATCTCTGGTGACCTAAATGGGAAGGAAGTCCAGAAAAGAGGGGCTGTATGTGTACGTAGAGCTGATTCACTGTGCTGTAGAGTAGAAACTAACACAGCATTTGTAAAGTCACTATACGCCAATAAAAATAAATAAAAAGGAAATGTGACCCCGCCATCAGAAGTTCACGGCCAAGTGAGGGGGACGCATGAAGGAGAAGGCACCAAGGACGGCGCTGGGAGGGCAAGGGTGGCGTCGCCCAAGCGCTCACGGCTGGACGCGGTCGTGTCGTGAGGATGTCCCTCCAGCCTTCCCGAGACGAGGAAGCAGAAGACGCAGCCCGCACTCAGTAAAGCCAAATCACGAGCCTCCCTGGTGGTCCCGCAACTACGACTGTGCTCCTAATGCAGGGCGCCTGGGTTTGATCCTTGGTCAGGAACTAGGCCCACCTGCTGCAACGAAGACCCAGCACAGCCAAAGAACTAAATAAAAATAAAGCCAAACTGATTCCAACTGAAGAATTGCGCTTGATCCCTAGACTGAACCCTTCCAACCTTTCTTTTATGGAACACTGAGGGCACGTGGTGGCTGCAGTCTTACGCAGCAAAGTTAAAAGGTGGCGAGCCTGCAAGTCCCTTCCACTAGAGAAACCCGCCGCTCTGAGGAAGCACTCGCTCATGGTGCAAAGAAAACAGCACGACCCAAACGGGGCCCGTGCTGGACCAAGCCTGGGGAACAGACAGAGGGGTGGGCTCGTGCCTGGACCAAGCCCGGGGAACAGACAGAGGGAGCTCCTTGGAAGACCTGGAAGATGAGCGGGGCGGCATGGGAGTGGCTGAAGACAGACAGGCGTGGGGGCGGGGGGCAGGGCACCAGCTAAGGTCCCGAGTGAGGAGGAGCCGGTGAGACCCTGACCTGACCCGGGGGAGGGAGGGACGGTGCAGTGGCCACATCTGGGAGCGCAGGGAAGGGCCTGTCTGGAAAGAAGGCAGCCGGGACGTCTTCCTGATGGAGGTCAGGATGGGGAAGGCAGGTGGGAGTAGAGGTGAAGAGGAGGGGCTTGTGAGAGCAGGAACCGGGGTGACGCCAAAGCCCGGAGTGAAGCACCTGTTTCATAAGACACAGCCCTGCCCACCTGGTTTACAAGCCACCTGTGCCTCAGGCACCTGCTGAACAGGAAGGTGCAGACACCTGCTTCCCCCTCGGACACCTGCAAAGTGGGCACAGCATTTTAGAACTCTTATCAGATCCCCTTCCTGTCCTGGAAGCCGAGTGACCAGCAGAGCGCCCCGCCCCCTGAAGCGAGGGACTTCAGCGTTTCCGCAGGGGAGAGGACGCTGTGCCCACTGAGGCAACAGAGAGCACTCTCGGCTCGGAACGGTCAGCCCGATTTTGTCAGCGTCAGCACCGTGGCCGCAGACTGCAGAGCATCGTGTTTGGAGGGAGGGCTTTCTGAATCTGGATCCTGGGTTCTCCGAGTGCAGATGCCCCTCCACACGCCCACCCCTGGACTGAGGCCCTGGCGGCGGGACAGAGAAGGAAGTGCAGAGGGAGGAACAGCAAGGAACACCCCCTTCTGTCCCCAGAGACTGGGGAGGGGCGAAGAGGGGGTGGAGGTGGGCATGAGGCCGCTGTCACCTCTGTGACTCACACTGCCCACCCCCCGCCACGGGCACCAGGAGTCTGAGGGCCCACGACCCGCTTCCTGGGTAACGAGAAGCGTGGTTCCCAAGCTGGGCACCCACGCACCCTGGAGAGCCTGTGTAAACCCATGGGACCGCAGGGTATTTCAGGTGATTGAGGGAAACAAGCAACACAACGTGTATGTTGGACCTGCTGGACCTCGTGGGAGCCCCGGGCCGAGGGCAGCTGACGGGTTCACCAAGAGATGAGCCTACGAGCCTTCTGAGGGTGTCATGTCACTGTGAAGCTGGGGCACCAGGGGCTGCTGAGACAGGAAGGAAGAACCTGGAGAAAACCCAGATGGAACAGGAAGTGGAAGTGGACAGGAAGTGCAGGTGGCGGCACCCCGTCCGACTCTGGGAGCTGAAAAGGTGCCCTGCCTTCGATGGGCGCACGGATCCCCTTAGTAAGTAATTTGGTAATTTAAGAATAAAATAAAAAATTATTTTCAAGCAGCTGTTATTAGGACACATACTTAACAAGGCGCTTGGATCTGTTTCATAAATGGAACTGTTAAGTACCTGTTAGGCCCAAGGACGCCAGGCCACTCAGAGTGACCCACAGGCGTTACATATTCTCTGCACATCATTATGTAACCTAAGGAAGGTGCAGACACCTGCTTCCCCCTCGGACACCTGCAAAGTGGGCACAGCATTTTAGAACTCTTATCAGATCCCCTTCCTGTCCTGGAAGCCGAGTGACCAGCAGAGCGCCCCGCCCCCTGAAGCGAGGGACTTCAGCGTTTCCGCAGGGGAGAGGACGCTGTGCCCACTGAGGCAACAGAGAGCACTCTCGGCTCGGAACGGTCAGCCCGATTTTGTCAGCGTCAGCACCGTGGCCGCAGACTGCAGAGCATCGTGTTTGGAGGGAGGGCTTTCTGAATCTGGATCCTGGGTTCTCCGAGTGCAGATGCCCCTCCACACGCCCACCCCTGGACTGAGGCCCTGGCGGCGGACAGAGAAGGAAGTGCAGAGGGAGGAACAGCAAGGAACACCCTTCTGTCCCCAGAGACTGGGGAGGCGAAGAGGGGTGGAGGTGGGCATGAGGCCGCTGTCACCTCTGTGACTCACACTGCCCACCCCGCCACGGGCACCAGGAGTCTGAGGGCCCACGACCCGCTTCCTGGGTAGCGAGAAGCGTGGTTCCCAAGCTGGGCACCCACGCACCCTGGAGAGCCTGTGTAAACCCATGGGACCGCAGGGTATTTCAGGTGATTGAGGGAAACAAGCAACACAACGTGTATGTTGGACCTGCTGGACCTCGTGGGAGCCCCGGGCCGAGGGCAGCTGACGGGTTCACCAAGAGATGAGCCTACGAGCCTTCTGAGGGTGTCATGTCACTGTGAAGCTGGGGCACCAGGGGCTGCTGAGACAGGAAGGAAGAACCTGGAGAAAACCCAGATGGAACAGGAAGTGGAAGTGGACAGGAAGTGCAGGTGGCGGCACCCCGTCCGACTCTGGGAGCTGAAAAGGTGCCCTGCCTTCGATGGGCGCACGGATCCCCTTAGTAAGTAATTTGGTAATTTAAGAATAAAATAAAAAATTATTTTCAAGCAGCTGTTATTAGGACACATACTTAACAAGGCGCTTGGATCTGTTTCATAAATGGAACTGTTAAGTACCTGTTAGGCCCAAGGACGCCAGGCCACTCAGAGTGACCCACAGGCGTTACATATTCTCTGCACACATGGGGCTCAGTGAGTAATGGGGGACCCACGGCACGCAAGCCAAGGCATCAGAAACGGAGGACAAGGGAGAAGGGGAGCCCTGGGCCGAGCTAGCAGGGACCTCTGTGAGTGGCCCGAGGCCCCGGTCCACCAAGGAAGGGATGGTGCTGCTGTTCCGTCGCTCAGTCATGTCCAGTTCTTTCAGACCCTGTGGACGGCAGCACACCAGGCTTCCTTGTCCTTCATCGTCTCCTGGAGCTAGCTCAAACTCATGTCCATTGAGCTGGTGATGCCATCCAACCATCTCGTCCTCCGTCATCCCCTCCCTCTCCTGCCCTCCATCTTTCCCAGCATCAGGGCATTTTCCAATGAGTCGGCTCTTCACGTCAGGTGGCCAAAGTACAGAGCTTCAGCCCCAGCATCAGTCCTTCCAATGCATGTTCAGCGTTGATTTCCTTTAGGATTGACTGGTTTGATCTCCTTGCTGTCCAAGGGCTGAGTGATTCTGAAATTCCCCAAGCCTCCGGACGCCGGGTGCCACCAGCCAGCGGACCTGCAGCCCCCAAGGGCCCCGCGGGGCCCTGGTCGGACATGTTTGTTTCCCCCACCCAGGAAAGCTGGACTGGGTCTCCTGAAGAAAAGGCCCAGAGAAATCAGACCACGAGGCAAAGTCAGGCTGCCAGAGTTCATCAAAATCACTATTTGTAAGATTCCTATCTGCCCTAGTTGACTGGTTTCAAATCCGAGGGGCCAGATTCCCCGGTATAGTAACAGAAAGGGTATTCACAGGCACTTCGGCTTCCAATAAGATGCAAAAACTTAGCTCACATTTTTTAAAGTTTATAAATAGCCTCGGAAAAGGAGCTGGAACACGCTTCTTAGTAAATACAGCTGACCCATTTTCCTCATTCTTCACCAGGAATAAAGCGACTGTTACCACGGAAAGTACAGAAGAGTCTAAATATATACTTCCTCCTCGCAGGCTCCCAGATCAGAAAAGCAGCGTCGACACCCAGGAGGCGAGGGAGGGAGGCCGGGCCCCCGGCTGCTGCCCCGTGCTCCCGAGGGCCAGGGTGGGAGTGGGTGGCTGCCAGGGAGCCCGCGTCCCAGGCCCGGCTCCTGCCGCCCTGCTCAGGGTCACGGAGTTTGACCGGGCTTCTCTGACCTGCCCCGTCCCCAGAAGCTTCTGTGTTCTCACCGTCTGTCTCCCCAACAGACAGGAAAGCTCTGGAATGGGGACTCTGCCCCCTGGGCTCACTATTGAGACCCACTCCCGGAGCCTGGCACGTGGTGGGCCAGCACTAGGCACCGAGGGAGGAGGCGACGGCCATGCCTGCTTGGCCTGTGCTCCCAGCGCTGCTTCTCAACCCAGCTGGCTTCCATTTCCTCTCCGTCCGGGACTGGACCCCAGTCGTCCTCCTCCACTTGGAACGCTGCAGGCCAGCTTGCCTCGCGACCTGGGAAGGGTCCTTGTTTCTGATGAATTCCAAGCGCGGGGGAACTGCTTTCCCTTTCCTTCGGCAGAGGTGATGGTTCAAAACAATCATGCACCATCCCAGCAGGTCTCAGGGCTTCAAAAGGACGTGACCTCTGGGCGGTCCCTGGGAAAGGCAGGTGTGTCTGTCTGTCCACTGCTCTGTCCTGGAGCTGGTACCCGTCAGCCCGCGGTGGGCGCGTGTGTGCCCGGCTTCCCCAGGGCTCTGTTCACGGCCCTGGTGCTTCGCCCGGCGCTGGCAGCAGACCGCTCTCTGGAAGCGGGTCTCGGGGCGACAGGCAGGGCAGAAATGAAAAGCCCCCTGTGCTGTGCTCCCTGTGTCAGGGACGCAGAGGAGAGGGTGGGACGCAGTGGGACCAGCCCTGCAGGGCCTCCCGGGCGGCACCTGTTGACCTGAGGACACCCTTCCAGGGCTTCAAGGGATTGACGTCTCTGGGTTGCCGGCCGGCCAGGCAGCGAGACATGTGGGCAGACACATCCCACGGGGTGGAGGCCAAGGGCCTCCCTGGAAGGTTTTCACAGGAGCTGGGGTCCCTGTGGCAGCAGGAGCCTGGGCCCAGGCCCAGGAGGGCACCTGGTTGGCATCCAGTAACTAGGAAATAGTGCCACACACACACTTCCTGCCCACCTGACCCTAAACACACCCGTCTGGCCAGCTCGTCCCTGCGGAAAGAACCATGTGAGCCCCGCCCCAGGCTTCCCACCCCAACCCCCACTTCCACGTGCTGGGGGCCGGGCCGTGGGTGTCCCCACAGGGCCTGGCTGCATGGCTCTGGGGGTGGCCTACCGGTTCTCCTCACCTTCTGGAGAACTCTTACAAGAAACCCCCTCCCCACTCGAGAGCCAACAGCCAGCAGCCCACAACCCGCTCCGAGCACAGGGACTTAGTAAGGGTCAGTTAATAAGGGTCTGCGATCCCCCTCCCCACACCCCGGTCCCGACGGGGAGACACGGGGCACCCGCAGTCTGATCGTGGACCTTCAGGAGCTCAGGCTCGCACCCCCGCATCCCTCCACAGCACTGGACCCCGTGGTATTCGCCCAGTGCCCTGCATCCCGCCCACTCGCTGGGAAGGGTCCTTGTTTCTGATGAATTCCAAGCGGGGAACTGCTTTCCCTTTCCTTCGGCAGAGGTGATGGTTCAAAACAATCATGCACCATCCCAGCAGGTCTCAGGGCTTAAAAAGGACGTGACCTCTGGGCGGTCCCTGGGAAAGGCAGGTGTGTCTGTCTGTCCACTGCTCTGTCCTGGAGCTGGTACCCGTCAGCCCGCGGTGGGCGCGTGTGTGCCCGGCTTCCCCAGGGCTCTGTTCACGGCCCTGGTGCTTCGCCCGGCGCTGGCAGCAGACCGCTCTCTGGAAGCGGGTCTCGGGGCGACAGGCAGGGCAGAAATGAAAAGCCCCCTGTGCTGTGCTCCCTGTGTCAGGGACGCAGAGGAGAGGGTGGGACGCAGTGGGACCAGCCCTGCAGGGCCTCCCGGCGGCACCTGTTGACCTGAGGACACCCTTCCAGGGCTTCAAGGGATTGACGTCTCTGGGTTGCCGGCCGGCCAGGCAGCGAGACATGTGGGCAGACACATCCCACGGGGTGGAGGCCAAGGGCCTCCCTGGAAGGTTTTCACAGGAGCTGGGGTCCCTGTGGCAGCAGGAGCCTGGGCCCAGGCCCAGGAGGGCACCTGGTTGGCATCCAGTAACTAGGAAATAGTGCCACACACCCCTTCCTGCCCACCTGACCCTAAACACACCCGTCTGGCCAGCTCGTCCCTGCGGAAAGAACCATGTGAGCCCCGCCCCAGGCTTCCCACCCCAACCCCCACTTCCACGTGCTGGGGGCCGGGCCGTGGGTGTCCCCACAGGGCCTGGCTGCATGGCTCTGGGGGTGGCCTACCGGTTCTCCTCACCTTCTGGAGAACTCTTACAAGAAACCCCCTCCCCACTCGAGAGCCAACAGCCAGCAGCCCACAACCCGCTCCGAGCACAGGGACTTAGTAAGGGTCAGTTAATAAGGGTCTGCGATCCCCCTCCCCACACCCCGGTCCCGACGGGGAGACACGGGGCACCCGCAGTCTGATCGTGGACCTTCAGGAGCTCAGGCTCGCACCCCCGCATCCCTCCACAGCACTGGACCCCGTGGTATTCGCCCAGTGCCCTGCATCCACCAGGCACTCGACCAGGGCTGCAGGCCTCCTCCTTATAAGAGCAAGCGCCTGGAACCCTGGGAATTTAGGCTGTGTTCCTAGAGTCTCTTGTTCTCCATCAGTTATTTCTCTAGATTGACTTCCTAATTCGCCATCTCACTCATGATCGTAAAAGAGCTTACGTGATGCTCACTTGATGGAATCTACCGTATTTATGATCCAGAGATGTGCGAGCAGCCACCAGCAACAGAACCCGCCACCCGTCACCCGAGAGCCACCTGCTCCCCACGCATTCCTGGAACAGGTTAGGGGGTGGGGGTGGGGTCTAAGATTCCAGGACCCCAGACGGAAACCTGGCTTTCAAGAGACCTGGGGACCCACGGGGTGGCTTTAAAGCCTGTTGGCAAACCCTCTGGCATTTCTCCCAAGTGTGCATGCATGCTGCCATGTCCAGCTCTTTGTGAGTCCACAGACTGTAGCTCCTTTGTCCATGGGATTTTCCAGGAAGAATACTGGAGTATCTCCCAACAAGAAGAGGGCACAAGTCCCCCCCACCTTGAATAGACGCTCATAAACGTGACACTGTGTGACTTCACGAAGTCACAGCTCCCCGCCCCCAGGCCCTCCACGTCTGGGGCCCCTGCGAGAAGACTGGCCATCCTGCAGCTGCCGACGGAGGCCCAAGGAGCCCCTGCTGCTCTGCCCCCAGAGGCTTGTGTTCTTTCCAGACAAGGAGTGAAGGGCCCTCCAGACAATTCAGCCCAGCCATGGCCTGACTCAGTGGCTCTGGGACCCCGCAAGAGAGCCCCAGGCCCAGCGGGGCAGCCCTCACAACCAGGAGAGGCGACCATGATCAATGATTTGGCTCAGGCTGGGGTGACTTGTATGAAGTCAGAAACAGCTGGAACGGCACCCAAGCCTGGCTGGCTGTGGGGCCTTGGCCAGACAGGGCTCGTCTGAAGTGAGGGGACTGGGGACCCGGAGACCCGAGCAGGGTTTTGCCAGTTTTTTAAAAGAAGAGAGGAAAAAAAGGAAAACCAAAAAAGAAAAAGAAAAAAAAAGAACAGTATCATGGAACAAATTCTTCATAAAACAAGACTTACTCTGAAAAAACACTCTTATCTTGAAATTATGGCCTCTCATGTTGCTGGTGCTGGAATCTTCTTCCACTTAAGAAATGATGTGTTAATAGTCACTCATCACTGGCTTTTTAATGGCCTCACTTGGTTAAATTTCAGTTTTTAAAATTTGATCAGTCTGTGACATTCAAAGTCAGGGATCCCCCTGGCCACAGATCGCTTCCACATCTGATAGGTACTGATTGATGAAACTCCCTACAGAAAAGGGAAGCGGCTTCTTCTCCCACCAAATTGACTCTACAAAGTCCAGCCCCAGCTTATCAGCTCAGACACCTGGCTCTGCTTTAATACAGCTCATTGGTCACACAGAGTCAGTCCTTAACAGGCCCGCAAGCCCTTCCACCATAGACAGCCCCCTGCCTCAGGCCCCTGGCATATCCCCTCTGCGCCTGCAGGATTCCAGGGGCGCCTACTCCCATCAGGCCCTGCAAGGCTCCAGGAACTCTGTGTGGAAGGAGGCTGGATGCTTAAGCAGAAAGAATCCCTTCCAAGCCCAGCATAAAGGCCTTGTCTCCCGTGAATAGACGCTCATAAACGTGACACTGTGTGACTTCACGAAGTCACAGCTCCCCGCCCCCAGGCCCTCCACGTCTGGGGCCCCTGCGAGAAGACTGGCCATCCTGCAGCTGCCGACGGAGGCCCAAGGAGCCCCTGCTGCTCTGCCCCCAGAGGCTTGTGTTCTTTCCAGACAAGGAGTGAAGGGCCCTCCAGACAATTCAGCCCAGCCATGGCCTGACTCAGTGGCTCTGGGACCCCGCAAGAGAGCCCCAGGCCCAGCGGGGCAGCCCTCACAACCAGGAGAGGCGACCATGATCAATGATTTGGCTCAGGCTGGGGTGACTTGTATGAAGTCAGAAACAGCTGGAACGGCACCCAAGCCTGGCTGGCTGTGGGGCCTTGGCCAGACAGGGCTCGTCTGAAGTGAGGGGACTGGGGACCCGGAGACCCGAGCAGGGTTTTGCCAGTTTTTTAAAAGAAGAGAGGAAAAAAAGGAAAACCAAAAAAGAAAAAGAAAAAAAAAGAACAGTATCATGGAACAAATTCTTCATAAAACAAGACTTACTCTGAAAAAACACTCTTATCTTGAAATTATGGCCTCTCATGTTGCTGGTGCTGGAATCTTCTTCCACTTAAGAAATGATGTGTTAATAGTCACTCATCACTGGCTTTTTAATGGCCTCACTTGGTTAAATTTCAGTTTTTAAAATTTGATCAGTCTGTGACATTCAAAGTCAGGGATCCCCCTGGCCACAGATCGCTTCCACATCTGATAGGTACTGATTGATGAAACTCCCTACAGAAAAGGGAAGCGGCTTCTTCTCCCACCAAATTGACTCTACAAAGTCCAGCCCCAGCTTATCAGCTCAGACACCTGGCTCTGCTTTAATACAGCTCATTGGTCACACAGAGTCAGTCCTTAACAGGCCCGCAAGCCCTTCCACCATAGACAGCCCCCTGCCTCAGGCCCCTGGCATATCCCCTCTGCGCCTGCAGGATTCCAGGGGCGCCTACTCCCATCAGGCCCTGCAAGGCTCCAGGAACTCTGTGTGGAAGGAGAGCTGGATGCTTAAGCAGAAAGAATCCCTTCCAAGCCCAGCATAAAAGGCCTTGTCTCCCGTGCTCGGGCCTCCTGCAGCAGCAGCTGGTCCAGCTGAGGCAGGGCAGCTTGTCCTAGAGAAACACACAAACCTCCAGAAAAGGGTGTCAGCAGATCTGCACTTTCCAAAACCAGAGTGTTTTCAGGTCACGGAACAGAGAGCCATCAGCCAGAAAATGCCGTGGGCTTAACTTCCAAATTGGTGGAGCAGCCTGGAAGCATCTAGCTCCCTGGCCTGGCTTCTCTGTGGCCTACAGTCCCTCCAAAGGACAGCAGCAGGGTTCATGTCCTTTTCTCCTTTTCATCAAAGGGTCTGTGGTCAGGGGGAGGGAAGGTGCAAATCTCTCCAGCCACAGGATGACAAACAGGGCACCATGGCGGGTTTACTGGGCTGGAGTGTTCTGGAACCCTCAGGGCATCACTCATGCTAAAACATGTCTCCGAGTGCATGCTAAGTCACTTGAGTCGTGTCCAACTCTGTGCGACCCTACGGACTGTAGCTCTCCAGGCTCCTCTGTCCATGGGATTCTCCAGCCAAGAATATTGCAGTGGATTGCCCTGCCTTCCTCTAGGGGATCTTCCCAACCCAGGGATCACACCTGCAACTCTTACGTCTCCTGCATTTGACAGGTGGGTTCTTTACCACTAGTGACACCTGGGAAGCCCAAAACACATCCCTCCCTTTACCCAACTCCAGGTGTGCTGTGGCCCCAGGGCTGAGGTCCCTGGGGGATCCGGGCTTCCTCGGAGGAGGCAGTGAACAGAATGGCCCGTGCCAGGGGACTTCCTGATCCCAGAGAAATACCATGTTGAAGCCCCCACGGTCTCTCTCAAGCATAAACAGTCCCGTGAAGCCAAGACATTTATATGCAATTGGGAGACATTTATCCTGTGACAACATTCTATTCCAATGACTTTTCTATTACCGCCCATGATTAATGATGTAAATTCTGTCACTCGGGATGATGGATGCAGGGCAGCTGAGGGCCTGGCACAGATTACCCAAGCCCCCGCTTCCCATTGACTCCCTGGACAAACGGGGCCTGGGCTTTAGTCAAGCATAAATGTGAAGTTCCTTTAGGTTGAAAACAAAAGCCTTCTCCGGAAGCCGCTGGCTCAGGACTGGGGGTAAGGTCCTCTCCCTCAAACCCGTCTCCTCTCTCAGGCGGGTGGCAGGGTAGCGGACAGGCACTCAGGTCAAGAATAAGTGTGCAATTCTTCACAACCAGGCACTAGGAAGGCCTTCGCCACAGCAGAAACATCAGAGACGGCCAAGCGGGGTCCAAGGGCTCGGGCATTCAGGGGCCCCCGTGCGGGGTTGGACGCAGCACCCTCACCAAGGCCTAGGCCCTGGGCAGACCCCTCCCTCCTTGCCCGCTGCCCCTGCTGGTCCCGCTGGTCCCGGGCCTGCACCTTCTCTCAGGGCCCTGGGGTCTCTGAGGTCCGGCCGTTGTCTGAGGCTGAGAGGCTGCAGATGCCCCCCTCAAGGCCTCGCAGGCTCGGCTCGGTGGACTCGCCTCTGTCCCCCACTGCGCTGCGTCTGAGGCTCTCCTCCCCTCACCCTACCATGCTCCTTGGGGGCTTCTATCTGCCCTCCACTCCCGAGCCTGCACCTCCCTCCTGGATTCTGAAGCCCGATGCTCCCAAATCCTACTGCCTGCGAGGGTCTCCGAGGGCCCACCTGCAGGCTTCTGTCCCCTGGCTGCCACCCCTATCCCCAGGTCCCACAGGCAGCGGACACACCCTCCTCAGGCCAGCTGGGCAAGACAGAAGCCCAGAGCTGCCCTGGCTCCTCTCTGGCCCTCACCCTCCAAGTCCGATTGATTCCTCTCCTTGACAACATCTTGAATCTGTCACTTTCCCCTCTCTCTGTCCCAGTTGTCACCTGGGTTAATGACTCCAAGATCAGAGTCTCTAAACAGTTTTCCTTACGTATGGTCTTGCCACCCTGGCCTTTCCTCCGAGCAACAGAAATCCCATCGGCCGCCCCGCTCCTGGGCTCTCCGGTGCCTCCCCAGGCACGTGACACACGAGGCTGGCCACCACGGAGGCCGGCCTCCGCTCCCGGCCCAGGGCCCAGATTACCCAAGCCCCCGCTTCCCATTGACTCCCTGGACAAACGGGGCCTGGGCTTTAGTCAAGCATAAATGTGAAGTTCCTTTAGGTTGAAAACAAAAGCCTTCTCCGGAAGCCGCTGGCTCAGGACTGGGGGTAAGGTCCTCTCCCTCAAACCCGTCTCCTCTCTCAGGCGGGTGGCAGGGTAGCGGACAGGCACTCAGGTCAAGAATAAGTGTGCAATTCTTCACAACCAGGCACTAGGAAGGCCTTCGCCACAGCAGAAACATCAGAGACGGCCAAGCGGGGTCCAAGGGCTCGGGCATTCAGGGGCCCCCGTGCGGGGTTGGACGCAGCACCCTCACCAAGGCCTAGGCCCTGGGCAGACCCCTCCCTCCTTGCCCGCTGCCCCTGCTGGTCCCGCTGGTCCCGGGCCTGCACCTTCTCTCAGGGCCCTGGGGTCTCTGAGGTCCGGCCGTTGTCTGAGGCTGAGAGGCTGCAGATGCCCCCCTCAAGGCCTCGCAGGCTCGGCTCGGTGGACTCGCCTCTGTCCCCCACTGCGCTGCGTCTGAGGCTCTCCTCCCCTCACCCTACCATGCTCCTTGGGGGCTTCTATCTGCCCTCCACTCCCGAGCCTGCACCTCCCTCCTGGATTCTGAAGCCCGATGCTCCCAAATCCTACTGCCTGCGAGGGTCTCCGAGGGGCCCACCTGCAGGCTTCTGTCCCCTGGCTGCCACCCCTATCCCCAGGTCCCACAGGCAGCGGACACACCCTCCTCAGGCCAGCTGGGCAAGACAGAAGCCCAGAGCTGCCCTGGCTCCTCTCTGGCCCTCACCCTCCAAGTCCGATTGATTCCTCTCCTTGACAACATCTTGAATCTGTCACTTTCCCCTCTCTCTGTCCCAGTTGTCACCTGGGTTAATGACTCCAAGATCAGAGTCTCTAAACAGTTTTCCTTACGTATGGTCTTGCCACCCTGGCCTTTCCTCCGAGCAACAGAAATCCCATCGGCCGCCCCGCTCCTGGGCTCTCCGGTGCCTCCCCAGGCACGTGACACACGAGGCTGGCCACCACGGAGGCCGGCCTCCGCTCCGCCCGGGCCCGAGATGGCTCCAGCCCAGCCTCCCCGTGCTCCACGCTGCATGCTCTCTGCACGTCCTGCAAGTCTCAGACACACCATGCTCACTCTGGAGGCTGCATCTTCACGGGGCAAATCCCCTCGCCTGGAACAACGTCCCCCCTCTGGTCCTTTTACCTGGCCGCATCCTGCTCAGCCCACAGGTCTCGACTTAGACATCACTTGCTCAGAGAAAGCGCCCCACTGCCCACCAGACCCCACGGGCTTTGCTGTGGCCTCTGGAAGTGGCTTGTGATCCTGTCCCCACCTCCTGTCATACCTCCCTCTCCCCCAGGGAGCCTGGCCATCAGCACAGCCCTGGCACGTCACACAGCGTCGGCACAGAATGCATGTCCGTTACAGGGGCGGTCAGTGGGGTCCCCACATAAGGAACTTCTCTGCACTTGGGGCTTCTTCCCCCCACCCCACCCCCACCATGCAAACTCGCTGAAGCTCAGAGTTCATCTCCAGCCCCCAGAGGAGCCCGTCATGTGCAGAGCAGGTGTTCAGAACCTTATTTCTGGAGAAATGGGCAGAGACGATAGAAAAAGGCCTCATACCAAAGCACCGGGAACCTAGAAAATCAGTGGCCTCATTCATAAGGCAGAGGCTTAAAAGTTTAAAGAAGGAGAGAGGATGGATGTGAAGTGTGCGGCGAGCATGCGGGCCTGTAAATCAAGCTGTTGTAAATGCCACGGGGAGAGCGCCGGCTTTGCCTGCAGAAACGCAGAAAGCAGCTGTAATTCGGGCGGGTGGGGGGCGGGCGGCCTTACAGGAACTCGCGGGTCTGGATTCCTGGCACTCGTAACTCAATTTGGCCATCTCTCTCTTAGCATCCTTTCTTGGAAAACGGATGAGCTTTCTGCTCTGTGATCCTGAGAAAGGCCTGGCTCTGTGCTTACGTGTGGGGGAGCCCCAGCCGAGGGGGCACCCGGGGATCTCTTTTGTCTTGGAGATTCCCACGTGGCAGCAGGAGAAAGCACAGAGGAAGAACACAGGGATGCCACAGGCCCTGGCCCCGCTTCTCGCGCCCTCCCCCCACTTCTCGAGCCCTTCCCAGGCAGCGTGGTCCCCTCCAAGGCATCCGCGTCTGGGAGCTGAAGGGTGTTCGCGGGGCGCGCCCTGGAGACTCAAACACCCAGACCTGGTGAGGGGGCAAGGCGCATCAGCCTAGTGGCCTGACGGTGAGTCCAGAGTCCAGGCTGTAGGGTGGAGGGCCACCCTAGCTCCAGGCCCTGCCCTAAGGGGCAAGCTCGGCCAGCAGCAGGTCTGCCTGCTCCCTTTCTTGGTGACCACGAACATCACTGACTCTGTCCTCCCCACCCAGACCCCGTCTCCACCGTGCCCGTGGCCTCGGCTGCTGGAGCCGGAAAGCTGGAGGGTCGCACGTGGCTGCCCCTCCCACCCCCTCCCCCGGCCCCCAGCCCCATAGGCCTCCCTCCAGCATGGCTCTCCGGGCGACCACCTCCTCCAGCCTCCCCCTCCGTCCAGGCAGCCCTGGGCTCCCCCAGCGGACAAGCAGTGGTCACTCCGCTCCACTCTCGCCCAGCCTGCCACCCTGAAACTTCTCAAACTGAAGCCCCACCGACACCTCCGAATGAGAGGCCCGGCAGGGAAGGAACTCAAGCCCAGTGCCCAAGAGGGCAGGACAAAGGATTTTATGAAATGCAGAAATTCAGACACCGTCTAAAACGGCTGCAATTCCTGGTTGAGTGAACGCACGTACCCCACAATAACAAATTATTTTCCAAATTTGGTTTTTAGGTTCCTGGAGGAAAAGCAGTGAAAATCTAATTTTGAAACCTTCATAAATATAGGTTTTTACCTGCAGAAAGCGAAAGCAGCTGTAATTCGGGCGGGTGGGGGGCGGGCGGCCTTACAGGAACTCGCGGGTCTGGATTCCTGGCACTCGTAACTCAATTTGGCCATCTCTCTCTTAGCATCCTTTCTTGGAAAACGGATGAGCTTTCTGCTCTGTGATCCTGAGAAAGGCCTGGCTCTGTGCTTACGTGTGGGGGAGCCCCAGCCGAGGGGGCACCCGGGGATCTCTTTTGTCTTGGAGATTCCCACGTGGCAGCAGGAGAAAGCACAGAGGAAGAACACAGGGATGCCACAGGCCCTGGCCCCGCTTCTCGCGCCCTCCCCCCACTTCTCGAGCCCTTCCCAGGCAGCGTGGTCCCCTCCAAGGCATCCGCGTCTGGGAGCTGAAGGGTGTTCGCGGGGCGCGCCCTGGAGACTCAAACACCCAGACCTGGTGAGGGGGCAAGGCGCATCAGCCTAGTGGCCTGACGGTGAGTCCAGAGTCCAGGCTGTAGGGTGGAGGGCCACCCTAGCTCCAGGCCCTGCCCTAAGGGGCAAGCTCGGCCAGCAGCAGGTCTGCCTGCTCCCTTTCTTGGTGACCACGAACATCACTGACTCTGTCCTCCCCACCCAGACCCCGTCTCCACCGTGCCCGTGGCCTCGGCTGCTGGAGCCGGAAAGCTGGAGGGTCGCACGTGGCTGCCCCTCCCACCCCCTCCCCCGGCCCCCAGCCCCATAGGCCTCCCTCCAGCATGGCTCTCCGGGCGACCACCTCCTCCAGCCTCCCCCTCCGTCCAGGCAGCCCTGGGCTCCCCCAGCGGACAAGCAGTGGTCACTCCGCTCCACTCTCGCCCAGCCTGCCACCCTGAAACTTCTCAAACTGAAGCCCCACCGACACCTCCGAATGAGAGGCCCGGCAGGGAAGGAACTCAAGCCCAGTGCCCAAGAGGGCAGGACAAAGGGATTTTTATGAAATGCAGAAATTCAGACACCGTCTAAAACGGCTGCAATTCCTGGTTGAGTGAACGCACGTACCCCACAATAACAAATTATTTTCCAAATTTGGTTTTTAGGTTCCTGGAGGAAAAGCAGTGAAAAATCTAATTTTTGAAACCTTCATAAATATAGGCAATTTTTTACATATATAAAACTGCTTAAATGAATTCACTTTTGTCTGACAAAGCAGAGGAATCCAAAGCCCCTGGATTTTAAAAGCTTCCATTAAAGCAGCTTTTCTTTCTTTTTCGAAAAAGTAGTGAATTGAAAAATAAATCAGAAGGCTTAATTAAGCCCAAGGCCAGGACTAGACTCCCTGACAAGTCCAGGAAGCCTGAACAGGGCTGCGTCTTCTGCTTTTCTTATTTCTGAAGCTGCTCCAGCCAAAGGCACGCCTCTGAATCGTGCAGAATTAGAATTCCGCTGGGCTTTTTTTCAGGCGGTACAGCACATCTTCATTGGTGCCACAGCAGGCTCGTAAATTAAGAGAAAAAGCTGGTGAGGAGACAAGCATGTGCTCCTGGAAGGGAAGAGAAATCGCACCAGGGCAGTGGCCCAGTGTCTGCGGCTCCGGGCACCTCCCTGGAGAAGGACTCCGTTTCCTCGGACCTGAACTTCAAGCCCTGACTTGCACCCACCGACTAAGCTGGCTGTACCTCAAAGGGAAAGGCCTGTGACCCAACCACACACATGTGCCGCCCTCCCCAAGGGTCTGCCAGGGACCAGGCGCAGAGAAGTGACAGACGGCGCCCCCCACCGCCCGGCCTACACATGGTACCGCCGGTCAGAGGCCGCTGTACATGGCCATGGACAGCCACTAGCTAGGCGCTCTGTTGATGTGTTTTTGTGAATTTGCTCTGCCTTAATTCAAGTGTATGTTCACTCACTTGAGAACTCACTCGGCACCTGTAAAATACATCAGGGGCTGCACGAACACCAGAGATACAACAGTGAAAAGGTCGGAATGAAAACACCTTGCCTTCTCGTAACCTGCATTCAATAGGGGGAGGCAGGCTGCAACCAAAAGCCCTCAGAAACAACCCGTTGTGATGACGCTCAGCACCCTCGCAGCAGTTTGAGACCATGTGAGTGGAGCCCCTTGCCCTGTGCAGGGTCCCCACCCCTCTCTCAGGATGCCGACATGGACCCTGCGCACCAGACACAACTGACTACTCATCGGCCTCCAAGTCCACCCCTGCCAGCTCTCCTGCCTGCAGGCGTGCCGCTCCTTCCAGCAGGAAGGGCCCCCTCTTACCTCTCAAACGTCCTTCTCTGCCTTCAGAACCCGAGCCCACACGCCCCCCGCGGGCCTCTCCTGGTCCCCTCCCCACCATCAGCCAACCCCCCGCCCACACTCCTCAGCGTGGACCCAGCATGAAGGGCAGAGCTTGGCTCACAGTCTGGGGGCCTCACACAGAAACCTCTGCCCGTAAAGCAACTTGAAAACCGCCAGGAGAGAAGAACGGCATTCAAGGTGGAAGATGGTTACTGGAAACTTCCCCGAAGAAGTGGACCTGAGTCTATGCTGCAGGAAGCGACGAGGGCGAGGGAGAAGCAGGGTACTCTGGGCAGGGGCCAGGAACTGGCCAGCAGCTCCTCAGATGAAGCACGGTGCCGGGCACCAGGGCAGAGCGCCTCCCGTGACGTGATGGCGCTGTGCCGGGGAGGGCACCCTGGCAAGCTGGAGGAAAGGGGAACCCCAAAGGCAAGCGGCTCTGGAAGGTCCCACGGGCTGCCCAGCAGAGCACTCAGCAACATGGTGGAACCTTGTCCAGCTGTGTGGGGATCACAGGTAGCGGGTCAGCATCCAAGCCAGCGGATGCGGTGCCAAGCAGCAAGGGAGCCCGGGCAAAGACGAGGGCTCGGAGCTAGAGCCAGGGAGAGACTGGCCCCTGAAACCCGACCCCTGCCCATGGCCTCCGTCCCCAGGGATGTTCACACATAGAGAAGGAAGGACGGGGCTTCCATCCTTTCAGGCAGGGGGAGTTAAAGCACAGAGAACACACTCAGGGCCACGCCACGTGGACGGCAGCTTGGGGAGGTCATGTCTGTAGCTGGACAAGGAGCGGGGTGCTGGCGTCCCGGCTAAGGGCAGGGTTCAAATCCTTCATCTGCAACTAACCAGTGGGGACGGGGGGGCAGGGGGGCTGTGGGCAGGACACGTAACCTGGTGGAGCCCAAGCCACCTTCCCTGCAAAGTGGGGACAGTCACGCCGGCCCAGCCACCTGACAGGGCTGTGGAGGGGGATTCCGCGACATCCACACGGTGAACGGCAGTGGCCTGGCTCAGCCCAGAGTGGCTACAATGGGCCTCCCCTGTGACCTGGGGTCAAGCCTCCTCCTGAGAGGGTGGCAGAGGGGACGTCAGGGAACTGGGAGAAGGCGTCAACCTGAAGGACAGGTGCTGGACGATCCACACGCCCCCTCAAGCCGGGCTCCTAATGCCAATTATGAGCATCTCTACCATGGCAGCAGAAATGCCAAGGTTTTTTGAAAAATACTAAGAAATGTGAATTCCCTGGGGCTCTTTATGTAAAGAGAGGCTAGAGTCCGGAGGATCGAGTGGCCCCCAGGAGACGGGCAGGAAGAGAGATGCACGTTAATATTTCATTAGCGTCCCATTAGCAAGATAACACACATTTTCACACTTGGCAACTTCTTGGGAATGTCTCATTCAGAAGCAAACGGGGAATACCCCCCGCTGGTCTGCTAAGCGTCCTGAAGCAGCCAATCGGAAAGGGCTTGACCTTCAGGGTGACGGCCACCTGAGCCAATGAACTCAAGAGCCCGCGACTTCCTGGGAGGCTCTTGCTGATCGAGGAGGGCCAGGTGACGGAGCTGAACAAGTAAGAAGCCAAAGACGTTCTTCTGGTTCAAGCCAGGCTCACGCCCCTCCGGGCCACCCACCCACCAGGGGACCCCAACAGCCCTCCGGCTTCAGCTGTGGAGGTGGGGGAGCAGCGGGCAGGGGCTCAGGAAGACAAGGCGGGGTGCCCTGAGCTACCCACGTGCCAGTCGCTGTCACTTTCGTCTGCCGAGCAAATACACGAGGCGTGCGCATGTGCCAGGCGTGGGCTTAAAGCTGGGCACGGGGCAGGAAGCACCCAGACGGCCGCCAGGAAGCGGAGAAGTAATGAAGCTGTGGGTCTCCACTCCACAGCGGACCCAGGGGGCAGTCTCCGCGGCCCCATTTCTCAGATGAGAACAGCTCAGGAAGGTGACTGCCCTCCACGGTCCTTGCAGCAAGAGGGGAGATGTGGGAAAGCGAGGGGGTCTCTGGCTCCCGGACCTGCTCTGCCCGGGGGCCTGGGGCCACCTGTACCCAGTGGTCTATACCTCACAGGGCATTTAGAGAAGACACAACACACGAGAAGACACCGCAGGTCAACTTTGTCTCTGGGCTCCCAGACGTGTCGCTAACGTCTTTTTCTGGATGGACAATAATTGCCAGCAGGTGGGAGATCACTCAGCCCCTCCTCCCCAGGAGGGCAGAAGGCGCCAAGGGACATGACCACAGGCAGGGCCCTCTCCACTCAAACGAGCCCCCCCACACACACAGGCGGCCTCCGGGGACCACTCGCAGACACACTTCCGGGTCCCGAGCAGAGGTCGTCATCCGTGTCCGAGGAGCCGAGCACGTCTGGCCTCCAGGTTCCCCTTCCCGAGTCCCTGCAGGTTGGTCTGTTAACTCAGGGCAGAGGGAGCGGCCGGGCGTGGTGGGCGCGGGGGCCGCTGCGGGCGTGCAATGAAGGCAGCGGCTCTGAACGCAAGGGGACGCCGCGTCGCCTCACGAGCAGGTGCGCAGAGACTCAGGAAGACAGCCCGGAGGACGGCGTGGCCCCCTGGCAGGAGCACGCCTCGCCCACCACTTCAGCCTCCGTGCTGCTGAGTAACGAAGCTCAGCTCTCCCAGCAGAAGGCTCCAGGCTGCCGGAAGACCAGGGAGACGCTGGGACCAGAGAGGCTGCTGTCCCGGGGGGCCAGGACCAGAGCACCCCGGGGTCCCAGGCGGAGACCCGTCTGGTGACAGGAGGGCACAGCTCTGTCCTTTAAACACGTCCCCACTAAAGCTTCGGCATGGGCTCCAGGCCCTGCCCACTGTGCTCCGTCCACGCAGGAGGCAGAGACCACAGTGAGGCCGTGCTGGCCTCCCCAGTCATCACGGCGAGAGGGACACCCGGTGAGCAGAGAGCAGCCTCGCCTCAGTGGGCGCTCACACGGAGAACAGACAATACAGAAAGACAGACAAATAGAAAAACAGAAATACAGACAGGAAGGCGGAAACACAGGTAAGTAGAAATATAGACAGATAAACTGGGTCACGGAGCTGTATACCGCTGCTAACAAACGTAACACTGTAAGTCAACTACACTCCAATAAATTAAAAAACTGTGGATTAAAAAATAAATAAAGCCAGCATTTCTCCCCGCCTCCCCCAACAAGAATAATTTCGCACCGGCTTCATCTTACGAGCGTAGCAGAAACATCTCAGTAGAGAAGGTTACCCAAAAGCTGTGCTCCAGCCTGGCTCAAGAGATACAGAGGTTCGGAGCCACCCAGGGCCTCCTTCACACGGAAGCTGGAAGGCAAATGGGGAGAAAGACAAGAGCAAGTCGCCACGCTGGTGCTCTGAGACGACAACCCTCTTTCCTGTCCTGGGAGGTCACCGAGGAAAGGCCCCGGAGGCTCTGGAACCTCTGGACTGTCGACCTGACTGACGGCCCAGCAGAAGGGAGAGGCACGGACGTGCTCCTCTGGCGGATGGGCAGCCAGCCGGGCCCACCGCAGGCCCCCCGGCCGCGGCACCTCCCCCGGCACGGGCAGCGAGGGGCTGCGCCCAGACCACACGCCCTCGTCAACAGGCAGATGAAGCCGAGAGCCGAAGGCGGACGGCCGCCGCCTCCACGAGGGCTCGTGGAGGTGGGATCGGAGAGTGGGCCACGGTCGGCTGCTCGGAGCGCGACGCAGGCTGGCCGGCCTCAGCGTGCGCGCCTAAGGACACGGGAGACCTTCCTCGGCATGAGGCTCACACTGGGGCGGTGGCGGTGGGGGCCCCCAAAGTCACCACCCTGGAGGAGGAGACCTGGAGCCCTCACGCGTGGGGCTGTGTGGGTGTGTTCAGTGGCTAACTCGTGTCTCTTTGGGGCCCCCTGGACTGCAGCCCGCCAGGCTCCTCTGTGCATGCGTTCTCCACGCAAGAACACTGGCGTGGGCTGCCATTTCCTCCTCCAGGGGGTCTTCCCGACCCAGGCGTGGAGCCCATGACTTTGGCACTGCAGGCAGATTCTTCACCCTCTGAGCCTCCGGGGAAGCCCCGAGTGCTCCCTCGGGACAGGGCCCACGAGTCTTGTCAAGCGCACGGATGACCTCACCGGGGCACACTCGTGTTCAGAGGCCCTCGCCAGCCCCAGGGCCACCTCCCCTCCGACTGCACTTAGGTCCACGCTGCACACTGACGGATCCACAGGCTCACGGCTCCTTGGACAACCAGAACCTTCTCCGCCACCGGGCTCTCTCCCTCTCACACAGTCGCACCTCTGCCAGGTACGAGCGTTTCCTCAGCTGGGTCAGCGGGCCCAAGGGCCTGCCCCGGCCCACCACCGGGTGGGGAGCCCATTCCCCTGGGAACGGCACCCCTGCTCGAGAGGTCCTGGGGCCTTGCAGCCCTTTCTGGCTGTGAATTTTTAGGTGAAACCTGTTCTAACCCGCCCCAAGCAGCCAGCAACATCTCTACAATTTTGCTGAGAAAGAACAACGGTTGTTTTTTTCTCTCAAATGCAGCTGGAACAAGCAAGCAAAACTGACCTCTCCCCTGTATTTTCTATTCGGAAATACCCTAGCCAAATGAGGAGCACGGACGTGCTCCTCTGGCGGATGGGCAGCCAGCCGGGCCCACCGCAGGCCCCCGGCCGCGGCACCTCCCCGCACGGGCAGCGAGGCTGCGCCCAGACCACACGCCCTCGTCAACAGGCAGATGAAGCCGAGAGCCGGGCGGACGGCCGCCGCCTCCACGAGGGCTCGTGGAGGTGGGATCGGAGAGTGGGCCACGGTCGGCTGCTCGGAGCGCGACGCAGGCTGGCCGGCCTCAGCGTGCGCCTAAGGACACGGGAGACCTTCCTCGGCATGAGGCTCACACTGGGGCGGTGGCGGTGGGGGCCCCCAAAGTCACCACCCTGGAGGAGGAGACCTGGAGCCCTCACGCGTGGGGCTGTGTGGGTGTGTTCAGTGGCTAACTCGTGTCTCTTTGGGGCCCCCTGGACTGCAGCCCGCCAGGCTCCTCTGTGCATGCGTTCTCCACGCAAGAACACTGGCGTGGGCTGCCATTTCCTCCTCCAGGGGGTCTTCCCGACCCAGGCGTGGAGCCCATGACTTTGGCACTGCAGGCAGATTCTTCACCCTCTGAGCCTCCGGGGAAGCCCCGAGTGCTCCCTCGGGACAGGGCCCACGAGTCTTGTCAAGCGCACGGATGACCTCACCGGGGCACACTCGTGTTCAGAGGCCCTCGCCAGCCCCAGGGCCACCTCCCCTCCGACTGCACTTAGGTCCACGCTGCACACTGACGGATCCACAGGCTCACGGCTCCTTGGACAACCAGAACCTTCTCCGCCACCGGGCTCTCTCCCTCTCACACAGTCGCACCTCTGCCAGGTACGAGCGTTTCCTCAGCTGGGTCAGCGGGCCCAAGGGCCTGCTCTCGGGCCCACCACCGGGTGGGGAGCCCATTCCCCTGGGAACGGCACCCCTGCTCGAGAGGTCCTGGGGCCTTGCAGCCCTTTCTGGCTGTGAATTTTTAGGTGAAACCTGTTCTAACCCGCCCCAAGCAGCCAGCAACATCTCTACAATTTTGCTGAGAAAGAACAACGGTTGTTTTTTTCTCTCAAATGCAGCTGGAACAAGCAAGCAAAACTGACCTCTCCCCTGTATTTTCTATTCGGAAATACCCTAGCCAAATGAGGAGCAGTCGGTGACTTTACTTCATGTGCCCTTTCATCTAAATTATTAGAAGTCCACATGTGACACCTTCGGATGACCTCAGCAGACAAATACGTGTTTTCCCGTAAGGCATGGAAATCCTCATTTTCCTGGAGACTCACAGGGAAAGGGGCAAGTCCGCCTGCTTGATCCTCCCTGCCTCCACTGAAAAAACAGGAAAAGGATCATGATGTAAGATGACCAGGATATTTGTAGTTACCATTGTACTTCTCCAAGTGATTCTCTGATTCGATGCCTTTTAATTAAATTTAAATTGATCGAGCAGTTTCGGCAATGACTCCTTGATGCTCATGTGTGATTCTAAGATGCTAGAATCTGGCTAAATTAATATTGCACGTTCATCTGCCAATAACAACTCCCGGTGAAAAACTGCACATTCAGGAGCCTGGCAAAGCCTGGCCCCCTAAGCGGCACTGGGAGGGTAAGGTCGGGAGCATTTGAGGACAGACCCCGATGTACCGTGGGCTCTGGCCTCACGACACCGTACGTACTGCCTTGTAAATCATATTTGATCAAAGTTGAAAAAAACCACGTACGGTTTTTTTTTGTTTTTTTTTTTATGTCCTCCTTCCCAACTCCGCTCCAAGAAAATAAAATGGATGCAGACCACGGTTCGCGACGATGACCCTGGACTATGCCAAACCTGGAAAAGGGAGACAGAGCCACTGCCCTAAGAGGCTGAATTTATGGGGAGAATCAGGCCGTGAGCGAGCTGTTGATTCACCGACATACAAAAACTTTTCTTGAGAGACGTACACTAAACTCTCGACCCGCTTCTTGAATATTCCAGCTTAGCACCTGCAGGGGGGCAGTGAACAGCGCCCCGTGCACCAGGAACGGGAGATGCTGTGGGCGGAGGGCTGCACCGTCGGGAGCGAGACAGAAGCCCACCGCCCGTCCCACGGCCCGGGGTGACTGGGAGGCCCCGGAGGCCGGGCTCCTGTCTGCCACGCTCGGAAGCCAGGGCCACAGTGGCCGCCGGAGAGTGGAAGCCCTCTTCCTGTGCCTTCTCTCCAGGGAACGGGTGAGACACAAGATGAGGGTGCCTTTCAGGCAGCTGAAGCACCTGGAGGACAACCAGAGACGAGGTACGGGGCGCTCCTCAGATGGGGTGACGAGGGCAGCCAGGGAAGGGGCGTCTGAGCAGAGCCGAGGGGAGGGGTGAGTGCGGACTGCCTGGGACTCCAGGCAGAAGGAACACATATCCACGGGTCTCGAGATGGGGGCCTGGAAGCAGACCACCCGAGGCCCAGAGGTCCCAGGAGGCTGGGGTTTCACCGCCAGTGACGGGATCTGAGCCTGGTGAAGGACCGCATCGGCTCCTGCCTGGGGGCACGAGCAGAGGGCAGGCTGGCTGGCCCTCCCTCTCCCTGAGCAGTCAAGGCCACCACCTCGGGCTGGCCGGCTCTGGCCGCCAGGATGGCCGCCACCCTCCTCCCGGTTGGGCTGGCCCAGTTCCCGCCGCTCCCTCTCCAGAGCCTCCGGTGTCTCCCGGGGAAGGGACGGTCAACCCAGGACGTGTGCGAGCTCACTATCTGGCAGAAGCCACCTGTGCCCGGGGAGGTGCCCTGGCTCCTGAAGCTCACAGAGTGACAGTCTCCGCGACTCCCCCTGGCTGGCATCGACAGCTCGCCCGGCGGCAGGCAGGCCTGGGGAGAGCTCCTGAGCTAAGCTGCAGCAACTCTCTCTCCCCCTTCAAAATCTCTGAGCCGTTCCCTGGAATCTCGGGACCGGGGGAGGCAGCCGCTGAGGCTGCACGCTGGCCTGGCCTGACTCCTGCCAGCGAACGTCCCCTGAGGTCAGGGACTGTGGCCCCTCATCCGTCCCAGAACCCAGATGTCTGGCGACTCAGCAAATAGTGAGCATGACCGCTGCTGCTCAGGCCAGGACGGCCCATAGCTCTTACTGTCTCACCAGCTCAAGGGCGCAGCGGAAACCACACGCCGGATTTGTAAAAAGCAAACAAACTGCAAAGCAATTAGGGCAGACAAATCACAAATATTTAAACACTGAGGCCTAAAACTGATGTCTCCATCTCCCCTTGCCACCCCGGGGATCCTGTCGGCGCACGGCAAGGCTGCATCCCGGCACCGCCGGCGCCAGCCCCCGCCCCGCCTCCTCGTTGGTCGCCCCCGTCCGCCTCTGTCACCTGCAGCGGCTCAGCCCGGGAGGTTTTCAACTTCTCTAGAATGCATATTTTGATTTACTGAGGAAACCTGCGCTGGCCCCAGGCAAATAATAACTGTATGAGAATACTTCAGAGCACCTTCCTCCCCCACACCCTTTAGGGAGAAGACTGCAGCACTCCAAAACCAAGGGAGGGAAAATGAAGTAAAAACACATCGAAATCACAGCCACAGCGTGGGGAGGGGGCTGCTTCTGAGTCCACGTCCACACCCGTGTGCCTCCTGTGCACCCTCGAGCCCACCTCACGCCGCCTTCTGCTGCATCAATGAAAAGCGACCCCTCCCCTGGGGCCCCATCTCCAGCCGTCCTTCCGCCACCCTGGCCATCAGCAGGGCGGAACCCTGCTAGAGTCCCATTTAAGGTCGGAAGAGGGGGTGTGGGCCCCCCCTACAGCTCTGCCGGGAGTGAGGAAGGGGCAGACGTGACCCGGACCTCTTCTGCCATCTCTCAGCCAGCATCGGGAGCCCACAGGCGGCACTGGCACCTGGTGTGGAAGAGAATCCATCGACTGGGAGCCCAGCCCTCCCCTCTCCTGTGGGAAGATGCCAGGCGGGCAGTGCGTTTCTCCCCAGGAGAAGCCTGGGAGAGCCAAACGCCAGGACCCCTCGGACATGACACGGAACAGGCAATCCCTCTTCCTGGCATCAGCGCCGGGAGGTACCCAGATCCCAGAGCGGTCCTGCCTGGTCGTCAGGAGAGTCGGTGGGCAAGTCAGAGGGTTCACGACCTGGGGCAGGCGAGGGGCTCCCGGGCCTGCGCGCTGCAACTCAGACAGGACTCGCCACACGAGGTCTGTCGGCTTCCCTCAGGGCGCCTGAGGAGCAGGGCCTGGGAGCACGGAGCCCTTCCTGGAGGGGGAGGCAGGCGCTGCCCGCAGGCATCCATGCGGCTCAGTGCCCCTGTGGGAGCACCTCTGCGGACGAGGCCCTGCGTCTGGGCCCAGATCCCACGCATGAGACCCAGGTACCAGCCCCAGCGTGAGCTGCAGACATGTTCACAAATCGCTCATAAAAAAATACATCCAGGGCTTCCCACGTGGTCTAGCTGCTAAGGACACCGCCTTGCAGTGCAAGGGGCACCAGTTCGATCCCTGGCCTGGGAAGATCCCACCTGTCGCGGAGTGGCTGGACCAATGTGTCCAACGACCCAGCCGGAGCTCTGGAGCGCCTGCGCCCAGGGCCAGTGCTCTGCGACAAGAGAGGCCACTACGATGGGAGGCCCACACAGGCCAAAGAACAAAGATAAATAAATGAAAGATCAATAGAAGTGGCCAAAAAAAAAAAAAAAAAGAAATGGGAAAAAAAAACACGTTCAGGGCCACACCAACCCGAGGCTGGGAACAATCCAGCCTGCCAGGGACGAGGACAAGCAGGAGGGACACTGGACCTTAAACTTACAGGTTCTGCGTCACCCAGGTGCAGACGGGCAGGCGCGGGCCGAGGGCTTCACTTTCACCCTAAGGAGCTGGGGCTTCACCCTGTGGAGTGGGGTGACTGAAGGCAGAAGTGGGCTGTAGAGAAAGGAGCAAGGCGGGACCAGGTCAAGGCGTCGCGGGCCCCTCTGGGCCGCAGTGGAAGGGGTGGACAAGACGGAAGTGGGGGACACGGAAGGTCAGGCAGAGGCTCCAGAGGCTGACCCACGGCTCCGGGCGGCCAGGCAGCAGGCAGTGGCGGGCCCGGGCCGCTGGCCGGGGGGCCAGAGCCCGAGCCCGAGGACGCCGCGGCTGGGGGACGAGCCTGGTCAGACGGGGAGAGTGAAGTGCTCAGAACACAACACGAATACGGGCTCCACACTCGGGAGGGAGGCAGGGCCTGAAGAGACAGATGGGCGTCAGGAGCGTACACATGGAAACGGAAGCCATCAGAAACACAATTTCTTTCAAGGCAGTCCTCTCACAAGAGAAAAGAGAGCCAAGGACACACACAGAGGCCCTGGAGTCTCCAAGTGGAGCCAGGGAAGAGGCAGGGTCTGCACAGTGAGCACGAGAGAGAACAGAGTCCCAGACCAAGAAAGGGGGCCTTTCCTTAGAGGAGAAAAGGGATAATTAACATCAACGAATGCTGCAGAGAAGCCAGGAAGGCTGAGGCTGGAAACGGCTGTGGGATTTGGTCACGAAGCGTTCTTGTGAATCCTGAAATGAGAAGGTTCTAGTGGGGGGTGAGGACACAAGAGGTGTGACTTCTGCAGTCAAGGAGAAGACGGGCAGCGGAGAGACAAAGCAGCACAGGAGACGGATGAGGGCCCCTACCCAACGCCAGGACGGCGGCGCATCTGTGAGTGCCAGGGCCGAGCAAGAACAGACGTCTAGACAGTCACGAGCGTCTCCTAGGAGAGGAGTGGGAGCTCCAGGGAACAAGGAGACGGTCCCAGAGGGCTGGCGGCTGAGGCCGCGCCCGTGGACATCGAGGCTCACGAGAGGGAAGAGCGAAAAGACGAAAGCGAGAACCCTGACGTCTAAAAGGAGCCGGACGAGAGCTGCGTTTCCAACCCCCGTCCCCCACATCCAGCTCAATCCATGAGGTGGGAATTCCAGCCACACTGGCTTCTAGAAAGGGGTGCCCGGATGACTAAGGCACACGGGAAGTCTTCAGGTTCTTTGCAACACTCAGACCCTACAGACGATGAACAGGTAAATAAAGGCAGGCCCTACAGGACCCAGGGTCACGACCACAGGTTACTCACCTGTCGCCTTGACATTCTGAAGGTTTGAGCCGTGTCAAATCAACCAGAAGTGGAGCCTTCCCGCACAACTGCAGGAGAATACTTGATTGACATCAGCCACATGCAGCACATAGAAACACAGGTCTCATGAAAAGCGTGATGATAACCAAACAAACAGAACAAATGGCTAAGAAACGTTAGAATTCAAACAAAATGTCTACACAAGCTCTTAAAGCACTTGCGTTAAAGTATAATTAACATACAATACAATGTACAAATCTTAACTTGTTCCTCAAGTTTTAACAACTACCTGTACTCGGCATTCAGTTCTTTCTCTGCCAGCCAGAAAGCTGCCCTGCCCTTCCAGGTCACCCCCCGGCCCTGCCCTCGGGAAGCCCCGTGACCACCATAGGTCTGGGTGTGCTTCTTGTGTCTTCTAGAGCCACCAATCTGGCCGTATCAGCAATTCACTCTTCTTAGAGCCCAGTGGTATTCCGTTGTGATAATGATCTACTTCCCCCATTTTCAGAGCATGGATATTTGGGCCGTTTCCAGCTTGGGACTTATCCTACACAAGTCCTTTCATGAATGTGTCTTTTCTTCTAAGTGCTGGAACTGCTGGATCATAATGCAGATGTTCAATTCCATAAAAATTGCCAAACAAGTCTCCAAAAAGGTTACTGCACCACTGAACGCATGGAATAGTCCACAATCACACCAATATCTGACACTGGCAGTCTTTCTTATTTGAGACATGCTAACAGGGGGTATCTCGTGGTGGTTTCCACCTGTATTCCCCGAAGACCGAGATGTCGAGCCCCTTGCCACGAGTTTACTGGCTGCTCGGGGATCTCTGAAGCACCCACGCAACGTGCACAGGTCTATACCTTCTGACGAACATCAGGTTCTGTATCTATGACCACCATCAAAATATACAGATCTGTCACCCCCAAAAAGTTCCCTCGCGCCCTTCTCAGCCAGATCCCCTCCACCTCCAACCCCCAGCAACCACTGATCTGCTTTATTTTTGGGGAGTTCTTCCTTTTCCAGTGTCATACACATGGAAACAGGCAGCAGTAGCCGGTGGAGGCCGGCGTCTTTTCACCACAGAGAATGCTGCTGAGATTTGGCCATGCTGTGTCCGTTTATTTTTCTTGCCTATCATATTCCAAGAGAGGTGTTGATTCATTCACCACTCGAATGAATGACATTTGGGTCTTCAGAAACATGAAATCCACATACCTTCTCATTCTCTTGGGTAAATACCTAGCAGTGGGATTGCTGGGTCAAAAATAACCTTTCATACTTGATGAAAAAGCAGCATAGAAACACAGGTCTCATGAAAAGCGTGATGATAACCAAACAAACAGAACAAATGGCTAAGAAACGTTAGAATTCAAACAAAATGTCTACACAAGCTCTTAAAACACTTGCGTTAAAGTATAATTAACATACAATACAATGTACAAATCTTAACTTGTTCCTCAAGTTTTAACAACTACCTGTGCTCGGCATTCAGTTCTTTCTCTGCCAGCCAGAAAGCTGCCCTGCCCTTCCCGGTCACCCCCCGGCCCTACCCTCGGGAAGCCCCGTGACCACCACAGGTCTGGGTGTGCTTCTTGTGTCTTCTAGAGCCACCAATCTGGCCGTATCAGCAATTCACTCTTCTTAGAGCCCAGTGGTATTCCGTTGTGATAATGATCTACTTCCCCCATTTTCAGAGCGTGGGTATTTGGGCCGTTTCCAGCTTGGGACTTTATATATTCCTACGCAAGTCCTTTCATGAATGTGTCTTTTCTTCTAAGTGCTGGAACTGCTGGATCATAATGCAGATGTTCAATTCCATAAAAATTGCCAAACAAGTCTCCAAAAAGGTTACTGCACCACTGAACGCATGGAATAGTCCACAATCACACCAATATCTGACACTGGCAGTCTTTCTTATTTGAGACATGCTAACAGGGGGTATCTCGTGGTGGTTTCCACCTGTATTCCCCGAAGACCGAGATGTCGAGCCCCTTGCCACGAGTTTACTGGCTGCTCGGGGATCTCTGAAGCACCCACGCAACGTGCACAGGTCTATACCTTCTGACGAACATCAGGTTCTGTATCTATGACCACCATCAAAATATACAGATCTGTCATCCCCAAAAAGTTCCCTCGCGCCCTTCTCAGCCAGATCCCCTCCACCTCCAACCCCCAGCAACCACTGATCTGCTTTATTTTTGGGGAGTTCTTCCTTTTCCAGTGTCATACACATGGAAACAGGCAGCACTAGCCGGTGGAGGCCGGCGTCTTTTCACAACAGAGAATGCTGCTGATATTTGGCCATGCTGTGTCCGTTTATTTTTCTTGCCTATTGTATTCCAAGAGAGGTGTTGATTCATTCACCACTCGAATGAATGACATTTGGGTGTTCAACTACTGGAAATCATGAATAAAGCCTCTGTCCACATACCTTCTCATTCTCTTGGGTAAATACCTAGCAGTGGGATTGCTGGGTCATATACAAAGTATAGACTAAGACTTTTCTTAAAGATCTTGGAAAGTGTCTATTCAAATCTCTTGCCTTTTTTTAAACTGGGTTGTTTTTATTTTATTGCATTTTAAGAGTTCTCTGTATGTCCTCAATATAAGTCCTTTATTAGACATATGCTTTGCAAAAGTTTCCTCCTCGCCTGTGGCTTATCTTTACATTGTCTTAAAAGTAACTCTGGAAGAACAGAATTTTAAAATTTTGATGAAGTCTCCAATCCATATTCTTTCTCTTACGGACTGTGCTTTTGGTATCTAAGAACTCTCTGCTTTCCAAAGTCACAAAAACTTTTTTCTTCTGGAAGCGCTAAAGTTTTAGAATCTAAATTTAGGCCTATAATCCATTCTGAATTAACTTTTATATATGGTCCGAGCTATGGGTCGAAGTTCATGTTTTTTGCATATAATGATGTCTCAATGCTTCATTTGTTGAAAAGACCATCTTTTCTCCACTGAACTGCCTCTGCACCTCTGTGGAAAATCGACTGACCATGCGCATGGGGGTCTATTTCTGGACCGACTGTTCTGTCCCACTGATCTCTGTCTTTCCTTTGGCGACACCACGCTGTCTTGATTACGGGAGCTTTATAGGAGTCTTGAAAGCCAGGCAATGCAATCTTCTTGCTTTGTTCTTTTTCAAACTTGATTTGGCTTTTCTAGCTCCTTTGTGTTTTCATATAAAATTTATAATCAGCTTGTCTGAATTTTGACTGGGATGGCGCAGAATTCATAAATCAGTTCAGGGGTAAAAAATGCATCTTAACAATACAGAATCTTCAACCCACAGCCTAGCTCGGCATTTACGTTAAATTTTTCTCTCATTTCACTCCGGTGGAGGCCGGCGTCTTTTCTCCACAGAGAATGCTGCTGAGATTTGGCCATGCTGTGTCCGTTTATTTTTCTTGCCTATCATATTCCAAGAGAGGTGTTGATTCATTCACCACTCGAATGAATGACATTTGGGTCTTCAACTACTGGAAATCATGAATAAAGCCTCTGTCCACATACCTTCTCATTCTCTTGGGTAAATACCTAGCAGTGGGATTGCTGGGTCATATACGAAGTACAGACTAAGACTTTTCTTAAAGATCTTGGAAAGTGTCTATTCAAATCTCTTGCCTTTTTTTAAACTGGGTTGTTTTTATTTTATTGCGTTTTAAGAGTTCTCTATATGTCCTCAATATAAGTCCTTTATTAGACATATGCTTTGCAAAAGTTTCCTCCTCGCCTGTGGCTTATCTTTGCATTGTCTTAAAAGTAACTCTGGAAGAACAGAATTTTAAAATTTTGATGAAGTCTCCAACCCATATTCTTTCTCTTGTGGACTGTGCTTTTGGCATCTAAGAACTCTCTGCTTTCCAAAGTCACAAAAACTTTTTTCTTCTGGAAGCGCTAAAGTTTTAGAATCTAAATTTAGGCCTATAATCCATTCTGAATTAACTTTTATATATGGTCCGAGCTATGGGTCGAAGTTCATGTTTTTTGCATATAATGATGTCTCAATGCTTCATTTGTTGAAAAGACCATCTTTTCTCCACTGAACTGCCTCTGCACCTCTGTGGGAAATCGACTGACCATGCGCATGGGGGTCTATTTCTGGACCGACTGTTCTGTCCCACTGATCTCTGTCTTTCCTTTGGCGACACCACGCTGTCTTGATTACGGGAGCTTTATAGGAGTCTTGAAAGCCAGGCAATGCAATCTTCTTGCTTTGTTCTTTTTCAAACTTGATTTGGCTTTTCTAGCTCCTTTGTGTTTTCATATAAAATTTATAATCAGCTTGTCTGAATTTTGACTGGGATGGCGCAGAATTCATAAATCAGTTCAGGGGTAAAAAATGCATCTTAACAATACAGAATCTTCAACCCACAGCCTAGCTCGGCATTTACGTTAAATCTTCTCTCATTTCACTCAGCGATGTTTTGTCACTTTCAGTGTGGAAGTCTTAACACTTGTTTAGTTTTATTCTAAAGTGTCTGATGCTTTTGAAATTACTGTAAATGGTTACAAATCATAAATGGTACTGATTTCATTTCTTCTTTTCCCCCCTAATAGAAAGAAATACACTAGACCTTGTATCTTGTAGCCTTCGTGAACTCACTCATTGTTTCATGTGGAACACACATCTATACTCCCCAGGATCTTTCTTAGTCATGTTGTTTGCAAATACATGTTACATCCTGGCATTAGATTACTTTGCCTGAAAATACAAAAGATAGGTGCTTTTCAATGACTGCAAAATTTCATTGGAATAATAATAATAAAAAAGCCTTGGGCTTCCCTGGTGGTCCAGTGGGTAAAGAGTCCACCTTGCAGTGCAAAGGGCATCGGTTTGATCCATAGCCTGGGAAGATCCCAAGTGCTGCGGAGCAGCTGGACTACTGTGTCCAATTACGAGCCAGCGCTCTGGAGCACGTGCCCAGAGCCAGTGTTCTGCAACGAGAGAGGCCACTGTAGTAGGAGGCCCACACAGGCTAAAGAATAAAGATGGATGAAAATAAATAAACAAAAAGTCAATGAAAGAGGCCCAAATTTAACAACAACAACAACAAAAAGCCTTGGAGAAAATTCACTTTATTGTATAAACTGCGATGGCAAATTTTTATCTGAGTTTTATTTCCTTCTCTTGCTGGATGAACGCCCTCTTATGTAGGCGGAGGAGGCTACGCGGCTGCGCGGCAGGGGGATGCCGTCACTGGGAGCTCCGTGGCTGGGGCAACTCACAGCTTCAGCCGCTCCGCCCACGCCTGACCCTGCCCTCCCGGGTGGCGTCGGCGCTGGCCACAGGTCTGGAGGACACCCGCAACCCAGGGCAGGAAGCAGCAGTTCCCGTGCCTCGCCGTCTTCTGCCTACCCGGCACGCACCAGAAGCTTCTGGTAACACAATCTCAGCAAACTTTGGATGTCACGGGTGATTTTTTCGAAGAGCTCCAAGGAGTGGAACTGTTAATGGCATTTGTCCCACCACCACACAAGGCACTCTAAGGTCTCAATGACAAGTAACCGGTAATGCAATGACAGCAAACACACAGCAGGGCCTGAAATAGAAAAACTGGAACATCCCTGGCAGTCTAGTGGCTCCACTGAGTGGGCATGGATTCAGTCCCTGGTTGGGGAACTAAGACCCCCAATCTGCTGCTCAGTGTGACCAAAAGCTAAAATGAAAAAAAGAAATGTAAAAACTAAAGACCCTTGTTGAACAAGGACGCAGTCTCAAGTTCAGCAGGTTTATGCCTCTGAAGTCCACAGAAACAAGGGAAAAGATGAACTGAGGAAAGACATGACGACGGATTGTGTGTTAAACGTATTTTTTTCCATCCTGCATCCTTACATAATTTGACTGAAGTCCTCACTCAGATCTATGGTATCTACACTAGGATGTGTCTGAAGTTAATTATGGTCCCAATCGCAAAAGTAATTATTTATCAAGCTACTGTTTTTGCCCAATCGTCCCAGACAGGATTTCTTTATTACGAAGTGGCGAGACTGTGCAGGTGTGTGTGTCTGTGTGCTGCATAGTTTTTAATGGAGGAATAACTCTGGAGCACCCTGCTGCCATTCTATCAAACGCAAGGCAAGTGATTGCCGAGTTCCCAATTATGCTCAACCTTAAATCACACTGTCTGGTCTGGCTGTAGATCCAGCCCTGCAGGGAGTTGTGCAAAGGCATGTATTTGGCAAGCTTTCAAACCACGGCTACAAAACATGCGCTGAAGAAAGTGATTCAAAATATTAAGAAAGCAGTCATTTATTCTAGAAAGCCTGTTCACGTGAGACAGTACGCTGCTCCCCAGAACAGGCTCATCCACCAGGAGAGCGCCACGAGCCCGCACGCTGGCGGGAGCCTGCCTCTCAGCCGCCACGCGGCCCTGACCACGATCCATCATCCACGGTGCATCCAAGATGGGTCAGCGGCTAGCCACCCGTCCTCTTCTGGCAGCCAGGCTGTAGTAAACCCTTCCCGACCCTGAGAAGTGCCCCAGCAGACGACCTCACGGACGCTCGAGGCCTACCTGATTTTCCCCAGGAAAGCACGCTGCGGCACTTGGACAGAGAATAAGGACAGAAGCCCAGAGCACTCTGGTGCTGGGTCTAGATGAACGACCCCACTGAAACCGTTCAAACAAAATAAGCCAGGGGTTCCATGGCGACCAGGTACCTGTGGTGCTGTATGATCTAATAGTCAAAGCTATGGCTTTTCCAGTCGTCACAAACAGGTGTGAGAGCTGGACCATAAAGAAGGCTGAGGGCCAAAAAACTGATGCTTCAAACTGTGGTGCTGGAGGAGACTCGAGAGTCCCTTGGACGGCAAGGAGATCAAGCCAGTTCAGCCTAAAGGAAATCAACCCTGAATATTCATTGGAAGGACTGATACTGAAGCTGAAGCTCCAATACGCCAGCCACCGGCTGCAAAGAGCCAACCCACTGGTAAAGCGGATGGCAGAGGATGAGATAGATGGATGGCATCATCGACTCATGGACATGAGTTTCAGCAAACTCCAGAGACAGTGAAGGACAGGGAAGCCTGGCGGGCTGCCGTCCATGGGGTCACAAACAGAGGGACACAACTTAGCAACCGAACAACAGCAACGCACTTCTAGGGAGCGGGCAGGCTGGGCCAGTTAAGCCTGGCCAACTAAAACAAAGGAGATCCTGAGGCGAGACTCGGGGAAGATCGCACTCTGGAGTCTTCCCTGGACGCCCGCCACCCCTGCCTCGGCACGGGAAACCTGCGCCCCCGAGAAGCCAACTCTCGAGCCAGTTCCGTCCAGGATAACTGCTCCAGGCGAGGATACTGGAGTGGAATGGAAGGAACGCTGGAACTCCTTCCTCCAGGGGATCTTCCTGAACCAGGGGTTGAACCTGTGTCTCCTGCGTCTCCTCCACGGGCAGGCAGATTCCGTATCACTAGTGCCATCTGGGAGATAATTAGTTCTCTCTAAATCAGGACACACTAAAATTGAACAAATATTTAAGTTTCTCCACCAACTTTAAGAAACATTTAATGAGCCAACCATAGCGCCAAGATGAGGAATATAAAACTGCATTTTATTAGCTGAACCACTGGAATCTCAACTTCCCTAAGGCAATGACTTGGAATCTGTGGGGTTTTTCAGATACCACTAAACACAGCATCTGCAATGAGGAGAGCGGCTATGCACTGGTGGACGGCCAGGAATTTTTGCAAACATCTAAGACAAGATAGGACTCACTAGAAAAGGGCAGCCACGCAGCTTGTGAGCAGGAAGTCATTTAGGCTCTTTGAAGGGTAAGAAAGGAGAAATGGGTAACAGTAAGAGAAAGAGTGTCTCCCCCTTGCTAATCATCCAAGGCCAGTGAAATGCTGCCCTCGTGTCTGTCCAGGGGCCAGCCTCATTCTTCCAGCTGGATCGTGGCCCTGTCTGTTTCACTATCAAAACAATTAAACAACAAGGACCACAGGCACTACATGTGTGTCAAGCACATTGTCAAGTGCACTGTCAACACTTGCTTCCAATAATCCACAAGGGAAAGTCGCAGCCCTTCATATACTTAATGGAATTACTGGCCACAATGGGTCATGAACACGTTGCGATGGATGGCATCATCGACTCATGGACTATTCAGTGGGAAGCGGGCTGGCGGGCTGCCGTCCATGGGGTCACAAACAGAGGGACACAACTTAGCAACCGAACAACAGCAACGCACTTCTAGGGAGCGGGCAGGCTGGGCCAGTTAAGCCTGGCCAACTAAAACAAAGGAGATCCTGAGGCGAGACTCGGGGAAGATCGCACTCTGGAGTCTTCCCTGGACGCCCGCCACCCCTGCCTCGGCACGGGAAACCTGCGCCCCCGAGAAGCCAACTCTCGAGCCAGTTCCGTCCAGGATAACTGCTCCAGGCGAGGATACTGGAGTGGAATGGAAGGAACGCTGGAACTCCTTCCTCCAGGGGATCTTCCTGAACCAGGGGTTGAACCTGTGTCTCCTGCGTCTCCTCCACGGGCAGGCAGATTCCGTATCACTAGTGCCATCTGGGAGATAATTAGTTCTCTCTAAATCAGGACACACTAAAATTGAACAAATATTTAAGTTTCTCCACCAACTTTAAGAAACATTTAATGAGCCAACCATAGCGCCAAGATGAGGAATATAAAACTGCATTTTATTAGCTGAACCACTGGAATCTCAACTTCCCTAAGGCAATGACTTGGAATCTGTGGGGTTTTTCAGATACCACTAAACACAGCATCTGCAATGAGGAGAGCGGCTATGCACTGGTGGACGGCCAGGAATTTTTGCAAACATCTAAGACAAGATAGGACTCACTAGAAAAGGGCAGCCACGCAGCTTGTGAGCAGGAAGTCATTTAGGCTCTTTGAAGGGTAAGAAAGGAGAAATGGGTAACAGTAAGAGAAAGAGTGTCTCCCCCTTGCTAATCATCCAAGGCCAGTGAAATGCTGCCCTCGTGTCTGTCCAGGGGCCAGCCTCATTCTTCCAGCTGGATCGTGGCCCTGTCTGTTTCACTATCAAAACAATTAAACAACAAGGACCACAGGCACTACATGTGTGTCAAGCACATTGTCAAGTGCACTGTCAACACTTGCTTCCAATAATCCACAAGGGAAAGTCGCAGCCCTTCATATACTTAATGGAATTACTGGCCACAATGGGCAGGTACGTATGGGAACACGCTTTGCGTTCAGGTGACTAAACCAGCATGTTCATTTCAAAAGCAATCACCCAAAGGGTCGAAGCGGGAGAGCAGGACAGCTCGGGGGCTGCGGTGGGTGGATGGTTCCAGGGCTTGTTTTCAGAGAAAGCTGGCTCCAGGACGGAGCGATCAGGAACGAGGAAACCAGGGACGGACAGGCACTCCCGCCCCCTCTCCCTGCCACGGGGGACCCTGAACACACACCAGCCCCCCAGCCGCTCACCGTGGGAGCCCTGTCTGCTGGGTCACCCACCTCTGACAGAGGGGACCCTCCATAAACTGGTCAAAACCCGTCCTCTGGCCCTGGCGATCCAGCCTCACCACACACCCCTCAATCTTGCACAGGCTGGGCCCTCCCGTGGCTCTGCCTGCCCTCGTCCTGCAGAACCTGTCCTCCGGCCGGGCAAGGGGGCCAGGCAGTCAGCACCTGGCCTTGGGTGGGGTCCCGCTCCCTCACACACAGAAGGGAGAGGTTGTCTTCAACTGAGTCTAACGAGCGGATGTGCCAACATGACTGCAAGTCTTCCTGCTCCGGAGCTTTCTCCACAGACCTTGGTTCTGAAAAGGCCCCTTTCCCCACATACTGGTAGGTTGCTGTTTTTACAAAACGACCCAAACACAGGAATGATGTGCTGGTGAAGAAAGCAACACGCACAGAAAGCCGCATGGGGTGCTTTGGCTCAGCAGACGGGTCTCCTGGGTTCTACAACCCAGGTCCCGACTGGCACCCTGGAGACCAAGGTAAATGCTTCAGCTGACAGCGGGAAGTGGCATCATATAATACTAGAGATTCGGTGAGCTGGAAACATGAATCTTTCCTCCCAGAGGAAGCTGAACGCGAAGGGTTCAATGACTACTTCCAGGCACCGCCACTAGCTTCCTCGCTATCGGCAGACTCCACACATTTTCCTCCTAATACAAGGGAAGTACCAAAAAAAGCCCCCTTTAAAATTGTCAAGTGCACTGTCAACACTTGCTTCCAATAATCCACAAGGGAAAGTCGCAGCCCTTCATATACTTAATGGAATTACTGGCCACAATGGGCAGGTACGTATGGGAACACGCTTTGCGTTCAGGTGACTAAACCAGCATGTTCATTTCAAAGCAATCACCCAAAGGGTCGAAGCGGGAGAGCAGGACAGCTCGGGGGCTGCGGTGGGTGGATGGTTCCAGGGCTTGTTTTCAGAGAAAGCTGGCTCCAGGACGGAGCGATCAGGAACGAGGAAACCAGGGACGGACAGGCACTCCCGCCCCCTCTCCCTGCCACGGGGGACCCTGAACACACACCAGCCCCCCAGCCGCTCACCGTGGGAGCCCTGTCTGCTGGGTCACCCACCTCTGACAGAGGGGACCCTCCATAAACTGGTCAAAACCCGTCCTCTGGCCCTGGCGATCCAGCCTCACCACACACCCCTCAATCTTGCACAGGCTGGGCCCTCCCGTGGCTCTGCCTGCCCTCGTCCTGCAGAACCTGTCCTCCGGCCGGGCAAGGGGGCCAGGCAGTCAGCACCTGGCCTTGGGTGGGGTCCCGCTCCCTCACACACAGAAGGGAGAGGTTGTCTTCAACTGAGTCTAACGAGCGGATGTGCCAACATGACTGCAAGTCTTCCTGCTCCGGAGCTTTCTCCACAGACCTTGGTTCTGAAAAGGCCCCTTTCCCCACATACTGGTAGGTTGCTGTTTTTACACACACGACCCAAACACAGGAATGATGTGCTGGTGAAGAAAGCAACACGCACAGAAAGCCGCATGGGGTGCTTTGGCTCAGCAGACGGGTCTCCTGGGTTCTACAACCCAGGTCCCGACTGGCACCCTGGAGACCAAGGTAAATGCTTCAGCTGACAGCGGGAAGTGGCATCATATAATACTAGAGATTCGGTGAGCTGGAAACATGAATCTTTCCTCCCAGAGGAAGCTGAACGCGAAGGGTTCAATGACTACTTCCAGGCACCGCCACTAGCTTCCTCGCTATCGGCAGACTCCACACATTTTCCTCCTAAATACCCGAGACATTACCAGGAGGAAAATTGAGGAAGCAAGAAGGAAGCACCTGCCAAAGTTCAGGCTCCTGCAAATACGGGCACCTTAGCCAACCTGTGCTCCCACCCCAGAAGGAACACCGAGCAGAAAGCTTCCCCCCCTCACGCTCATGAGAAAGACACTACAGGAGAAATCACAGAAAAGGAGGCTGGCCACAAGCTGAGAATGAGTGAGTCAGAGGCGGTGCTGTCCCGCCCCAGGGCCCCAGCGAGGAGGCCGAGCCCCCCGGTGGGCTCCCATCGTGAGCCAGGAACACTAGCATCAGTAACTTTTGTGGGGAGCGGGGGCAGGCTGGAGATCGCGCTCACATCATTCTCAGGACACAGGCTGATTCTGCTTAAGTACAGCCATTCCGTGAAGCCCTAAATGTCCACTTCCAATGTCTAAAGGCAAGATTTAGAGCAGCGTCTTTTCAATGGTCCTTCAAGCCACCTGGGGACAAGGACCTCAGGATGGCCCTTCCAGACGCCGTTATACCAGGCCAGGGCTCCCCTGGGACAGCGGCGATCTCTGGGGTTCCTCGCCTGCATCCATCTCCATCAGTGACGATCGGGACACTTCCATGCACATCTTCCCCGTCCTGGAAAAGCTTGCATTCTAGTGGGGTGGGGGTGGAGGACAGAGCATTTCGAAGGCTGTTGAAAATACACACACACCACACACAGAACCTGCCGGCTGACAGAGGGAGGGGCTGTGCTATTAGACAGCGTCGTCCGGGGAGGGCCTCTCTGGGAGATGCCATCCAAGTGGCAAGAAGCCAGCATGGCAGGAAGGGGAAGCGGGAAGGGCACTGGCGGGAAGAAACAGCCAAGGAGAGGGACGCGCACGTGGTGCGTTCCGCACGCAGAAGTATCAGTGTGCCCGGGAGGGCCAACGGCGGGCAGCATGAGCCAGGCAGGACCAGACCACCCAGGCCGACCGCACGCCCAGTGGATGCAAAGTCAGCACAGAGGTCAAGTGAGCTGGTGACCTCATCCTAACTACCTTCTGAATAACTGGCCCTGGCCCCGCCCAGTGGGATGAGGAGGCCACCGAGGGAAGAGGTGAGGATGTCCAGGCAAAGAAAATAAGAGCAGCCGGGCCTCTGGAGGCGCCGTGGACGTGCAAAGTGGGATTCGTCTTGGAAGAAGGACCCAAGAACTTTCAGACGGAGCCCGCGCCGGGGCAGGGGAGAGGGGCAGAATCCAGGCCACCCCTGCGCCTCGGGACTGAAGCACCGGTGACCGGGCTGGGCACTCGCCCGCACTGCCACGAGCCCTCTCCAGGCCCCTTCCCCCGACAGTGAGCTCCAGTTCCCCGGCCACCGCAACAGAGGCCACCGCACGTGCTCCCAAACGGAGAGCGGACTCAGGAACCAGCACGCACAGGCAAGCTCCAAGAGACCAGGCCAGTGCCAGCCTAAGGCCGAGCCCACAGGAGCCCAGAAGAAGCTGCCCGAGCCCCTCCCCCCTCAACTGGACTCAAGCCTCCCAGCTCTGTGCAGGCCCTCCATACAGGGAGCAGCTCACAGAAAGTTTCCAGCTTCCTTTAACTGGGTTTTTGGGGGTTTTTTTCCATCATTTGATTCATAGGTTGTTCTATTATCTTCTTCTTCTTCTTTTTTTTTTTTTTAATTTTTGAGCTGAGCTGCATCACATGTACTATCTTAGTTCTCTGACCAGGGATCGAACCTGGGTTCCCTGCATTGGAAGCACAGAGTCTTAACCACTGCACCCCCAGGGATGTCCCTTAACCAGGCTTTTTAAAAATCAGACACTTTTTCTCCCCTAAGTTTGTCGCCATTTAAAATGTTTTGCTGGTTAGTAGTAATTATGTAAATGCAAGCAACCATGTCTATTTTTAAAGGGGGAACCCCATTTTGCATTCTTACATCCTGAAATGTTTAAAATAGCTAGTCCAGCAACGTCTTCACTTTATTCAAACAGTCTGTGCGGACTTAAATACAGATTCAGCAGAAACCAAAGCAAATCACACGTTTGCTTTCTATTAAATGTCTAAATCTGAAGATTAAAAACCTATTTTACATTTAACAGAAAGAAGCCGTCAAATCGGTGCGGCCACAAGCTCACCGTACTGACTGCCGAGCACAGCCGAGGCGTGAGAGGTAATCAATTGTGGAAGGGAGGGTCGGCTTTTTTTAAATTCTTCAAAAAGGGGAAAAGACATGCAAGCAAATCTTTAATTATAGTATCTTCCAAAGGATGTACAAAGCCTTTATTCTTCCCAAACCTAATGCTTTTTAAAGGCAACTCTTGCCCCTTCATTCCACATGAAACATTCAGTCTAGCATAATTAAATTTCACTCTGTGCTATTCGTGTTGGTTTCACAGAAACAGAGGATGGTGGCATCTTTAAACAAACTTGCTAGCAACTTGGCTTTCATAGTGATAGGTCGGTTCTCAAAACTGAACTTAAAATGCAGCCTCCACTCCTCACGCGAGCTTCAGTCCAGGACAGATGGTGGGCTGTTAGGCGACCTGCAAAGGAACCACAGGCCCCGCCGTTCCTTGCTCACTAAACTGCGCTTGCCACAGGGAACCTCTGAACACAGACTTCATTTTTCAACACATACGTACAGGGGCCTAGTTTAATTTTTCATGTGAATCTATCTGGTAGGCAAAGAAAACAGAAAGGAAAAAAACAGGGAAAGAAGTATCTATTCATGGCTGAGAGACAAGTATAATCTCAATGAACACTTGGGTAACTGGATCATTCGTGGGGAGTGGGCTCTGTGTTTTTGGACATTATTATTATGACTATAACCAAAATCATAATCTCTTTTCCAATCAGCGTCAGTAAGCTACAAGTGAACACAAAACGCCTCTCTCTCTCAGACTGGCAACCCAGACCACAGGACTCACAGAAATAGAAGTGCTACTAAATTTCCCGAGCGATCCACTGCCAACGCCACCAGCCACAGGAAGCCAAGGACCCCAGCTCATCTGACCTACCCGGCATCAGTCCCGTGAGAGTCCCCTGATGGAGCACACCCCTCTGATCACAGCCTCTCTCCCACAGTGTGCAGGGGGAGCTGAAACACTCACGTCACGTCCTGCACTTGCATCAAGAGGGACTGCCTCAGACCATGGGTAACGCCGCCCTCAGTCCAGCTAGATAGTCTAAATCTGAAGATTAAAACCTATTTTACATTTAACAGAAAGAAGCCGTCAAATCGGTGCGGCCACAAGCTCACCGTACTGACTGCCGAGCACAGCCGAGGCGTGAGAGGTAATCAATTGTGGAAGGGAGGGTCGGCTTTTTTTAAATTCTTCAAAAAGGGGAAAAGACATGCAAGCAAATCTTTAATTATAGTATCTTCCAAAGGATGTACAAAGCCTTTATTCTTCCCAAACCTAATGCTTTTTAAAGGCAACTCTTGCCCCTTCATTCCACATGAAACATTCAGTCTAGCATAATTAAATTTCACTCTGTGCTATTCGTGTTGGTTTCACAGAAACAGAGGATGGTGGCATCTTTAAACAAACTTGCTAGCAACTTGGCTTTCATAGTGATAGGTCGGTTCTCAAAACTGAACTTAAAATGCAGCCTCCACTCCTCACGCGAGCTTCAGTCCAGGACAGATGGTGGGCTGTTAGGCGACCTGCAAAGGAACCACAGGCCCCGCCGTTCCTTGCTCACTAAACTGCGCTTGCCACAGGGAACCTCTGAACACAGACTTCATTTTTCAACACATACGTACAGGGGCCTAGTTTAATTTTTCATGTGAATCTATCTGGTAGGCAAAGAAAACAGAAAGGAAAAAAACAGGGAAAGAAGTATCTATTCATGGCTGAGAGACAAGTATAATCTCAATGAACACTTGGGTAACTGGATCATTCGTGGGGAGTGGGCTCTGTGTTTTTGGACATTATTATTATGACTATAACCAAAATCATAATCTCTTTTCCAATCAGCGTCAGTAAGCTACAAGTGAACACAAAACGCCTCTCTCTCTCAGACTGGCAACCCAGACCACAGGACTCACAGAAATAGAAGTGCTACTAAATTTCCCGAGCGATCCACTGCCAACGCCACCAGCCACAGGAAGCCAAGGACCCCAGCTCATCTGACCTACCCGGCATCAGTCCCGTGAGAGTCCCCTGATGGAGCACACCCCTCTGATCACAGCCTCTCTCCCACAGTGTGCAGGGGGAGCTGAAACACTCACGTCACGTCCTGCACTTGCATCAAGAGGGACTGCCTCAGACCATGGGTAACGCCGCCCCTCAGTCCAGCTAGATAGTCTCATGTGCTTTATAACTTTCTAAAAGGCACCGAACCTGACGACCAAAACGACAACAAAAATTTTTTAGTTGTGACATCTGACACCACTGCAGGCAGCAGCTTGCCCACCCAATGCCAGGGACAGCAGAATAACCAGCAGGGAGGAGCCCCAGATGCTGCTCCAAGCCGAGGCTGCCAGGCCGGAATCAGACAAATACCTGGAAGCTTTGTCAGCTTAAAAATAATAGTAATAAAAAAAGATGGTTCTTTAATGAGACTGTTAGAACTTTAAAGTATTAAAATATATCTTAAAACATTTATTCATTTATTTATTTTCATCCACCTTTATTCTTTGGCCTGTATGGGCCTCCCATCACAGTGGCCCCTCTCGTTGCAGAGCACCAGCTCTGGGCACATGCGCTCCAGAGCGCTGGTTCGTAATAGGACACACTGGTCCAGCCGCTCCACAACACATGGGATCTTCCCAGGCCAGGGATCGAACCGATGCCCCTTGTACTGCAAGGCAGACTCTTAACCCACTGGACCACCGGGGAAGCCCCTTAAACATTTTTAATTACAAAGTAAAATATATCTTTTTATTCTTGACTTTGGCTTTCCATCTATGTTATTGACTTTTTTTTTTAATATTTAACTTATTGATCTGGCTGCACCAGGTCTTAGTGGTGGCATGCAGGACCTTAGTTGCAGCGCGAACCCGAGCACGGCACGTGGGATCTAGTTCTCTAACAAGAAACTGAACCTGGGGCCCCTGCATGGCCAAGACCAAGCAGAGTCTCAGCCACTGGACCACCAGGGAATTCCCCATGTTACTTTTTTTTTTTTAAGATCATCCACCAAACTCAGCCAAGGGATTGGTTAGGACTGAACCGTCTGGGGAAAGCTGCCACTGCAGCCTCGCGTGGGTTCCTCTGAACTCGCGGGTGGCTCCAGAGGAGTTAAAGTCAGGGGCTGAAAATGGAGACAAGGCAAAACCCAGAACCAACCAAACGTGACGACAAAATTAAAATTTTATGCCACAGAAACAGGTATTCCGATGTAAAGCATCTACCTCCCCATATTTGCAAAAGAAATTCTTGAGACTCATTTTTGTTTTCTGTTCAGATCTAATAAATGTTTAAACAAGGCGTTCTGCTAGATTTTCAAGAACCTGGCCCATTTATCACGGTTTCAAACTGTAGCATCTTCCCGTTCCCACGTCTCAGCGGCTCTTGCGGAAAAGACGCGGCTCGTGTCCCTGAAGCCGAGGCGTCTCTGCAGCAGAGGACGCGCCTGAGACACAGGCAGGCGGCCGCCGCCTCCGGAGAGGCCGCAGACGGCTTGCAGAGGCTCCGCGGAGGCGGCACACAGGCCAGCGGTTTCCCCTGAAGGCAAGGGACGGGGAGACTCAGTTAAATCGAGCCTCACGTCGCTGATTTCACAACACTCAGGCGGGGTCTGGGCTGAAACAAACCCATAAGCTGCCGACTCTGTTAAAGAGCAGCTGTGCATATTAAAAGCATAAACGTGACCACTGGGGTGGACGCTGGCCAGCGGAGACGAGAGGAAACGAGCATCTTCACAGCCACGCCCCTGCCGCAGGAGCGCGGGCAGGCGCAGCGGGAGGACGCAGTCCGGGTCTGAGGGCCTCCCTACTGAAGGTGCGCGCCCGCTCTCGCTAGGTGACCTCCACCAAGGGTGACAAAGCTCTCCCTGCCTCTCTCGGGATTGCTAGGAAACCAAATGACGTGTCTGGGAAATCATTTTTCTTAAACTGTAAAGGCACATAAAGTTTGAGTTGCTACTCTTTCTGATTTATAGCACAATGCTGTTTATAGGTTACTGACGTATTAAAACTAGCCTGTGAACTTCTACCTAGGAAACCCAGCAAGGTTCTCTATTTCTGAATATTAGAATTATTTAGGGATGGCTGGTGGGGGCGTGTGGAGGTGAAGCTGGTAATTGATAAACACAGCTGATTCACTTCAGTGTACAACAGAAACAGGACATTAAAAAGCAAGTATATGTACATGTAAATTAAAAAAATGTACTTCTCCCTTGACATCACCTGGGACGGCGTGAGCAGCGGCTCGGCGGCCACCAGCCTGCCTGGCTGAAGCCCTGCCCGGAGCGGCCTGCTCTGCCTCTCTGGCGGCACAGCTCATTAGCTGCATCGACAGGGAAACCACTTAGGTGGTACGATCCTGGAAAATCAAAGAAGGTTATTCTAATGTCAAATGGCCACAGACAGGGACCAAGGCAAAATCAGAAAGGTTTGAAAACGAATGCCTCATCTACAGAGAAACTCAGGTATGCAAGGAAATCACTTCAGCCTCAGGAAAGCACTTAGTCGGCACGTAAAGCCAAATCTGATCAAAGTTCCCAGGGATTATACATGGTAAGTCACCAGGAAAGCCCCTAGGATAGAAGGGAGGTTTGCAGAAGAAACAGGGGCGGGGGTGGTATGTGAAAACCCTGGTGAATGTTTGTGACTTTGCTGTAAAGATAAAATTATTCCAAAATGAAAAGTCCTGTTTTCAAAGTGACCTTTCAAATGTAAAAGGAGAGGGAGAAGCTTGCCTCTGAGGAAAAGGAAACTCACACGGTCAGCAGCACTCCGTGTGTTCAATTTCAGCCTTCTCCACCGACCAACTCATTCCAGCCTCGCAACCAGCTCTTGGCACAGGCCCAACAGCAGTGGCCCGGCCTCACAGCTAAGGGTCAGTCGCTCAGTCGTGTCCCGCCTGCCTCTTTTCAACCCGATGGACTGCAGCCCGCCAGGCTCCTCTGCCCGTAGGATTCCCCGGGCAAGAAGCCTGGAGTGGGTTTCCGTTTTCCTTTCCAGGGAATCTTCCCGACCCAGGGACAGAACCCATGCCTCCTGCATTCCAGGCAAATTCTTTACCATCTGAGCTGCCAGGGAAGCCCATATGATAGACAGACAAGACAGACAGACAGATCGATCGATCAATCACATATATACTCACCACCACCTGAGCCACCAAGGAAGCCCATATTACATATACATATATACACGTAGATTCTTGACCGTCTGAGCCACTAGGGAAGCCCCAAGAAATGTATCATGAAAGCGATTTCCCAGGAGATCCCACAGCTTCTCAGAGATGGAGGGGGGACCAGATCCTGGCCTGCCTGACCCCCAAATCCAAAGCATACTCAAGTCTGATCAAGGAACCCTCTAGGGAAGGCGGACGTGGGACACAGACATCCACCTGCTACTAATACCCTTGCTGCTGCTCAGCCGCTCAGTCGTTTCTGCTCTTTGTGACGCTGTGGACGGAGCGTCCCTGTCCTTCACCACCTCCCAGAGTCTGCTCACACTAATGTCCACAGAGTCTTCATCTGTCCAGCGCATCCACCCAAAGGCCGTCACTCAAGGAAGAGACCTGGTCCCCTCCTAGAACACGGAAGTTAAGAGATCAGTCTGAAAATGGATGTCCTGGTGCCCCGTGGAAAATCGTACCGTTGCTAAGCCTACAACAAGTTCACCTGAAAATGCTTTCCCCCAGAAATCGACCCAGGTAAGTCCAGAAACCCTAGGGACCTTTCCGTGAATTTTTCAAAGATAAAATTATTCCAAAATGAAAAGTCCTGTTTTCAAAGTGACCTTTCAAATGTAAAAGGAGAGGGAGAAGCTTGCCTCTGAGGAAAAGGAAACTCACACGGTCAGCAGCACTCCGTGTGTTCAATTTCAGCCTTCTCCACCGACCAACTCATTCCAGCCTCGCAACCAGCTCTTGGCACAGGCCCAACAGCAGTGGCCCGGCCTCACAGCTAAGGGTCAGTCGCTCAGTCGTGTCCCGCCTGCCTCTTTTCAACCCGATGGACTGCAGCCCGCCAGGCTCCTCTGCCCGTAGGATTCCCCGGGCAAGAAGCCTGGAGTGGGTTTCCGTTTTCCTTTCCAGGGAATCTTCCCGACCCAGGGACAGAACCCATGCCTCCTGCATTCCAGGCAAATTCTTTACCATCTGAGCTGCCAGGGAAGCCCATATGATAGACAGACAAGACAGACAGACAGATCGATCGATCAATCACATATATACTCACCACCACCTGAGCCACCAAGGAAGCCCATATTACATATACATATATACACGTAGATTCTTGACCGTCTGAGCCACTAGGGAAGCCCCAAGAAATGTATCATGAAAGCGATTTCCCAGGAGATCCCACAGCTTCTCAGAGATGGAGGGGGGACCAGATCCTGGCCTGCCTGACCCCCAAATCCAAAGCATACTCAAGTCTGATCAAGGAACCCTCTAGGGAAGGCGGACGTGGGACACAGACATCCACCTGCTACTAATACCCTTGCTGCTGCTCAGCCGCTCAGTCGTTTCTGCTCTTTGTGACGCTGTGGACGGAGCGTCCCTGTCCTTCACCACCTCCCAGAGTCTGCTCACACTAATGTCCACAGAGTCTTCATCTGTCCAGCGCATCCACCCAAAGGCCGTCACTCAAGGAAGAGACCTGGTCCCCTCCTAGAACACGGAAGTTAAGAGATCAGTCTGAAAATGGATGTCCTGGTGCCCCGTGGAAAATCGTACCGTTGCTAAGCCTACAACAAGTTCACCTGAAAATGCTTTCCCCCAGAAATCGACCCGCAAGCTAAGCTTCTAAATAAGGCTCCCTGGAAGGCTGTCTCTAGCGAAGTCGGGGTCACAGCTCCACGGAGAAGAAAACTGACCAGCAACACACATGTGAAAAATGCACAATGATGGGGGTGCATAAACCAACCAGTGACTTCATGCACTGAAATGAAAAACTCAGGGGAAAAAAAACCCCAGTGATAACGTGGCTCCTCTTGAAGAGCCAGCTGAAGGCTGCTGGGTCAGCCCTCTCTGCCTGGCGTCCTGCGTGCCACCAGAGGGCACTAACTCGTGCCACGGCTCCAGGATCCTCAGGTCACACACGGAACTGCAGGGAGGCAGGAGGAAAGCTAGACTCCAGATCAAGAAAGGAGGACTCTGACGGCGTCTTTAAGGACTTGGTGGCCATACATTTCAATCTAACTCCATAAAACTTAGGGGTGGACAGATGACACAGGCGAAGTGTGCTAAAGACAGAAAGTTCATCAGCGCTTCAGATTTATGAAAACACTGGATTTCAAAAACACCACTAAAAGTTACCCATTTGCTCCTGCGTCCTCTGTCATGGGGGTTGTCGTTTGATACCACGTCCCAGCAGCTTGACATGTGTGCACAGAGGAGAGCAATAAAAACATATCCCACTTCTTCGTTACTTGATAAAGCCACTTTTCACTGAATTAAAAGTGGACATTTACCATAATAAAATTATAGCACCGTTTATTATGCAGGATTAAAACATGATTTCATCTTTTGTACTAAAACCCCGGTAAGAATAAACAGAGAACATTCACCAGTGCTCATTATGCCCTGGGTTGCTATTCTGAGCACATTACACTTATTGAATACTCACAATGTCCCTCTGAGAGTGCTCATTTCTGGGTCCTCACCACCTCCCCCAAGAGTCTGCTCACACTAATGTCCACAGAGTCTTCATCTGTCCAGCGCATCCACCCAAAGGCCGTCACTCAAGGAAGAGACCTGGTCCCCTCCTAGAACACGGAAGTTAAGAGATCAGTCTGAAAATGGATGTCCTGGTGCCCCGTGGAAAATCGTACCGTTGCTAAGCCTACAACAAGTTCACCTGAAAATGCTTTCCCCCAGAAATCGACCCGCAAGCTAAGCTTCTAAATAAGGCTCCCTGGAAGGCTGTCTCTAGCGAAGTCGGGGTCACAGCTCCACGGAGAAGAAAACTGACCAGCAACACACATGTGAAAAATGCACAATGATGGGGGTGCATAAACCAACCAGTGACTTCATGCACTGAAATGAAAAACTCAGGGGAAAAAAAACCCCAGTGATAACGTGGCTCCTCTTGAAGAGCCAGCTGAAGGCTGCTGGGTCAGCCCTCTCTGCCTGGCGTCCTGCGTGCCACCAGAGGGCACTAACTCGTGCCACGGCTCCAGGATCCTCAGGTCACACACGGAACTGCAGGGAGGCAGGAGGAAAGCTAGACTCCAGATCAAGAAAGGAGGACTCTGACGGCGTCTTTAAGGACTTGGTGGCCATACATTTCAATCTAACTCCATAAAACTTAGGGGTGGACAGATGACACAGGCGAAGTGTGCTAAAGACAGAAAGTTCATCAGCGCTTCAGATTTATGAAAACACTGGATTTCAAAAACACCACTAAAAGTTACCCATTTGCTCCTGCGTCCTCTGTCATGGGGGTTGTCGTTTGATACCACGTCCCAGCAGCTTGACATGTGTGCACAGAGGAGAGCAATAAAAACATATCCCACTTCTTCGTTACTTGATAAAGCCACTTTTCACTGAATTAAAAGTGGACATTTACCATAATAAAATTATAGCACCGTTTATTATGCAGGATTAAAACATGATTTCATCTTTTGTACTAAAACCCCGGTAAGAATAAACAGAGAACATTCACCAGTGCTCATTATGCCCTGGGTTGCTATTCTGAGCACATTACACTTATTGAATACTCACAATGTCCCTCTGAGAGGCTGTAAAGTTCTATTTTAGTAAAAAGTTCAACCTTGCATTTCTTGAAGGCAACCAGGAACTTTTCTTTACATCTGTGCCTTCCATCGATGATTTATTTATCTATCAGACTATAAATGCAGATTTGTGAGTTCTGCCTCATTAACTCCCTTCTGTAATTATTTCTTCACCCCAGAATTCACATTTCTTATGCTTCCATGGGAGGATAAGATTACATAATCAAAAGGGTTCAGTGAAAAGTTTAATGAAAAATGCATTATGCCCTGAAACAGATTTTAGTTTTTGTTTTGCTTTGTGGTACATTAAAAACAAAAAAAAATCTAGTCTTGGCTTTTCACACTAATTTAAAAGGAACTGAAACATATTTACAGTTTGATTAGAAACGCCAGCTACTTCTCTACGTGACACAAAATTCAAGTTCAACTGATTCTGCTTCTCCTGCTTTTAGCTGATTTCTTCAGTGCCCAATAAATAACGAGTTCAGACTGAAATGGACAAAACTAGACCAATAAAATACATTACCCTGAAAGGAAGTTTCAGCTCTTTAAATAATTCGTCACGACTTAGAGCCACAAATAAACTCACCTTGAGATAAAGGCCCACATCACAGGATACTGTCTCCTTGTTTTTGTTCTTTGTGTTTAAAAAAAAAAGGAAAAAAGAAAAAATACACCACCTCCTCAAAGAACAATACCTTCAGGAATATTATCAGTATTCTGGTCTATGCCAGTGGACCAAGAATAAAGATGAAGCACCTGTCACATTCACGCAGGTAATCTGGAACAAAAGGGCCCTGCTACCATCCCCTAAATAAGCGCCTCCACCTTCTGATCTCTGTTGATGTTCACTCGATTTGATACCACGTCCCAGCAGCTTGACATGTGAGAGGAGAGCAATAAAACATATCCCACTTCTTCGTTACTTGATAAAGCCACTTTTCACTGAATTAAAAGTGGACATTTACCATAATAAAATTATAGCACCGTTTATTATGCAGGATTAAAACATGATTTCATCTTTTGTACTAAAACCCCGGTAAGAATAAACAGAGAACATTCACCAGTGCTCATTATGCCCTGGGTTGCTATTCTGAGCACATTACACTTATTGAATACTCACAATGTCCCTCTGAGAGGCTGTAAAGTTCTATTTTAGTAAAAAGTTCAACCTTGCATTTCTTGAAGGCAACCAGGAACTTTTCTTTACATCTGTGCCTTCCATCGATGATTTATTTATCTATCAGACTATAAATGCAGATTTGTGAGTTCTGCCTCATTAACTCCCTTCTGTAATTATTTCTTCACCCCAGAATTCACATTTCTTATGCTTCCATGGGAGGATAAGATTACATAATCAAAAGGGTTCAGTGAAAAGTTTAATGAAAAATGCATTATGCCCTGAAACAGATTTTAGTTTTTGTTTTGCTTTGTGGTACATTAAAAACAAAAAAAAATCTAGTCTTGGCTTTTCACACTAATTTAAAAGGAACTGAAACATATTTACAGTTTGATTAGAAACGCCAGCTACTTCTCTACGTGACACAAAATTCAAGTTCAACTGATTCTGCTTCTCCTGCTTTTAGCTGATTTCTTCAGTGCCCAATAAATAACGAGTTCAGACTGAAATGGACAAAACTAGACCAATAAAATACATTACCCTGAAAGGAAGTTTCAGCTCTTTAAATAATTCGTCACGACTTAGAGCCACAAATAAACTCACCTTGAGATAAAGGCCCACATCACAGGATACTGTCTCCTTGTTTTTGTTCTTTGTGTTTAAAAAAAAAAGGAAAAAAGAAAAAATACACCACCTCCTCAAAGAACAATACCTTCAGGAATATTATCAGTATTCTGGTCTATGCCAGTGGACCAAGAATAAAGATGAAGCACCTGTCACATTCACGCAGGTAATCTGGAACAAAAGGGCCCTGCTACCATCCCCTAAATAAGCGCCTCCACCTTCTCTCCGTATCTCTGTTGATGTTCACTCGATTTACAAAATATTTTGGTTTACCTTGTTGACTTGATGCCAAATTTTATTATTTTAAATTATTAAATATCAAGAAACATTTTTAGTGTCTGCCTATTTTCGATCTCCCTATTTTTGTTTTTCGCTGTTTCTCTCCAATGTCTCACCAGATGTCTTGATAGTAAAATATTCCAGAGTCATGACTTATGCTTTTCCTATACCCATGTCTTCTCTCTCTTTCTCAGCAGGTGTGGAGACCATAACAGGCAGGAAGTTCTAGTGCAACCCTAACTCTGAGGCCTGATCTGTGCCTGGCCAGCCTGGTAGTCAGTTTAACCCCAACGGGACTTTTCTGCTCCTCCTCCGAATCCCACTGCCCTGTCCTTCAGGAGTTCTGTGTAAGCGGTAGGTTAAAGGAAACGCTCGGGAAGGCGGCGCGCTCGGGAGCCCTCCGTCGCTGGGCACATGTATCCAGGCTCCACACTGCAGGCTCTGTGGACACTGGGCGCACGAGGCCTCTCCCGCTCTCACGGAGCGTCCCTTCCCCCAGGAGTCAGACACACAGAGCATCCCTCTTACGTAAAGGCCAGCTCCTTAAGGGGACCGACGGGGGCATGTGGGTGCACAGAGGCGACGCGGGCCTCTGTGGCCAGGAGCGAAGCCAGGCCGGAGATCACTTTCATAACTCTGAATGAAGCAAGACTAGGTCGCTTTAATCTATTTCATTTTTAGTAACAGTCGGTTCAAATTAATGTCGGGTTTGGAGTACAACTAATTCACTAACAGGACTGTCCTGAAGCCAGCTGTGGCACGGGCATGCGCTCTGCCCGCCCTCCCGCCAGCGGCAGCCTCCCGGCGCCGGCTCGGTGGCTCCCTCTTCTCGCCGAGCCATGAACAAGAGTGTGGTGAGGCCTGAAATAAACAAGTGTAAACTGGGTCAAGACCGTCGCTTCTATTTCTGTTCTCAACTGAAGAAACTCTGCCCCATTTCCAGAGGCTGAGAGGAGGCCGCTGGGTAATCAAAAGGGCCCTGCTACCATCCCTAAATAAGCGCCTCACCTTCTCTCCGTATCTCTGTTGATGTTCACTCGATTTACAAAATATTTTGGTTTACTTTGTTGACTTGATGCCAAATTTTATTATTTTAAATTATTAAATATCAAGAAACATTTTAGTGTCTGCCTATTTTCGATCTCCCTATTTTTGTTTTTCGCTGTTTCTCTCCAATGTCTCACCAGATGTCTTGATAGTAAAATATTCCAGAGTCATGACTTATGCTTTTCCTATACCCATGTCTTCTCTCTCTTTCTCAGCAGGTGTGGAGACCATAACAGGCAGGAAGTTCTAGTGCAACCCTAACTCTGAGGCCTGATCTGTGCCTGGCCAGCCTGGTAGTCAGTTTAACCCCAACGGGACTTTTCTGCTCCTCCTCCGAATCCCACTGCCCTGTCCTTCAGGAGTTCTGTGTAAGCGGTAGGTTAAAGGAAACGCTCGGGAAGGCGGCGACGCTGCGGGAGCCCTCCGTCGCTGGGCACATGTATCCAGGCTCCACACTGCAGGCTCTGTGGACACTGGACGCACACGAGAGGCCTCTCCCCGCTCTCACGGAGCGTCCCTTCCCCCAGGAGTCAGACACACAGAGCATCCCTCTTACGTAAAGGCCAGCTCCTTAAGGGGACCGACGGGGGCATGTGGGTGCACAGAGGCGACGCGGGCCTCTGTGGCCAGGAGCGAAGCCAGGCCGGAGATCACTTTCATAACTCTGAATGAAGCAAGACTAGGTCGCTTTAATCTATTTCATTTTTAGTAACAGTCGGTTCAAATTAATGTCGGGTTTGGAGTACAACTAATTCACTAACAGGACTGTCCTGAAGCCAGCTGTGGCACGGGCATGCGCTCTGCCCGCCCTCCCGCCAGCGGCAGCCTCCCGGCGCCGGCTCGGTGGCTCCCTCTTCTCGCCGAGCCATGAACAAGAGTGTGGTGAGGCCTGAAATAAACAAGTGTAAACTGGGTCAAGACCGTCGCTTCTATTTCTGTTCTCAACTGAAGAAACTCTGCCCCATTTCCAGAGGCTGAGAGGAGGCCGCTGGGTAAAAGCAAACTGAAGTCTCTATTAAACGTGTCCATGTGTACACGCATACACACACACATGTCACACACTATCACACACATGCACACACGGTCCCACACGCCTGACTTACTTCCCTACGGGAATTCAAAACTGGTTCTTCTACAACTGTCCTTTTCATTAGCGCAACAGCGTAACTCTCACTGGGCTGGAGGCTTCATGTTTAAGAGGCCACAAAACTTTTTTTTAAAGGGTCAAATTAAAAATTAAAGTTTCGAAGACGATCAAAGTTCAGATTCAATTAACACCAATTTTAGCAGAATTTTCTACTGACTCAGCATATTCAGTGAACTATTTCAGTTTCTGTTTTGTTTTTTTTCTAACAGAGCGTCCCGGGGGAGTCATTATGTACAATCAGCTCTCTAATTCAGAGTAACGTGTCTAAGTACATATTGATACAGCACAACACAATGCTTCGAGAGGCTCCCCTGCTAGCAAGGCATTAGCTGAAGCACAGGACTGAAAAGGTGAACTTCTTTTTTTTTTTTTAAAGATTTATTTATTTATTTGGGTGGGGTGGGGTGGGGAGGGAGGGGAGCAGGCGGGCCACTTCTATTGGTCTCTCATTTGTCCATTTCCACCCATCTTTGTTCTTTTGGCCTGTGTGGGCCTCCCATCGCGGTGGCCTCTGTTATCTCCGAGCACCGGCTCCGGGCACAGGCACTCCAGAGCTCCGGCTCGGTCGTTGAACACATCGGTCCAGCCGCTCTGCGGCACGTGGGATCTTCCCAGGCCAGGGATCGAACCGGCGCCCCTTGCCCTGCAAGGCGGTGTCCTTACCCACTGGACCACCAGGGCAAACCCAAAGGTGAACTTCTTAAACTGAATTCCCAGCACTTCCGATCATTACTTCTTCAGTCAGTTTCACAGGTTAGAAAAATTCCTTGAATTTCAAAAGGACTACGGGTTCCTATTTACGGAAAATTCTTACCATGAGCTATAGGCAGTTCCTACAGGGTCCTCAGAACTACCCAAATGCCTCGGATGCCGAAGGAGAGCCCTGTTCTCTCGACTCTGCCTCTCCTTCCCCTGCCGGCTCAGACGCATCTACAGCTACAGGGCCTCCCAGGTGCCTCGGCAGCGAAGAACCCGCCTGCCGTGCAGGAGGCGCAGGTTGGATCCCTGGGCTGGGAAGATCCCCTGCAGGAGGAAACGGCAATCCACTCCGGTATTCTTGCTGGAGAATTCCACAGTTTAACAGTCCGTGGGGTCAAAAAGAGTCAGACATGACTGAGCGATGAAACCACCACCACTGCCTACATCTACATCCAGAGACGGGAGTGTCAGGTACAGGTACTTTACTAGTAAAGGCAAACCCACAGAACCATCCAGAGGGCTGGCCTGCGTGTGGGCTCTCGTAGCCTGAGGACAAGGGAGGTGCAAGGGCTCGCCCACCTAAGGCCAAATATCTGCCCTGTTAAGGTTCCATGGGTGGGCTGGTTAAAGCTTAAATATCAGCAGTCAACTTCTGGAGGAATAAATAACAAATTTAAATGTTACATTTTGGAGTTTCTGAGGCAAGGATTATAGTAAGAGCACACTAGGTGACCCAGGTCTAAATTTTTAACAATGAACAAAGGTCCAGAGCTCACGCTCTTGGTCTCCTCGACAGGCTGGCCTTCCCTTTGAGAGAAACTCGACCTGTGTATATACCAAATTAAGTAATTACACTAATGATGCTTTTAAAAAGCTAACGCTGTGGTTCTCCTTACGTAACTGTGTCATAATTTACAAATCCCATCGTAGCATACTTCTGCCTTTGCTGGGATACATTCCAGTCATTTGTCATAAAGATTTATGTGTAAAAGGAGTGACTTTATAAGCAAAGCACCACTTATTGGGGAGGAAAAACCTCAAAACAAACTGCAATTAAGCCATTAATGTTATTTTAATTTCCTGCTTAATTTCCAGCTCTTGGTATTCATTTCCCTATCAGATGGAAACATTTTAATTAGAATAAAGAGAGTTTAAGAAAACTTATGTAATGAGTAAGCTTTCATTATTACTAAATTGTGTCTATTGAGTCTTTTCCTTTGTATGAACACAGATATTTAAAACATGAAATATACAGACAGGTGCGCCGTGCGGGACCAGTGGATTCTCCGGGGTGCCCAGGTGCTCGAGAGGGGAGAATTCTCGAGGCTGGGGCACAGAAAACACAGGCCGCCGGGGGAGGCCCGCTTTCTCACAGCATCACCTCACATGAAACCAACGAGCAGCGAGGCCTCCCGCAAGAGGCCGCGGCCGGCCCGCAGCCGCAGACGCACTGCTCAGGGGGGCTCCGCCCCACCTGGGGGCTGGGAGCAGTTTTGAAGACGAGGGGCTTACTACAGAAAACAGCAGCAACAAAGGGACAGAACTGGGGTATCCATTCACCATTTCCCCCGGGGTTCACCACTGGCATGGGACCCAGTGAGGACCGGGTGTGCCGCTGAGGTGTCCCGCTCACTCTTTCAGAACAGTTCGCGTCCCCCGGCCCACAACAGGCTCAACAAACAGTTTCCTGCCCTGCCATCGAGTCCCACTCTCTGGGACCCCGCAGACGGTAGCCCGCCAGGCTCCTCTGTCCCAGGGGTTCTCCAGGCAGGAGCACTGGAGTGGGCGGCCATGCCCCCCGCCAGGGGACCGTCCCACCCAAGGAATGAACCCACATCTCCTGTGGCTCCTGCACCAGAAGGTGGATTTTTACCACTGAGCCACCTGGGAAGCCATGGACGGCCAGCTGTGGTTCTCCTTACGTAACTGTGGTCATAATTTAAAAACACTAATGATGCTTTTAAAAAGCTAACGCTGTGGTTCTCCTTACGTAACTGTGTCATAATTTACAAATCCCATCGTAGCATACTTCTGCCTTTGCTGGGATACATTCCAGTCATTTGTCATAAAGATTTATGTGTAAAAGGAGTGACTTTATAAGCAAAGCACCACTTATTGGGGAGGAAAAACCTCAAAACAAACTGCAATTAAGCCATTAATGTTATTTTAATTTCCTGCTTAATTTCCAGCTCTTGGTATTCATTTCCCTATCAGATGGAAACATTTTAATTAGAATAAAGAGAGTTTAAGAAAACTTATGTAATGAGTAAGCTTTCATTATTACTAAATTGTGTCTATTGAGTCTTTTCCTTTGTATGAACACAGATATTTAAAACATGAAATATACAGACAGGTGCGCCGTGCGGGACCAGTGGATTCTCCGGGGTGCCCAGGTGCTCGAGAGGGGAGAATTCTCGAGGCTGGGGCACAGAAAACACAGGCCGCCGGGGGAGGCCCGCTTTCTCACAGCATCACCTCACATGAAACCAACGAGCAGCGAGGCCTCCCGCAAGAGGCCGCGGCCGGCCCGCAGCCGCAGACGCACTGCTCAGGGGGGCTCCGCCCCACCTGGGGGCTGGGAGCAGTTTTGAAGACGAGGGGCTTACTACAGAAAACAGCAGCAACAAAGGGACAGAACTGGGGTATCCATTCACCATTTCCCCCGGGGTTCACCACTGGCATGGGACCCAGTGAGGACCGGGTGTGCCGCTGAGGTGTCCCGCTCACTCTTTCAGAACAGTTCGCGTCCCCCGGCCCACAACAGGCTCAACAAACAGTTTCCTGCCCTGCCATCGAGTCCCACTCTCTGGGACCCCGCAGACGGTAGCCCGCCAGGCTCCTCTGTCCCAGGGGTTCTCCAGGCAGGAGCACTGGAGTGGGCGGCCATGCCCCCCGCCAGGGGACCGTCCCGACCCAAGGAATGAACCCACATCTCCTGTGGCTCCTGCACCAGAAGGTGGATTTTTTACCACTGAGCCACCTGGGAAGCCAGCACGCACACATGGACGGCCTACAAAAGGCTAAAAAAACCCACAGCTTCCTAACCTACCACCAATGTTTATTAGTCTTTAACGACACACCGTGGATCACAGCCGACAGGGACGTGCAGACGCACCCACAGGCACACCTCGTTTCATTCTGCTTCAGGACACTGCGTTCCACAAACCAAGGGCTGGCGGCAGCCCGGGACCAAGCAGGCCTACTGGCGCCGTGTTTCCAACAGCACACCTCTGTGTCACCTTCTGTTACTTCTTGCAAAATTTCAAACATTTTCATCATTATTCTATTTGTTATGGTGACCTGTGATCATAGATCTTTGATGTTACTCTTGCAAAAAGATTATGAGTTGCTGGAGACTCAATGACAATTAACCTTTTTGGGGAAAAATATGTCTTGAAGTATGTGCCTTGTTCTTTAGACAGAATGCTGTTATTCCATGCTTAACAGACTACAGCATAGTGCAAACGTAACTTGTAAATGAACTGGAAAACCAAAAAAATCCATGTGATTCACTTTACCGCATTATTTGACTTACTGCAGTGGTCTGGAACCAAGCTCACCATATCTCCGAGGTATGCGTGCGTGCGTGCGTGTGTGTGTGTGCGTGCGTGCGCACAAGCATTAAAATTTTTGCATAAAAAAATGCTGGCCATGCCTGCCTTTTAAAAGCATCAGAAGGCACGCGGGTGCTGTATGCTGTACCACACGGGACTGTCTCAAAAAGCTACTAACTACGAGCTTCTGCAGGGCTGCCAGCACATTCAGGATTGTCAAGTGCAACTAGCCGAACCTGAGGATCACACCAAAACACAGGGATTTAAAGATGTAACAGGGCTTCCCTGGTGGCTCAGACAGGAAAGAGTCCGCCTGCAGTGCAGGGGACCCAGGCTCGATCCCTGGGTTGGGAAGATCCCCTGGAGAAGGGAATGGCAACCCACTCCAGTACTCTTGCCTGGAGCATTCCACAGACAGACCAAGAGGTCCCAAAGAGCTGGACCTGACTCTGTGATTAACACTCAAAGATGTGACAAAACAAAGGTAACGATCTAAAGGATAAAAAGTGAAAACCCAAGAGAAAAGTTGCCCTTTAGGGAATATCCTGGAAAAACCGTGGCCTTGTGTTCTGATGCCGTGACTCAGGAACCTCGCCTCAAACCCTTAATTCCAAGAAGCTGCCACTTGGTCTGACTAGAAGCGAGAGCAAGCACCCAAACATCACAGATGCTTTGAGAAACGCGGCAGGGTCAGGCACGAGACGCTCGGCAGTGGACAGACGGCAGAGCAGAGCCCCAGCCCCTCCCCAGCCCCGCGCATCTCCTCAGCACTGACTGCAAGTGGTTTCGAATCCACACCAACAACCCTCCACGATCCTGGCCTCCCCTCCCTGACCCGCTCTCCTCTGACACCCCTGGTCTCCACGGCCACGGTCATTCCAAGACCTGGGCTGTCCAGCAGGGAAGCCGTAGGCCACGCGCGGCTTCTGAGATGTGCCAAGTCTGAACTTGAGGAAAGCATGCAAGCCACACGAGACGGCACCAAGGTGGTCCAAAACGAAGACAAAACACCTCAACAGCTTTGATCTCGACTCTATGCTCACATAATACTTCAAATGCATGGAGCTAAATAAACTATTAAAATTAACTTCATTTGTTTATACTTTCAAAAATATGGCTCCTGAATCATGAGTTAACACCTGTGGGTCCCATTCTATTTCCACTGGACGGCACTGCCCTAGACCTTGAGGTCCACCACAACTGCACCCCTTCCTAACAGGAGACTCGAGCATCCCACTCTGACCAGCCCTCCTCAGGCAGTTCCGTGGCCCTGCACCTTGAATGCGTGGGCTTCCTCGGGGGGCTCAGCAGTAGAAAAACTGCCTGCCAACACAGGAGATGTAGGTTCAAGAAGACTCCCTGGGTCGGAAAGATCCCCTGGAGGAGGAAATGGCAACCTGCTTCCATATGCTTGCCTGGGAAATCCCATGGACAGAGGACCTGGCGGGCTGCAGTCCACAGGCTGAAGAGGAGGGCACGAGGGAGTGGCACGCAGGGACCAGGGCTTCCTGCCGCCTTCACCTCGCTCACGCTGCACGCCTGCCCCGCCTGGCTCCGAGGCCACCGCCCGCCATCACCTCGGCGCTCGGCCCCCTCGCTCCTGGCCCCTGCCAGCACTCGCTGCCCCGGTAGAATCCCAGTCCCGGGGTAAAGCCAGCCCTCCGTGTTCCGCTGGCCTGCACCGGGGCAGCCGGCACACAGCCTCTTGAAAGCACCTGCTCCACTTCCTCTCCTTCCCTGTGGGCCTGAACCAGCTGGAGTCAGTGTGTCCTCACCATTCCACTCCCCCAGCTCGCATCAGTCGCCAGGGTCAGCCCTCGCCGGCCTCTCCCCTGACCGCAGCAGCGTCTGACACAGACGACCCCACATTCCGCTGTGCCACACCAACAGCCCTCCACGATCCTGGCCTCCCCTCCCTGACCCGCTCTCCTCTGACACCCCTGGTCTCCACGGCCACGGTCATTCCAAGACCTGGGCTGTCCAGCAGGGAAGCCGTAGGCCACGCGCGGCTTCTGAGATGTGCCAAGTCTGAACTTGAGGAAAGCATGCAAGCCACACGAGACGGCACCAAGGTGGTCCAAAACGAAGACAAAACACCTCAACAGCTTTGATCTCGACTCTATGCTCACATAATACTTCAAATGCATGGAGCTAAATAAACTATTAAAATTAACTTCATTTGTTTATACTTTCAAAAATATGGCTCCTGAATCATGAGTTAACACCTGTGGGTCCCATTCTATTTCCACTGGACGGCACTGCCCTAGACCTTGAGGTCCACCACAACTGCACCCCTTCCTAACAGGAGACTCGAGCATCCCACTCTGACCAGCCCTCCTCAGGCAGTTCCGTGGCCCTGCACCTTGAATGCGTGGGCTTCCTCGGGGGGCTCAGCAGTAGAAAAACTGCCTGCCAACACAGGAGATGTAGGTTCAAGAAGACTCCCTGGGTCGGAAAGATCCCCTGGAGGAGGAAATGGCAACCTGCTTCCATATGCTTGCCTGGGAAATCCCATGGACAGAGGACCTGGCGGGCTGCAGTCCACAGGCTGAAGAGGAGGGCACGAGGGAGTGGCACGCAGGGACCAGGGCTTCCTGCCGCCTTCACCTCGCTCACGCTGCACGCCTGCCCCGCCTGGCTCCGAGGCCACCGCCCGCCATCACCTCGGCGCTCGGCCCCCTCGCTCCTGGCCCCTGCCAGCACTCGCTGCCCCGGTAGAATCCCAGTCCCGGGGTAAAGCCAGCCCTCCGTGTTCCGCTGGCCTGCACCGGGGCAGCCGGCACACAGCCTCTTGAAAGCACCTGCTCCACTTCCTCTCCTTCCCTGTGGGCCTGAACCAGCTGGAGTCAGTGTGTCCTCACCATTCCACTCCCCCAGCTCGCATCAGTCGCCAGGGTCAGCCCTCGCCGGCCTCTCCCCTGACCGCAGCAGCGTCTGACACAGACGACCCCACATTCCGCTGTGCCACACCCCTGCCCAGGACAGCCGGCTCTCCTGGCTCCCCTGCCTGGCATTCCTTCCCACCTCTTCGCTCCCTCCTCCCGTCACTGGGTGCTCCTGTGCTGTGTCCGGGCGCCACCCGTCACGCCCCTACCAGACCTCCTCTACTCCCGGGCTTTATGACCCTTCGATACACTGACCACACTGAAGAGTCCAGCTCGAGAAGAGAGCTCTCCTCTAAACGGCCTGCCCATGTCCCCCCACAGGGCACTGTGAAGCTGACACTGCCCAGGGCTCTCCTCGAGGGCCCATCTTCCCACCTGCTGCTCCCACGGCCTCCTCCGTCCCCGTGAAGGGGAACGCCACTTCCAGCTGCCCAGTGCAAACACGATGGCATCCTCCCCGACTCCTCATGCCTGCAGACAGTCGCTCAGCGAGACCCTGACACACGCCAGCGTCTGGCCCCTTCTCGCCGCTCTGCTCCAAGCCTCCACCTCCGGCCTCTCCAACAGTCTCCTCTCAGGTCTCCCTGCCTCCATCCCCGGCCCCTAAACCAGGGATCGGCAAACTTTCTCCTGAAGAGCCAGATAGTAAACATTTCAGGCTCTGTGGGCCAGATGGTCTCTGCTGCAGCTACTCAGCTTGGCTGTCGCGGCCTGAAAGCAGCCTGAGACCACACGCAGGGAAGCGGGCCTGGCTCCCTGCCAAGAAAACCGGAGCCTGCACGGACGCGGAAACCCGGATTCCATGTAAATTTCACGTGCCACACACGAGCCCTATTCACCTTACTCCCCCCCACCATCTAGCAAGGCAGAGGGTCCTCGGCCTGCTGACGCCACAGAAACAGGTAGCGGCTGGGTCTGGCCCCGGGGCCATGGTCGGTCAACCTTGGCCCTCAACTCTCCGCACTGCATTCAAAGGGATCCCTTTCTTCAAAAAATCTTTTATTTACTTCTTTTGCCCAGGCCGTGCAGCATCTGGGATCTTAGCACCCTGACTAGGAGACGGAACGAACTTCTGCTTGCTGCAATGGGAGCGCAGAGTCTTAGCCGCTGGACCAGGATGGAAGCTCCCAAAGTGACCTCTGCAATCATGCTGTCTTCCCGTGGACAAGTCCTTGGCTGGCCCTCCTCCTCACTCCGCGAAACGAAACCGGCCACGCCCGGCCAGGACCGGCCCTCGCGCGCCCCCTCCACGGTCCTCCCGGCCTCGCCGCGGCCCACGCCTAGCCCAGGGCCCTGCTGCGTCCGCCCCGCTGCTGGCGCGCCCTCGGCCCGGACGCCACTGAGTCACCGCGACACTTTCTTCAGGCCTCCCCGGGGGGGACGCTGCTCCCGCCGCGCCCGCCCGCACGCCCGCGCCCGGCACAGTCACGACTCCTCGTCACACCTCTCTTGACTCAGGCAGAAATACACAGGGAAGGCCGTTTTTAACAGGCACACAAGACAGCAAGTGCTCGAGAGCAAGCAGTCTGGAGGCAGACGCCCTGGGCTGGAAGGCCAGCCACACGGGTGCTGTGACACTGGGTGCGGCCACCGCAACCGCCCCGTGCCTCAGTTTCCGCCGTGAAGTGGGGACCGTGCCAGGGCCTGTCCCCTCCGTGTCCTGAGCGCCGACAGGCCGTCCGCGTGACGGGCGCGTATGTCGCTCAGCGTCACCTGCCGTGGGGGTGTCGGCTCTCCTCCCCACCGACCAGAAAACAGGCTCTCCGAGAACCTGCCCTGCTTTGCTGACTGCTGGACGCCCGCACCCAGGGCAGCGCCCGCGACGAGCCCCTTGGCAAGTGCTCGTGGGCACATGGACAGACGGTCTGAATTTGAGTCTCTCGAGGAAGGCAGGACACGCTCCCACCACTCCAATATCACACCGGAGCTGCCCCAACCATCTGTAAATTTCACGTGCCACACACGAGCCCTATTCACCTTACTCCCCACCATCTAGCAAGGCAGAGGGTCCTCGGCCTGCTGACGCCACAGAAACAGGTAGCGGCTGGGTCGGGCCCCCAGGGCCATGGTCGGTCAACCTTGGCCCTCAACTCTCCGCACTGCATTCAAAGGGATCCCTTTCTTCAAAAAATCTTTTATTTACTTCTTTTGCCCAGGCCGTGCAGCATCTGGGATCTTAGCACCCTGACTAGGAGACGGAACGAACTTCTGCTTGCTGCAATGGGAGCGCAGAGTCTTAGCCGCTGGACCAGGATGGAAGCTCCCAAAGTGACCTCTGCAATCATGCTGTCTTCCCGTGGACAAGTCCTTGGCTGGCCCTCCTCCTCACTCCGCGAAACGAAACCGGCCACGCCCGGCCAGGACCGGCCCTCGCGCGCCCCCTCCACGGTCCTCCCGGCCTCGCCGCGGCCCATGCCTAGCCCAGGGCCCTGCTGCGTCCGCCCCGCTGCTGGCGCGCCCTCGGCCCGGACGCCACTGAGTCACCGCGACACTTTCTTCAGGCCTCCCCGGGGGGGACGCTGCTCCCGCCGCGCCCGCCCGCACGCCCGCGCCCGGCACAGTCACGACTCCTCGTCACACCTCTCTTGACTCAGGCAGAAATACACAGGGAAGGCCGTTTTTAACAGGCACACAAGACAGCAAGTGCTCGAGAGCAAGCAGTCTGGAGGCAGACGCCCTGGGCTGGAAGGCCAGCCACACGGGTGCTGTGACACTGGGTGCGGCCACCGCAACCGCCCCGTGCCTCAGTTTCCGCCGTGAAGTGGGGACCGTGCCAGGGCCTGTCCCCTCCGTGTCCTGAGCGCCGACAGGCCGTCCGCGTGACGGGCGCGTATGTCGCTCAGCGTCACCTGCTTCGTGAGGAGTGTCGGCTCTCCTCCCCACCGACCAGAAAACAGGCTCTCCGAGAACCTGCCCTGCTTTGCTGACTGCTGGACGCCCGCACCCAGGGCAGCGCCCGCGACGAGCCCCTTGGCAAGTGCTCGTGGGCACATGGACAGACGGTCTGAATTTGAGTCTCTCGAGGAAGGCAGGACACGCTCCCACCACTCCAATATCACACGGAGATCAGGCATGGCAAAGTGTTCTTAAAACCCGTCACGGGAAGAGACATGAACCCCGACCAGTGCGGGGGAGCACACCGGTGCTTCTCGCCAAGGAGACCCCTGGGCGAACGTCCTCATCGCCACGCTCTGAGGGCAGCGGCGTCACTCCTACGAAGCCTTCCGTACCATGCACCATGCCGCGTACTCAGGGTCACACATTCAGGTCTCTAGGTAGGCTGGGGAAACAGACCCCACAGTCGGGCTCCAATTCCGCATGTGAAATGCCGCCTTCGTAGCCAGGAGCACAGCTCTGGGCAGGCCTGACAGCACTGCCTGGACACAAGCACAAAGGACTGTCTCTCACAACAGCTGGCGCCTGACTGATGTCTAAAGACATGGGATGTCTCCTCAAATCAAAGTCCTCCCTGAGCAAAAAGTGGTTAAAAAAAAAAACCTGCTTCCATCTACCAGTCGCACGCCTGTCACCCACAACCAGCACCGCCAGGGCCTCAGCGGCTCCTAAGAAGACTGGGCTCCGGCCGAGTGACAGTGTTAGCGAGAGCAGAAGCACTTCGAGCCCAAGCATCCTGGGGACAGGTCTTTGAGGCGAAGACGTGCACACGCACACACGTCCCCGGGAGAACCTGGGCTCTTCCTCCCAAGAGAAGCCCCGCACCCTCCACTGAGCAGGGCAGACTGCTACTCCCCTGCCCCCTCGGAGACGCCCCCTGTGAGCTAAGAGACAAACGCCCTCCCCGTCGGTTCCACCAAGTGGGGACGAGTGAGTGAGAAGCCGGGGGTAAAACCACACCTACATCCGCCGGTGGAGACGTCAGGTGGAGACGTGCCTGCCTGCACCCGAAGCCAGAAAACCGAGTGTCTGGATACCTAAGGGACTGTGAGGAAGGGGAAGAAACTGGGGGTCCACGAGGGGATGAACCCCAGAGGTCAAAGTGGACGGGCTGCCCGCCTCCTCCTGCAGACAGGGGCACACAAGAGCCAACGGCCGGGCCTCCCGGGGACAGATTTTCTCAAAGGCAAGTGCTCGTGGGCACATGGACAGACGGTCTGAATTTGAGTCTCGAGGAAGGCAGGACACGCTCCCACCACTCCAATATCACACGGAGATCAGGCATGGCAAAGTGTTCTTAAAACCCGTCACGGGAAGAGACATGAACCCCGACCAGTGCGGGGGAGCACACCGGTGCTTCTCGCCAAGGAGACCCCTGGGCGAACGTCCTCATCGCCACGCTCTGAGGGCAGCGGCGTCACTCCTACGAAGCCTTCCGTACCATGCACCATGCCGCGTACTCAGGGTCACACATTCAGGTCTCTAGGTAGGCTGGGGAAACAGACCCCACAGTCGGGCTCCAATTCCGCATGTGAAATGCCGCCTTCGTAGCCAGGAGCACAGCTCTGGGCAGGCCTGACAGCACTGCCTGGACACAAGCACAAAGGACTGTCTCTCACAACAGCTGGCGCCTGACTGATGTCTAAAGACATGGGATGTCTCCTCAAATCAAAGTCCTCCCTGAGCAAAAAGTGGTTAAAAAAAAAAACCTGCTTCCATCTACCAGTCGCACGCCTGTCACCCACAACCAGCACCGCCAGGGCCTCAGCGGCTCCTAAGAAGACTGGGCTCCGGCCGAGTGACAGTGTTAGCGAGAGCAGAAGCACTTCCGAGCCCAAGCATCCTGGGGACAGGTCTTTGAGGCGAAGACGTGCACACGTACACACGTCCTGGGAGAACCTGGGCTCTTCCTCCCAAGAGAAGCCCCGCACCCTCCACTGAGCAGGGCAGACTGCTACTCCCCTGCCCCCTCGGAGACGCCCCCTGTGAGCTAAGAGACAAACGCCCTCCCCGTCGGTTCCACCAAGTGGGGACGAGTGAGTGAGAAGCCGGGGGTAAAACCACACCTACATCCGCCGGTGGAGACGTCAGGTGGAGACGTGCCTGCCTGCACCCGAAGCCAGAAAACCGAGTGTCTGGATACCTAAGGGACTGTGAGGAAGGGGAAGAAACTGGGGGTCCACGAGGGGATGAACCCCAGAGGTCAAAGTGGACGGGCTGCCCGCCTCCTCCTGCAGACAGGGGCACACAAGAGCCAACGGCCGGGCCTCCCGGGGACAGATTTTCTCAGAAGTGACAAGACCTGAAGTCCGTCTTTTCCCCTTAGCCCAGGGATGGTTTCATTCTGTCATCCGGCAGCTGGCTGGTCGCTGAGGTCACTGTGACACAGCACAGAGGACACGCAGGCGGCCGGCGGCCCCTGTCCCAGATGCCCGGCGGCCCCTGTCCCAGCCCAGTCCCGCTCTGCTCCACGGGACCTGGCCGCAACGGCAGCGCTCTGATTTAATACTGCATTTAGCTGATGATCCCAAATAACACGCTGTCAGCTTTTGGGATCGAGCACAAAACCACACGCCTTGTGACACGCCAGCTGGGCTCTGGTCATGCCCTTGACTCGCGGCTTAAAGGCTTTGGGTGGGACCTAACTCTGATGTACTGAATTTCCATTTCAAACGGTGGTGATTATCCCTGGATCTGGCACGGCAGAGAGTGCGACCCAGGCTCTACAGCGGCCAGCAACTAAGGCTGCCTCTGCCCCCGGCCCGCTCCTGGGAGCGCCACCGCGGCTTCCTACTCTGCTTGTCTGCAAGATCGAAACACTGCGCTTGTTTGGTTTACAGGATGCGGGCATCAGAACCATCTGCCTGGTCTGGTGTTTCTTTAATTAAAACTTTAATTACAGATATATCTCTGCATAGATACGTGCCGTCTATCCGCTTCTGTTCTTAATTACCTGTGCTAATGAGAGCGGAGAGGAGAGTGAGTGCTGGCTGGGTGTCTGTGATGTGCCAGCATGGGTCAGATGCCGGAACACACGCCAGGGCAGGTACGAGGGACACAGAGGCAAATGGCCGCTGCCCACTGTCCCTCCTCGCTGCCATGCTCCTGCCATCCCTACCGAAGGAGGAGACAAGTCCTCCGGCCTCTCCTGGAGGAGAAACGAGGGGCTGAGAGGGGGAAAAAACACTCCAAGCGAACCGCAAGGAGAGAGGGGAGGACCAAGGATCACAGGCTGGCCATCCACACGCTTGTGGGCACAGGCATCGGTCACGTGGCCCATCTCTGCACCCACCCAGGGATGCGCGTGGCAAGGGCTCTGAAGCCTGTGCTTCTGGGGCGTGTCCCCCAGGGCCAGGGCACCCAGGGCCTGTTTCCCAGCGAGAGGACAGCCACGGACGAGCACAAACAGTTGCTGCTCCCCATCGGCTCTGACGTGCCGCACCCCGCCGCCCGGGCCTGCAGTCACCCCCTGCTAGCAAGGGCACCTTCCTCGCACGTAGACCCTGCTTCTCAAGTCTCCGAAAAGCCTCCTGAGGGGCCTGCTCAGCTCTCCTCCCCAGCACCCAGGGCCAGGCACTTCCTGTCACCTCCCAAGACACGCAGGCCACCATGCAGGGCCGCGGGATATCCACGAGCCCCGGGCTGGTTCTGCTTCCCTTCCAGGGCAGCACGGCTGGCCGGGCTGAAGGCCTCTGGGAAGGGCCCGCCTTCTCAGGAGTGGTCCTCAGCACCGAAACGGGGGGCCTGACCCAGGACCTCAGGGCGGGCAACAGCAAACACACCACCAGATGGACACGGGTGCCTCTAGAGAGTTGAGTCCATCCCTGTCCCTACTCTGCCCTAGTTAGTGATGGCATTTCTCAAACACTCGTGCCAAATTACCTAAGTTCTCAGGATACACCACACAACTGAAAGTTGATGATCACCAACCAAACCTGACCTGTCAGGGTGACTCAGGGGAGCACCTGCAGCAGGGAAACAGGTCCCAGGACGCCCCGGGTCAACTACCGGGAACATCAGGCCCCCTGCAGGATGCCAAGGGTTCACAGCCTGACGACAGGTACGCTCAGAAGCTTCCGGCAGGCGACGGAGAAAAAGGGAAACGGGGAAGAGTAAGGCAGAGAAGGGTCGGGGAGGGGCAGGGAACAGAAGAGTAAGTGCACATGAGACAGGGAGAGGAGAGAGTGGAAAGGCGAAGCACACTGCCCGCAGCTTCCTTTCGCCCCACGAGCTACCTCCAACCTGGTATCTGCGATGGTCAGATGCCCACCTTCAGAAGATACCTCCTACCAAGGCCGGCTGGGCTCCCTCTTCCCACGGGAAGGCCGCTGGTGGGTGGACCACCAAGCTGTCTGCAAAGGCCACTGGAGCTTACAAGGCGACGTAACTACACAACTAACAGCCCGTGTCCTGGACACGCGAGTCCACGTGCGTGTGCAACAGCGGCAGGTTTTCCTCGCTGTCAAGAGTATGAACATGCCGAGCCTTGGTGCTGCTGACCAACGGTGCTCTGCTAGAGCTGGCAGCTCCAGGCCGGGATGCGTCAGGGCTCATCTCAAAGCCGGATGTGTGGTCGAGAGCCAGGAAGCCCAGCTAGAGCCCCTCTGGGCGCCACGCGGAGGCCAAGGCCTTCCTGGCTGTGGCGCGGGGGGCACTGGCCGCTGAGGGACAGGAACGCGTGTGGAGGAGGCCTCTGCAACCCAAGGGCGCCACCAGGTCTGCCAGCAAACACAAGGCAACAGACCCTGGCAGGGCCATACCTGGACTCGAGCCCCACTTCTGCGATCCACGAGGGTGGACCCCACAGGCGCTCACGCACCCTGAGCACCGGCGTCCTCGGGGGCAGCGCAGGGCTAGCAAATACCGCCGAGCTCACGGACAAATGCAGGTAATTTTGTGGAAACACCTGAGGGAGATGTGACACCCCAGCGACTTCTTTCCTCCTTATCCTACTGAGGAGGGAGCACTGAAGCCTCTGACAGCAAAGCAAAAACCTCTCAGTGCTTTCTGACTCTGTCAGCTCGCCCGACGGCAGACTGAAGCTGGGAGAGCACCAGCAAGGGCTGACGAAGCAAAAGACGGGGTCTCTCGCCCAGGTCTCTCCTGGGTCTCTACCGCCCAAAACAGCTAAAACCAAAGAGCCCATCAGCAACGGGCCGACAGGCTCCTCACCACCTAAACCTCTCTTCCTAAAGGGTTACGAATCCAGATTCACCTTGAAGCCCCTGAACGAGCCCCTGGCACTGGCTGCTCCTACAAGCCAGCAGCCCCCAACCTTCCCAGTCCCAGGGACCAGCTTCATGAAAGACAATTTTCCTATGCACGGGGTGGGGCGTCCTCATGTCGGGATGATCCAAGCATGTTACACTCAGGGCTCGTGCTCCTAGGAGAATCCAATGCCGTGACCTGACAGAAGGTGGGGCTCAGAGGGCCCTGCGGACACGGGCCTGCAAAGGCCACTGGAGCTTACAAGGCGACGTAACTACACAACTAACAGCCCGTGTCCTGGACACGCGAGTCCACGTGCGTGTGCAACAGCGGCAGGTTTTCCTCGCTGTCAAGAGTATGAACATGCCGAGCCTTGGTGCTGCTGACCAACGGTGCTCTGCTAGAGCTGGCAGCTCCAGGCCGGGATGCGTCAGGGCTCATCTCAAAGCCGGATGTGTGGTCGAGAGCCAGGAAGCCCAGCTAGAGCCCCTCTGGGCGCCACGCGGAGGCCAAGGCCTTCCTGGCTGTGGCGCGGGGGGCACTGGCCGCTGAGGGACAGGAACGCGTGTGGAGGAGGCCTCTGCAACCCAAGGGCGCCACCAGGTCTGCCAGCAAACACAAGGCAACAGACCCTGGCAGGGCCATACCTGGACTCGAGCCCCACTTCTGCGATCCACGAGGGTGGACCCCACAGGCGCTCACGCACCCTGAGCACCGGCGTCCTCGGGGGCAGCGCAGGGCTAGCAAATACCGCCGAGCTCACGGACAAATGCAGGTAATTTTGTGGAAACACCTGAGGGAGATGTGACACCCCAGCGACTTCTTTCCTCCTTATCCTACTGAGGAGGGAGCACTGAAGCCTCTGACAGCAAAGCAAAAACCTCTCAGTGCTTTCTGACTCTGTCAGCTCGCCCGACGGCAGACTGAAGCTGGGAGAGCACCAGCAAGGGCTGACGAAGCAAAAGACGGGGTCTCTCGCCCAGGTCTCTCCTGGGTCTCTACCGCCCAAAACAGCTAAAACCAAAGAGCCCATCAGCAACGGGCCGACAGGCTCCTCACCACCTAAACCTCTCTTCCTAAAGGGTTACGAATCCAGATTCACCTTGAAGCCCCTGAACGAGCCCCTGGCACTGGCTGCTCCTACAAGCCAGCAGCCCCCAACCTTCCCAGTCCCAGGGACCAGCTTCATGAAAGACAATTTTCCTATGCACGGGGTGGGGCGTCCTCATGTCGGGATGATCCAAGCATGTTACACTCAGGGCTCGTGCTCCTAGGAGAATCCAATGCCGCCGTGACCTGACAGAAGGTGGGGCTCAGAGGGCCCTGCGGACAACGGGGCACGGCTGGAAGGGAGGCTTCACGCACGGGCCCACTGCTCACCGCCTGCTACGCAGCCCATGGCTCACAGGCCGTGGACTGGCACCGTCCCGCAGCCCAGGGTGAGACCTCTGCCATCCACTACCCAGCTCCTCTCCCTGTAAGCACGCCTGAGTCTCCGAGACAACATCAGGAGACTCACAGGCCAGCGCTGTAAGGCTCACTTTTCTGCGAGGTGTATGTTCCCCTCAGAACCCCACCTCACGGGCACCCCCACACTGACTGGGTTTCTCCTGGTGGCCACCTCGGCCATGGCCACAGCCACACACCTGCCAGCGGCCGCTTCACGCATGCACTTCACACACAGCAACTCGCCCCAGGCCCTTGACGCCTCTGAGCAGGCCCTGTGGCGGTCTGGCCGCTCGGTCGTGTCCATCTCTGCGTGGCCCTGTGGACTGCAGCCCACCAGGCTCCTCTGTCCACTGGGTTCTCCAGGTAAGAAGACTGGAGAGGGCTGCCACTCATTCCCTCCTCCAGGGGATGCTCCTGACCCAGGGATTGAACCCAGGCCCTCTGCACTGCAAGAGGATGCTTCATAGTCTGAGCCACCAGGGAAGCCCCATTGACCCCATTTTAAACAGGAGGAAACCGAGGCCCGCAGAGGTCAGATGGCAGTCTCAGCCAGGCCACCAGCGCAGGGCCGAGCCGGGAGGCAGGACCCCACGCGCGGCCCGAGTCCGGCCGAGCCACGCCCTCACCACACCTCTCAGCACAGAGACCGCGGCTGCCAAGATGACAGCCCTAGCGGGGTTCCACTTCAAAGGCACCCTTCCTTGGGGCTCCCGGGGATCCGTCCTGCACTTTCACTTATCCTGCCAACAGTCCTGAAAAGCAAGTAGGAGACACAGAGTCTCTACATTTCACACAGAACAAGACCGACGTCGAATCAATGCATGTTCCACAAACCCCCACACGTTAAGTGGAACAAGTGATTTCACTGTTTTCAACCCCAACATGAAAGCCTTTTGAAGTCTTTCTGTTTGAGCTTCTGAGTCTTGTGCGTCGTTCCCTCACAGGAGACCCTGGCACATCCAGAGACCCCGCCAGTCCAAAGCAGGTCTTCTCTCAGCCTAGGGTTGTCTCACTGCTCACAGAAAGTCCGTCTAAGTGACTTACAACTCACTATAACTCCCAAATACTAACCAAATAAGCGCTGCTCATCGACAACAGAACAAACATGACTGTAGGCACACCAGCTGTCTTTGACTCCATTGCAAAATAAAATGATCACAATGAAGACAGTTCTCCTGGGTGCCTAGTCACGGCTGCCCCGGCTCCTCCCTTATTCCTCCTGAGGAATACAGGGTCTGACTGTCTCTACAGGACCTGGAAGCTTTCAGGGCGATGTCAAGAGGCCCCGATTCTGGCAACAGGGAGCTGGTGACTCTGGGGACCAGCAGCCAGCTCCCGCTCAGGGGTCGGGCAGGCACAGGGCTGGTTCAGCAGGAGGAGCGGACTGGACCACGGCTCTCAGCCCCGCCAGCCCCGCCGCGTCAGTGCGGTAGACCTGGAGCCGCACGGGACTCCTCCGGCGCTACAAGAATATGATCAGAGAGGAACAAACAAGGATGGAACCTGGAAAACATTCCCACACAGCTCTGAAAGCATTATCATTAACAAAGCAAAACAAAACAAAACCACCTTAAAGTGCAAGGCTGGATAAGTAAGCTGCTCCCAGCTCCTGGAACTTTCCTGCTCTTTCTGGCTTTGTAATCACAGAACATTTTACTTATTCATACTACTCAGCTCTGACATTCTGTGATTCTGTGAGAAGTTACCCAACAGGCCAAGGGCAGTTCCCAGGTATGTTCAGTATAACAGACAAAGACAAGCAAGGAGGCCTGAGGAAGTGTCCATGAGCGTTCCCTTCTCCAATGAGCAGCTCACTACAACTAATTTTAATTTGTGGTTCTAATGAATGACATAAACTTTTATAGGTATCAACAAAGCTCAGAGAGGACTTAAATCCATTTCAGTGCTCATTTAGCCGCTTCAGCTGTGTGCAATTAAAGCATCAGCATTAAATGCGGGAGAATAAAATAATGAGACACTTAAAAAATAATCTGTGCTTCAGCAGGCCATGCCACGAGATTTCACATGATTTCTTTTCTTTTTCTCAAAGAACATGATCTCTCAAGAATATCTCGCCAGTTCATAGAATGAACTCCACAAACCCTTCTTCAAGAAGTTTGACTTCTGTTTCCAGATTTCAATGTTTTGGCTTTTGAAAACAAGTTTTCTGAAAAGTGGAATACAGGTGCAAATGCACTGTCTTGAAAAGAAGTCATGAGATGGCCTGCAGTCCAAGGCCGTCGGGGGCATGCGCCATCCGCACCGACCCGCCAGGGTTCAGCAGCAACCAAGGACACTTCTGATCCCATTAGAAATGTCACTCATTCTTAACTGACATCTCAAATAAAGGGTAAAATACTGAAGGAGGGGGAAAGGTGAATTTTGGAAATGAGACAGCTTTCTTATCTTCCAGCCCATACGTGCAATTCAAGGGCTAAACTTTTTCTCCCATCAACACCTGAGAATATACAATGTCACGTGAGGTGGTAGAAAGTGGCATTTGAGACCCGTAAGTTCAAGCTGCCACCATTTCTGCAAAAAAGGATGAGTGAATCTGAAAAGGAAGGGGTGTGTGGTGACCATGTGGGGGTGTGGTGACCGTGAGGAGGGGGTGTGGTGACCGTGAGGCGGGGGGATGGCCGTGGGGGGGGGTGACCGTGGGGCGGGGTGACTGAGGAACGTGGGGGGGGACCATGGGGAGGCGAGGTGTGCTGACTGTGAGGGAGGTGTGAGGAAGGGTGGGGTGGGGGCGCGGGGCAGGGCGGGGGGGCAGTAGCTGCACCCACAGCTGCTGGGGTGTGTGCAAGTTCTGTGGGAACACCCAGTTCATCTGGCTACTGCAAAACATGAATAGAAGAGAAAACATACTTTTGCAGAGTGGCGAAAAGCACTCGTTAAACTTAAATTTTAAAAGGATGGAAACACAGATTATACTTTATTTTTAAAACTGAAATGAATTTTAATACAGAAAATGAAGACAGCATTTTGCAAGTTTATCGCTTAAAGGGGTATCTCTATTTGAGGAAATCAGCGAGTTACACTTTGAGAGATGAAATGTTACAGCTTGTACACCAAAATCAAAAAATGAAATTAAATTAAAAAATGAAATGGTTACCAAGGTAATGCAGGTCAGGGGATCAAAGGTGAAGGGTCACACATTATTAAAAAGAAATCCAAAAGGACGGCTGCATCATGATCTCTGCAAAACAAAGGAGCTCCAGTAAGTAAAGCTAGCACCTCTGAGAATTACAGTCAAGTTCTTGAAAACAAGTTTTCTGAAAAGTGGAATACAGGTGCAAATGCACTGTCTTGAAAAGAAGTCATGAGATGGCCTGCAGTCCAAGGCCGTCGGGGGCATGCGCCATCCGCACCGACCCGCCAGGGTTCAGCAGCAACCAAGGACACTTCTGATCCCATTAGAAATGTCACTCATTCTTAACTGACATCTCAAATAAAGGGTAAAATACTGAAGGAGGGGGAAAGGTGAATTTTGGAAATGAGACAGCTTTCTTATCTTCCAGCCCATACGTGCAATTCAAGGGCTAAACTTTTTCTCCCATCAACACCTGAGAATATACAATGTCACGTGAGGTGGTAGAAAGTGGCATTTGAGACCCGTAAGTTCAAGCTGCCACCATTTCTGCAAAAAAGGATGAGTGAATCTGAAAAGGAAGGGGTGTGTGGTGACCATGTGGGGGTGTGGTGACCGTGAGGAGGGGGTGTGGTGACCGTGAGGCGGGGGGATGGCCGTGGGGGGGGGTGACCGTGGGGCGGGGTGACTGAGGAACGTGGGGGGGGACCATGGGGAGGCGAGGGGGGCTGACTGGGAGGGGGGGGTGAGGAAGGGTGGGGTGGGGGCGGGGCAGGCGGGGGCAGTAGCTGCACCCACAGCTGCTGGGGTGTGTGCAAGTTCTGTGGGAACACCCAGTTCATCTGGCTACTGCAAAACATGAATAGAAGAAAACATACTTTTGCAGAGTGGCGAAAAGCACTCGTTAAACTTAAATTTTAAAAGGATGGAAACACAGATTATACTTTATTTTTAAAACTGAAATGAATTTTAATACAGAAAATGAAGACAGCATTTTGCAAGTTTATCGCTTAAAGGGGTATCTCTATTTGAGGAAATCAGCGAGTTACACTTTGAGAGATGAAATGTTACAGCTTGTACACCAAAATCAAAAAATGAAATTAAATTAAAAAATGAAATGGTTACCAAGGTAATGCAGGTCAGGGGATCAAAGGTGAAGGGTCACACATTATTAAAAAGAAATCCAAAAGGACGGCTGCATCATGATCTCTGCAAAACAAAGGAGCTCCAGTAAGTAAAGCTAGCACCTCTGAGAATTACAGTCAAGTTCTTGAAAAGACGACGCCCCTGTAACTGAACAGAGTCATTCCATGTCAAGCCATTTTTAATTAGGTATAAAACCAAATTTTAATTACCTTTTTTGTAAAAATTTAACCATCTGTTCACATTAAAATCCCAAATACCCCATCTTATAAGGGACTGAAGTACTGACATTTCCACCGAACCCCACGCCCCATTTTCGGGAAATGACAGTGTGTGTTCAGTTGCCAACATATCAGAAATCTAATTTGGGCACAGCGTGGTGAGGTTTTTTTCCCTCTCCTCAAGGAATGAGTTCCAAAATTGAGTTTTTGCAAATTTGTTTCATTTGAAGTAGCTGCATAAACTTTCCATTATTGGAACATTTAGTATAACAATGTTCCAGAAGACAGCAATAAAGTGATACATGATCAAATAAACTGCGTAACTATATCTATTAAGATCTGTTCTCATTCAACTCTCACTGCACAGAGGGGAAAAGACATTTTTAGCAAAATAACTTGCTATCTCTACTGGAATTACACTGAATTAATAGAAGCTTGACACAAGAAATATCTTAACAACAGAAAAAAGTACATGACAGTTAAGGACTCAATTTCCTGTTGTTATTTACTCATCTCCCTCATTAACAAACTAAAAAGGATATTAATAAACCTTAAAAGGACAGAAAGAGATAAGGTTTTGTCTTGCATCATGTACGCACCACGGAAATCATGACAAACACACTTCACTTTGCGGCAATAGCAAGCATAACCATTAGGAGTTACAGTAAATAATTTCCATATTCCTTTCACTAGTAAATATAATAAAATGACTACCATTTACTAATGGTCTTCTAAAACTAAACTTGAGCGGGCTACAGTTCCTGATGTGAGGATCCCACTTCCTTACTTCTGGCTGCACAGTGCACAGCAACAGAAAAGGCGCCTCTCCATCAAGAGGCGAGAAGGAAGCACCCGCCCCCAGCAAGACCACTCAGCACCATTCCTTCTTCCAGGCTCCGGGGCTAGTTTCAATGTCACAACATCTAGCATTTGCGTTTACCTTGAGAAAATCAAATTCCCCAAACACTTCCATATTAAAATACAGACAACTGCCCCACAGGATTTTATTAAAGGGGACAGGATATTCTTTCTGGTGGCTTCAAGCAATCGATAAATCAACTCTATGAAGATTTTACCCCCTGGTGAGGTTTTGTTAAGAAAGAACCTGCAGAGCTTCATGCACTAGATACAAGCGTGTTAGTGCCTCAAGGCCACATTTCTAAAACCACAACTTTGCATTTTAAAGTTTCCGAGCTACTGAAAAGTAAACTAGCATCTTATTTATCTGGGATGCACCTCTCCAGTAAAGTCTATCACATATGTATTTGCTGCTGGGAGGCAAGCAGGCAATTTTGAACACTACAGAGTCAGTTAATACCCCATCAAACAATGCAGATGTTGTTTTAGTAGCACTGTTACTCAGACCACTTTAAGCCTGTAAGAAAAGGCTTCTTAGCCAGCAAGCACACTGTTAGCCAAGCTTCGTTTTATTAAAATATTTTCCATTAAAAATATTTCGAGAAATCCCCTTCACTACCAAAGCACAGGTATTTATTCAAAAACATGTTCTTGACAAGAGGAGAAAGTACTGATAGACGCTTTTCAAAAGTCATTTATAAAATTCACTGACTCAGAAAAATGTGCCAGCCCAAACTTTCCACCAGCTCCACCTCCGCAGCAAGCCGCAGACACCGGTCTAGGCCAAAGTGGTGTGGCTCCCCAAGTGGTAAGGAACTGCCCTCGGAGGGCCTGAAGGCTTGCAATCGACCACACGCCCCAAACTCAGTCCACGAAACTGAAGATAATCTAAGTCATAAACACAAACAAGAGCCCTCCCACTGAAGCTCTTAGAAGTTCTGATAATCTGAATAAATTTGCGCCCATAATGATAACATTTCAGATGACCTAAGCAAATCTATTTTAGCTAATGTTTTTCAAATGTGTTTGCTATCGGGGGTGGAAGAAGGGAGAGGCTCCCAGGAAGGAGTGCGCCACGCCCCTAACACTCAAGGACCCCAGAGTGTAATTTTAGGGCTTCCCTGGTGCTCAGAGAGTAGAGTCTGCCTGCAATTCCGGAGACCTGGGCTCAGCCCCAGGGTGGGGAAGATCCCCTAGAATGCCATTTAATAAATAAAAAGCGGGCAAGATGCCGGGACAGACGTCAGCAACCTCAGACATGCGGATGACACCACCTCCTCTTTCCCACAGACACAGTCGAGACCCACCTGCCCCGTAACTCGAACTCTGACGAAACCACCGTTCTGCTCCAGAGTCTAGAGACCAGGGGACATGAGCAGCTTACCATGCTTCCCTGATGACTGGCCTAAGCTGAAATCTGGGAAACAAAACACTCTCCTAGTCCCTTCCCGGGCCCCAGAGACAGCGCCTCGAGGACTACAAATAGACTGGATCATAGCTACCAACACACGCAGAGACTGGGGTCTCTGGCCCCAAACAAAGGGCCAGTGGCAGAACCAGCACATTCCCAGCAAGGCGCACAGAAGGAGAGTCCTCTTCCAAACAACCAACAAGACCTGAACTAACAGGGAACGCTCAAAAGCCCTACACCCCCAAACGTTAGGAGCGCCACTTGCAGACAGCCTATCCCCAACCCAACCAGCAGGGCGAGTCCTGCTCCTGAAGTACAAACACACGAGGCTTCACGTTCCCAAGACCAACAGTCACCCGGATTCTAGCAAAGACGACTTTCCCAAGGAAACCGCCCCCAGCTACCTTCTCACTGCCTGGACAGCTTTTTAAAGGAATACATTTTATACCACGCTCAATCTGCACTCTGAGTTTTGGGGGTGGTTTTTTGTTGGTGGTATTTTGGTGTTTGGGGGGTTTTGTTTGCTTGCCAAGGACCAGCCAGCATTTATAAACACAGAGAATTGGCTCATTCCTCAACTAAAGAGACACAGAACGAAGAGTACCATTTCTAATAAGGTTAAATCGTTGACAGAAACTCAGCCTCAGGCATATACTTTCAAAAGACACACAAGAACCAGAAAGAAATAAAAAATACAGGGCCAAGAAAATTCAGAGTCAGAGAAGCTAGCAGACAGCTGAAGAAACTCATGAAAAATACAGATGCTCAAGGACCCCAGAGTGTAATTTTAGGGCTTCCCTGGTGCTCAGAGAGTAGAGTCTGCCTGCAATTCCGGAGACCTGGGCTCAGCCCCAGGGTGGGGAAGATCCCCTAGAATGCCATTTAATAAATAAAAGCGGGCAAGATGCCGGGACAGGCGTCAGCAACCTCAGACATGCGGATGACACCACCTCCTCTTTCCCACAGACACAGTCGAGACCCACCTGCCCCGTAACTCGAACTCTGACGAAACCACCGTTCTGCTCCAGAGTCTAGAGACCAGGGGACATGAGCAGCTTACCATGCTTCCCTGATGACTGGCCTAAGCTGAAATCTGGGAAACAAAACACTCTCCTAGTCCCTTCCCGGGCCCCAGAGACAGCGCCTCGAGGACTACAAATAGACTGGATCATAGCTACCAACACACGCAGAGACTGGGGTCTCTGGCCCCAAACAAAGGGCCAGTGGCAGAACCAGCACATTCCCAGCAAGGCGCACAGAAGGAGAGTCCTCTTCCAAACAACCAACAAGACCTGAACTAACAGGGAACGCTAAAAAGCCCTACACCCCCAAACGTTAGGAGCGCCACTTGCAGACAGCCTATCCCCAACCCAACCAGCAGGGCGAGTCCTGCTCCTGAAGTACAAACACACGAGGCTTCACGTTCCCAAGACCAACAGTCACCCGGATTCTAGCAAAGACGACTTTCCCAAGGAAACCGCCCCCAGCTACCTTCTCACTGCCTGGACAGCTTTTAAAGGAATACATTTTATACCACGCTCAATCTGCACTCTGAGTTTTGGGGGTGGTTTTTTGTTGGTGGTATTTTGGTGTTTGGGGGGTTTTGTTTGCTTGCCAAGGACCAGCCAGCATTTATAAACACAGAGAATTGGCTCATTCCTCAACTAAAGAGACACAGAACGAAGAGTACCATTTCTAATAAGGTTAAATCGTTGACAGAAACTCAGCCTCAGGCATATACTTTCAAAAGACACACAAGAACCAGAAAGAAATAAAAAATACAGGGCCAAGAAAATTCAGAGTCAGAGAAGCTAGCAGACAGCTGAAGAAACTCATGAAAAATACAGAGTACTATATATTTTACTAATTCTTTACAAAATGGCTATTAACTCAACAACAGAATGCTTTCTGCAGCAGAAACTCATCTCACCAAGCGTATTCACAGAGTAAAACGAGAACGTCCAGCCAAATATTACAGGGACGGGGCATTCAAAAAACCCTTTAATCTATAAATATAAATAAATAAATCACCAAAATGTCACTCAATAAAACAGCCAATTCACAGAATAACAATGCACCTGAGCTAAGTATATCCTTCAGTTAAGTGGGGATTATATTCTGTTCCCTCGCATCTTAGAATTTGTTAGTTTCTTCAGCATACTGGCAATACCGCCTGTCTGAAAAACCGAGACAACAGAAGCGCCTGGTCTGCACAAACGCGGTTCCTGGAGCCCGCCAGGCGGCGCTGCCAGCAGGTGCTCCCTGCCTGACCCTCCCGCTCCAGCCACCCCCTCTGCCACTGCTGCCGGCCCTTCTGAGAACGTCCGTCCTCTGCCAAGCTTCTCAAAGAGAGCCTGCTCTAACACGTGCCGTCTCTCAAGACTTCCCATCAGTGATACGGCAGCCACACCTGCAATCATCACATTACTTCCGCTACCACCCTCGAAAAGAAAACAAAGTGAAAGCTACAAGTTAAATACCTTCCACCTGGGACGCTATCCTCAACAATATAATGTTTCCCCTAATAGCTTCAAAGATTTCACGAAAGGAGAAAGCGAGTGGGAGGCAGGGGCCCGCATGCTCGGAGCACAGGGAACTTTCAAGACTGGTGGGACCACTCCCTCTGGGGGAGTGCTGGCGGCCACAGGGTGCCTAGGTGCACACTTCCCAAAGGTACGTGCAGCTCCTTAGCTCAGCTGCTAAAGAACCCGCCTGCAATGCAGGGGACCCCAGTTCGATCCCTGGGTTGGGAACATCCCCTGAGAAGGGAAAGGTTACCCCACTCTTGCCTGGAGAATTCCATGACTCGTCCGAGGGTCGCAAAGAGTTGGACATGACTGAATGGCTTTCACTCACTTTTACACCTCAAAAAAGCTATTTAAGAACTGAGGCAGAGACTGAAAAACTCTAAATTCACCAGGCACTGCTGCTCAAGCGGTACGCAGAAGACCTCAGGAGTGAGGGAAGTCAGCCTGAGGCTGAGCACTGCAGCACACCCACCTAACAAAGCAAAACCCAATAGGGGAGAACTGTTTAAAAGTAAGTAAGCCGCATCCCAGAGAGAAGTCCAAGAAGCATTCACGGGTCCTGCCTTCTTAAACTAGCCTGTCAATGCCCACCTTCCAATCAGGATATTTAACCCACTTACAGTTAATATAATCACAGATACAGCTGGATTTCAGTTGACCATCCTGTGATTTGGTTTCTACTTATTTCCTGTGTTCTTTGCTCCTTTGTTCTTCCTTTCTGCCTTCTGGGTGAGCCGAGTATTTTTAGTTAAAAAAAAAAAAACAAAAACAAAGAAGGCGGGGCACAAAAGCCAAGGGCTGTGTCCCCTCCCTGTGCACTCTAACCACACCCTCCAGCTGCAGCCACCATGCCCGAGAGCCAAGGTCACAGGGAGCCAGAGAGAGCCACTCAACTAACCACTTCTGGAACCACCTGGTTCTGGTCCTCTTGTCTGAAATAATAAAATAAGCTCCTTGTTTAAAATAAATACATTAAATACTATATACTTAAAACATCTCTTACTGATTATGAGTTTTCATATTAGCCACAAACTTGAAATCACCATTCTTGCTAAATGGAAAATGAGGGCACAATATGACAGTTTCTCTAAAAGACCTGAAAAACCAGCGCTGGGCATACCCCTAGCTTTGCAAATCATATGCAATTCACTAAATACTTTCAAATTTCCTCCTCAGATTTAGCATTTGCACAATGTCAACTCTATTACAGCCAAGACTCATTCCACTTAGGTACTATTCCTACTAGAGAAAAAGAATAATATGATATACGCCAAACTCCCCCAGTTAAAATCCATAAGAAATAAAACAAAAGGGAACATGCACCCACTGCTGACTTTCCGCCTCTGTGAGGTTACTAACCTGCGCACAGTGCCTGCTTCCATCACTACACTGGCTTCCTCCACGACAGTCAGGAGGTGTGACTCCAGCACTTCCCACCTCCTCCTGCCACTGATTCTCAAGCTTCAGACAAGTAAGAGCGCCCTATTTACACCAAGTCATTTGTAAAAACAGTTCCCAACTCCTTCCTCTCAGAGATTACAATTTAGAACACCAGAAGAGGAGCTGAGCAACCTGCATGTTAGTAAACCCCCGGTGAAGCTGACTGAACAGTCCACAGTGCTTCCTGTAAGAAAAACCACCCAGGTGGGTTCAACCCCAGCCTCCACACACACCTGCCTCCTGCAGGCGCGCTGTCAGCGCTGCCCTTGGGCGAAGACACAAACTCCAGCTGACAACAGTTTAAGGTGGCTTAAATGCCAATGGGCACCTTAAAAGTCACTGAAGCCCAAGAACAAAACCACCCTGAAAGACAGGCGATACAGGACACATGGACCTTGTTCCCCGAACATCCATATTTTAGTTAAAAAAAAAACAAAGAAGGCGGGCACAAAAGCCAAGGGCTGTGTCCCTCTGTGCACTCTAACCACACCCTCCAGCTGCAGCCACCATGCCCGAGAGCCAAGGTCACAGGGAGCCAGAGAGAGCCACTCAACTAACCACTTCTGGAACCACCTGGTTCTGGTCCTCTTGTCTGAAATAATAAAATAAGCTCCTTGTTTAAAATAAATACATTAAATACTATATACTTAAAACATCTCTTACTGATTATGAGTTTTCATATTAGCCACAAACTTGAAATCACCATTCTTGCTAAATGGAAAATGAGGGCACAATATGACAGTTTCTCTAAAAGACCTGAAAAACCAGCGCTGGGCATACCCCTAGCTTTGCAAATCATATGCAATTCACTAAATACTTTCAAATTTCCTCCTCAGATTTAGCATTTGCACAATGTCAACTCTATTACAGCCAAGACTCATTCCACTTAGGTACTATTCCTACTAGAGAAAAAGAATAATATGATATACGCCAAACTCCCCCAGTTAAAATCCATAAGAAATAAAACAAAAGGGAACATGCACCCACTGCTGACTTTCCGCCTCTGTGAGGTTACTAACCTGCGCACAGTGCCTGCTTCCATCACTACACTGGCTTCCTCCACGACAGTCAGGAGGTGTGACTCCAGCACTTCCCACCTCCTCCTGCCACTGATTCTCAAGCTTCAGACAAGTAAGAGCGCCCTATTTACACCAAGTCATTTGTAAAAACAGTTCCCAACTCCTTCCTCTCAGAGATTACAATTTAGAACACCAGAAGAGGAGCTGAGCAACCTGCATGTTAGTAAACCCCCGGTGAAGCTGACTGAACAGTCCACAGTGCTTCCTGTAAGAAAAACCACCCAGGTGGGTTCAACCCCAGCCTCCACACACACCTGCCTCCTGCAGGCGCGCTGTCAGCGCTGCCCTTGGGCGAAGACACAAACTCCAGCTGACAACAGTTTAAGGTGGCTTAAATGCCAATGGGCACCTTAAAAGTCACTGAAGCCCAAGAACAAAACCACCCTGAAAGACAGGCGATACAGGACACATGGAGTCCTTGTTCCCCCGAATCAGTTCCAGGCTCTGGCAATAGCTCGACCGCTTACTACTCTAGACCTCGGACGGACTGGCTGCTTAACTAAGTCACACTTTCTTCCCTCAAAACATGAAGATAACAACAACCCCACCTCACAGAGTTGCTGTGAATATTAATGAAAATAACTAATACAAACTGAGCAGCCTGGCGCTGAGGTCTGAAAGGCCATGAAGCCGGCTCTGTGACCACGCTGGCGACGCTGCGGATCAGCTTCCCTTCTCTCTCTCACCTGATTCTCCCCACGGTTTACAAGCAGGATACCGTTCTCTCCATGTTTTCAGATGAGCAAAGGTTAATGCTCAAGACGTTAAGTCTTAAAAACGGCGAAGCATGAACTGAAATGACACCTGTCCGGCCGGTCCCACTCCAAGGCGCGGGTCCTGACAGGAAGGTGCTACAGCAGCCCTGCTGGCCTCCCGCACCTGCGCGCCACGGGGCGCTGCACACTGGGGCTCCCTATCGATCGTGCTTGGGGAGGGAGACAACGAACGAGCAGTAAGGTGCTCCAGGGCAGCAGAGAGACCGCACCCTTCGGGATCCACTCGTGCCACCACTCCACCTTCCACAGAGCACTGAGGACGCACGGGCTCCACTCAGGGGACTCACGGAAACAAAGGCGAGGACTTACATACAACACAAGGAAGGGGAATTACTTTTCATTCTGCAATTCTACTCACTGATTTAACTCAAAGACAAATTCATTCATTCAACAAACACACTGAGCCCTCACTGCAGAGCAGACTGACCCATTACCTCGTACAGTTCCCAACTCCTTCCTCTCAGAGATTACAATTTAGAACACCAGAAGAGGAGCTGAGCAACCTGCATGTTAGTAAACCCCCGGTGAAGCTGACTGAACAGTCCACAGTGCTTCCTGTAAGAAAAACCACCCAGGTGGGTTCAACCCCAGCCTCCACACACACCTGCCTCCTGCAGGCGCGCTGTCAGCGCTGCCCTTGGGCGAAGACACAAACTCCAGCTGACAACAGTTTAAGGTGGCTTAAATGCCAATGGGCACCTTAAAAGTCACTGAAGCCCAAGAACAAAACCACCCTGAAAGACAGGCGATACAGGACACATGGAGTCCTTGTTCCCCCGAATCAGTTCCAGGCTCTGGCAATAGCTCGACCGCTTACTACTCTAGACCTCGGACGGACTGGCTGCTTAACTAAGTCACACTTTCTTCCCTCAAAACATGAAGATAACAACAACCCCACCTCACAGAGTTGCTGTGAATATTAATGAAAATAACTAATACAAACTGAGCAGCCTGGCGCTGAGGTCTGAAAGGCCATGAAGCCGGCTCTGTGACCACGCTGGCGACGCTGCGGATCAGCTTCCCTCTCTCTCTCACCTGATTCTCCCCACGGTTTACAAGCAGGATACCGTTCTCTCCATGTTTTCAGATGAGCAAAGGTTAATGCTCAAGACGTTAAGTCTTAAAAACGGCGAAGCATGAACTGAAATGACACCTGTCCGGCCGGTCCCACTCCAAGGCGCGGGTCCTGACAGGAAGGTGCTACAGCAGCCCTGCTGGCCTCCCGCACCTGCGCGCCACGGGGCGCTGCACACTGGGGCTCCCTATCGATCGTGCTTGGGGAGGGAGACAACGAACGAGCAGTAAGGTGCTCCAGGGCAGCAGAGAGACCGCACCCTTCGGGATCCACTCGTGCCACCACTCCACCTTCCACAGAGCACTGAGGACGCACGGGCTCCACTCAGGGGACTCACGGAAACAAAGGCGAGGACTTACATACAACACAAGGAAGGGGAATTACTTTTCATTCTGCAATTCTACTCACTGATTTAACTCAAAGACAAATTCATTCATTCAACAAACACACTGAGCCCTCACTGCAGGGCAGGCCTGGTCACCATGCAACTGGGGCGGGCAGGAGACAGCAGAGACGAGGTTCCAGCTTTGTCGACCCTGACATGGGGGTGAGGACTCAGACTTGGAACAAGCCATTTCAAGCACAACGAGCAGAGTTAAGAAGCCCAGGATGGGGGCTCCCCTGGTGGTTAAGTGGGTAAGGACACCGCCTTGCAGTGCAAGGGGCACCGGTTCGATCCCTGGCCTGGGAAGATCCCACATGCCACGGAGCAGCTGGACCGATGTGTCCAATTACCGAGCCGGAGCTCTGGAGCGCATGTACCCAGAGCCGGTGCTCTGAGACAACAGAGGCCACCGCTATGGGAGGCCCACATGGGCCAGAAAACAAAGATGGATGAAAATGGATGAATGAAAAACCTATAGAAGTGGCCCACCTGCCCCCCTCCCTCCCCACCCCCACCAAAAATAAATAAATAAATAATTGAAAAAAAAAAAAAGAAGTCCAGGATGGGGGCTTCCCTGGTGGTCCAGTGGGTAAGGACACCGCCTTGCAGTGCAAGGGGCGCCGGTTCGATCCCTGGCCTGGGAAGATCCCACGTGCCGCGGAGCGGCTGGACTGATGTGTCCAATTACTGAGCCGGAGCTCTACAGCGCATGCGCCCAGAGCCAACGCTCTGCAACGACAGACGCCACCTCAGTAGGAGGCCCACAGGAGCCAAAGAACAAAGATGGATGAACACAGAGGAACGAAAGACCAATAGAAGCGGCCCGCCTGCTCCCTCCCATGAACTGAAATGACCCCCCACTCAAGGCGGGTCCTGACTCTACAGCCCTGCTGGCCTCCCGCACCTGCGCGCCAGGGCGCTGCACACTGGGGCTCCCTATCGATCGTGCTTGGGAGGGAGACAACGAACGAGCAGTAAGGTGCTCCAGGGCAGCAGAGACCGCACCCTTCGGGATCCACTCGTGCCACCACTCCACCTTCCACAGAGCACTGAGGACGCACGGGCTCCACTCAGGGGACTCACGGAAACAAAGGCGAGGACTTACATACAACACAAGGAAGGGGAATTACTTTTCATTCTGCAATTCTACTCACTGATTTAACTCAAAGACAAATTCATTCATTCAACAAACACACTGAGCCCTCACTGCAGGGCAGGCCTGGTCACCATGCAACTGGGGCGGGCAGGAGACAGCAGAGACGAGGTTCCAGCTTTGTCGACCCTGACATGGGGGTGAGGACTCAGACTTGGAACAAGCCATTTCAAGCACAACGAGCAGAGTTAAGAAGCCCAGGATGGGGGCTCCCCTGGTGGTTAAGTGGGTAAGGACACCGCCTTGCAGTGCAAGGGGCACCGGTTCGATCCCTGGCCTGGGAAGATCCCACATGCCACGGAGCAGCTGGACCGATGTGTCCAATTACCGAGCCGGAGCTCTGGAGCGCATGTACCCAGAGCCGGTGCTCTGAGACAACAGAGGCCACCGCTATGGGAGGCCCACATGGGCCAGAAAACAAAGATGGATGAAAATGGATGAATGAAAAACCTATAGAAGTGGCCCACCTGCCCCCCTCCCTCCCCACCAAAAATAAATAAATAAATAATTGAAAAAAAAAAAAAGAAGTCCAGGATGGGGGCTTCCCTGGTGGTCCAGTGGGTAAGGACACCGCCTTGCAGTGCAAGGGGCGCCGGTTCGATCCCTGGCCTGGGAAGATCCCACGTGCCGCGGAGCGGCTGGACTGATGTGTCCAATTACTGAGCCGGAGCTCTACAGCGCATGCGCCCAGAGCCAACGCTCTGCAACGACAGACGCCACCTCAGTAGGAGGCCCACAGGAGCCAAAGAACAAAGATGGATGAACACAGAGAAACGAAAGACCAATAGAAGTGGCCCGCCTGCTCCCCTCCCTCCCCAACCCGACCCCCACCCAAAATAAAAATTAAAAAAAAAAAAAAAAAAGAAGTCCAGGATGCTATGGAAATCCACAACAAGGCTACCTCATGGATTCTGCTGGGGGCCTAGCCGGCTTTCCCAGGAACTAACATTCAGCTGAGATCAGAAGGATGAGAAGGTGGAGACGGACTGTGTTCCAAGAAGAAGAACAAACAGCATGTCACAGGCAATGTGGGAGGAAGGACCTGAGAGCGCAGAAGGAACTCAGGGGAAGAAAGCAATGTTTAGAAGAGAGAAGAAGGGGAGAGGAGCCAGGCAGGAGGCGGGAGGAGTGACGGACAAGATTTCACCGGCCTATGGACCATGCTGAGAAGCTGCATCTTAAGGACAATGGCTCTTAACGGGTACCATAATTCAACTGGCGTTTTTTAAAAAACCACCCTGCCATCTGGGTGGAGTGGGCTGGGAGGCGGCAAGGCTTCAGGCAGAGACGGGGCAAGAGCTCTCTAGAGGCCGTCTGGGCACAGGTGATTGTGGCCTGGCCTGGAGAGGGGGCATGATTTAGACAGATTGGAAATTTACGTGAAAACAGAACTGGTAGGCTTGGATTCAATACGTAAAAGATGAAGGAGGTGTCAAAAATGACCTGTAGGGGCTTCCCTGGTGGTCCAGTGGGTAAGGACACCGCCTTGCAGTGCAAGGGGCGCCGGTCCAATCCCTGGCCTGGGAAGATCCCACGTGCCACGGAGCAGCTGAACCAATGTATCCAACTACCCAGCCAGAGCTCTGGAGCGAGAGCCAGTGCTCTGCAACGAGAGAGGCCACTGCAATGCGAGGCCCACACAGGCCAAAGAACAAAGATGGAAATAAATGAAAGACCAACAGAAATGGCCAAAAAAATAAAAGTAAAAACAGATACAAACTATTGGGTGTAAAACAGACTCAAGGATGTATTAACACAACAGAGAGAATATAGCCAATATTATGTAATAACTGTAAATGGTCAAAAATACGAAAAATGGATAAAAGGTTTTTTTAGCAAGTGTTAAAAAATCAGGAGCCCTCGGCAGGCTACAGGAATAGGCTGAGTATTTCGAGGTGAAGGACCTCAGTTGATTCCTGAGAAGTATGCATGCCACAGAAGCAGCAGCTCCAGTCAAGCCCTCGGAAACCCTATCTTCAGAGGCCAGGCAGAAGACAGCAAGATAGAACAGCCACCACGGGGGATAAAAACCAGGGGCGCAGTCATCCCTGAGGCCACAGGGAAGGCACGGTCTGCCTCTGTGACTGTGTCTAAGAAATCAAGTAAAATACTCACTGGAAAATGTTCCTCATCTTGACCAATTCCAAGGTCACAAGCAATCTCTCTCTGAAACAAGTTTCAGCAAAATAATGGGAACTGAATTCAGGCTGGAGTATCTACATAAAAAGTGAAAAAGTGAGGAAAAACCAACTCTCACAAGGAGACTGGCTCTCAGATTTGCACACCCTTCCCCATGATGCCCCGAGGAGGAAGCAGCCCAGGTGTCTATGGACAAATGAACGGACACAGTGTGGTGTATACTTTGCTGACAAAGGTCCATACAGTCAAAGCTACGATTTTTCCAGCCGTCATGTACGGATGTGAGAGTTGGGCCATAAAGAAGGCAGAGCACTGCAGAACTGATGCTTCTGAGCTGCAGTGCTAGAGAACACTCCTGAGAGTCCACTCTAGTCACCTCGTGCTCTGCGAAGGGGACTCGGCCCCCTAGACCCCAGGCCAGTGGCCTCTGACCCCGAGAGTACTCATCCCTTAATCCATTTCCCTTATAAACACTTTTATATCTAATGTGTTCAAAGATGTGAGAAAAGCCCAGAAGCGATTTTATTTTCAGTGGCAAGAAAAGTTGCTTTAAATTGGTTTTCTTCATCAACCCGCAATTTCTGCTACTGAAAGAAATGAAAAAGATTGTGACCTCAACTTACAGAAACCAGTAACACATCATTTAGAGAAACAAAGGAACCTCTACTAGAAACTCACACCCCACTTTTTATAGCTCTTTAAGGATGGAACAGGACCAACAATTTTCTCTTCATGAGTCGTCAGACTGACAACAACTAAACCAGCGTGTAAGAAGAAAAGGGAAAAGCAAAGAACAATGTGGTACTGATGCAGGCACGAGATAAACAGATCAATGAACACAGACCATTCAGACACAAAGCCACGCATTCCCATTTGTGGAAATTTAGCACAAGGTAGAGGCAACATTTCAAATCAGTAGGAAAGGATCAATGATTCAATAATAAGCATCTATTAATATTTGGTGGGGAAAAAGAAATAAGCTCTACCTTACTCTGCCCCTAAATACAAATGTCTCTTAGTATTAAAGATTTAAGGAAAAACATTCAACACAAAGAAGAAAATCCAGGGAGAAACTTAGTAACTGGGGTAAAGAAGCCCTCCTGGCTGCGCTGCCACGGCCAGAGACTCAAAGCCTGAGAGCAGGACTCACAGACAGGAGGACGCAGTAAGACAGACGGCTTTCCAGCCAGGAAGAAATGACATATGCATATAAAACACACACACACACACACACACACACACACACAGAAACCAGAAACAGAGAGGGTGAAGAACCTACTAGAAAAAAGAACAAAAGCATGAACAGACAGTCCAAAAGAGTAACACAAGCGGCCAAAACATGCTAAATCTTGGGGTCACACAAAGAAAAGCAAATTAAAAGGAATTACAATTTCTCACTCACTGGACTAAGAAACAAAGAAAAAAGTGTAACACCTGGCATCGGTCGGTTTAGGGAGCTGAACATTCTCATAGTCAGCTACGGAGAGCGCAGTTCCGCACCTTTCTAGAGGGACGCACATTCACACTGTGGTGAGCTACTATGCTGCAGACCTCTCCCCTAAGACAGTAACTGGAGGACTGTGCAAAACCCTGGATGAGCAGTCACGGGCTGGCTTAGTTTCTGCAGAACACCGGAAGCTCCGATTTCTGGCCATCTGATGCAAAGAGCCACCTCATTGGAAAAGACCCAGATGACGGGAAAGACTGAGGGCAGGAGGAGAAGGGGCAGCAGAGGATGAGATGGTTGGATGGCATCACTGACTCAACGGACATGAATTTGAGCAGACTCCGGGAGACAGGGGAGGACAGAGAAGCCTGGCACGCTTCTCACGGGAGTGCAACTGGGCACGCCTCAGCGACTGAACTGCAGTGATGTCCGTCCACATCCACACGTGTGCACTGGCATGCGAAGTGGCCATGACAGGCTTTTGGCATGGGGAGAAAAACAAAGAGGGCTCCATGATTTCTTGTGGGGCGAGGGTGGAGTAACACACACACCACGTTAATATAACACTTAAAGAAAGGCTGGAAAAGAACTTCAATACATGAATCAATATGTAATTCCACCTTGACTTTAAAATTACTAAAAATAGTCACCTCTCAATTCGGTAATACCTGGAAAGATAAGTAGATCTGTACATTACATTAGAGCAACGGAGAAACATACAATGGACAAAACTAATGCCATGAAACTAAGCTAACTCAAAGAACTCAAAATATAATTGAATAATTCAATCCTTTCAAAGCAAATGTAATTTTGAGTTGAGGCTCTCCATACTAATATCCCTACCCTATGCAGACCTTCCCTATGATAAACCTTCATCTACCACCCATCTCACCTGGGCCCCTCAGTGTGAGATAGCAGGAAATAAACACTGGTCTCTGGCTCCAGGTCCTGCCAGAGAACTCCTAAAACCCCTGCGATTTCCTACATGGTAAGAACACCTCCCTGACCCAAGGCTCCTGAAACCCTGCTAAATTCTAAGTGAGGAAAGCCCTAGGTGCCTCTCTGGTTCTGGTGAGGCTCCTGGGTGGAGCGGGGAGCTCCAGGATGGCTCTGGATGGGGCTGGTCACCAGAAGACCAAGCCACGAGTGGCAGCCTGGAATTTTCTGCCCCACCCCCAATTCTTCAGAGAGAGAAGCTGGAAACGGAATTAATAATTGATCAAGAGGAAGTCTGAAATCCCCGTAGCAGCGGTTCAGAAAGGTCCCAGGATGAGCAGTCACGGGCTGGCTTACTGCAACACCGGAAGCTCCGATTTCTGGCCATCTGATGCAAAGAGCCACCTCATTGGAAAAGACCCAGATGACGGGAAAGACTGAGGGCAGGAGGAGAAGGGGCAGCAGAGGATGAGATGGTTGGATGGCATCACTGACTCAACGGACATGAATTTGAGCAGACTCCGGGAGACAGGGGAGGACAGAGAAGCCTGGCACGCTTCTCACGGGAGTGCAACTGGGCACGCCTCAGCGACTGAACTGCAGTGATGTCCGTCCACATCCACACGTGTGCACTGGCATGCGAAGTGGCCATGACAGGCTTTTGGCATGGGGAGAAAAACAAAGAGGGCTCCATGATTTCTTGTGGGGGGGGGTGGAGTAACACACACCACGTTAATATAACACTTAAAGAAAGGCTGGAAAAGAACTTCAATACATGAATCAATATGTAATTCCACCTTGACTTTAAAATTACTAAAAATAGTCACCTCTCAATTCGGTAATACCTGGAAAGATAAGTAGATCTGTACATTACATTAGAGCAACGGAGAAACATACAATGGACAAAACTAATGCCATGAAACTAAGCTAACTCAAAGAACTCAAAATATAATTGAATAATTCAATCCTTTCAAAGCAAATGTAATTTTGAGTTGAGGCTCTCCATACTAATATCCCTACCCTATGCAGACCTTCCCTATGATAAACCTTCATCTACCACCCATCTCACCTGGGCCCCTCAGTGTGAGATAGCAGGAAATAAACACTGGTCTCTGGCTCCAGGTCCTGCCAGAGAACTCCTAAAAACCCTGCGATTTCCTACATGGTAAGAACACCTCCCTGACCCAAGGCTCCTGAAACCCTGCTAAATTCTAAGTGAGGAAAGCCCTAGGTGCCTCTCTGGTTCTGGTGAGGCTCCTGGGTGGAGCGGGGAGCTCCAGGATGGCTCTGGATGGGGCTGGTCACCAGAAGACCAAGCCACGAGTGGCAGCCTGGAATTTTCTGCCCCACCCCCAATTCTTCAGAGAGAGAAGCTGGAAACGGAATTAATAATTGATCAAGAGGAAGTCTGAAATCCCCGTAGCAGCGGTTCAGAAAGGTCCCAGCCTGAAGGTATGACACCTCCCCACGGGGAGAGGGCCCCCCCTCCCCTGTGCCAGGGCTCGGCCTGCGGCTCTCTGGTCGGGCGCTCCTCTGGGCCCCTCGTCACAGCCTCTAAGGAAGCGGCAGCTGGAGTAAGTGCTGCCTGCGTTCTGGGCGGGGCTCGAGGCAACTCCTCGAGCCCCAGGGAGGTGGTCAGGGAGCCTCAGGCTCAGGCCAACGGGTCAGCAGCACAGGGGACGAGCTGGACTTGTCACCAGCACCTGGAGCAGTGTAAACAGACTATTTTTTTTTCCTTTTTTTGCCAGTGCGCTTGGTACCTTATTTTATTCTTACTCCCCTTTAGAATATAAGCTCCCTGCAGAGAGGTGGGTAGTTTTCTGTTTTCTGTTTTCCAAGAGTCTAGCTGACTGCCTGGCATGGAGGGTTAATGATGGTGATAAATTAACTATACTCCAAGAAAATTTTTTTTAATTCTACAATTTACATTTTTAAGAATTTTATTGGAGTATAGTTAATCTACAATGTTGTTAGTTTCAGGTGTATAGCAAATTGAATTAAGTCACACATACATCCACTTTTTAAAAAATTCTTTTCCCATATAGGCCATTACACAGTAATGAGTAGAGTTTCCCGTGCCACACAGCAGGTTCTTACTAATTATCCACTTCTGACATAGTTGTGTGTATATATATGTCAATACCAATCTCCCAGTGTGTCCCTCCTTTCGCTACCCTGGTAACTTCGAATTTACAGTTGGTTCTTCTTTGAAGTTCCAGCTCCCTGATTCTTAATCTTTTATCTCTTTAAACATATTATATACTACGTGGTAGTGTATAATTACTCCATCATCTGGGTCCCTGAGAATCTATCTGAATAGTCTGTTGTTCCTCTTGACTTTCAGTCAAACTGTCCTGAATTCTCATCTGATGGGTAAATTCCAGACACTGTCAATACATGCAGAAATCTTTGAGGCTCTGGCTGATTTTATCTTCTTCCAGAAAGAATTCACATTTGGTTCTGTCAAGATCATCTTGATCCAATCAAGGACCCAGAGGATTTTAAGGTCAGTGTCAGTACTACCGGAAAATCACTATTCCAGGATACAGGCCTTTTGGACACAAAGCCTAAGAAGTCTCCCAGGACCTCTCCCCCCTGACCTATACCCAATTCCAGTTCTGTTAGTAGTTGCTGTTGTTCAGCTGCTCAGTCGTGTCCAACTCTTTGCGACCCCAGGGAGTGCAGCACTCCAGGCTTCCCTGTCCTTCACCATCTCCTGGAGCTTGCTCAAATCCAAGTGCACGGACTCAGTGATGCCATCCAATCATCTCCTCCTCTGTTGCCCCCTTTCCTCCTGCCCTCAGTCTTCGCCAGCATCAGGGTCTTTTTCAATGAGTCATCTCTTCACATGGCTGATTAACGTATTGGAGCTTCAGCATCTTTACCATATAGAAATGGTGTATTTTTATGTAGTACAATTTACCAGCCAGCTCTTTTCTAATTCTGATGTCATGATAAGAACACTGAACACAAGAACAAAACAAAAACAAAAAAAAAAGAAAAAAGAAAAAAAAAAAAGAACACTGAACATTATGTAAATATAAACTTATACTTTCTTCTAGTGTGTTGTCATTTCCACTTTTTATATTTACTTTTCAGACTTATTTTGGTATTGGGCTTTCCTCATAGCCCCCTCGGTAAAGGATCTGCTTGGAATGCAGGAGACCTGTGTTCAATTCCTGGGTCAGAAGATCCCCTGGAGAAGGAAATGGCAAAAGTATTATGGCCTGGAGAATCCCATGGACCAAGGAGCCTGGCGGCTACAGTCCACAGGGTCTCAATAGTTGGACGTGACTTAGCTACTAAACTACTGTCATCCAATACCCTGGCCACCTGACACGAAGAGCCAACTCAGTGGAAAAAACCCTGGTGCTGGGAAAGAGTGAAGGCAAAACGAGAAGGGGATAACAGAGGTTAAGATGGTTGGACAGCATCACTGACTCAATGGACATGAGTTTGAGCAAACTCCAGAGACAGTGGAGGACAGCGGAACCTGGGCTGCTGCAGTTCACAGGGTCACAAAGAGTCAAGACACGATGTAGCGACTGAACAACATGAGGCAGACCTATTCATTTTAACACTAACCCAATTGTCCCAAGCTCATTTAAATAAATAAGCCTCTATTTGCTCCTCTAAAGAGTATCTTCTCTCTTCTACCTCAAAAAATATTTTGACATTTATCTAATTCGACTTTGCAATCTGGTCTTCTCTTTGCTACTCCGACCTCCCTTGGTTCCTGTAAACCCCCAGTTCTACGCCTCAACAAGCCCTTCTGAGACTCCTCTACAAGCTGTTTCCTTCCCGTTTCCCTTAGTCCACCTCAAGCTCCAGAGGAGACAAGGAACACAGCTCATGTCCAGGACCTCGCCCTCCTCTCACCTCCCGGCTCTCCCTGGGAGGCGCCTGTACCGCCAGTTTCTTCCAGCTCTCTGGAGCTCCCAGACCTATAGCCAATTGCCTTCTAAGATATTTTCCTAAATGTTCTGCAGGCACTCTTTAAGCTCAACTACTCAAATACAATGTCAGTGCCTCCTCAAATCTACTTCTCTTTCTGCATTTCCTTATTTATAAACCACTATCATTAAAGCCAGAATCTGAGTGATCCTCCTCTCCTTCTCTACCTCATCTTTAAGGGCATGATGAATCCTACTGACTCTAGCTCCCTGGTCAGCTCCTTCTCTACTGCAACTGCATTAACAGGCCTTAATTAGTTCTGGGATGGATTCCTCCCCAATTCTCAACTTCCCTCCAAACCATTCTCTAAACTGTCCACAGAAAGACTGTGGAAAATGAAAATCTGATCATCCTACTTTTCTGATTAAAATCTTCCAAGTGATCCTGATTACTAACAAGGTAAAAACATAAACCCAGAGTGTCGCACGGGCTTTCTGTGAGCTGGCTATTGCCTACCTCACTAACCTTAACGCATCTAGCTAACCCTCCAACCCTGACCCAGCCACACCTACATACTCAAGCAAGCCCACCTGCAGCCTTCTTCGACTCAGTTACTCATGGTCGCACCTCAAAGTCTTCCAGTCTTCATGCAATAAATCCTGGAGGACAGCGGAATGGGCTGCTGCAGTTCACAGGGTCACAAAGAGTCAAGACACGATGTAGCGACTGAACAACATGAGGCAGACCTATTCATTTTAACACTAACCCAATTGTCCCAAGCTCATTTAAATAAATAAGCCTCTATTTGCTCCTCTAAAGAGTATCTTCTCTCTTCTACCTCAAAAAATATTTTGACATTTATCTAATTCGACTTTGCAATCTGGTCTTCTCTTTGCTACTCCGACCTCCCTTGGTTCCTGTAAACCCCCAGTTCTACGCCTCAACAAGCCCTTCTGAGACTCCTCTACAAGCTGTTTCCTTCCCGTTTCCCTTAGTCCACCTCAAGCTCCAGAGGAGACAAGGAACACAGCTCATGTCCAGGACCTCGCCCTCCTCTCACCTCCCGGCTCTCCCTGGGAGGCGCCTGTACCGCCAGTTTCTTCCAGCTCTCTCTGGAGCTCCCAGACCTATAGCCAATTGCCTTCTAAGATATTTTCCTAAATGTTCTGCAGGCACTCTTTAAGCTCAACTACTCAAATACAATGTCAGTGCCTCCTCAAATCTACTTCTCTTTCTGCATTTCCTTATTTATAAACCACTATCATTAAAGCCAGAATCTGAGTGATCCTCCTCTCCTTCTCTACCTCATCTTTAAGGGCATGATGAATCCTACTGACTCTAGCTCCCTGGTCAGCTCCTTCTCTACTGCAACTGCATTAACAGGCCTTAATTAGTTCTGGGATGGATTCCTCCCCAATTCTCAACTTCCCTCCAAACCATTCTCTAAACTGTCCACAGAAAGACTGTGGAAAATGAAAATCTGATCATCCTACTTTTCTGATTAAAATCTTCCAAGTGATCCTGATTACTAACAAGGTAAAAACATAAACCCAGAGTGTCGCACGGGGCTTTCTGTGAGCTGGCTATTGCCTACCTCACTAACCTTAACGCATCTAGCTAACCCTCCAACCCTGACCCAGCCACACCTACATACTCAAGCAAGTCCAACTGCAGCCTTCTTCGACTCAGTTACTCATGGGGTAACCTGCAGCCTGCAAAGTCTTCCAGCTGATTCTCTTGGTCCGGCAAACTCATAATCATCTTCAAAATACAGTTTAGTGTCATACTTTATAAAACATCCACCACTGATGCCTCACATTTATCTTGTGTATACACACCTCTCAACTCTATTATAACCACACTGCAATTATACTGTGTGAGTCTCTCCTATATGATAGTAAGCACCTTTGTGTTCAGTTGCTCGGTCCTGGCCAACCCCTGGTGACCCTATGGACTGCAGCCCACCAGGCTCCTGGGTCTGTGGGGTTCTCACAGAATGGGTGTGACCACGTTTTATATTCTTCTGCACGACCAGGCTTACCTCAGGGCCTGGGGAGGCAGTAGGCACTCAAAATGGTTCCTAAACAAAAGACTAACAAATACGGTATTTAATTAACCGGTTTATAAAAATTATCAAAAATGCACTTCTTAACTACAAAGAGTGACAGTTGACTCAAACTGTCATTTCATTAGGTAACAAATGCATCTCTGAAGTTTCACAAAGTTATTTAAGAAGCACTAACAAAGCTGTGTGTTATAAATTTAACCCATGCAGAAATCACCTGTTCAAGGGCTCCTCTTAGTGAAGGAGTTAAATTATCTCATTCAAAAAAAAAAAAAGATCAATTCTATACCAACATAAGTAGTTAAAAGTCTATATAACTACAGCAAAAAATTTTCTCGTTTTTGCATACAAATGGTACAAGATACTTTGCTTTTGAACTTCTGTAAAAACATTCACATCCATTTCCTAATCGTGGTACAACTACAGCCTCAGGCAGGAAAGCTGCACATCTTTCTTTACTTGGGCAATTGCTTCCTCATTACAAAGAGAATAAAAGAGCCATAACAAACATTCACATGAAAAGTGGCTCCATGTAAATGGAGAGTAGATAAAGGCATCTTCCAATAAGTGCAATGATGAGAATGTTTTGATTTCTCAGATTATCAAAAAGGAATTGGTATGAAAGTTTTGCTATATCTGTAACATGTATTTTTAAGCACGAAGAAATCTTAGTTCAAATTTGAAAATCAAATGAATACAGGGTTAGAAAAGCAAGTCCAACTGCAGCCTTCTTCGACTCAGTTACTCATGGGGTAACCTGCAGCCTGCAAAGTCTTCCAGCTGATTCTCTTGGTCCGGCAAACTCATAATCATCTTCAAAATACAGTTTAGTGTCATACTTTATAAAACATCCACCACTGATGCCTCACATTTATCTTGTGTATACACACCTCTCAACTCTATTATAACCACACTGCAATTATACTGTGTGAGTCTCTCCTATATGATAGTAAGCACCTTTGTGTTCAGTTGCTCGGTCCTGGCCAACCCCTGGTGACCCTATGGACTGCAGCCCACCAGGCTCCTGGGTCTGTGGGGTTCTCACAGAATGGGTGTGACCACGTTTTATATTCTTCTGCACGACCAGGCTTACCTCAGGGCCTGGGGAGGCAGTAGGCACTCAAAATGGTTCCTAAACAAAAGACTAACAAATACGGTATTTAATTAACCGGTTTATAAAAATTATCAAAAATGCACTTCTTAACTACAAAGAGTGACAGTTGACTCAAACTGTCATTTCATTAGGTAACAAATGCATCTCTGAAGTTTCACAAAGTTATTTAAGAAGCACTAACAAAGCTGTGTGTTATAAATTTAACCCATGCAGAAATCACCTGTTCAAGGGCTCCTCTTAGTGAAGGAGTTAAATTATCTCATTCAAAAAAAAAAAAAGATCAATTCTATACCAACATAAGTAGTTAAAAGTCTATATAACTACAGCAAAAAATTTTCTCGTTTTTGCATACAAATGGTACAAGATACTTTGCTTTTGAACTTCTGTAAAAACATTCACATCCATTTCCTAATCGTGGTACAACTACAGCCTCAGGCAGGAAAGCTGCACATCTTTCTTTACTTGGGCAATTGCTTCCTCATTACAAAGAGAATAAAAGAGCCATAACAAACATTCACATGAAAAGTGGCTCCATGTAAATGGAGAGTAGATAAAGGCATCTTCCAATAAGTGCAATGATGAGAATGTTTTGATTTCTCAGATTATCAAAAAGGAATTGGTATGAAAGTTTTGCTATATCTGTAACATGTATTTTTAAGCACGAAGAAATCTTAGTTCAAATTTGAAAATCAAATGAATACAGTGAAAAGTGATAGAAATATTCCATTAACCTATTTTCAAAACTCACTCACAGACCTGTCGGGAGACCTGAAGACCTTGTTAGAAACCAGACCTCACGTACCACCCTCCAGTTCCACGACATGAATACGAACTGACAGGAAGCAGTGACTACTGAAGCTTCCAGATCTCCCGAAGGAGCACTCACGCTGGTCGGGTTAACATCTTCCAATCATTAAACAACGAGAAAGGCAGACCCGTCCAGCATGCTCTGCCCCACACCCTTAGAGAGGGGTCTCAGCGCCTGCCACACTAGGTTGTGAATTCACGCCTTCCACGTGTTCTGCAGAACACACACTCACAGACCGCGTGATAACCCAGGGAGTAGCGGTAGGACACCACCCCCCAATACCAAGGGCAAAGGTCCTCAACCCTCGAAACTTCTTTTCACAGCCCCTCCTTTCTCAAAGGTAACCACTATCCTGACTTTTGCACCAATTTTCTTGCCTTTCCTTAGAGTTTTCAATATATGGCAGTTTTGTTTAAATAATAGTTTTACTGAGACATAGTTCACAAGTCATCAAGAGCACTTTTAGGATATTCAGAGCTGTACCTCACTGTGGCAGCATTTATCTCCATCAATATGGTCCAGCTAGAATTTCCCAGGATCCTGTTACAAGTCTGCCCGAGATTTAAAAGCTAGAATGCACAGCCTGCCCTCTCTGAAGGCCTGTGTGGCTGGAAGCAGTGACAGGAACTGAGGTGCCAGGGAGCTTCAGCCGTAGACGTGTCTCCTCTTTGGAGACCAGCTTGAGCACCCCCCCCCCCACCCCCCACCCGACGCCTGCCCCTAGGTAGCAGCAGCCCAGTGAGTACAGCCCAGCCTCAGAGGCCTCCCCACCCCCCGCAGGCTGCCTGGGCCGCCCACCTGTCTTTCAGGAGACGGTGGTTCAGGACCCTTCTCTGACCTTCTACTTCCTCCTCGGGCTCTATTTTTTCAACTCATCCCAGGACTGTACACAGACTACTTTTGTAATAAATAAATCCTTTATTCCATAATACTCAAGTAGTTCTGCTTCCCTAGTGAACACCAGCTACTTCTGTTTCCCTAAGCAAATGCTTAGTGCTGAAGGCACGCTGACTTGGAAAAGGGGACGCGGTCAGACCCCGGAGGTCAAGCCTCACCGTCTCAGTGTCTGTGGCCCAAAAAGTGGGTACACAAGCGTATACCAAGAGTGAGCACGTACCAAGGGAGAGCGTATATCAAAAGTGCCCCTCCAGCCACACCTCATCCTTACCTACACACACAAGGCACACACACATGCATACATAACATCCATGTAACATTTACTCACAAACACAGTACACCTCCAGCCCATATTTCAAAAATTAAAGGTGTCAACCTGATTGAAGAGTAAACTGTATTCATGATGCAATCTCATGAAACAGCGAAAAGACACAGGGCTCAACCATTTAAGACTTGGCATCTATTTACAGAAAATCACAAGCCAATAACTGAATGGTACAGAGATGAGCAATGCAAAAAAAATTAAACAGTAAGAACATTCCATGCAAAGATGGGTATAATAAAGGACAGAAATGGTATGAACCTAACAGAAGCAGAAGATATTAAGAAGAAGTGAAAAGAATACACAGAAGAACTATACAAGCAAGACCTCAACAAGCCAGCGACCATGATGGTGTGACCCCTCATCTAGGGGCAAGAACCTCCGAACAATGCAGCTGATTTCCCAGGATTCCTGTAAACCAAGTCTGCCCGAGATTTAAAAGCTAGAATGCACAGCCTGCCCTCTCTGAAGGCCTGTGTGGCTGGAAGCAGTGACAGGAACTGAGGTGCCAGGGAGCTTCAGCCGTAGACGTGTCTCCTCTTTGGAGACCAGCTTGAGCACCCCCCCCCACCCCCCACCCGACGCCTGCCCCTAGGTAGCAGCAGCCCAGTGAGTACAGCCCAGCCTCAGAGGCCTCCCCACCCCCCGCAGGCTGCCTGGGCCGCCCACCTGTCTTTCAGGAGACGGTGGTTCAGGACCCTTCTCTGACCTTCTACTTCCTCCTCGGGCTCTATTTTTTCAACTCATCCCAGGACTGTACACAGACTACTTTTGTAATAAATAAATCCTTTATTCCATAATACTCAAGTAGTTCTGCTTCCCTAGTGAACACCAGCTACTTCTGTTTCCCTAAGCAAATGCTTAGTGCTGAAGGCACGCTGACTTGGAAAAGGGGACGCGGTCAGACCCCGGAGGTCAAGCCTCACCGTCTCAGTGTCTGTGGCCCAAAAAGTGGGTACACAAGCGTATACCAAGAGTGAGCACGTACAAAGGGAGAGCGTATATCAAAAGTGCCCCTCCAGCCACACCTCATCCTTACCTACACACACAAGGCACACACACATGCATACATAACATCCATGTAACATTTACTCACAAACACAGTACACCTCCAGCCCATATTTCAAAAATTAAAGGTGTCAACCTGATTGAAGAGTAAACTGTATTCATGATGCAATCTCATGAAACAGCGAAAAGACACAGGGCTCAACCATTTAAGACTTGGCATCTATTTACAGAAAATCACAAGCCAATAACTGAATGGTACAGAGATGAGCAATGCAAAAAAAATTAAACAGTAAGAACATTCCATGCAAAGATGGGTATAATAAAGGACAGAAATGGTATGAACCTAACAGAAGCAGAAGATATTAAGAAGAAGTGAAAAGAATACACAGAAGAACTATACAAGCAAGACCTCAACAAGCCAGACGACCATGATGGTGTGACCCCTCATCTAGGGCCCGACGTCTTAAAGTGCAAACTCAAGTGGGCCCTAGGAAGCATTACTATGAACAAAGCTAATGGAAGTGATGGAATTCCAGCTGACCTATTTCAAACATTAAAAGATGATGCTGTTAAAGTGTTACACTCAATAATATGCCAGCACATTTGGAAAACTCAAGCAGCGGCCTCAAGACTGGACAAGATCAGTTTTCTTTATAATCCCAAAGAAGGGCAATGCCAAAGAATGTTCAAACTACCACACCGCTGTACTCATTTCACATGCTAGCAAAGTCATGCTCAAAATCCTCCAAGCTAGGCTTCAACAGCGCATGAACCGAGAACTTCCAGATGCACAGGCTGGATTTAGAAAAGGCAGAGAGGAACCAGGGATCAAATTGCCAACATTCAATGGATCATAGAAAGACCAAGGGAATTCCAGAAAAACATCTACTTCTGCTTCACTGACTACACTAATGCCTCTGACTGTGTAGATCACAACAAACTGTGGAAAATTCTGAAAGAGATGGGAATACCAGACCACCTTACCTGCCTCCTATGAAACCCGTATGCAGAACAAGAAGCAACAGCTAGAACTAGACATGGAACAACGGACTGGTTCCAAACTGGGAAAGGAGTCCAAAAAGGTTGCATACCGTCACCCTGTGTATTTAATTTACATACAGAGTGCATCATGCAAAATGCCAGAATGGATGAAGCACAAGCTAAAATTAAAACTGTCAGAAGAAATATCAAAAACCTCAGGTAGGGCTTCCCTGGTGGTCCAGTGGGTAAGGACACTGCCTTGCAGTGCAAGAGGCGCCAGTTCAATCCCTGGCCTGGGAAGATCCCACATGCCGCGGAGCAGCTGGACTGATGTGCCCAATTACCGAGTCGGAGCTCTGGAGCGCATGCACCCAGAGCCGGTGCTCTGCGACAACAGACACCACCGGGATGGGAGGCCCACATGGGCCAAAGAACAAAGATGGATGAAACTAGACAAATGAAAGACCAACAGGAGTGGCCCGCCCACTCCCCCCTCCCCCCCCATCCTGCCAAAATAAATAAATAAATAAATGTTTAAAAAAAAAAAAAAAAACCTCAGGTATGTAGATGATACCACCTTTATGGCAGACAGCGAAGAGGAACTAAAGACCCTTTTCATGAAGGTGAATGAGGCCAGAAAAATTGCTGCCCTAAAACTCAACATTCAAAAAATGAAGATCATGACATCCCTTCCCATCACTTCATGACAAACAGATGGACAAACAATGGAAACAGTGACAGACTTAATTTTCCTGGACTCCAAAATCACTGTGGATGGTGACTGCAGCCATAAAGTAAAAGACACTTGCTCCTTGGAAGGAAAAGGCATGAACCGAGAACTTCCAGATGCACAGGCTGGATTTAGAAAAGGCAGAGAGGAACCAGGGATCAAATTGCCAACATTCAATGGATCATAGAAAGACCAAGGAATTCCAGAAAAACATCTACTTCTGCTTCACTGACTACACTAATGCCTCTGACTGTGTAGATCACAACAAACTGTGGAAAATTCTGAAAGAGATGGGAATACCAGACCACCTTACCTGCCTCCTATGAAACCCGTATGCAGAACAAGAAGCAACAGCTAGAACTAGACATGGAACAACGGACTGGTTCCAAACTGGGAAAGGAGTCCAAAAAGGTTGCATACCGTCACCCTGTGTATTTAATTTACATACAGAGTGCATCATGCAAAATGCCAGAATGGATGAAGCACAAGCTAAAATTAAAACTGTCAGAAGAAATATCAAAAACCTCAGGTAGGGCTTCCCTGGTGGTCCAGTGGGTAAGGACACTGCCTTGCAGTGCAAGAGGCGCCAGTTCAATCCCTGGCCTGGGAAGATCCCACATGCCGCGGAGCAGCTGGACTGATGTGCCCAATTACCGAGTCGGAGCTCTGGAGCGCATGCACCCAGAGCCGGTGCTCTGCGACAACAGACACCACCGGGATGGGAGGCCCACATGGGCCAAAGAACAAAGATGGATGAAACTAGACAAATGAAAGACCAACAGGAGTGGCCCGCCCACTCCCCCCTCCCTCCCCATCCTGCCAAAATAAATAAATAAATAAATGTTTAAAAAAAAAAAAAAAAACCTCAGGTATGTAGATGATACCACCTTTATGGCAGACAGCGAAGAGGAACTAAAGACCCTTTTCATGAAGGTGAATGAGGCCAGAAAAATTGCTGCCCTAAAACTCAACATTCAAAAAATGAAGATCATGACATCCCTTCCCATCACTTCATGACAAACAGATGGACAAACAATGGAAACAGTGACAGACTTAATTTTCCTGGACTCCAAAATCACTGTGGATGGTGACTGCAGCCATAAAGTAAAAGACACTTGCTCCTTGGAAGGAAAGCTATGACAGACCTAGACAACATATTCAAAAGCAGAGACATTACTTTGCCAACCAAAGTCCATATAGTCAACGCTATGATTTTCCCAGTAGTCATGTATGGATGTGAGAGATGGACCATAAAGAAGGCTGAGCGCCGAACTGTGGTGCTGGAGAAGGCTCGTAAGAGTCCCTTGAACCAGCCAATCCTAAAGGAAGTCACTCCTGAATATTCATTGGAAGGACTGATGCTGAAGCTGAAGCTATAACACTTTGGCCACTTGACACAGAGACGACTCACTGGAAAAGACCCTGATGTTGGGAAAACCAGAAGGCAAAAGAAGGGGACGACAGAAGATGAGATGGCTGGATGGCAACATGGAGTCAAGGCAGTGAAGGATGGGGAAGCCTGGAGTGCTGCCGTTCATGGCGTCGCAAAGAGCCAGACACAACCAAGCAACTGAACTGAACTGAGAAAATAAAAAATTAATGCGGGGGCATGGAGGAAAATGACAAATTTGATAAAAGTTAGAAAGCAAAGGAAGATGAATCTGCACTATGTATTTGTAAAATAACTTAAAACCACCCCGAGAGTGCTGCCGTGGTGACAGTGAGGTGACATCAGCGTCAGACGCAGCAGACGGAACACGTGACCGCACACCGAGGACGCCTGTGTCTGCGCTCAGACCAGGAAGACTGTCCTCGAGTGACCAGACACCACGAGCAGCCAACGCCTGCCCAGATGACGCCCTCCATGAGGTCTGGGCTAACCTGTGGGTCATTTTTCCAAATCTTTCTCTGACGAAGGCAGTCATATCGCTTTCTAACAACGGAAGCTTCTCAGAAACTGATCACCCTATAAAGCACGGCATCTTTCCCAAGTGGATGGCCACTTGATCAGAAATGCTCATTGTCCCAATGTCTCGGGATGGACCGGGAATGGAAGAGACATAAAAGAACCTTAAGGAATGAATAGAGAACATCTACCTGGTGGAGATGAACGATGGGAAGGAAAGGAAAAGTGATTTGCTACCAACATGTGCTTCATCGGATCCAGCTGAAAGGAAAAAAGAGTAAAAAGAAAGGAACAAAGAATAAAACAGAAACAGACCACCTCTGCCCTCATGGACACCAGCCTTCGGATGTTACCCACGGCTTCAGAGTTCCAATCCAAACTCCTAGGTGTCAGTTCGTCCCAGTGATCTGTGGTCTAATAACGTCACTGTACATTTAACAAAGCCCACTTGTCTATTAAATGTGCTCCCTCCAGATTTGCTTTTGCTTACTGACTTTTAACCACAATTTGCTTAATTAACAGTGAAGACGTCTTCTGAAAGCAGCCAAGAGGAGATTTAAGGCAGTGATTCCCACCAGGCTGCACTTGAGAATTTCCCAGAGGGAGCTTTCCAGACCCCAGGCCAGGGCCACCCCAGAGACCTCCGTGTAAGGGCTCGAGGGCGGGGCCGGGCCCCGGTATGCTGAGAAAGCCGGGGACACCAACAGGCAGCCAGGGGAGAGAACCGCAGACAGGAAGACGAGTCTGGGGCGGGAGCAGGTGCCAGGCTCTCCGAGCTGCTCAGAGAGGGAACTTCCACCCTTCTGCACAGGATCACAGAACACCCCACACACTTACTGCGACAGCCCCAAAGCATGGCCACTTGTTTCTAAACACGCCCGAGGGTCAGCATCAGCCCCACGTGTGAGCCGACGGTCCGAAGAATCCACAGACTGATCTGCTCTACCAGGTCTCCACCTTGGGCGGCAGCTTCCCGGGCTCCAGTCCTGCTGTGGACAACACAGTCCTGGCCTGACCTTGCCTCTCAGTGGCCAGGATCCGAGACGGGGTGTGGCGGCTGCCTCTGGGGAGGCCGAAGGCCCAGGCAGGCAGCGACCGTGGGAAGCAGACAGACTCAACATCAGAGATGGCAGTCCGTGGCCTTGGATGAGAAAAGAGCTACACCAGAGCTACACCCTCAGGAACTTCCGATTCAAGTACACTATTTTCTTTCACTGGGAGTACAGGACAGCTCAGCCAATCAGGCTGTACCTGTCTCGAATCTCGGACTGTTTTTTAATCAGCATCAGACTGTTTTTTAATCATTTTAATCAGCAATTTCTCATGTAATTACTATGAAGTTCCATTCGTGTGTATCATTACTTCAACTGTATGATAGCTACAAACCCGCCACTAGACCTGTTACTGAAGAACATTTAAGACATAGATACATATATATAGGTGGTCTTTGTGGCTCAGACAGGAAAGAACCTGCCTGCAATTCGGGAGAGCTGGGTTCAGTCGCTGAGCCTGGAAGATTCCCTGGAGAAGGGCATGGCTGCCCACTCCAGTGCGCCCACTCCACTCTTGCCTGGAGAATCTCAGGACAGAGGAGCCTGGCGGTGGACTACGATTCCCCGCATCGAAGAGGCAGGCTGTTTTGATCGGCCAACCAGGGGGCAGTGATTCCCACCAGGCTGACTGAGAATTTCCCAGAGGGAGCTTTCCAGACCCCAGGCCAGGGCCACCCCAGAGACCTCCGTGTAAGGGCTCGAGGGCGGGGCCGGGCCCCGGTATGCTGAGAAAGCCGGGGACACCAACAGGCAGCCAGGGGAGAGAACCGCAGACAGGAAGACGAGTCTGGGGCGGGAGCAGGTGCCAGGCTCTCCGAGCTGCTCAGAGAGGGAACTTCCACCCTTCTGCACAGGATCACAGAACACCCCACACACTTACTGCGACAGCCCCAAAGCATGGCCACTTGTTTCTAAACACGCCCGAGGGTCAGCATCAGCCCCACGTGTGAGCCGACGGTCCGAAGAATCCACAGACTGATCTGCTCTACCAGGTCTCCACCTTGGGCGGCAGCTTCCCGGGCTCCAGTCCTGCTGTGGACAACACAGTCCTGGCCTGACCTTGCCTCTCAGTGGCCAGGATCCGAGACGGGCTGTGGCGGCTGCCTCTGGGGGAGGCCGAAGGCCCAGGCAGGCAGCGACCGTGGGAAGCAGACAGACTCAACATCAGAGATGGCAGTCCGTGGCCTTGGATGAGAAAAGAGCTACACCAGAGCTACACCCTCAGGAACTTCCGATTCAAGTACACTATTTTCTTTCACTGGGAGTACAGGACAGCTCAGCCAATCAGGCTGTACCTGTCTCGAATCTCGGACTGTTTTTTAATCAGCATCAGACTGTTTTTTAATCATTTTAATCAGCAATTTCTCATGTAATTACTATGAAGTTCCATTCGTGTGTATCATTACTTCAACTGTATGATAGCTACAAACCCGCCACTAGACCTGTTACTGAAGAACATTTAAGACATAGATACATATATATAGGTGGTCTTTGTGGCTCAGACAGGAAAGAACCTGCCTGCAATTCGGGAGAGCTGGGTTCAGTCGCTGAGCCTGGAAGATTCCCTGGAGAAGGGCATGGCTGCCCACTCCAGTGCGCCCACTCCACTCTTGCCTGGAGAATCTCAGGACAGAGGAGCCTGGCGGTGGACTACGATCCACTGGGTCACAAAGAGTCAGACACGACCGCCTGAATAGCATCGCATAATTATTAAGACATATATATCGCATTATGTCACAAACCCGTGTCTCATTAAGACTTTTATAACTACTTCAGTACAATCGAATTGCTTTGAGACTGATTCTGAAGAAGTATCCACACTTCCTCACTTGAATGCTAAAGGGCCCAAGAAACCCTGAGACAGAGAAGTGGCTGGGGGTGGGGGGTCGCTTGACAGGGTTCGGGGCTGCACTTGCTCTTGGAGGTGAGAGAGAAACCACAACTAAGGAGCACTGCCGGAGCAGCAGACTGGAGGCAAGATTCAGAGTTCTGTTTCAGCGTCTGAGTCCCTGAGGAAGCGCCAGGACCTCATCTGCAACAGGAGACGACAGTCCTCGGAGCGCTGTGTGAGAAGAGGCGCTGAGGCTGAGCCCAGGGAACTGCGCCCTTGAGAGGCTGGACAGGGAGCCACGACCCGCCTCGGGGGCTGACAGGAGGCGGCCCGAGGAACCCCCAGAACGGGGTGTCAGCACGGAGAAGCATCGTGGTGGGGAGCAAGGGGCCACCACACTGAGAGCTGTCAAGAGGCTGCGCGAGGTGGCGACAGCACGCCCTGGGTTTGCCCGTTGGTGCGACGATGGAGAACACAGCCCGGCGGAGGGCAGGCTGGGCGCAAGCAGGCGACGAGTGACTGGAGACCAGCCACGGAGAGGACACGTGGGCACCACCTTCCCGAGCAGCTCTGCTGCTGAGGATTTTTAAACAAGGGCTTCTGAAGGAGGGGAGGGTGTTTATTTTCTGCCGCCAAAAGGACACACCCCGAAGCCCTGGGCACACACATCTGAGCGACCTGGGAGCAAAGGAGGGACCGCCGGGGCCGGAGCACGCGAAATGGCCGCCGACTCAAGTCCCTGAGAGGAGGGCGGGTCGATCCAGAGCTCGGGGGACAGCCCGGCCCGAGAGGAGGAGGGAGACGCAGCCCTGGCCTGGGGTGGCGCTCCGCCACTGCAGACTCGTCCTTGCTAAAGGCGAGTGGGCTCGGGGCAGAATCTCAGGACAGAGGAGCCTGGCGGTGGACTACGATCCACTGGGTCACAAAGAGTCAGACACGACCGCCTGAATAGCATCGCATAATTATTAAGACATATATATCGCATTATGTCACAAACCCGTGTCTCATTAAGACTTTTATAACTACTTCAGTACAATCGAATTGCTTTGAGACTGATTCTGAAGAAGTATCCACACTTCCTCACTTGAATGCTAAAGGGCCCAAGAAACCCTGAGACAGAGAAGTGGCTGGGGGTGGGGGGTCGCTTGACAGGGTTCGGGGCTGCACTTGCTCTTGGAGGTGAGAGAGAAACCACAACTAAGGAGCACTGCCGGAGCAGCAGACTGGAGGCAAGATTCAGAGTTCTGTTTCAGCGTCTGAGTCCCTGAGGAAGCGCCAGGACCTCATCTGCAACAGGAGACGACAGTCCTCGGAGCGCTGTGTGAGAAGAGGCGCTGAGGCTGAGCCCAGGGAACTGCGCCCTTGAGAGGCTGGACAGGGAGCCACGACCCGCCTCGGGGGCTGACAGGAGGCGGCCCGAGGAACCCCCAGAACGGGGTGTCAGCACGGAGAAGCATCGTGGTGGGGAGCAAGGGGCCACCACACTGAGAGCTGTCAAGAGGCTGCGCGAGGTGGCGACAGCACGCCCTGGGTTTGCCCGTTGGTGCGACGATGGAGAACACAGCCCGGCGGAGGGCAGGCTGGGCGCAAGCAGGCGACGAGTGACTGGAGACCAGCCACGGAGAGGACACGTGGGCACCACCTTCCCGAGCAGCTCTGCTGCTGAGGATTTTTAAACAAGGGCTTCTGAAGGAGGGGAGGGTGTTTATTTTCTGCCGCCAAAAGGACACACCCCGAAGCCCTGGGCACACACATCTGAGCGACCTGGGAGCAAAGGAGGGACCGCCGGGGCCGGAGCACGCGAAATGGCCGCCGACTCAAGTCCCTGAGAGGAGGGCGGGTCGATCCAGAGCTCGGGGGACAGCCCGGCCCGAGAGGAGGAGGGAGACGCAGCCCTGGCCTGGGGTGGCGCTCCGCCACTGCAGACTCGTCCTTGCTAAAGGCGAGTGGGCTCGGGGGCTGAGAGGCGGTGGGGTGGCGGTGGTGACGGCCGAGCGTGAGGACTGCAGACAGCAGGACGCGGAGCGGGAAGCGAGGCCACGGGGAGCGGAAGGGAGCGGCCACGGCCCGCTGGAGGCGGGGCAAGATCCACTCAGGTGGGGGTCTGTCCAGCTGGACGTGACAGGAGAGGTGCAGTGGAGAGCGGAGGGCACCTGGAAGTGGGTGATGACAGGGCTTCCCGGGGGTCCAGTGGGGAAGAATGCACCTGCCACTGGGGCGACACGGGTTCTATCTCTGGTCCAGGAAGATCCCACATGCCACAAAGCCACTAAGCCAGTGAGCCACAACTACTGAGGCCACGAGCTGCAACTAGTGAAGCCCGTGTACCCTGGAGCCGGTGCTCCCCAACAAGAGAAGCCACGGCAACAAGAAGCCCCCAGAGCACAACTACAAAAGGCAGAGCACAGCAAGGAAGACCCAGCTCAGTACTCCCCAAAAAGTGATAAACTGTTTAATTAAAAAGAGAGGTGATGTACTATGAAGTCTGGAATTTAAGCTAGAGAAGGGAGGGGAGAGGGAGGGAGGGCTCTCTGAGCAAGGGCACCACGGTAATCAGGGCTTGTCTCTTAAGTGGGGGGTACCATGGGCAGCTTGGGGGAGGAGCAGCAGGCAGTCACAGTTTCAAGGTGAACTGAGGGGCCGCAGCTGGTCTGAGGCCGAGGTCTGCAGGAAAGTGTGGACAGCATATACTCTAGGCCTTGCCTCCAGGAAGATGATAGCTTCGAGATGGGTCCCGTGGAAGGCAAGCTCCTCGGGGCAGGGATCTGTCTGGTTCACCCCCATTTTCCCCAGAGCCTAGTGTTCAATAAATATTGTTGACTACGAATGTCATTAAAGCATAATGAAGTCAAGGAAGCGCAGGAAAGGACTGCAGCTCCGGCAAGCACGACACGCGCTCCCCTACCCGAGGCACTGCGTCGTGGCCAGACCACAGCTGGGCCCAGGGAGAAAAGGCAGACGCTCCACACTGACTTCAGAAACGAGCCGGCCACCCGCGGGGCAGCCAAGCACCTGAGATGGTGGGCGGGGCCTCCAGGGCCGCTGACAAGGGCTCTGTCCACTGACCTTGGGCAGCTGCAGGCACCATCGGAGAGCTCTGGAGCTTATTTCAAAATAACTGCACTATGTCTTTCTTTAGATACCTCCATCTCTGCAAACCGCTTCCTGGTTTGCCTCTGGGTTCTTCACTCAGGTGAGCCACGCTCACACTTCCTGAGAGAGGCTTCCCCGAACCTCAGCACTGCGCTAGGGCTCCCACTCCGTGTCTCTTCTGGAACTCAGGGCTCAACTTTCTCTCCTTCCCAGCAAGATTCCCGGGGGCACCCTTACCACCTGCCATCCCCAAGTCCTGGCCTTGCTTGTGGCTCTGAAGGAGGAGGAAGGGGCCACCAGCCAAGGAACGAGAGCAGCCTCTGCAGGTGGATCAGGCCAGGAAGTCTCCCCGGAGCCCTGCCCAGGAAGACCCCCGTCAGACATCCGACATACAGAACCCAGACTGCACACCTGTGCTTTAAGCCATGAGGTTTGCAGTGATTTGCCACAGCAGCAAACCGAAAACTGATGCAGCCCCCTCGAGGCCCGTCAGGCCCAGCTCACACTGCTCCCTGGCTCTGCACCGTGCTGGCCGCCTGATCCTGCTCCGCCCAGGGCTTATCTCACCCCTTCTCCATCCGTCTCTCATCCCAGTGATCTCACCCCGTCTAACAGCTCTCCAATTTATGTCTCCAGACAGGACCTCGCTCGACTTCTAGACAGTGGCCTGCTGGGCACAGCCACTTCTGTGTCTGAGAGACATCCCGAATCGATACAGACTGAGAGCACTCCTGACGCCGCCCCTTCAGCCTCCCTGGCCTCGGGCACGAGCACTGGCGTCCACGCAGCAGCCGAGGCTGCAAACGAGGACTCTGGCACGACTCCTCCCCGCCAACACCAACCCCACGAGACCTGATACTCGCACCTCCAAAAGACGCCCCGCCCTCCCGTTTCCGTCACCTCTCACCAAGGTCGCCAATCACTGTAACAGCCTCCAGCTGGTCTCCCAGCTTCCCTGGCAGTCACAGAGCAGCCAGAGGACGGCTCCGCAAGTAAACCCCCACATGGCCCCCTCACTTCCCCAGTGACCTCAGGGTGCTCGTGAAATCCCAAGCGCTGGTGCCGACAAAGCACCTCAAGATCTAGCCCTGCCTCCTCTATCTTCAAGACGCCCACTCTGCTCCAGCCACTATGCTCTCTACACTGTTTCTTAACCCAAATGCGTCCCTGCCTCAGGGCACACGCACCGGCTCTTCGCTCAGACTAGAATATTCCCCCAGATCCTCACGCAGCCCTCCTTCATCACTTGGATCTCAGCTCAAATGCCTCTAAGAAAGGCCTTCCATACAACCCGCCCCAAGTGCTCACACCTCAGGACTCTGTTCTAATTTCCTCTGAGGACTCTATGAAATTCTTGCGTACTTACTTGCTCAGGCATTGTCTTCCCTTCTAAACTGTAAGCTCCATGACAACAGGACGCTTGTCCCCATCTAGGATCCTTAGCAACCTCAACCTGGCCCGGCATGTGTCAGCCCTCAGGAACCTGGCTGAGCGCGTGAAGGCATGAAGCACAACGGAACACAGACACGCGGTCAACAGACGCGATGCCTGATCACTGTCCAGCCCGAGACGCACGACGTTCAGCAGCAACGCCCGACTCGCACATGTGCAGTAAACGCACTGCGAGCTAGCGAGTAACAGAGTACACGCCCGTCGGTACAGAAAGTGCCTACAGAGACACACATCAGGGACTCAATGGTTTCTTCCTTCTGGCAGGCTTTGGGGTGACCTGGGCGCCTTTCGCCCTGGGCTGAACTGTGTGACATGGAGGTGCCCTCCCTGCCCCAGGCTACCTGTTCCCGTGGGAAGGGGTCCTTCTCAGAGCACAGCCCCACTGCCAGCCTCACCCACTCAACGCCAGACAAGGGTGGTGTGTCTGACGCTGGCGTCTCTGTCCCGCCTCCCACGACCAGGGAACCCCTCGCCTGCAGGAACCACACATGCTGCTCCTCTGCTCGTCTCCAGGCTTCGGGGGCCGCTCCCGTGGACCTGCTTGGCAACACCAGTGACTATCACTAATCTGGGATGGCGAACGCAGGGACCCTGTGTCGGCAGCCCACCTGGGTAGAGACCTAAACAGTATCTGCTCTTGGGCTCTCCACACAGTCACTCACTCCAACAGTCACTGAACACCCGCTAACGTGTCCCTAAGCGAGTAATAAACTCCTGGGATGCATCCGTGAGCAGAGCAGATGAAGATTCCTGTCCACCAGGACCTGACAGCCTAGCAGGGGCAGCCAGACAATACACAATAAAAAGAAGTAAATTATACTCTATATTAGATGATGATAAATGCTAATTCCAGAACATTTATGTCTCACTGTCCTCATTTATAAAATATAAAATACATAATCACCATGCAGCAGGTTCTCTGAATTGCTCTAGGAATAGACTGTTAAAAATTACTGGAAAATGCTTAAATATATAAAGTTTTGATTGATAATAATTAAAGCATTTAACAAAAATGATGCCTATAGAAAACGACAAGTGTTAGAAGCCTAAATTCTGCTCAACGGCACAAAAATAAAATAAAACTTTCGCACACACAGTAACAACTGTCTTCCAGTGCCTGGAAAGGAAAGCCTGTCATGGCAGAGTTTAACGACATGTCAGGGGAAATAGGCAATGACAACACTCTGACCTCGATTTCATAGACACTGCTTAATTTCTAGCTATTTTAAATGTATCCTTTCTCAGAAATGGGAAGCAGGTGGCACTGATCCCTTTCTTGCAATTCTTTCTGAACTTTTTTGAAAAGATATGTGCATTTCAGTGTTTTTCCCCCTTCTCTTTCTGGAAGAGCAGCCTTTTCTAAGTAAGAACCCCAGGTCCAATAGGAAAGCCTCCCTCCTGGCAGTTTCTCTGGCAGCTCCAGGCTCCTGCTCAGAGCACGAGGAGGGTGACCTCGAGACACTGTTCCTGACCTTCTGGGCTGGCCTGCCCCCTCCCTACAGCAATCTCCTCTGATACATTCTCTTTAAAAGAGAACTGTTTTGGGCACGAGCTACACAGAGAATCACGGTCTCTCTTCGGGGGCTCGGCTTCTTGAAAAACCCCTGGAGCTAATACACGGTTATATAAGATACACACAGTCTATCACTTTCCTAGACATCGGAGACGAACAAGCAAAATTTGAGATTTAAAACACAATGCTACTTACAGTAGGAAGTAGCACAAAAGGAATTAGGTATAAATCTAACAAACTAATTTACAAGAGCTGTAAGAGGAAACCTCTAAAACTCTGATGAATCAACTAAAACAACTGAATGAATGGAGAAACGGTCCATGTTCATGGATGGGAAGACTCGCTACTGTCAAGACGTCAGTTCTTCTCAACCTGATCTCTACATTTAACACAACCCTAATTAAACTCCCAGCAACACATTAATGATAACGTTTACAAGGAGAGGTGAAAGACCTAGAGCATCCAACTGCAAACCAAAAAAATCACAGGAAACCTGAAGATAGAATTAACACAAATAAATTTTAAAAGCTTTTCGGCAAATATATAAAGTTTTGATTGATAATAATTAAAGCATTTAACAAAAATGATGCCTATAGAAAACGACAAGTGTTAGAAGCCTAAATTCTGCTCAACGGCACAAAAATAAAATAAAACTTTCGCACACACAGTAACAACTGTCTTCCAGTGCCTGGAAAGGAAAGCCTGTCATGGCAGAGTTTAACGACATGTCAGGGGAAATAGGCAATGACAACACTCTGACCTCGATTTCATAGACACTGCTTAATTTCTAGCTATTTTAAATGTATCCTTTCTCAGAAATGGGAAGCAGGTGGCACTGATCCCTTTCTTGCAATTCTTTCTGAACTTTTTTGAAAAGATATGTGCATTTCAGTGTTTTTCCCCCTTCTCTTTCTGGAAGAGCAGCCTTTTCTAAGTAAGAACCCCAGGTCCAATAGGAAAGCCTCCCTCCTGGCAGTTTCTCTGGCAGCTCCAGGCTCCTGCTCAGAGCACGAGGAGGGTGACCTCGAGACACTGTTCCTGACCTTCTGGGCTGGCCTGCCCCCTCCCTACAGCAATCTCCTCTGATACATTCTCTTTAAAAGAGAACTGTTTTGGGCACGAGCTACACAGAGAATCACGGTCTCTTTTCGGGGCTCGGCTTCTTGAAAAACCCCTGGAGCTAATACACGGTTATATAAGATACACACAGTCTATCACTTTCCTAGACATCGGAGACGAACAAGCAAAATTTGAGATTTAAAACACAATGCTACTTACAGTAGGAAGTAGCACAAAAGGAATTAGGTATAAATCTAACAAACTAATTTACAAGAGCTGTAAGAGGAAACCTCTAAAACTCTGATGAATCAACTAAAACAACTGAATGAATGGAGAAACGGTCCATGTTCATGGATGGGAAGACTCGCTACTGTCAAGACGTCAGTTCTTCTCAACCTGATCTCTACATTTAACACAACCCTAATTAAACTCCCAGCAACACATTAATGATAACGTTTACAAGGAGAGGTGAAAGACCTAGAGCATCCAACTGAAAACCAAATGAGAACAACAAAATCACAGGCCCAACACTGTCCAACCTCAAAACTTCCTACAAAGTTACGTAATCAAGACAGAGTGTGGCTTCCCTGGCGGCTCAGTGACAGAGAACCCGCCTGCCCATGCAGGAAGCACAGGTTCGGGACGATCCCACACGCCTCGGGGCAGCTAAGCCGACGCATCACAACTACTGAGGCTGGGCTCTACAGCCCAGGAGCTGCGACTCCAGAGCCCGAGTGCTGCACCTACCGAAATCCAGGCTCTCTAGAGCTCTCTAGGGCCCGTGCTCCGAAACGAGAGAAGCCACCACAGGAAGAGGGTCACGCGCTACAGCCAAGAGCAGCCCCTGCCTGCCGCAACTAGACAAAGTCCCCAGCACAGCCCCAAATAAATAAAATTATTTAAAAAAAAGAAGACAGTATGGTACTCTCCAAAGAATGGACAAACAAATCAATGAAAGCGAACTGAAAGCCGAGATACAGACCCACATAAACATAGTCAATTGATCTTTGATGAATGACTGAAGGAAATACTGTGAAGAGAGAGTCTTTTCAGCACTTCCAGAGAGTGCTAGAACACCCAGACACCCACGTGCCAAAAAACAAGGATTCAGATACCAGTCTTACATTCTTCACAAAGACCTGACTCGCAGTGAATCACAGACCTCAGTATAAAATGCAAAACTATAAAACTCCTATTAGATAACACGGGAGAAACACTCGAAGACCTTGAGTACAGCATTGCAATGCCAAAGCGCAGTCCATGGAAGAACTCACTGATAAGCTGAACTTCATTAAAAAGCTCTCCCCTGTGGAAGACAATATAAAGAGAATGAGAAGACAAGTCAAAGACTGGGAGCAAATCCTTGCAACAAACACCTCTGATAAAGGACTGGTGGTCCAGGTACACAAACCCACTGTTAAAACTCAGCAACAGGATCTTAACAGACACTTGATCACAGAAGATAAACAGATGGCAAGTACGTAGATGAAACGATGCTCCACATCAGATGTCAGACTCAGTCCACAGTGAGATACCAGTGTGGAGCTACAAGAATAGCCCAACTCCAAGCAGGGACAACCCCCAGCACTGGTAAGGCTGGAGCAACAGGAACTCTCACTGCTGGTGGGCACACGAACGGGGCAGCCATGCTGGAAAGCAGCTTGGCAGCTCCTTACACAACCACAGTCTTACCAGACGATCCAGCAACTGCACTCCTTGGTATTTGCCCAAAGGAGCTGAAAACTTATGTCTATGCAAAATCCTGCACATGAATGTTTGTATCAGCTTTATTCAAAATTGCCAAAACCTAAAAGCAACCAAAATGTCCTTCAGGAAATGAATGGGTAAATGAACAGCAGTGCATCCAGACAATGGAGTGTTGCTGTCACCGTCAGTTGTTCAGTTGTGTCCAACTCTCTGCTACCCCGTGGACTGCAGCAAGCAGCATTACTGAGCTCTAAAAAGAATCGCGCTAGTAAGCCATAAAACTACGTGGAGGAACCGTAAGTGCATATTACCAAGTGAAAGAAGGCAATCTGAAAAGGCTAACATGTTTTATGACACCAACCACTATATGACATTCTAGAAGAGGCAAAACTATGGACACAGCAAAGAGCAGGGCAGCCGCCAGGGGTTGGGGGGCAGAGCGCAGCAAAACTAGCCCATATGAAATGACCATGATGGATGCGCATCACAAGCCTTTGTGCAAGCCCACAGCGAGTGCAAGACGAGTGAACCACATGGGACACGGGCTCTGGGTGGTAATGGTGCATCCTCCCGTGAGGGTGCTGACAAGCCAGGGAGGGTGTGCTCAGGAGGGGCAGGGCCCCGAAGGGAACTCTGCACCTTCCCCTCAGTTTTGCTGTGAGCCTTAAACTGCTTTAAAACCTACATCATAATAAAAAGCCTATAGCAAAAACTAGAAGGCATGGCCTCCCAGGTGGCACTGGTGGTAAAGAATCCTCCTGCCAATGCAGGAGATGCAGGCTTGACCCTGGGTCGGGAAGACCCCCTGGAGGAGGACCAGCAACCCATTCCAATACTCCTGCCTGGAGATTCCGTGGACGGAGGTGCTGGCGGGTCACAGTCCACCGGGCTGCACGGAGTCAGCCACACGGAAGCAATTAAACACGCACGCTCACCCCTGAGGCCGAGCCCCTCACGCACCTGCTCCCACCAACTCCGGCCTGGGTGGTTCTCCCTCCCAGCCAAGGTCAAGCTATTTTTCTGGTTTCCGAGACATAGGAACCTTTCCTTTTTTTCCCTCAGAAACTCCTTGGGAACCCAGTAAAAACCCAGTGCTGAATGGAAGGTCCTCAGAACTGCACCCTGGCTGTGCCCCAGTCGCCCCCCTGGAGGCACGCACACCTGCCTCACCACGCTCAGGAAATGAATGCCAAAACCTAAAAGCAACCAAAATGTCCTTCAGGAAATGAATGGGTAAATGAACAGCAGTGCATCCAGACAATGGAGTGTTGCTGTCACCGTCAGTTGTTCAGTTGTGTCCAACTCTCTGCTACCCCGTGGACTGCAGCAAGCAGCATTACTGAGCTCTAAAAAGAATCGCGCTAGTAAGCCATAAAACTACGTGGAGGAACCGTAAGTGCATATTACCAAGTGAAAGAAGGCAATCTGAAAAGGCTAACATGTTTTATGACACCAACCACTATATGACATTCTAGAAGAGGCAAAACTATGGACACAGCAAAGAGCAGGGCAGCCGCCAGGGGTTGGGGGGCAGAGCGCAGCAAAACTAGCCCATATGAAATGACCATGATGGATGCGCATCACAAGCCTTTGTGCAAGCCCACAGCGAGTGCAAGACGAGTGAACCACATGGGACACGGGCTCTGGGTGGTAATGGTGCATCCTCCCGTGAGGGTGCTGACAAGCCAGGGAGGGTGTGCTCAGGAGGGGCAGGGCCCCGAAGGGAACTCTGCACCTTCCCCTCAGTTTTGCTGTGAGCCTTAAACTGCTTTAAAACCTACATCATAATAAAAAGCCTATAGCAAAAACTAGAAGGCATGGCCTCCCAGGTGGCACTGGTGGTAAAGAATCCTCCTGCCAATGCAGGAGATGCAGGCTTGACCCTGGGTCGGGAAGACCCCCTGGAGGAGGACCAGCAACCCATTCCAATACTCCTGCCTGGAGATTCCGTGGACGGAGGTGCTGGCGGGTCACAGTCCACCGGGCTGCACGGAGTCAGCCACACGGAAGCAATTAAACACGCACGCTCACCCCTGAGGCCGAGCCCCTCACGCACCTGCTCCCACCAACTCCGGCCTGGGTGGTTCTCCCTCCCAGCCAAGGTCAAGCTATTTTTCTGGTTTCCGAGACATAGGAACCTTTCCTTTTTTTCCCTCAGAAACTCCTTGGGAACCCAGTAAAAACCCAGTGCTGAATGGAAGGTCCTCAGAACTGCACCCTGGCTGTGCCCCAGTCGCCCCCCTGGAGGCACGCACACCTGCCTCACCACGCTCAGTTCCCAAAGGGAGCTCCTCCCACCTTCTCCATTTCTCCCCAAAGGGAAACTGCAGGTGCCTTCATCGTTACATTGATTTCAGCTGTACACCCTCCACCAAGCCGGAGAACACTCAGCCACTGCAGCACGTGAGAAAGCTTCACGAAAACCACACGTCCTGCCCCTAAACCCTGCCCACCAGAGAAAACCCTCTCGCAAACATATCGTCCATCAGGCTCACTGCCCGTCTGTTTTCTCACCATCTAGAAAGAGTTCTTTTTGTGCCTTCTCTCTTGTTTTCCTCCATCGTTTTTAAAAGCATTAAAACTAGAGGCTTCCCTGGTGACTCCATGGTAAAGAATCCATCTGCCAATGCAGAAGATACAGGTTCAGTCCCTGAGACAGGAAGATCTCACATGTTGCAGACCAACTAAACCCACGTGCCGCAAGTACTGAGCCTGTAGCTCAAGAGCCCAAGAACTGTCACTAACGACGCAAGACCGCACACCTAGAGCTCACGCTCCACAGCAGAAACAGCCACCGCAGTGAGGAGCCCTTCCACCGACACCAGAGCGCAGCCCCATTCGCGGCAAAAGGCCTGCGCAGCAATGAAGATTCATTCAGTTCAGTCGCTCGATCGTGTCCGACTCTTTGTGACCCCACGGACTGCAGCACGCCAGGCTTCCCTGCCCTTGACCATGTCCCAGAGCTTGCTCAAACTCATGTCTATTGAGTTGGTGAAGACTAAGCACAGTCAAAAATAAAAATAAATAAAAGCATTAACACTAGAAAACGGGGTTGTTTTTTTTAGGAACATCTTTTAAAATTTCCAACACAATTTCATAATCACCAAGATATCAGGACTTATCCTTGGGCGCACTTGGGAGGCAGTATGAAAAAGCCTGAAAGGTGGCAGACAGGGAGGGAGGTAAGCAGGGCGGTGCCGTCGACGTCAGGCTCCGCCGCTTTCAGCCCGCCCGACCCGAGACGGAAGGAGTGAACAGGTGGAGATGACCCTCCGTGCACCCTCTTCCAAGAAGAACCCAGACTATGCCTCCACGTACCCTCATCACTGCCACCTGCACTTAAACAGGACTCCCTGTTATTACTTTAGACAAATGCCCCCAAACTAATTGCGCGCCCTGACTTCTGGGCACCAGAGACGTGAGAACAAGACTCTAAAAGCACAGCTGCGTCCCAGGCAGCCAGAGCCCACGGCAGGGGTCGAGGAGCAGCAAAGCGGAGAGAAAGGCAGCAAGTTCATCAGAAGACACGTCCAGGAGGCAGGGGCCTCGCCTTGGTGGCTTTCACACAGGCACACGCACTCCCAGGCCCCACCCTGGACCTACCGGAGCAGAAACGCTGGGGTGGGGCCCAGAGGCCTGGTTCTAACGAGCCCTCCAGGTAACTGTGCCACCAGCTCAGCTTCAAAGTCCCTAAGCTAAAGAATGCCAACCGTCCCTTTTCTGTCTCGGCCGGCATTTCAGCGGGGCTTGGCTTCTCCACGCAGGAGTCACCACCACCAGTGTCCCCACCCCTGCTGACAACAGCGGGGGCTTTGAAGAGTCCCCAGAGCAACCAGTTTTAATGTAACTGAAAACTACTGGAGCCCTCTCCACCCAGCTTAACAACAGTGAGTCCAAAATGCATCCTCACATGTATTTGAACGCTTTAAAACACACTCTCAGGAGACAGCGCTGTATGTTAAGACCCGGGCAAGAGTGCAATCTGTTCTCATCTCCACTTCGGGCAGCACTGGACGCTGTAAAACCCTGAAGAGCCCTGAACAGAGGCTACCTGCCCCGAAGGGTGCCAACTCTGCCAAGGCCAGAGGGACAGAAGCCCCCAGCTGCTGGGGACTGGGAGGGTGGGATTAGACGGTGGTGGGCAGCACTGCAGACCACTGAATGGTACACCTGAAACATAAGGATACGTGGAAGAGAGATTCAGAATTTAAAAAGTAAGTAAACTCCCAAGCAGGCAACAGTTCTCGAGCCTCCAGAACAGGAGACCCGAGCTTCCGACCAACTTTCCCAGGTGTCAGAGCACAGTCTCACCCACCATCAAGGACAGAGAAGCAGCCTGCAGGTGCCTTACCTAACCCTAGCTGACTCCCGAGCCTCCAGAAAACAGGAGACCCGAGCTCGACCACTGCACCTAGAGCCACCTGCACTTAAACAGGACTCCCTGTTATTACTTTAGACAAATGCCCCCAAACTAATTGCGCGCCCTGACTTCTGGGCACCAGAGACGTGAGAACAAGACTCTAAAAGCACAGCTGCGTCCCAGGCAGCCAGAGCCCACGGCAGGGGTCGAGGAGCAGCAAAGCGGAGAGAAAGGCAGCAAGTTCATCAGAAGACACGTCCAGGAGGCAGGGGCCTCGCCTTGGTGGCTTTCACACAGGCACACGCACTCCCAGGCCCCACCCTGGACCTACCGGAGCAGAAACGCTGGGGTGGGGCCCAGAGGCCTGGTTCTAACGAGCCCTCCAGGTAACTGTGCCACCAGCTCAGCTTCAAAGTCCCTAAGCTAAAGAATGCCAACCGTCCCTTTTCTGTCTCGGCCGGCATTTCAGCGGGGCTTGGCTTCTCCACGCAGGAGTCACCACCACCAGTGTCCCCACCCCTGCTGACAACAGCGGGGGCTTTGAAGAGTCCCCAGAGCAACCAGTTTTAATGTAACTGAAAACTACTGGAGCCCTCTCCACCCAGCTTAACAACAGTGAGTCCAAAATGCATCCTCACATGTATTTGAACGCTTTAAAACACACTCTCAGGAGACAGCGCTGTATGTTAAGACCCGGGCAAGAGTGCAATCTGTTCTCATCTCCACTTCGGGCAGCACTGGACGCTGTAAAACCCTGAAGAGCCCTGAACAGAGGCTACCTGCCCCGAAGGGTGCCAACTCTGCCAAGGCCAGAGGGACAGAAGCCCCCAGCTGCTGGGGACTGGGAGGGTGGGATTAGACGGTGGTGGGCAGCACTGCAGACCACTGAATGGTACACCTGAAACATAAGGATACGTGGAAGAGAGATTCAGAATTTAAAAAGTAAGTAAACTCCCAAGCAGGCAACAGTTCTCGAGCCTCCAGAACAGGAGACCCGAGCTTCCGACCAACTTTCCCAGGTGTCAGAGCACAGTCTCACCCACCATCAAGGACAGAGAAGCAGCCTCGCAGGTGCCTTACCTAACCCTAGCTGACTGGCAGCAGAGCCCAGACTAGGACCTGTTCCTGCCTGGGCAGTTCCGCATCCTTTCCAAAACACCAGTGAGCCTTGGGCTCAGTAAGAAAGTTCTCATTTCACACCTAATTCATAATCTGAAAAAGTAAAACCTACAATAAAGACATTCCAGCACACAACCTCATTGCTCAAGTCTATGATTTGTAATTGCAGCCACAGGGTACCCAGTGGTGTCATTTAAGTTATTCTTGGACTAATGAGAAAAACCAGAAGTGAACCTAAGACTAAATGATACATTTGAGTCAAGGCCTAACAACAGGCTGAGAGAAACGCTTGCTGAGCAAAGCCCAGCTCGTGAACGGTACAGGGGGGAGGGCCGGACGGTGGCGGGGCACCCAGCAGAGCCACAGCCAAACTCAAAAGAACCTGCCTGCCTGATGAAAGAAATAGAAGAAGACATAACAGATGGAAAGACATAACTTGTTTGTGGATTGGAAGAATCAACACTGTTAAAATGACCATACTACCCAAGGCAATCTACAGATTCAATGCAATCCCTATCAAATTACCAATGGCATTTTTCACAGATCTAGAAGAAAAAGTCTCAAAATTTGTATGGAGACACAAAAGACCCCGAATAGCCAAAGCAATCTTGAAAAAGAAAAATGGAGCTGGAGGAATCAGGCTCCCTCACTTCAGACTACACTACAGAGCTACAGTCATCAAGACAGTGTGGTACCGGCACAAAAACAGAAATACAGACCAATGGAACAGGACTGAAAACCCAGAGGTAAGCCCGTGCACCTATAGCCAATTAACCTATGACAAAGGAGGCAAGACCACACGATGTTGGAAAGACAGCCTCTTCGACAAACGGTGCTGGGAAAACTGGACAGCCACATGTAAAAGAACGAAATGAGATCATTCATTAACTCCATACAGAAAAATAAGCTCAAAATGGATTAGAGACCTATATGTTAGACCAGACAAAATAAAACTCTGAGAGGAAAACATAGGCAGAACACTCTGACATAAATCACAGCAAGATCTTTTTAAATCCACCACCCAGAACAATGGACATAAAAGGAAAAATAAACAAATGGGACCTACTTAAACTCAAAAAGCTTTTGTACGGCAAACAAAACAATTAATCAAACAAAAAGACAATCCACAGACTGGGAGGAAATATTTGCAAATGATGTGACTGATAAGGAATTATGACACTCAATAGCATCAAAACAAAAGAACCCTCTAAAAGTGGGCAGAAAACCTGAACAGACATTTTTCTAAAGAGGATATGCAGATGGCCAACAGGCACATGAAAAGATGTGCAAAATCTCTAGTTATTAGAGAAATGCACATTAAAACCTCAATGTGATACCACCTCACACCAAGTCAGAGCGGCAAACATTTCACCAACAGCAAACGCTGGAGAGGGTGTGGCGATAAGGGACCCCTCCCGCACTGCTGGTGGGAATGGGAACTGGCACAGCCACTAGGGAGAAATGTGTAGCCGCTCCTTAAAAAAACAAACACAGAGTGACCACAGGACCCTGCAATCCCGCTCCCGGGCGTATGTTCAGAGAAAAGCACGGCCCAAAGGGAGGTGTGCTCCCCAATGTTCACCACACGGAAACCACCTGAAAGGCCATCAATAGTGGAATGGATAAAGATGTGGTACACAATGGAGTATCACTCCGCCATTAAAGAGAATGAAATAAGGCCATCTGCAGCAACATGGATGGACCTCGAGACCGTCACACTGAGTGAAGTAAGTCAGACAGAGGAGAAATATCATAACATCCCTTTTATGTGGCTTCTAAAAAGAAAGGATGCAAATGAACTTATTCACAAAACAGAAAGAGACTCACAAACTTAGAAAATGAACTTATGGTTGTAGTGGGGAGGGGAGGCTTGGGGACTTTGGGAAAATCATGTACACACTACCATGTTTGAAATGGATAACCAACAAAAACCTATTGTATAGCAAAAAAAAAAAAGATTTGCTCTTAAACAAACAAAAACAAGAGCCTGCCTGGCGAGAGGGAGTGAGGGGGAGAATGGCTGCATGGATGTGCAGAGCTGAGTCTCTTCGCTGTTCAACTAAAACTACCACAATCCTGTTAACTGGCTACACCCCAGTACAAAATTAAGAGTTTAAAATGAAAAAAATTAAAATAAAAGAATCTGCCTGAGAACAGTCAAGATTATATTCATGTTGCAAGAGACAATGTAGTTTTGGCAAAACATCACCTACCACATTTACCTGATGCGAACATAAATTTTATTAGTTTTGTGGTTTCTTTTAAAGTATTGTATATATCTATTTGAGTTTGATGTTCACAGAAGAACTCTAAGAATTAAAAAAATTTTTGTGTGTTTTTCCATATTTCTTTCATTCAACAAGGATTTATTGAACACAAAGTATGGGCCAAATATTCTTCCAAGTGCCACATGCTAATAATACAGTAAAAGAGCTTGGGTCAGACTGCACTGGGTCAACAGGCACATGAAAAGATGTGCAAAATCTCTAGTTATTAGAGAAATGCACATTAAAACCTCAATGTGATACCACCTCACACCAAGTCAGAGCGGCAAACATTTCACCAACAGCAAACGCTGGAGAGGGTGTGGCGATAAGGGACCCCTCCCGCACTGCTGGTGGGAATGGGAACTGGCACAGCCACTAGGGAGAAATGTGTAGCCGCTCCTTAAAAAAACAAACACAGAGTGACCACAGGACCCTGCAATCCCGCTCCCGGGCGTATGTTCAGAGAAAAGCACGGCCCAAAGGGAGGTGTGCTCCCCAATGTTCACCACACGGAAACCACCTGAAAGGCCATCAATAGTGGAATGGATAAAGATGTGGTACACAATGGAGTATCACTCCGCCATTAAAGAGAATGAAATAAGGCCATCTGCAGCAACATGGATGGACCTCGAGACCGTCACACTGAGTGAAGTAAGTCAGACAGAGGAGAAATATCATAACATCCCTTTTATGTGGCTTCTAAAAAGAAAGGATGCAAATGAACTTATTCACAAAACAGAAAGAGACTCACAAACTTAGAAAATGAACTTATGGTTGTAGTGGGGAGGGGAGGCTTGGGGACTTTGGGAAAATCATGTACACACTACCATGTTTGAAATGGATAACCAACAAAAACCTATTGTATAGCAAAAAAAAAAAAGATTTGCTCTTAAACAAACAAAAACAAGAGCCTGCCTGGCGCAGAGGGAGTGAGGGGGAGAATGGCTGCATGGATGTGCAGAGCTGAGTCTCTTCGCTGTTCAACTAAAACTACCACAATCCTGTTAACTGGCTACACCCCAGTACAAAATTAAGAGTTTAAAATGAAAAAAATTAAAATAAAAGAATCTGCCTGAGAACAGTCAAGATTATATTCATGTTGCAAGAGACAATGTAGTTTTGGCAAAACATCACCTACCACATTTACCTGATGCGAACATAAATTTTATTAGTTTTGTGGTTTCTTTTAAAGTATTGTATATATCTATTTGAGTTTGATGTTCACAGAAGAACTCTAAGAATTAAAAAAATTTTTGTGTGTTTTTCCATATTTCTTTCATTCAACAAGGATTTATTGAACACAAAGTATGGGCCAAATATTCTTCCAAGTGCCACATGCTAAAGTAATACAGTAAAAAGAGCTTGGGTCAGACTGCACTGGGTCTACAGAAATGTCCTTCCTTTAAATGAAAATGTCTTTAACATCTTGCTCAGACTCACAAACGTCCGGGACCTGCCACAGGTGAGGCGTGCCCCTCTTGCCGCCCCCTGGAGCCACGGCCACCGGCCCAACCCCCGCCTGTCTCCCCTCACTGATGGAGGGGCGCCCGGCACTTCCATGCCCCCGCGACCACCTCTGCTACCACCAACGCTGAAGGGACTGACACAGGCTGCCCGATGAACAGGCCTCGGCTCCCAGGACCCCGGAACCGATCCATTTACTTCCCACCACACGGAGGCACCATGGCTAACTCAACTGCTGCACAGTGATCACGTTTCACTTCCCATGTGGAACCACACACTGTGCCAAAAACCAGAGGCCGTCGCCCTGAGAACCTGGAGCCCTGTGCTGTGGGTCACACGTGCACTCGTGCACGCGAGCTCAGTCACGGCCGACTCTGCGACCCCATGGACTGCAGCCCACCAGCCTCCTCTGTCGGCTTAACCACAAAAGCCCTGCTTGGCCACAGAGAATGACCTGGGACCAGTCAAACCCTCAACACCGGCAAAATGTCTCACTCGGCTTTATAATCAGAGTATAAAAATGGTCTTCAGTTTAGTGTACATCTTGAAAATTTGAAGAGTCTTACATGATCTCCAAAAACTGTGGATCTAGGCTTCAGAAAGGTAACATGCAAGTACACGAGCAGCTGATGCAGAGCCAACGCACTGGAAGAGACCCCGAGCTGGGAAAGCCGGAGGGCCGGAGGGGAGGGGCGGCAGAGGGTGAGGGTGGATGCCTTCGTCAAAACAACAGACATGAATCTGAGCGGCTCAGGGAGGCGGTGAAGGGCAGGGAAGCTGGCATGCTGCAGCCCACGGGGCTGCAAAGAGCTGGAGACAACTTAGCCACTGAACCACCAGTACGCGAGTAAAACCAATCCATGAAAAACCTGCAGCCCTAAATCTACAACGTCACATGTTATACAGACAAAAACTTTAAATATAAAAATACTCAAGAACAGATGCCTATACAAAAAATGATTTTAAAAAGTTTTAAAGTAAGGTGTTCTTGTTAAAATAATGGAAATGAGGGCTTCCCCGGTGGTCCAGTGGGTAGAGAGTCCACCTCGCAGGGCAAGAGGCACCGGTTTGAGCCCTGGCCCAGGAAGATCCCACATGCCGCAGAGCGGCTGGACCGGTGTGTCCAATTAGGAGCCAGTGCTCTGGAGCGCATGCGCCCAGAGTGGGAGCGGCCACTGCAACTGGAGGCCCACACAGGCCGGAGAATAAAGATGGATGAAAACAAATGATGACTTAGAGGCAAAACAAAATAACTGAAATGAAATACAATTTAATAATTTATGCCAAACCCCGGAACCGATCCATTTACTTCCCACCACACGGAGGCACCATGGCTAACTCAACTGCTGCACAGTGATCACGTTTCACTTCCCATGTGGAACCACACACTGTGCCAAAAACCAGAGGCCGTCGCCCTGAGAACCTGGAGCCCTGTGCTGTGGGTCACACGTGCACTCGTGCACGCGAGCTCAGTCACGGCCGACTCTGCGACCCCATGGACTGCAGCCCACCAGCCTCCTCTGTCGGCTTAACCACAAAAGCCCTGCTTGGCCACAGAGAATGACCTGGGACCAGTCAAACCCTCAACACCGGCAAAATGTCTCACTCGGCTTTATAATCAGAGTATAAAAATGGTCTTCAGTTTAGTGTACATCTTGAAAATTTGAAGAGTCTTACATGATCTCCAAAAACTGTGGATCTAGGCTTCAGAAAGGTAACATGCAAGTACACGAGCAGCTGATGCAGAGCCAACGCACTGGAAGAGACCCCGAGCTGGGAAAGCCGGAGGGCCGGAGGGGAGGGGCGGCAGAGGGTGAGGGTGGATGCCTTCGTCAAAACAACAGACATGAATCTGAGCGGCTCAGGGAGGCGGTGAAGGGCAGGGAAGCTGGCATGCTGCAGCCCACGGGGCTGCAAAGAGCTGGAGACAACTTAGCCACTGAACCACCAGTACGCGAGTAAAACCAATCCATGAAAAACCTGCAGCCCTAAATCTACAACGTCACATGTTATACAGACAAAAACTTTAAATATAAAAATACTCAAGAACAGATGCCTATACAAAAAATGATTTTAAAAAGTTTTAAAGTAAGGTGTTCTTGTTAAAATAATGGAAATGAGGGCTTCCCCGGTGGTCCAGTGGGTAGAGAGTCCACCTCGCAGGGCAAGAGGCACCGGTTTGAGCCCTGGCCCAGGAAGATCCCACATGCCGCAGAGCGGCTGGACCGGTGTGTCCAATTAGGAGCCAGTGCTCTGGAGCGCATGCGCCCAGAGTGGGAGCGGCCACTGCAACTGGAGGCCCACACAGGCCGGAGAATAAAGATGGATGAAAACAAATGATGACTTAGAGGCAAAAACAAAATAACTGAAATGAAATACAATTTAATAATTTTCATAGTCATGAAGTCCATGACTTCATGGCTTTATACTCTTACCTGAATATAAAAAGTTGGGGGAGGGGAGTGTTCGGGATTTACCGGCTAACGCTCTCCCTATAGAAAGCACTACACCCGAGGGTTTTCTTCTGCAGCCTCTCTGGAATGGCTGAGACTGTATCAGTCTGTGTGCGTGCTACTCCCTACACGGGCATTTTTACCACTAAAAAATGCATTTAATATGGAAATCTCTGAAGCCCCCACCACAAACCTTTGCTGCAAGTTCCTTAAGACCAATACAAACTGGAATTCGTTTTTGTTTGCTTACTCTGGAGAAACTCTGTGTTAAAGAAAAAGCAAACAAAAGAAAGAGCATTCATAGTTCAAAAATAGCAGCACACAAAAATGATCTGAACATAGTTAAGGAGAACAGTTTCATTATAGAAGGTTCATGATGCTGCATTAGCTCAGCTCTGGAAGAATGCCACTGGAAATCTCCAGATCCAGCGAGGGGCGGGGGGTGTGCAGTAGTTATCGCTTAAGTCAAACAGCTAATTAATGACTCAACAGAAGAAATTTCAGTCTGGACAACATACATGGAGTACTAACTGTGTAATTAAGAAGAAGTCATTTGTGCATCAGAAAGCTGCATTAGCATAATTATTTCTGGCTCTGGGCCTTAAAAATATCAATATTAACTTAAAATGCAGGAACCCCGTGATAGCTCACCTAACTATGTGAATAACAAACTCATCGGGAAATAAGAGCTGGTCCTCTAACAAATGTGCTCTGTGCTGATGAATACATTCTCTCTCTCCTGCCCAAGATGTAAAAATCAAGCCTATTCACCCTCCAGTAATGCACAGCTATGAAATTTCTATTTTTAGCATCTTTTTTCCTTATCTAGAACTCACATATTAGTATTTATTATTAAGAATTAAAACCCCTTCCCTAAAAGGATTTGCTACCTTTTTTAAGGGTTTTCTACTTTTTAAAAAAACTCTCAGACAAAAAACACATTAAGTTTGTGTGTAATACCAGAAAATGAAAAAAGCAGCAAATGAATAAAACAGAAGGACTCAACAGAAGTCTCTAAACAGAGCAGATCTTGGGAGAATCTTATTTGAAACTATTCTTGGGACAGAACTGGAGAACATGTGGGCTCCAAAATCAGGCAACGGGCTTGGACTCCCAACGCCTCCACCTCAGGTACTTTATTTAACAACTCTGTGGCTCAAGTCTCCTAATCTATCACATAAGAATAGTCACGAAACCTACCTACAGGATTAGCTCCCAAAAGCAGGGCTCACACACGTAAAAAGCGCTGACAGAATTATCATCCTTATCACCGCCATCACCACCTCTTGGAACTCCAACACGAGTTTGGGCGTGCAAGTTCCTTAAGACTGTTGCTTGTTTGCTTACTCTGGAGAAACTCTGTGTTAAAGAAAAAGCAAACAAAAGAAAGAGCATTCATAGTTCAAAAATAGCAGCACACAAAAATGATCTGAACATAGTTAAGGAGAACAGTTTCATTATAGAAGGTTCATGATGCTGCATTAGCTCAGCTCTGGAAGAATGCCACTGGAAATCTCCAGATCCAGCGAGGGGCGGGGGGTGTGCAGTAGTTATCGCTTAAGTCAAACAGCTAATTAATGACTCAACAGAAGAAATTTCAGTCTGGACAACATACATGGAGTACTAACTGTGTAATTAAGAAGAAGTCATTTGTGCATCAGAAAGCTGCATTAGCATAATTATTTCTGGCTCTGGGCCTTAAAAATATCAATATTAACTTAAAATGCAGGAACCCCGTGATAGCTCACCTAACTATGTGAATAACAAACTCATCGGGAAATAAGAGCTGGTCCTCTAACAAATGTGCTCTGTGCTGATGAATACATTCTCTCTCTCCTGCCCAAGATGTAAAAATCAAGCCTATTCACCCTCCAGTAATGCACAGCTATGAAATTTCTATTTTTAGCATCTTTTTTCCTTATCTAGAACTCACATATTAGTATTTATTATTAAGAATTAAAACCCCTTCCCTAAAAGGATTTGCTACCTTTTTTAAGGGTTTTCTACTTTTTAAAAAAACTCTCAGACAAAAAACACATTAAGTTTGTGTGTAATACCAGAAAATGAAAAAAGCAGCAAATGAATAAAACAGAAGGACTCAACAGAAGTCTCTAAACAGAGCAGATCTTGGGAGAATCTTATTTGAAACTATTCTTGGGACAGAACTGGAGAACATGTGGGCTCCAAAATCAGGCAACGGGCTTGGACTCCCAACGCCTCCACCTCAGGTACTTTATTTAACAACTCTGTGGCTCAAGTCTCCTAATCTATCACATAAGAATAGTCACGAAACCTACCTACAGGATTAGTCCAAAGAGTCAATGCGATTTTTCGCGGGAAGAAGTCAGCAGTGCCTGGCACACAGTACGTGTTCAACAAACAGCAGCTGACAGAATTATCATCCTTATCACCGCCATCACCACCTCTTGGGGAAAGAGTGTTCACGGCTGAGAAAGCATAGGCTAAATTTGATTTGTTTTTAGATACATTTATTCTGCAACTGCAAACAGCTTCAAGAAGAGTGGGAGAGTTTACCTAATCCAGTGAGTGAGAAAAGGCTGCAAATGCTGAAGGAGGCCCGCCATCTCTCTTATTCCTAAGCATCTTCCTTTTCAGTGACTTTCAGCGTTACCAAATTTGTATGTGAACCCACAATACTAAGTTTACATTAACTCTCTTCAACCCAAAACTAAATTACAGAATGGATCTGCCAAGTACACTAACGTGGTTAAGGGTTATGGGTCTTTGATTAAAAGCCTGGAAGGCACACAACAGAATGAATGAATGTTCTATGAATTAATCAACATGTAGAAGAAATGAAGCTCAGCCAGAGATGGGCCCTATCAGGTGTACTGTCTCGAGCCTTTTCTACCAGAACGCCCTCATCTATAAAAGGAAACGTGCCGTATGTGAGCAGATCCGATCTTGCTCTCCCTCTCTCTCGAGACGCACACACACCAAACACAAGGTGGGTTTTCTCCAGCAACCACAAGTGTGACGACATGGATCTGAGGAAGGGTATCTCTCAGAAGGTCAGGGAAGCCAAATTCAACCCAGGAACTCAACTGTGCACACCCAGCAGAGAGCGAAACCACAGGTGACAGAGAGAGACAGCGGGCATCTCGTCCAGGCAGCCTGGCCGCGCACCTCCCTGGTGAACAGGTGCTGTGCGGAGAGTGAGATGGAGACACGCGTCGGCTGTGTCCACAACTGACCCGTGCCTCATGCCCCGCCCAGTGCCCAGCGCCCAGTCCCAGCCACGTGGGAGCGGCAGGAACGCGTGTGTGCGCAGCGCAGCGCCGAAGCACCAGCCGCCTCCCTCGCCGGCTACCCCAGCCCAGAGGGCCGCCACTCCCCGAGCGACTGGAGAGACTCAGGCTGCCTGACCGTGAGCCCCCCTACTGGGGAACCGGTCCCCTTCAGGTCTCAGTGGGGACATTAAGGACAGCAGGCTGAAGGACCAACTAATTGTTCAGTGTCTATTAGGATACAGGCGGTTAAAAAAAGAAAAACAGACAGGAAAGCATCGCCAGAAGTAACGACTGCTGTCACTTTAAGATAAGATGCCTCTAGCTCTCCTAAAGCCAAACATCCACTGGAAGAAAAGCCAAAAGCCTCCACCCAGAAGTGCAGGCCAACCCTGGCATTCCGTTCTGCCGTAGGCATTTCGGTGGGTGTGGAGCTGACGGATCAGTGGAAGCACCCCGGACGGCACGGCAGGGAGAGGCGTGCACCGCGGCCCCGCCAGCCGAGGCCCCTCGTTTCCCGCAGTGGCGACAGCCCCAGGCTCCCGGCCCGGCCTCACAGCGCGCGCTCGGAGCCGTGCCCGCCGCCACACCGGGACCTAGACCACGGTCTCCAGGGCTACGTGAATCAAGGCTCTAGGAACGAAACTCGTCAGGGCCTCTTACGTGCCTCTTAATCTTGTCCTCCACAAAAGTTCCTTACTGGGTTTCTATAATGTATCTAAAGTATCAGCCCAGTGGAACAAGTCAATCGTGTAGAGGTAAACAAATCTATGAAAGTTGAAGCCTGTGTTCGCAAGTTCCAAAAATGTTCTGAAACCACTGATGTAAACAATCTACCAACTACACTTCTGACACGGTTCCCTCCAGCTTCACAAGACTCTTAAGATCACTAATTTTAATTCACTCAACAATTACTGGTTTCAACTATAATTCCAAGTCAAAGTTAAAATAAATCGCCAATTACATAAAAATATAAAATTGAAAAAAACATATGTTTTGCTACATTTATAAATAAACTGAAACTGATGTATAACATAATATCAAATCGTGTTTCAGGGATTACTAAGGAACATACTTAGTTTTTCACTATTTCATGACCTAGTTTTGACTCAGTGAATGGCTCCCAAATTGTTTTATTTTGCTAACAGAGTAACGATCTATGATTAATTTTCAACACATGTAGTTTGTTTTCACGTTTTAAATGTCTGAAACAATTAACAGATGACTGATTAAAACAACAGGCCTCTAAACTAACTGTTTGTAAAGATATCTTGTCTAAAGGGGGCAAATATAATTTATGCAAATAAAGAAAATATACATACCTTAAAAGAAGTTTAAAATCAGCTGAGACAAAACTATGAGGTTCTACTGAGTATTTGAATCTATAAACTAGGATAAATGAAGAGACTTTCATGTAACCTCTTAACTCAAAACAAAAGCGATCTAGGAAGCCAAACATCCACTGGAAGAAAAGCCAAAAGCCTCCACCCAGAAGTGCAGGCCAACCCTGGCATTCCGTTCTGCCGTAGGCATTTCGGTGGGTGTGGAGCTGACGGATCAGTGGAAGCACCCCGGACGGCACGGCAGGGAGAGGCGTGCACCGCGGCCCCGCCAGCCGAGGCCCCTCGTTTCCCGCAGTGGCGACAGCCCCAGGCTCCCGGCCCGGCCTCACAGCGCGCGCTCGGAGCCGTGCCCGCCGCCACACCGGGACCTAGACCACGGTCTCCAGGGCTACGTGAATCAAGGCTCTAGGAACGAAACTCGTCAGGGCCTCTTACGTGCCTCTTAATCTTGTCCTCCACAAAAGTTCCTTACTGGGTTTCTATAATGTATCTAAAGTATCAGCCCAGTGGAACAAGTCAATCGTGTAGAGGTAAACAAATCTATGAAAGTTGAAGCCTGTGTTCGCAAGTTCCAAAAATGTTCTGAAACCACTGATGTAAACAATCTACCAACTACACTTCTGACACGGTTCCCTCCAGCTTCACAAGACTCTTAAGATCACTAATTTTAATTCACTCAACAATTACTGGTTTCAACTATAATTCCAAGTCAAAGTTAAAATAAATCGCCAATTACATAAAAATATAAAATTGAAAAAATCATATGTTTTGCTACATTTATAAATAAACTGAAACTGATGTATAACATAATATCAAATCGTGTTTCAGGGATTACTAAGGAACATACTTAGTTTTTCACTATTTCATGACCTAGTTTTGACTCAGTGAATGGCTCCCAAATTGTTTTATTTTGCTAACAGAGTAACGATCTATGATTAATTTTCAACACATGTAGTTTGTTTTCACGTTTTAAATGTCTGAAACAATTAACAGATGACTGATTAAAACAACAGGCCTCTAAACTAACTGTTTGTAAAGATATCTTGTCTAAAGGGGGCAAATATAATTTATGCAAATAAAGAAAATATACATACCTTAAAAGAAGTTTAAAATCAGCTGAGACAAAACTATGAGGTTCTACTGAGTATTTGAATCTATAAACTAGGATAAATGAAGAGACTTTCATGTAACCTCTTAACTCAAAACAAAAGCGATCTAGGTCAAGAATTTGAGCAAAACAATTTTTTAAAGATAAATATAAACAGGCAGCACTATTTTCTTTTTGTATCTTACTAAAACAGAGCGCCCAATACAGGGTAGGGTGTCATATTTATGACCTGGACGTAATGCTGAGCCAGCAACACAAACTGATTTAGACCAACTTTGCAAAACAAATAACCCCAGCTATTTGAATTAAAAAAACAATTCCCAGCTTGATGGTCACAGACCTGCATCTCGTCACCGCATGAAATGAGAATTACCCTCAACTGCAACAGCTTTCAAAATAAAAAAAGATGACAAAGCAATGTACCCCTAATATTAAGACTTCCAGATTAAGATTTACAAAAAGAAAAGAAAAAGAAACATCATCAAAGAAGATAAACTCTGATTCACTCTACTTCATCAACCTTCTAGCTGGGTATCAAATAAACCACCTCCTAGTCAGCCTTCATTCTTCACACAAATGCCTTTCATTAAGATAAACCAGTTAACTCTCCATGCAAGCTTGCTTTACCAGAGAGGATGAGAGTCATGTGCTAACAAGAAGCCTCCCTTCTCAATCCTACATAAACTGCATATTGTCAAGACACGGCACAGTCTATGGAACACTGGGGCTGTGCCTTAATCAATTCACGATGAGAACTAAGCTTTAGGAGATGCAGACAGAGTCCACCACCCAATGCAGGAAACGCAAAGACAGAAATTCATGCTATCTTAGTAAGCAGCGTGCACATCTGAATTATTAACGAAGCGAACTAAAGTTTTTCACTATTTCATGACCTAGTTTTGACTCAGTGAATGGCTCCCAAATTGTTTTATTTTGCTAACAGAGTAACGATCTATGATTAATTTTCAACACATGTAGTTTGTTTTCACGTTTTAAATGTCTGAAACAATTAACAGATGACTGATTAAAACAACAGGCCTCTAAACTAACTGTTTGTAAAGATATCTTGTCTAAAGGGGGCAAATATAATTTATGCAAATAAAGAAAATATACATACCTTAAAAGAAGTTTAAAATCAGCTGAGACAAAACTATGAGGTTCTACTGAGTATTTGAATCTATAAACTAGGATAAATGAAGAGACTTTCATGTAACCTCTTAACTCAAAACAAAAGCGATCTAGGTCAAGAATTTGAGCAAAACAATTTTTTAAAGATAAATATAAACAGGCAGCACTATTTTCTTTTTGTATCTTACTAAAACAGAGCGCCCAATACAGGGTAGGGTGTCATATTTATGACCTGGACGTAATGCTGAGCCAGCAACACAAACTGATTTAGACCAACTTTGCAAAACAAATAACCCCAGCTATTTGAATTAAAAAAACAATTCCCAGCTTGATGGTCACAGACCTGCATCTCGTCACCGCATGAAATGAGAATTACCCTCAACTGCAACAGCTTTCAAAATAAAAAAAGATGACAAAGCAATGTACCCCTAATATTAAGACTTCCAGATTAAGATTTACAAAAAGAAAAGAAAAAGAAACATCATCAAAGAAGATAAACTCTGATTCACTCTACTTCATCAACCTTCTAGCTGGGTATCAAATAAACCACCTCCTAGTCAGCCTTCATTCTTCACACAAATGCCTTTCATTAAGATAAACCAGTTAACTCTCCATGCAAGCTTGCTTTACCAGAGAGGATGAGAGTCATGTGCTAACAAGAAGCCTCCCTTCTCAATCCTACATAAACTGCATATTGTCAAGACACGGCACAGTCTATGGAACACTGGGGCTGTGCCTTAATCAATTCACGATGAGAACTAAGCTTTAGGAGATGCAGACAGAGTCCACCACCCAATGCAGGAAACGCAAAGACAGAAATTCATGCTATCTTAGTAAGCAGCGTGCACAGCTGAAATTATTCAACGCAAGCCAAGCAGATCACAGATCGTTCAAAAACACATGTAGGTCTCCATCACATCCAGACTCAGTAATCTTCTCATTTCCAATTTCCTGGTTCGGTATTTTGAATTTAAAGCTAACATAAAGTAGTACTACACATAATGACCTAGCAAGTTTGCCCTTAAAAAAATTAATACCCCTAAAAATAGAAATTTATCTACCTCATTAGTGTTCCATCGGTGCCTCTCTTTGGGTAAACTTGAACACTTCGGCAGACATTCAAGCAGCTTTTTCGGTAAAAAGATTTTTACATGACTACTATTGCTGTTCCCATGATCATCTATAAAGAAGAAAACAGTAAATTCAGAGGAGATAATAGCGAAAAGCTCCTTTCAAGTACACGGGCAAGGTCAGAAACAGCAGCTCAGTTTAGTCACTGGGGACTGAGAGCATTGTCCTTCTTAGTTAACACATCTCATGGACACACTTTTCAGGGAGACGGAAGCAGAAAGCGGGCAAGAAAGAGGCTCTGCAGTCGGAGGGAGCTCTGGGCTCCACGGTGGGCAAGTGAGCAGGGAAGTGCCCCAGAGCTGCCCAGAACCCGAGCTCTGCTCTCCAAGGTTTTCTCAGGGGCTTCCAATGAAGTACATCAAAATCACAAAATGACTTAGTCTCACAAAACCTAGAACTCTTCTGTTAACCAACTGAAAAAGTTGTTACTTTTTTTAGGAAAGAGGAATCAAAATATGACAACTTACTTTCTTGATAAACTAATACTACTCTCTATAAAACAAATGAGACTTCTCCTTTCTAAAGAAAATTACAAAGCTTATAAACGTAAGGAATTTCAACCAGAAGTCAGCTACCTAGGTAATACAGAGGCTGGACTTCCTAGCCTAAACTAAAAGCATATTTTAACTAATTTAGTGTATGCATTTCATCAAAAACACAACTCTTCTAAATGAATGAGGGACAATTCATGACTTTCAGACTAGATGGTATCTCTGACTACCTTTCCTTTATGTGTTATTTCATTCACTTATTTCTTTGTGTATCATTTCTTATTTCGTTCCTGTAAGAAAGTCCCTTTGCCTGGCTGCAAATTTCTTGCCAGGTTTGACACATTTAGGTCAAAGTTTCAAATTACCCACTCCAATTTTTTTTAAATGCCAAGTGGAAGCTCCAATATCTAAAGGGTACAAGGCATAACTGGGTACTAAGGAACCACACATTAAAATACTGAAAACTGACTCTGCTCCATAAAGTGACAGTTCCCATAATTCATTCTGCTCTTAGGTGAAAAGGGGCTCCCAGTCAGGAGCCCAGGATTCTGGGCCAGTTCTGCTTCTTTCTAATTGTGCGACCTTGGGTAAGTTACTTAATATTTTCAGTTTCCCCAAATCAAGGAGAATGAGATAATCTCTAGTCCTCCCCCAGGCATAGATCCCTACAGAATTTACTGTCACGTTCAGTAACTTTAAATGCCTTATAGTTAAACAACCTTATATAAGCACAGAGGCATCAGTTAAGGATGCTGAAAGGGAAATGTAGTAATATATTTTTCCAATCACTTACTACAATTTTGTTTAGCATAGCCTATTTCTTGAACATGTGAAAAACATAAAAGAATAAAAATAATTTTACCATCATAATAAAATCCTCTCCAAACATTTTTCATCTGATTAACACATTTCTTCTCAAGGAGAAGATCTTAACAGGAAAATATTGGGCACAGTCATAAAGTCTAAAAAAAATTTACTGCATCATATGGAAATATTTTATAGGAAGGATCTTAAGAGAGTTTTAGCATACTAAATCTTTTTTGGTCCATGAACTACACAACCAATTGAATTATAATGCCTATCCTCCACTTCTATAAGCAGTATAAAAAACTTGAAAAACTCAAAAAATGACTGCTTTTAAGAATCCAAAATTTTAATTTAATAGCAAAATTAAATTAAACTTTTCTAAAAAAAAAAAAAATCTTGCTACGAAACCAAAAAAGAAAGCATTCAACTAAAAGATAGCTCATGGAGAGTTCTGTATGAATTACACACGATAAAACCTCTGCAACTTTATGTGCTTCTGCAAGCACCCTGCACCTCATCCTCCTGAGGTGGGGCCACGGGCCATAAAACGTGAAGCGCCCCAGCCTCCCTTCTCTCTACCTTTCCTTTATGTGTTATTTCATTCACTTATTTCTTTGTGTATCATTTCTTATTTCGTTCCTGTAAGAAAGTCCCTTTGCCTGGCTGCAAATTTCTTGCCAGGTTTGACACATTTAGGTCAAAGTTTCAAATTACCCACTCCAATTTTTTTTAAATGCCAAGTGGAAGCTCCAATATCTAAAGGGTACAAGGCATAACTGGGTACTAAGGAACCACACATTAAAATACTGAAAACTGACTCTGCTCCATAAAGTGACAGTTCCCATAATTCATTCTGCTCTTAGGTGAAAAGGGGCTCCCAGTCAGGAGCCCAGGATTCTGGGCCAGTTCTGCTTCTTTCTAATTGTGCGACCTTGGGTAAGTTACTTAATATTTTCAGTTTCCCCAAATCAAGGAGAATGAGATAATCTCTAGTCCTCCCCCAGGCATAGATCCCTACAGAATTTACTGTCACGTTCAGTAACTTTAAATGCCTTATAGTTAAACAACCTTATATAAGCACAGAGGCATCAGTTAAGGATGCTGAAAGGGAAATGTAGTAATATATTTTTCCAATCACTTACTACAATTTTGTTTAGCATAGCCTATTTCTTGAACATGTGAAAAACATAAAAGAATAAAAAATAATTTTACCATCATAATAAAATCCTCTCCAAACATTTTTCATCTGATTAACACATTTCTTCTCAAGGAGAAGATCTTAACAGGAAAATATTGGGCACAGTCATAAAGTCTAAAAAAAATTTACTGCATCATATGGAAATATTTTATAGGAAGGATCTTAAGAGAGTTTTAGCATACTAAATCTTTTTTGGTCCATGAACTACACAACCAATTGAATTATAATGCCTATCCTCCACTTCTATAAGCAGTATAAAAAACTTGAAAAACTCAAAAAATGACTGCTTTTAAGAATCCAAAATTTTAATTTAATAGCAAAATTAAATTAAACTTTTCTAAAAAAAAAAAAAATCTTGCTACGAAACCAAAAAAGAAAGCATTCAACTAAAAGATAGCTCATGGAGAGTTCTGTATGAATTACACACGATAAAACCTCTGCAACTTTATGTGCTTCTGCAAGCACCCTGCACCTCATCCTCCTGAGGTGGGGCCACGGGCCATAAAACGTGAAGCGCAGCATTCCAAACCCCATGAGCCTTACCTCCCCCTTCTCTCTTCCCTCAGAGCGGTTTTACTCTGCTTTTTAAAAACCTCCCATGAAGTGTATAATCCTGAAAACAGAGGGGGCACCCTAACATCTATGCTCAGTTCTGTGATTACCAATGGCAGGAAGCCTTTTATGAAAACAGTACTGCGCTAGGTGCTCAATCGGCTGGCCGGCTTTGAATGGCACATGACTCGCCGTCGCTGTGAACAGACGGCTCAGGTCCACTGCTGACAATGAACGCCAACGCTAAACCCCAGCTTCTGGTTCTATGTTTGTGGTCATAACCCAATGTTAATTACCTGTCCTGTAAGTCTCCTTGAAGAACCCAGCTGTCCCAGGGCACAGAAAGCATATGCGTGAGTGAGTGAGAGAGTGAGTGAGTGAGTGAGTGAGTGAGTGAGTGAGTGAGTGAGTGAGTGTGTGTGTGTGTGTGTGTGTGTGAGTGTGAGTATGTGTGAGCGAGTGTGTGAGTGTGTGTGAGTGTGTGTGTGAGTGAGTGTGAGTGTGTGAGTGGAGAGAGACAGAGGAAGCACTCTTCAACAGTACCCCTAACCGCTAGAGAAAAGGCTTCCGCCTTCCACTCTGATGCCAAACCGGCTGGCCCACTGGCTGCTGAGCAGGGAAAGGAGAGTGGCCGTGTAAGCAGGGCGTCAGCCAAGGTTCGGAGCCTAGAGCTGCAGCGGGATGCGCAGCCCAGGGTGCAGGAGGAGGAGAAGCGTGACAGGACACGGGGTTCTCCTTAATCAGTTTCTAAACTGCCATTCCCACAATGCCAGGTTTCCACTAAATATAAACTGGATGTCTTTAAGAAACATAGCAGTGGGTAAATTTTCCCACAGTGCATTATGAAGATGACAATAAAAATACTGGGAAAAGAATAACAGAAACTCCAATAGCCAAAATGTCAAAAAAAGAAAAAAAAAGAAACCTCATATTTTCAAATTTCGGGTTTTCCAATTAAAATGGGATAAAGCGTAACTCTGCTTTCACATCATAAAGGATCCGCCGTGTGGTTCTGCTGGGCTTTTTACTTAAATGCTGCTTGTTCACGCTTCTGGAGTGACCACAATTGATAGAATAACCACACAAACATGTTTACTCTGCTTTTAAAAACCTCCCATGAAGGGTTGTTTTTTAATTTCCTGAAACCCCAGAGGGGGCACCCTAACATCTATGCTCAGTTCTGTGATTACCAATGGCAGGAAGCCTTTTATGAAAACAGTACTGCGCTAGGTGCTCAATCGGCTGGCCGGCTTTGAATGGCACATGACTCGCCGTCGCTGTGAACAGACGGCTCAGGTCCACTGCTGACAATGAACGCCAACGCTAAACCCCAGCTTCTGGTTCTATGTTTGTGGTCATAACCCAATGTTAATTACCTGTCCTGTAAGTCTCCTTGAAGAACCCAGCTGTCCCAGGGCACAGAAAGCATATGCGTGAGTGAGTGAGAGAGTGAGTGAGTGAGTGAGTGAGTGAGTGAGTGAGTGAGTGAGTGAGTGTGTGTGTGTGTGTGTGTGTGTGTGAGAGCGCGAGTATGTGTGAGCGAGTGTGTGAGTGTGTGTGAGTGTGTGTGTGAGTGAGTGTGAGTGTGTGAGTGGAGAGAGACAGAGGAAGCACTCTTCAACAGTACCCCTAACCGCTAGAGAAAAGGCTTCCGCCTTCCACTCTGATGCCAAACCGGCTGGCCCACTGGCTGCTGAGCAGGGAAAGGAGAGTGGCCGTGTAAGCAGGGCGTCAGCCAAGGTTCGGAGCCTAGAGCTGCAGCGGGATGCGCAGCCCAGGGTGCAGGAGGAGGAGAAGCGTGACAGGACACGGGGTTCTCCTTAATCAGTTTCTAAACTGCCATTCCCACAATGCCAGGTTTCCACTAAATATAAACTGGATGTCTTTAAGAAACATAGCAGTGGGTAAATTTTCCCACAGTGCATTATGAAGATGACAATAAAAATACTGGGAAAAGAATAACAGAAACTCCAATAGCCAAAATGTCAAAAAAAGAAAAAAAAAGAAACCTCATATTTTCAAATTTCGGGTTTTCCAATTAAAATGGGATAAAGCGTAACTCTGCTTTCACATCATAAAGGATCCGCTCGTGTGGTTCTGCTGGGCTTTTTTACTTAAATGCTGCTTGTTCACGCTTCTGGAGTGACCACAATTGATAGAATAACCACACAAACATGTACCAGAGGGCCAATTCTTGCCTCAGGACAAGGATTCTAACGGATCCTGAGTTCACGCTGAAGGCAAGTCACGCAGCGGTTTCCACTGCATCCCAGCATTTAAATCCAAAGAGTCAAACGATGACACTGCAAAATGCTAGTGTCAAATAAATACAGTAAAATGTTTCATTATCATTATCTTGCACCGTGTGCGTGTATGATGTACGACCTTACAAAGCCACTCTCCAACCGACTTCATGATGAGCACCACCAGCGGGGCTTCCGAGCTGGGCAGGCGGTCCGGCAGACAGCTCTAATTCTAGAGACTGAACCCCGCTTTCCAGTCAACCTTCAAATATTTTCCAAATAATGATTTTAGAGGCTTAGTATAACTTAACTAGAACTGTCTAAAATGCACAAGAATGCTCATTCACTTAATCAGGCAAAAAAAGCAGAAATCTTACTTTCATGATTTATTTCAAATCTGGGATCTCACATTACCCAAATTCTTCACTTAAATCCAAAGAAATGTATCTGACCTTTTCCTTGGAATACACCACTGATTGCTGCAAGGTAAGTTGTAACTGTATTAACTCTAACCTGGAAATGACGCATCCATTTTATTTTGATGCACAATCAATAAAATGACGTAATTTGGGTTTTGTGAATAATTACAAGCAGTTATTCAATCAAGTTGATTATGATTAACCCCTCAACCTGTAGAACCAACTGTTCAAAATAAGCTGGCCTAACAGTGTATCCAACTGCTAAATCTTACTGGAAACATATGATCAACAACTTGGAGGGGTAAAATTAAACGGAAGCTCTACAATTTTCTGTTTAGCTCTAATTATTATGTGCTTAGATTTAATTAGTAGGATAGGAACTGATTCAGGGAAACACAAGCGCGTGTTGTTAAACCCAAGCCAGCACAGGGCTCACAGCAGCGAACACTGCCATCCCTGACCTGAGACCTCAAATCACTCTCCATCCAAAGTACATGTTAATTACAGGATCCGCGTGTGGTTCTGCTGGGCTTTTTTACTTAAATGCTGCTTGTTCACGCTTCTGGAGTGACCACAATTGATAGAATAACCACACAAACATGTACCAGAGGGCCAATTCTTGCCTCAGGACAAGGATTCTAACGGATCCTGAGTTCACGCTGAAGGCAAGTCACGCAGCGGTTTCCACTGCATCCCAGCATTTAAATCCAAAGAGTCAAACGATGACACTGCAAAATGCTAGTGTCAAATAAATACAGTAAAATGTTTCATTATCATTATCTTGCACCGTGTGCGTGTATGATGTACGACCTTACAAAGCCACTCTCCAACCGACTTCATGATGAGCACCACCAGCGGGGCTTCCGAGCTGGGCAGGCGGTCCGGCAGACAGCTCTAATTCCAGAGGCTGAACCCCGTTTTCCAGGCAACCTTCAAATATTTGCCAAATAATGATTTTAGAGGCTTAGTATAACTTAACTAGAACTGTCTAAAATGCACAAGAATGCTCATTCACTTAATCAGGCAAAAAAAGCAGAAATCTTACTTTCATGATTTATTTCAAATCTGGGATCTCACATTACCCAAATTCTTCACTTAAATCCAAAGAAATGTATCTGACCTTTTCCTTGGAATACACCACTGATTGCTGCAAGGTAAGTTGTAACTGTATTAACTCTAACCTGGAAATGACGCATCCATTTTATTTTGATGCACAATCAATAAAATGACGTAATTTGGGTTTTGTGAATAATTACAAGCAGTTATTCAATCAAGTTGATTATGATTAACCCCTCAACCTGTAGAACCAACTGTTCAAAATAAGCTGGCCTAACAGTGTATCCAACTGCTAAATCTTACTGGAAACATATGATCAACAACTTGGAGGGGTAAAATTAAACGGAAGCTCTACAATTTTCTGTTTAGCTCTAATTATTATGTGCTTAGATTTAATTAGTAGGATAGGAACTGATTCAGGGAAACACAAGCGCGTGTTGTTAAACCCAAGCCAGCACAGGGCTCACAGCAGCGAACACTGCCATCCCTGACCTGAGACCTCAAATCACTCTCCATCCAAAGTACATGTTAATTAAGCACCAGTGATGTGCCAAGCACGGGTGTGAGTTCTTCTTATTCTTCTCCAAAGAAAGTCTCCAAAATGAATTAAACTCGGTTGTCATTCTCCAAATATTTTTTGAAAGGTTAAAAAAATTACTGTTTTTTCAAAGGAAATATATACCTCACTGTGCTATTTCACAACCCCTTTCCTCCTCTTGCAGTGAGTGTGGGCAACAGATCTCACCTATTTTTAGGTGGCCCAGACACCCTCTCTCCCTGCCAATCGTACTACCAAACCTCGGACCAGGCTCAGGGTGGCTCAGACTCAGGTTTAATACACTCCTCACTATCTACGTGAATTTATATTTTCAATCTAAAAACATGTAGGCGGGACAGATAAAGTTGGGGAGGCCCGGAGGCTGCGATCAATTGCTGTCACTTTGGGTTCGGGGCATCCTCTCCTGCTTGGTTCAGGTCAATTTCCACTTGAGCTGCATGTGATCAAGTTTTACTATTTAAAAGGGAGCAGACATTTGTGAGGCTCTGTATCAGGCATCCAGAAAGGATTTTACACTGGACTCTCTCACTTAATCCTCACAGTAACCCACCTGGGCATAATTACCCCCATTTTACAGATGAAGAACCTGAGGGTCAGATTAATTTGCCCAAGATCTACAGCTCCTAAGTGACTCAATGAGATTCAGACACGACCTCCGGCTTTTCCACAGGCCCCTACCCTGCGGAACCCAGAGAGCATCAGGAGAGCTGACACCGGCCGAGGGCCGGAGCTTCCCATGGGATTAAACCCTCTGCCTCTGTAATCCTCCCAAACTTTACAGAAGGGAGTTTTGTTTGGCTTCCCCCAGAAGGATTAAGCAGCTCATCTGAGATCACACAGCAAGCGACAGGCAGACCCCGGTCTTCTGCCTGTGCTACAGCGACGGAGGCACGCTCACGCCAAGCCCACCCCTTCCTGTAAGTCAAAAGCTTGGGATCCTACCTTCTAGAGGTGGCACGGTGTTGAGAACATTGGGAATCCTACAGCTTCTAAAAATAAACACTGGCTCTTCTGTGATATTCCTGAACACTGCATTAAGACCTCAAATCACTCTCCATCCAAAGTACATGTTAATTAAGCACCAGTGATGTGCCAAGCACGGGTGTGAGTTCTTCTTATTCTTCTCCAAAGAAAGTCTCCAAAATGAATTAAACTCGGTTGTCATTCTCCAAATATTTTTTGAAAGGTTAAAAAAATTACTGTTTTTTCAAAGGAAATATATACCTCACTGTGCTATTTCACAACCCCTTTCCTCCTCTTGCAGTGAGTGTGGGCAACAGATCTCACCTATTTTTAGGTGGCCCAGACACCCTCTCTCCCTGCCAATCGTACTACCAAACCTCGGACCAGGCTCAGGGTGGCTCAGACTCAGGTTTAATACACTCCTCACTATCTACGTGAATTTATATTTTCAATCTAAAAACATGTAGGCGGGACAGATAAAGTTGGGGAGGCCCGGAGGCTGCGATCAATTGCTGTCACTTTGGGTTCGGGGCATCCTCTCCTGCTTGGTTCAGGTCAATTTCCACTTGAGCTGCATGTGATCAAGTTTTACTATTTAAAAGGGAGCAGACATTTGTGAGGCTCTGTATCAGGCATCCAGAAAGGATTTTACACTGGACTCTCTCACTTAATCCTCACAGTAACCCACCTGGGCATAATTACCCCCATTTTACAGATGAAGAACCTGAGGGTCAGATTAATTTGCCCAAGATCTACAGCTCCTAAGTGACTCAATGAGATTCAGACACGACCTCCGGCTTTTCCACAGGCCCCTACCCTGCGGAACCCAGAGAGCATCAGGAGAGCTGACACCGGCCGAGGGCCGGAGCTTCCCATGGGATTAAACCCTCTGCCTCTGTAATCCTCCCAAACTTTACAGAAGGGAGTTTTGTTTGGCTTCCCCCAGAAGGATTAAGCAGCTCATCTGAGATCACACAGCAAGCGACAGGCAGACCCCGGTCTTCTGCCTGTGCTACAGCGACGGAGGCACGCTCACGCCAAGCCCACCCCTTCCTGTAAGTCAAAAGCTTGGGATCCTACCTTCTAGAGGTGGCACGGTGTTGAGAACACAGTAGGTGCTAGTTCCGCAGAATACACTTTGGGAAACGCTCTAAGGAAACAGAAAATAAAATGTAAAACTAATCTTTGAAAAAGATAAACACTGGCTCTTCTGTGATATTCCTGCCAAAGATGCAAAACCTGAATCTAAACAGGAGGAGACACGGGACACATCCAACTTGAGGCACGTTCCCCAAAACGACCGGCCTGGCATCCAAGAGCGGCAAGGACATGACTGTCAGCAAGGACTGAGAACCGTTCTGGACTGAAGGAGGCTGGGGAGGCAGGCGAGCGCAACCCAGCCCACTGGCCCTCCTCTACCACGTCAGCAGAGGGTCACCCGGCACCCCTGGAGGAGCTCAGAGGACTCGCCCGTGGGTGCTCCCTCCTGAGCGGGACTCCTGTGTGGGGGTGATGGCGAGAACGCTCTTGTTTGTAGGAAACACAAGGAAATATCTGATGCTGAAACACACCAGCAGCTCACTCTCAGCTAGTTCGGGGAGCGGGGAGTCCTTTGCGCTCTACACCTGTGATTCTTCAGTCAGCTTGGGACGGTTTGAAAATGTAAAATGTAAAATACACGTATGTGAAAAAAAAAAATACATGCTGGTGTTACTAAGAAGAACCAATGCCATTTCATTCTGCAGCTCAGTCAACATTCAACAACATTATTACCTCTTCCCAACAGTAAGGCCCAAACCCACCCCACTCGAAAGGATGGCTCTATTAGTGCCAGCTAGCAGCAAGGCGGGGGTGAGGTGGGAAGAAGCTACAGACCAGGTCCCTGCTCTCGGGCTGCTGCACAGAGGTGAAATCAAAGCTTTCCTATCAAGACCCACTCCATGGGAACTTTAAAAAGGGGCAGAGGAGGGTTTCTCTGACTCTTGCCGGCCAATTATTCAGCGTCCTTTTTTTCTTCAGCTGCAGGATTAAATACATTTTTAGACTGTTCCTCCAGCACTATAAACCACAGATTTACACACCTAGAAAACCAAAGCTAGTTCAACAATCGCCCTCAACATTTTATGTTTACAATATAAAAGCCTCCGTTCTCTCACTCACTAGCTGTCCCCGGGAAAGTAATTTAGCCTCCCTGTGCTCTCTCCCCAAAAGACGTACAGAAGATACCTCTCTCCCCCAGCTCGGGGTCGCGGGAAGAGCTGGATGGGGTAACGCATACGGAAGTGCTTTAGATTCAAAAGTACCACTCGAATATAAAATGCCATTGTTACTAGGGTTCATAACTGTAATCTATAACAAAGCAAGCATTTTCTGAGAATAAACTCATAAACTGCCTGGACTTTCTGTGCCACAAAGACTGTTAAAATCTGACTAAAACTTACTTCTGTAAAATTCTGATTTTCCTCTCCCTTCCATTCATGGTGAGTGAGTGTGTCACACAGAACAAGTCTTTCTCCACACTGTAACCCCTAGCTCCCAGGATAACCATCAGTTCTTAATTATTTATTTCCTGTTCCTGGAAAATTCTTGTTCCAGGACTTCTACTGCCCTGCTGGATTTAATCACTAGTGGGAACTCAGCAACTCAGGCCTGAGGGCTCCCTATGAGCCACTGACTAACCTCAGAATTCACGCTCCTTTGGAAAATTCAACATCCATCTCTTCCCTGACCACCGAGTGTGGAATTCTAGACTTGAGGCAACATCCATGGGCAACACCAGCAGCAGCCTTCTCACCAAAGGAATGCGACATTTCATCTGAATGTGGTTTCCAAATGGAAACTTGAAATTTGACAGTGTTAAAAAGAATGTTTTACGTTCAAGACATAACACTTTCTGGCTTTCTATTACCAAAAAAAAAAAAAGGGACAGCTCAGATTTACCATCAGCCAAGACATCTTACGAAGGTCTACTGAAAGTTTTCAAAACCACTAATGGACAGTGGAACACCATAATGAATGGCTTCAGAACTTTTACACCTGACTTCAAAGTCTGACGACAGGTGAATGTATGGTAGATATAGCGAATAACAAACTGAAAGAAATAAACACTAAAAACAACAAACAAGATGTGAAACAGGAATATCATGACCAACCAACCATGATTTCTCAAGAGCAGTAGCATTACAAACAAAATCTTAACTGTTCGTGTGACCAGGAAACAGACTCACTCACATATCCTGAGAGTGGGTGTTTCCAAAGCAGACAAGGCAAAACGAGCCAGAGACGCGAGCACGGCTGCCATGCGGCAAGTGCTCAGGGGTCAGGTCCGAGCCGGTCTCCCGAGCTCTACTTCCAAACGCCAGACTGGCTCTGGAAGCGCGGGAGGGGCAGTGTCTGTGCGTCTGGAGCTATGAGCCGCCTGAGGCCAGGTCTGGAGCAGACAGCCGAGCGCTCCGTGCACAGGACAAGGGCGGAGCGGGGACACCACAGCTCCAACCTGCCACGGCCCTGGGAGCTGGGACTCAGCAGTAAACAAGAGGCGCCAAGATCCGTCTCACGGAGAACTTGCCAGTGGGCGAGGCAGGCGGTGAGCGGGAAGAGTGAAGAAGAGAATGGGGTGACCCTCACGATGAGAAACCAAGGTGGGAAGCCCTGCCCGTGAAGGCACAGCCACGTGGAGGGCGAGGGGTTGGCCTNACTGGAGCCTCGGGAACCCTGGGCTCAGCACTCGCTGGGCTGAGCGGCTTGGCAAGGCTGTACTTCCGCCGTCAAGGAAGATGTTTAAAGTTCTTCCCAGACTGCATCTCTGACCATGCAACACAGGCAGTGTTATGTTTTAAAGGCTCCCAAGGGAACCCAAGATGTACCCAGGGATGGGAACCACTGAGACAAACAGCTGTGGGACTCTGGCCACTCCCTGACTTTGCCAGTTTTCTCCAGAGTAAAGCGGAAGGGTGACCTTGAGCCGTGCATCTCCACCTGTAACGCCCACCTGGGTCCCCTGAGGGTCTCACAGGTTCTGACTCACAGGTGTGAGTGTGCCAGCAGCTATGCCTCTAGGAAGGCCCCGTGACTCTTGGCCACACTGGGGTATCAAGAACTAGATGACCGAAAAGATCAGGAATTCATCTAATAAAGATTCATCCAGTCCCAACACTATGGATGGCACAATTCCATGAATTCCTAATGGCCTGTGAACATCAGCTACAGTACAAAACTACACCAGGAGAGCCCAGCCAGGGAAGCAAAAGAAACTGCAGGGATGGTCCCTCCACTAGTCCAGGGTCCAGTGCCGGCTGCAAGTGCCGGGGGCAGAGTTTAATACACCAGTTGCAGTAGCATTACAAACAAAATCTTAACTGTTCAGTGACCAGGAAACAGACTCACTCACATATCCTGAGAGTGGGTGTTTCCAAAGCAGACAAGGCAAAACGAGCCAGAGACGCGAGCACGGCTGCCATGCGGCAAGTGCTCAGGGGTCAGGTCCGAGCCGGTCTCCCGAGCTCTACTTCCAAACGCCAGACTGGCTCTGGAAGCGCGGGAGGGGCAGTGTCTGTGCGTCTGGAGCTATGAGCCGCCTGAGGCCAGGTCTGGAGCAGACAGCCGAGCGCTCCGTGCACAGGACAAGGGCGGAGCGGGGACACCACAGCTCCAACCTGCCACGGCCCTGGGAGCTGGGACTCAGCAGTAAACAAGAGGCGCCAAGATCCGTCTCACGGAGAACTTGCCAGTGGGCGAGGCAGGCGGTGAGCGGGAAGAGTGAAGAAGAGAATGGGGTGACCCTCTACGATGAGAAACCCAGGGGGGAAGCCCTGCCCGTGAAGGCACATCCACGTGGAGGGCGAGGGGACGGCCTGACTGGAGCCTCGGGAACCCTGGGCTCAGCACTCGCTGGGCTGAGCGGCTTGGCAAGGCTGTACTTCCGCCGTCAAGGAAGATGTTTAAAGTTCTTCCCAGACTGCATCTCTGACCATGCAACACAGGCAGTGTTATGTTTTAAAGGCTCCCAAGGGAACCCAAGATGTACCCAGGGATGGGAACCACTGAGACAAACAGCTGTGGGACTCTGGCCACTCCCTGACTTTGCCAGTTTTCTCCAGAGTAAAGCGGAAGGGTGACCTTGAGCCGTGCATCTCCACCTGTAACGCCCACCTGGGTCCCCTGAGGGTCTCACAGGTTCTGACTCACAGGTGTGAGTGTGCCAGCAGCTATGCCTCTAGGAAGGCCCCGTGACTCTTGGCCACACTGGGGTATCAAGAACTAGATGACCGAAAAGATCAGGAATTCATCTAATAAAGATTCATCCAGTCCCAACACTATGGATGGCACAATTCCATGAATTCCTAATGGCCTGTGAACATCAGCTACAGTACAAAACTACACCAGGAGAGCCCAGCCAGGGAAGCAAAAGAAACTGCAGGGATGGTCCCTCCACTAGTCCAGGGTCCAGTGCCGGCTGCAAGTGCCGAGAGAGGGCACAGGAGCTCTCTAAATACACCCCCTGCCTTCAGAAAGTACGTGCAAGTAGAGACAATGCTAAAAAAAAAAAAAGCAATGAAGAAGTAACACGGCCTGTATCAAAGGCTGAAGGGAGGGGTGGAGAGCGTGGAGGCCCAGTTCCTACCCCAACACCAAACACAAACTCCCTGGGGGCATGGAGTCTGTTTTTTCGTTTCTGTTTCCCTTCAGAGAACCTAGGTCAGAATGTTCTACATAGCCACACTCGTTTTATATATTTAAATATAGACAGACATCCACATGGTTTTGGATGATGGAATAAATGAAACAAAATGCTGTATAACGAGCAATGGTGAGCGGCTTCTGATGGCGAGGCCGCAGGGTGAGCGCTGTGGTCACGGTGCTCTGGAATCGGCACTGGCAGGCTTACGTCTCCACAGAGCGCCCTCGGAGTGACTGAGGACCTGCAGAAAGCCCACACTGGACGCGACAAACTAGCTGAATCAATGAGAAGTGATGCATCAAGAAGAAGGTTTTTGCCACAGAATTCTAAATGGATTCTTGAAACTCACTGATCATTACACATACGATGACATATAAAGAAGCAAAATGAAGGCAGAACCCGGAATTCTCAGCCCCTTACTAAACTCGCCAGTTCTGCCTAGCCCTGTCAGGCAGGCGAGCCCTTAGAACCAGCTTTATCACGGCTCAAATACCACAAGCATTCCCTTCTCGCTCGTGCAGAATCCACAACCGTGCGTCAGGAGGCAGCTCGCCCAGGCTGTGGCTCTGGCCCCAGATCTCCTTCCATGCCACAGCGTGAGCCTTCCCAGGTCACTGAGCTCCTCTGCATCGGCCGGCAGAGAGGAAAGGGCATGGAACCCTCCGGAGGGCCCTGGGGCCAGGCCTAGGAGGAGCTCGCTTCTCGGCTCTCACGCCACTGACTAGAACATGGCCACTAAGCCGAGCCTAACTGCAAGAGAGGCTGGGAGATGCGATCTGGCCCCCTGCCCAGGAAGGGGAGACAGGTTTCGTGATCAGCTCCCATCTCTGCCACAATGCCATTTGTATTTTTTTTTTTTTTAATTACAGAGCTGTCAGTCCTCTCAGAAATGCCTTCTGAACCTACAACCTCCACCTGAACCCCGCGGGCCATTCAACAGCTAAACCCAACTGGCAATTATTCTACTCAGGTAAATATTTTTGTACCATATTCAACAGAAGACCATACCCAGGGCCTCCCTGAAGGGACATCTGGCTTTTCCGGTACTTAACGATTGGTACGTAAGAGAAGCTCAAATATTTGTTGAATTCATGGATGAATAATGTTCCCAGAAGTTCATGGAAAAGAAAGAGTGGTCTCCCCTCTTGCCCTGGTGATGGCAGGGTTTACTGAAGACCCTCCGTCTCTGTAAGAAGCTGTCTCCCTCTCCCAAGGCCACCCCGAGCTGCCACCATCCTCTGGTCCCGACACTCGAGCAGTAAGGCAAACGCTGCTTCTGACCCAGAAAGAAGAACGAAGGGGTGAAAACACTCTGCCACGTTCACAGACGCCAAGAGGCAAGGCGACCACGTGTGTGAGGGCACAGGTCTGCTCAGCAGAGGGGGACCCAGGGCCTGTTGGGCTCCAGGGGCCTCCAGAATCCCCCAGCTGGTGACCTCTGAGAGCCGAGAACCAACACGCACCCACACAAACCACAAAAGGTCAGTGGGGGAAAAAAGCTACATGGCATAGTGCAAAAATCCTCCCTGCTCACACATTACCTCTTTTCAAGTTTAAAATATACCGCAAGTGTGACGGCAATAACCCTCCCAATACTCCTATGGGACAGAGACAAAATTAAAGTGTGTACTCAGGTCAAAAGGAGAGCTGCGACAAGAGATCGAGGCAGTGACCTCCAAGGCAACTAGGGCACAAACCATCTGAGGCTCTCAAACTGAGTCCAACACCTACAGTTGAGTTCAAAAGCAAATAAGTTGCTGAAACAGACCACAAAGCAGCTGCAGGTCTGAGAACCTTACACAGGGACTAATACTACAATCTATCAAGCCTGATTTATGACCTGAGAAATCATATTAATTGATTCACTATTACCAGAGAATCATGAAAAGCGTATTTACAGTGATTTCAAAATTAAAAAAAATTCTTTCTAGATATGAATCACAATATCATTAGAATTTTTATAAATTTAATTTGGCTAGGAAGCCAGTATACTCAGTACTCTGAAAATGATCAAAGAGCAAGTTTTAAATGTCCTCATTTGTATAAACAGATACTAGTAGAACATATTCAGAAAAAAAGATAGAAAATTTAAAATTCAAAAATTTTAGTAGCACTTATCATTACTAATACTGATAACTTTTTTAACTCCTCAAAGAGAGTGTGCCATCAACCCATGAAGTCAGACTCTTTATTTGGTATTATGTACATTTAACAAGGAAGCTTCCCAGGTGGCTCAGGGGTACAGAATGCACCTGCAGGTTTACTTTGAAGACCCTCCGTCTCTGTAAGAAGCTGTCTCCCTCTCCAAGGCCACCCCGAGCTGCCACCATCCTCTGGTCCCGACACTCGAGCAGTAAGGCAAACGCTGCTTCTGACCCAGAAAGAAGAACGAAGGGGTGAAAACACTCTGCCACGTTCACAGACGCCAAGAGGCAAGGCGACCACGTGTGTGAGGGCACAGGTCTGCTCAGCAGAGGGGGACCCAGGGCCTGTTGGGCTCCAGGGGCCTCCAGAATCCCCCAGCTGGTGACCTCTGAGAGCCGAGAACCAACACGCACCCACACAAACCACAAAAGGTCAGTGGGGGCAAAAAGCTACATGGCATAGTGCAAAAATCCTCCCTGCTCACACATTACCTCTTTTCAAGTTTAAAATATACCGCAAGTGTGACGGCAATAACCCTCCCAATACTCCTATGGGACAGAGACAAAATTAAAGTGTGTACTCAGGTCAAAAGGAGAGCTGCGACAAGAGATCGAGGCAGTGACCTCCAAGGCAACTAGGGCACAAACCATCTGAGGCTCTCAAACTGAGTCCAACACCTACAGTTGAGTTCAAAAGCAAATAAGTTGCTGAAACAGACCACAAAGCAGCTGCAGGTCTGAGAACCTTACACAGGGACTAATACTACAATCTATCAAGCCTGATTTATGACCTGAGAAATCATATTAATTGATTCACTATTACCAGAGAATCATGAAAAGCGTATTTACAGTGATTTCAAAATTAAAAAAAATTCTTTCTAGATATGAATCACAATATCATTAGAATTTTTATAAATTTAATTTGGCTAGGAAGCCAGTATACTCAGTACTCTGAAAATGATCAAAGAGCAAGTTTTAAATGTCCTCATTTGTATAAACAGATACTAGTAGAACATATTCAGAAAAAAAGATAGAAAATTTAAAATTCAAAAATTTTAGTAGCACTTATCATTACTAATACTGATAACTTTTTTAACTCCTCAAAGAGAGTGTGCCATCAACCCATGAAGTCAGACACTTTATTTGGTATTATGTACATTTAACAAGGGGAAACTTCCCAGGTGGCTCAGGGGTACAGAATGCACCTGCCAGTGCAGGAGATGCACCTTGATCCCTGGGTTGGGAAGACTCCCCGGAGGAGGACATGGCAACCCATCTCCTTCTGGCGTACCTGCCTGGGGAATTCCCAGGGCCCGAGGAGTACAGTCCATGGAGTCGCCAAGAGCTGGACACAGCTTAGCGATGACATACCCTCACCTCACGAACAAGCACTCTCACAGATAACACCTTACTTTGGCCCAACAGGCAGCACCACAGACATGATACGACTTTCCCAGGAAAGGAGACACCAAGGCCCAGGCACAGACACGAGCCAGGATCGCAGGCAGGGAAGGAGCAGCTCTCCCGGACTCCTGGGCCCTCTTCACAGAACACAGGCTCCCCCAGCAACACAGCAACGCTTCTCCTCAAGGACCAGACGCAAGAGCTGGGGTGCAAAAAGATCACGAGCAACTGAGACAGGAAAGCTCCGGCACAGGGGACCTGGGGGAACACCCAGCCTCCCACACGCGAGCCAGATTCCTGAAGCAGGACCAGCAACACGTGCGACACACACATCTGGATGCGGACCAGGCAGAAGGGCTGTCCTGCTTCGCCAACACTTTCAGTCCACGAACCACCAGCCACCTGTCGCCCATCACCACTTGCCACAGTCCCCACCGAACCCTCACCAAAACCAAAGGAGAGGCCACCGTCTCACATAGCAGAGCAGCGCCATGTCCCCTGAATGGAACTGGGTGGTGTAAGGACTCACCGAATCCAAACATGGCCAGAACTAGCAAGGCTACCAAGGCGCACTTGGAGGCCAAGAGAGATGCAGGGAAGCTCACCGAATTCCAAACTACTGTTAGACCACTCCCAGCTCTATTGAGCTTAGTCATCAAGTTTTAAATGTCCTCATTTGTATAAACAGATACTAGTAGAACATATTCAGAAAAAAAGATAGAAAATTTAAAATTCAAAAATTTTAGTAGCACTTATCATTACTAATACTGATAACTTTTTTAACTCCTCAAAGAGAGTGTGCCATCAACCCATGAAGTCAGACACTTTATTTGGTATTATGTACATTTAACAAGGGAAGCTTCCCAGGTGGCTCAGGGGTACAGAATGCACCTGCCAGTGCAGGAGATGCACCTTTGATCCCTGGGTTGGGAAGACTCCCCGGAGGAGGACATGGCAACCCATCTCCTTCTGGCGTACCTGCCTGGGGAATTCCCAGGGCCCGAGGAGTACAGTCCATGGAGTCGCCAAGAGCTGGACACAGCTTAGCGATGACATACCCTCACCTCACGAACAAGCACTCTCACAGATAACACCTTACTTTGGCCCAACAGGCAGCACCACAGACATGATACGACTTTCCCAGGAAAGGAGACACCAAGGCCCAGGCACAGACACGAGCCAGGATCGCAGGCAGGGAAGGAGCAGCTCTCCCGGACTCCTGGGCCCTCTTCACAGAACACAGGCTCCCCCAGCAACACAGCAACGCTTCTCCTCAAGGACCAGACGCAAGAGCTGGGGTGCAAAAAGATCACGAGCAACTGAGACAGGAAAGCTCCGGCACAGGGGGACCTGGGGGAACACCCAGCCTCCCACACGCGAGCCAGATTCCTGAAGCAGGACCAGCAACACGTGCGACACACACATCTGGATGCGGACCAGGCAGAAGGGCTGTCCTGCTTCGCCAACACTTTCAGTCCACGAACCACCAGCCACCTGTCGCCCATCACCACTTGCCACAGTCCCCACCGAACCCTCACCAAAACCAAAGGAGAGGCCACCGTCTCACATAGCAGAGCAGCGCCATGTCCCCTGAATGGAACTGGGTGGTGTAAGGACTCACCGAATCCAAACATGGCCAGAACTAGCAAGGCTACCAAGGCGCACTTGGAGGCCAAGAGAGATGCAGGGAAGCTCACACACTTGATCATGAGAAGGATGCTCTGAGCCACAGCTCTGGCCGGACTACTGTTAGACCACTCCCAGCTCTATTGAGCTTAGTCATCAGGTTGCCAAGCCCAAAGAAGGTCAGAAGCAACAAGTCAGAAGGAAAAGGACAGCGAGCAGTGGACAGAGAAGTGGAAGCCAGAGCGCCAGGGGACAGCAAGCGCAGAGCTTTCAAAGGCGCTAAACCACATACAAGGACTTGAAAGGCATCGCAGTTTGGGGACATTTATCATGAAAGCAAATGGTCTATTCCACAAGTCCTAAAAATGTCGGCATTAAATAAAGCCCAGTTTGGTAACTTGGGTACAACATAATAAACAAAAGTTAACAAAGTGTACAGTACAGTCTGTGTGTTCTACTGAACATGGGAAAAACGTTAATCCCCTTTGTCTGTAAATTCACATTACAAAAAAAAATACTTCCACATGCGTGACCTGACTTGAGCCTCAGCAATACCCCGCCGCCAGCAGAACAGATACTTCCACTGGCCAAGAACTTCCTGATAAACAGCTCAGTCTTAAGGCAGAGGCTTTACCAACGGCCATCACACTCTGGTCTGTGAATTCATCTCCCAGAAGTGGGCGTCTCCGGAGGCTCGGATGCCCCTCCCCAGGGGAGGGAGAGAGGGCGGGGCTCCCTGAAAAGGGCCCCCAGCAATGAGGCACCTGAACCTGGAACGTTACCTTCAAAACCCTGTCCTGCCTCTGCGCCCCACAGGCCTCTGCGGAGAGCCATCCCCGGCTCTGTCCGTCTCCTCTCCTGTGCCTCCGCGGGGCCCAGCCAGGGCCCCACCCCTCAGAGAGCACGCGTCGGTCCAAGCCACCCACCCTGAGTGAGGACTGAGGGACCGGCTTCTCACAACAGAGTGTCACTGAGACATCACTTTCACGATCAGGCAGTGCACACAGCACCCCGCCCCGCCAGCCCCTCTGCCGGCTCTGAGGAAGCAGCTGCCGTCCGGGGAGGCCCATGCCGCGAGGAGCAGCTCACAAGAGTGCCCTTCCCCGGCTGCGCCTTCAAATGCGAGCCCAGCCTGGCCGACGTCTCGCCTGCAGACTGTGAGGCTCTGAAGCAGCAGACGGAGCGGAGCCCTCCCGGAGCCCCTGACCCACAGGACCAGACGACAAGTGTGTCCTTTCTGCAAACCTCCAGGTTTGTAGTAACCTGTTACAGCAGCAAAGGTAATGAACACACCCGTCAGGGCCCAGGGATCTCTTTTCTCACCTTGGACTGATCAATCCCTTCACTACCTCTTTAATAGCACTCTGCATTTCCCACCGAAACTCTTTAAAGAATTATCCACTCTTGCCACCTCTTTCTCATCCTCTCAACTCACTATCAAACCAAGTCAGTACTTTTTCGCAGTCTTTATTCTACTCAAACTCCCTGGCATCACACCTGAGAGCCCCTCGCCACCCCAAGCACTCGGCCGCCTGACCCCGTGCTCGTCTCCCCCCTCCCGCCTTCCTCCCGCCCCACCGGGCCTCCCTCCTCCAGGGGCACCTTCTGGAAGCATGTGCCACGTTTCCACCCACATTTCTCCCAGGACAACTTCACCCACTCCTGTGACTTCTACTCCTCATTCAGCTGCACTAGTTCATTCCCTCAACCCAGGCACTGGCTGGGCAGAGATGGATTTACCAACGGCCATCACACTCTGGTCTGTGAATTCATCTCCCAGAAGTGGGCGTCTCCGAGGCTCGGATGCCCCTCCCCAGGGGAGGGAGAGAGGGCGGGGCTCCCTGAAAAGGGCCCCCAGCAATGAGGCACCTGAACCTGGAACGTTACCTTCAAAACCCTGTCCTGCCTCTGCGCCCCACAGGCCTCTGCGGAGAGCCATCCCCGGCTCTGTCCGTCTCCTCTCCTGTGCCTCCGCGGGGCCCAGCCAGGGCCCCACCCCTCAGAGAGCACGCGTCGGTCCAAGCCACCCACCCTGAGTGAGGACTGAGGGACCGGCTTCTCACAACAGAGTGTCACTGAGACATCACTTTCACGATCAGGCAGTGCACACAGCACCCCGCCCCGCCAGCCCCTCTGCCGGCTCTGAGGAAGCAGCTGCCGTCCGGGGAGGCCCATGCCGCGAGGAGCAGCTCACAAGAGTGCCCTTCCCCGGCTGCGCCTTCAAATGCGAGCCCAGCCTGGCCGACGTCTCGCCTGCAGACTGTGAGGCTCTGAAGCAGCAGACGGAGCGGAGCCCTCCCGGAGCCCCTGACCCACAGGACCAGACGACAAGTGTGTCCTTTCTGCAAACCTCCAGGTTTGTAGTAACCTGTTACAGCAGCAAAGGTAATGAACACACCCGTCAGGGCCCAGGGATCTCTTTTCTCACCTTGGACTGATCAATCCCTTCACTACCTCTTTAATAGCACTCTGCATTTCCCACCGAAACTCTTTAAAGAATTATCCACTCTTGCCACCTCTTTCTCATCCTCTCAACTCACTATCAAACCAAGTCAGTACTTTTTTCGCAGTCTTTATTCTACTCAAACTCCCTGGCATCACACCTGAGAGCCCCTCGCCACCCCAAGCACTCGGCCGCCTGACCCCGTGCTCGTCTCCCCCCTCCCGCCTTCCTCCCGCCCCACCGGGCCTCCCTCCTCCAGGGGCACCTTCTGGAAGCATGTGCCACGTTTCCACCCACATTTCTCCCAGGACAACTTCACCCACTCCTGTGACTTCTACTCCTCATTCAGCTGCACTAGTTCATTCCCTCAACCAACAGGCACTGTGCTGGGCAGAGATGGACCCACGAGCAAGACAAGCAAGTTCATGAAACTTCCTTCCTCCATCAGAGGCCCCTCCGGGTCTACTCACACGCTTCTCTGCCCTGCCTGGGTCAGGAAGGCTGACCTCTGTGGGCCCCATCGCCAGGCTCCCCCACCCTCGCAAAGTTCAACGAAAAGGGAAGACAGGGTGACAGGAATGACTCCCTTTCATCCCCACTCCCAAAGCCATACTGCACACCTACATGCCCAAACCACCCCAATCACATCTGAAAAGAACCAACACAAATGCACCCAGTCTCCCCGAACACACTCACTCCTCCTTATCCCTCCCTCACATAAGACCTCACCTGACCCAGCTGTTGAGGCCCAAAAGCTGGAAGCCACGACCTTCTCCGCTTCTCATCCCTCGTGGCCCACGCTCGGTCAGTCACAAAAGTGGGTCTCTCTCACACACACACACGTACAACTCAGTCACACCAGCTTCTTCCAACTGACGGCTACAGACCTTCTCGTCAGGAGCTCTTCTCTGCCAGCCCGTCCTTCCTCTCGCACCTTCGTTCAGTCAAGCACCATCTACTGAGCCCCCTCAGCAGGTGCCGGGTGCCCGAGCCTCCGACCACTAAAGACGGAGATCTACCTGAGGAGAAGGAGCAGTAAGCCAGCAGCTCCCACCCACCACAAAGCACCGTGCCCAGGACCACCATCGCGCACGGGCGCACCGGGAAGGGCACACAACCAGCCTGAAAAGAGAGGCAGCGTCAAGAAGGCTCCTCAACAAGGGTGATCTAAGCAGAGGACAAGCCAAGGCAGCGGACAGAGCAAATGTACGACAGTGTGTGTGTTTCTGTATTAGAGCAAAGTGCATTTTCTCAGCCAAGGCAGTGACCACGTGCAAGGCCTGAAACAAGAGAAAGCACAGCGCTCTGGAACAACCAGAACCTAAAGGCTGGAGAACGGAGCGGAAGCTGGAGCAGCAGGCAGGCGGCCCTTACGAGCACCGGCGCGGAGAGCGGACTACCCCATCCCCTGTGACTTCTACTCCTCATTCAGCTGCATAGCCCAACAAGGCACTGTGCTGGGCAGAGATGGACCCCGAGCAAGACAAGCAAGTTCATGAAACTTCCTTCCTCCATCAGAGGCCCCTCCGGGTCTACTCACACGCTTCTCTGCCCTGCCTGGGTCAGGAAGGCTGACCTCTGTGGGCCCCATCGCCAGGCTCCCCCACCCTCGCAAAGTTCAACGAAAAGGGAAGACAGGGTGACAGGAATGACTCCCTTTCATCCCCACTCCCAAAGCCATACTGCACACCTACATGCCCAAACCACCCCAATCACATCTGAAAAGAACCAACACAAATGCACCCAGTCTCCCCGAACACACTCACTCCTCCTTATCCCTCCCTCACATAAGACCTCACCTGACCCAGCTGTTGAGGCCCAAAAGCTGGAAGCCACGACCTTCTCCGCTTCTCATCCCTCGTGGCCCACGCTCGGTCAGTCACAAAAGTGGGTCTCTCTCACACACACACACGTACAACTCAGTCACACCAGCTTCTTCCAACTGACGGCTACAGACCTTCTCGTCAGGAGCTCTTCTCTGCCAGCCCGTCCTTCCTCTCGCACCTTCGTTCAGTCAAGCACCATCTACTGAGCCCCCTCAGCAGGTGCCGGGTGCCCGAGCCTCCGACCACTAAAGACGGAGATCTACCTGAGGAGAAGGAGCAGTAAGCCAGCAGCTCCCACCCACCACAAAGCACCGTGCCCAGGACCACCATCGCGCACGGGCGCACCGGGAAGGGCACACAACCAGCCTGAAAAGAGAGGCAGCGTCAAGAAGGCTCCTCAACAAGGGTGATCTAAGCAGAGGACAAGCCAAGGCAGCGGACAGAGCAAATGTACGACAGTGTGTGTGTTTCTGTATTAGAGCAAAGTGCATTTTCTCAGCCAAGGCAGTGACCACGTGCAAGGCCTGAAACAAGAGAAAGCACAGCGCTCTGGAACAACCAGAACCTAAAGGCTGGAGAACGGAGCGGAAGCTGGAGCAGCAGGCAGGCGGCCCTTACGAGCACCGGCGCGGAGAGCGGACTACCCCATCCCCCTAGCCTCTGCTGAAGAAGCAGCTCTGAAAGCTGCTCCCGAGCAGAGAGAAGCCAGCCTCAAGCCAGCCTCCTCCGCGCCTTCCCAGCCCCTGCCCCACCGGCCCCCCCCCTCCACCCCCACCCCAACCCGCCCCCGGAGCCCAGCCCCAGGGCCCCGCGCTCTGCTCCATCTCCAACTCCGCGCTGAGAAACGCTCCTCACACCACTGTGTTCACTGTCAGTGCTGCCGCCAAATTCTACCCCTTTCCAGAAGTCCTCCCAGGTCCTCCCAGAGCCTGATGACAGCATCCATTACGACCGGCCTCGACTCACTCACAACCACAGTTGCTCCCCTGCAAACTGGAAGCTTCCAGAGCACTATGAACAAAAGTGAATCCTACTTTCCAAGACAGAGAAAATGTTCAGAAAAATCTTAGATCTACCAGTTTTGCACTCCTAAGTAAACAAAGAAGGTCATGAAAAAACCATTATTTCTGAATTATATAAATACAATCAACCAAAAGCCTGTGTTTTCAATTAAGTATCTCTAAATAAAAATGGCTACACATTACCTGATAAAATTAAAAAAACAATAAGCAAAAAAGTTCAGAAAGGTTAAGTTACTCACTCAAAGTCACAAGGCACCTAAGGGTTAGAGAGCAGTCAAGTCTTCAGGGCCCCTCAGAAGCTGCAACCGGGTCTACTGCAGGTCGGCGCTCACTAGCCAGCCCTCTGATCACCTAAAGCATCCTTCCCTCGCTCTCTGAATTAATTCCTGTTCTCCTTCCGAGCGCAGCTCAAGAAGGCTTCCCCGAACCTTCGGATGAGCAGACCCCTTTCTGCTGTCCTCCGCTCGCCTGCAGAGCGTGGACCCGACACGGCGCCTGTGGGCACACGCGGCCCCCGGACGGACCGGCTCTGCGGTGAAGAACCTGCCTGCCAGTGAAGGAGACGCAGGTTCAGTCCCTGCATCGGGAAGACCCCCTGGAGAAGGAAATGGCAGCCCACCCCAGGATTCCTGTCTGGAGAATCCCACGGACAGAGTGGGGCTGGGCTACAAAAACAGGCCGTGGGGTCGCAAAGAGTCAGGCACGACTGAGCGAGGAAACACACACCCTGGTTACCCGGTTTCCCCAGCAGCTGATGAGGACGGGGACCACGTCGGCCCTTCCCTAGGCTGGCACTTTATTATTATTTGTTGAGTAAAAAACTGCCTTAAGACTGTAACAGCGAGCTTCCCCTGGTGGTCCAGTGGGTAAGGACACCGCCTTGCAGTGCAAGGGGCGCCGGTTCGATCTCTGGCCTGGGAAGATCCCACGTGCCGCGGAGCAGCTGGACTAATGTGTCCAGTGACCGAGCCGGAGCTCTGGAGCGAATGCGCCCAGAGCTGGCGCTCTGCGACAACAGAGGCCACCGCGATGGGAGGCCCACATGGGCCAAAGAACAAAGACGGATGAAAATAGAGAAATGAAAGACCAGTAGAAGTGGCCCGCCCGTCCCCCTCCCTCCCCACTCCACCCCCCAAAAGACAAATAAATAAAAAATAAATATTTAAAAAAAAAAAAAAGACTAACAGCAACCGAGTCACCCAGCACCCACAGGACCACACAGCCCTAAAATATTTTCTGACACTTCCAATAATAATAATAATTACATAAATTTCATGTCACAATTATTATTGTACCATTCCAACTCCCTGAAATTAAAGATTCATATATGGAATCTGCTAATTCTGTATTAATCAGAATGAGTGTTAACCAGAATTACCACATTTTTTCTAAACGTGCACGGCGTCAGCAGACGTTCTCATCCTGAGAGCACAGAAGCCCCACTATACAGGCTACGTGAAGAACTCTTTGCTGTCTTGGAACTTGAATAGTCCAAACCCAGCCTAACAAGGAATTAATAAGAGTTTTTCAACAATGCAGCATACTGTAGTCATAAATTAAAACAACAATTTTTTAGGGCAAAGATGCAACTTGGCTGCGTGAGTCAGCCAGTGTGTGCTCAGCTGCTTGGTCGTGCTCACCTCCCCGTGACCTCATGGGCTGTAGCCCCCAGGCTCCTCTGTCTGTGGGATTTCCCAGGCAACAATACCGGAGTGGGTTGTCATTCCCTTCTCCAGGGGATCTTCCCAACCCATGGATTGACCCCACATCTGTTTTGCATCTCCTGCATCAGCAGGCGGATTCTTTACTGATGGGCCACGTGGAAATCCTGAGTTAACTAATACTAATTCCTAAACACTGGATTCATAAAAAGGATTTAAACTCCCTAAATTGATCCCTACATTTAATATATAATCCCCATCAATATCAAAACTGCCTTTTTTGTAGAAATTGACAAGCTGATCCTGATAGTCATGTGAAAATTCAATGAACCCAGAACAGTCAAAATTATTTTTAAAAAGAATGGTTTGGGAACAGACATCTTCTAGTGTCAAAACTTAACTACAAAACTACAGTAATCAAGACAGCGTGCCCCTGGCGTAAGGAGAGACGAAAGGACAGACATAGGTCAGTAGATTAGAAATGGGACTCTAAAATGAAGCTCACACATCTCTGGGCAACTTGGCTTTCTGACAAGGGTACCTAACACCTCATCGAGAAAAGAACGGTCATTTCAGCAAATGGTACCAGGACAACTGGACAGCCTCACACAAAGGATGAAGCTGGAAGCCTACCTACCTCACAACACACAAAAATTAACTCCAAGTGAACCAGAGACCTAAACAGAAAAGCCAAAACTATTCAACTGTGACAAGGAAACACAGATGTCAATTTTCATGACCTTGGAAGAGGCAATGGTTTCTTATGACAGCAAAAGCAACACAAGAAAAAAAGCAGGTAAACTGAACTCAAAATTTTAAACTTTTGTGCTTCAAAGGAAAGCAACAAGAAAGTGAAAAGACAATCCACAGAATAAATCCACAAGTATCTGCAAACCCTAAATCTGACAAGGGATTGACACCCAGAATATATCAAAAATGTGAACAACTCAAAAGCAACAACTCCATTCAAAACTGGGTTGGGAGACCTCCCTGGTGGTCCAGTGGGTATAGAGAGTCCACCTTACAGTGCAAGAGGCACGAGTTCGACCACTGGCCTGGGAACATTCCACATGCCGCGGAGTGGCTGGACCAGTGTGTTCAATTACGAAGCCAGTGTTCTGGAGCGCATGCGCTCAGAGCCAGTGCTCCGCAGTGAGAGAGGCCACTGCAATGGGAGGCCCACACAGGCCAAAGAATAAAGATGGATGAAAATAAATACATAAAAGACCAATAAAAGTGGCCAAAAACTAAAAAAAAAAAAAAAAAAAAACTGGGTTGGGGCCTTGAAAAACATTCCCTCAAAGTAGACATACCAATGGCCAAAGAACACAAGAAAAGATGCTCAATGTCAGTTCCTTTAGGAACTGACAAATGAAAAGCAAAACCAAATGAAAGGAAATGCAAAGGAAAACCACAGTAAGATACCACTTCACATCCATGAGAATTGGCTCCAATCAAAAAGACAGACCATACCAAGCACCACAAGGATGTGGAGAAACTGGAACTTCCAAACATCGCTGGCAGGAATGTAATATGAGGCAGCCACTTTGGAAACCAGTCTGGCAGTTCTTCAAAAAGCTAAACACAGGGCATCCCTGGTGGTCCAGTGGGTAAAGAGTCCACCTTGCAGTGCAAGGGGTGCTGATATGATCCCGGCCCGGGCAGATCTCACACGCTGCGGAGCGGCTGGACCAGTGTGTTCAATTACGAGCCAGTGCTCTGGAGCGCAGGCGCCCAGAGTCAGTGCTCCGCAGTGAAAGAGGCCACTGCGATGGGAGGACAGGCCAAAGAACAAAGATGGATGAAAATAAATAACCAATAAAAGAGGCCAAAATTTAAAAAAATAAAAGCTAAACACAGTTACCATCTAACCTAGCACCTCCGCTCCTGGGGTACACCCGAAAGAACTGAGAGCACGGGGCCACGCCACAGCACGCACACGAGTGTTCAGAGGAGCCAGGAGGTGGAAATAACCCACACGTCTGTCACCTGGTGAACAGAAAACAAAAGGCGGTCTATCTGTACAACAGAGCCCTATTTCACCATCAAAGGAGTGAAGGTCTGGTACGAACTGTAACAGGGCTGAAAACCTTATGCTAAGGGAAAGACGAATCAGCAAAGGCCACTGCAGGGTTCCATCTGTATGGAGTCCAGAAGAGGCAAGTCCAGAGAGACAGAGCGGACCACTAACCACCTGGAGCGGAGGGAGGGAGGAGGGCAGAGCACCCGCCGACGGCAGAGGTCTCTCTCCGGAACTATGAAGACTTCTGCAACCAGACGGAGTGGCACTGCCAGAGCTGGGTTTAAATACGCTACGACCACTTCACTGTGTATTGTAAAGGGTGAAGTTTATGGCATGCGAATCACACCTCCATAAACCTGGTATTTTACATTTTTTTAACATATTTTTACTTGGAGGATGACTACGGTATTGTGATGGTTCCGCCACATCAACAAGAATCAGCCACAGGCACACGTGTGTCCCCTCCATTCTGAACCTCCTTCCCGCCTCCCATCCAAAGACGCGACACTGAAAAAGGAGTCAAATCCCTCTGACTACTAAAACCTCCCGATGATCCTGTTCCTTTCCGCCATCACGTCCTTGCCTCTTTGCTGAAGCAGAGCACACTCAGTGCTGCTTGTGTGAATACACTCAGGTCATCACACACCCACCACGGGGCAGCTGCGGGTGCAGACCTGAATGGCTGCTGGCTGCGTGTCCCTTTCAGAGACCTCCAAACCGGCTCTCGGTCTGCACCTGTCACGCTCCTTCTGCTTTCTCTTCTGCCAGGAGAAGTCAAGAAACACCTGAGATAAGACGCAGGGAGGGTGTGAAGGGAGAGCCAAACAAGCGTGCACACGGGTGGCCACACGTGCTTACGACAGAGGCCACTCCCCGCTCCCCTTCAGAAGTGACGTCTCCAGCTCCCCAGGGTTCGCGGCCCACGACACGGAGAAGGCCAGGAGCCCACTCATGCGAACCAGATGCAGAAGACACTGGCATCCCCAACTGCCCGGGTCTTCCTGGAAACCACCAGGGCAGAGGTTGCCAGACGCCACAGCACGCACACGAGTGTTCAGAGGAGCCAGGAGGTGGAAATAACCCACACGTCTGTCACCTGGTGAACAGAAAACAAAAGGCGGTCTATCTGTACAACAGAGCCCTATTTCACCATCAAAGGAGTGAAGGTCTGGTACGAACTGTAACAGGGCTGAAAACCTTATGCTAAGGGAAAGACGAATCAGCAAAGGCCACTGCAGGGTTCCATCTGTATGGAGTCCAGAAGAGGCAAGTCCAGAGAGACAGAGCGGACCACTAACCACCTGGAGCGGAGGGAGGGAGGAGGGCAGAGCACCCGCCGACGGCAGAGGTCTCTCTCCGGAACTATGAAGACTTCTGCAACCAGACGGAGTGGCACTGCCAGAGCTGGGTTTAAATACGCACGACCACTTCACTGTGTATTGTAAAGGGTGAAGTTTATGGCATGCGAATCACACCTCCATAAACCTGGTATTTTACATTTTTTTAACATATTTTTACTTGGAGGATGACTACGGTATTGTGATGGTTCCGCCACATCAACAAGAATCAGCCACAGGCACACGTGTGTCCCCTCCATTCTGAACCTCCTTCCCGCCTCCCATCCAAAGACGCGACACTGAAAAAGGAGTCAAATCCCTCTGACTACTAAAACCTCCCGATGATCCTGTTCCTTTCCGCCATCACGTCCTTGCCTCTTTGCTGAAGCAGAGCACACTCAGTGCTGCTTGTGTGAATACACTCAGGTCATCACACACCCACCACGGGGCAGCTGCGGGTGCAGACCTGAATGGCTGCTGGCTGCGTGTCCCTTTCAGAGACCTCCAAACCGGCTCTCGGTCTGCACCTGTCACGCTCCTTCTGCTTTCTCTTCTGCCAGGAGAAGTCAAGAAACACCTGAGATAAGACGCAGGGAGGGTGTGAAGGGAGAGCCAAACAAGCGTGCACACGGGTGGCCACACGTGCTTACGACAGAGGCCACTCCCCGCTCCCCCCCTTCAGAAGTGACGTCTCCAGCTCCCCAGGGTTCGCGGCCCACGACACGGAGAAGGCCAGGGAGCCCACTCAAGCATGCGAACCAGATGCAGAAGACACTGGCATCCCCCAACTGCCCGGGTCTTCCTGGAAACCACCAGGGCAGAGGTTGCCAGACCACCAGGCTCCCCTCCCCGTCTCCTGGCCTGCCCAGCACCGCGCCCAGCCCCGGTCAACTGCCACACCCACTGCTGATGCAACCCCGCACACCCAGACAGGCCGAGGGCGCCTGGCCTCGCGGCGGGAACCACAGCGAACAGTCTCTCTGCTAGAAGCTTACTCACGGGACTTCCCTGGTGGTCCAGTGATTAAGAATGCTTGCATATATAAACTATCATGTGTAAAATAAATGGAAATAACACAGGGAGCCTAGCCTGGCACTCTGAGATGACTCAGAGGAGTGGGATGAGAAGAGAGGAGGGAGACTCAGGAGGGAAATCACACACACACACACAGAGATAGATAGAGACAGAGATATGTACATATACATACATATACTGACTGATCTGTGCTGACGTATGACAGAAACCAACACAAAATTGTAAAGCAACTTTCCGTCAATTAAAAAAAAAAAAAAAGACAGAATCCAAGAACTCCATTTTGGAGTCAGTGTTTGATGGAGAAAGGCTGAGGCGCCAAGACCCCCCTATGGTCCCCTCCCCGCACCGTCCCCGGCCCTGAGCCCCTGGAAGCGATGAGCAGCCAGCGGACCCCGGCCCACCCTCCTCCAGCGTGGACCAGGGCAACAGCCGCCTCGGGAGCAAAACCACCGACCGAGAGGACTCAGTCGGACCCTCCGTCCTGAGCACTTTAAACACACGCCACAGAGGCTGGAGCCAGAGGACAGTGAGTCCCGGGAAGCCACAGGCAGGCCGGCAGGCCACGTCGTCGCGGAGCACCGAGGGTCAGCACAGAGGGCACCGGCAGGGCGGGAGGAAGGGCCCACCCAGGCTCCCCAGCTCCCTCCTCTCACACGGAAGCCGCCTTCCCGTCCCTGGGCCTGAGCGCCTATGCTCCCTGCGGGAGAACCGGCCCGACCGCTGCCCCCATGATGGCAAGTGTCCAGGGTGCACCCTCTTCTGTACAAATGAACCTCAGAGCTGATGACCACTGCTCGTCCACTGTGTGTGAGGATCCACACACGCGCATGGGGTGGGGGGCGGGGATTTTGAAGCTTTATTTAAGGTACAACCTGCTGACTCAGAGTCATGCAAATCCTGCCACATATTTACCCTCAGCTCCTTAGAGCTACTTTCTCACTGGGTTTTAAACCCTTTTAGAGGGCTGTTTCAACGGTGGAAAAAAACACGTAATGTAAAACTGACCCCTTGGACCCTGTCGGAGCGTACCACTCCGCGGCATGAAGCACATTCGCGCTGCTGTGCATCGTCCCCACTCCCCACTGTTTATCTTGAAAAGCATCCTGAAAAATCATGACTTTTTCATTCTTATTAAACAAATGATTTCTGTGTCTGCTCGGTCATCGAGCGACAAGGGCAACGAGCCTCCAGAGAGGTGGGGCTGCGGGAGGCAGGAGAAGAGGAGGCGGAGAGCACCCGCAGCCACCTGGAGCGGCCCCAGAGCCGCTAAATCCATCCCCGGTTCCTCTGGACGTGGCCACAGAGGCTGGAGACTAAAAATACCTGGAGAGGACAGATAACAGCTGTCAAGGAGACTCAGTCCGGCTAGAAAGGTTGCCACTATCACCAGATTTGCATCAGAAGACACCCGTGCGGGCAGCAGCGGGTCATTTGTAGAATAATCAGATTCAGGAGAGGAAAGACTGACGGTGCCTGCCTCCCAGAGGGCCTGGAATAAATCTCTGGGCCTTGAATCTGGTCAAGTAATCCATGATCAATTTCTGGAGGACCCCTAGGAGGAAAAACAAGTACTTCAAAAACTGTCGAGTGCCCACTCTCCACCTTCACTTGTGACTTTCTTCGTCAGCACAACAGCCTGTGTCGATGGACGCAAACAAGGAAGAGACCGCCATCAGAAGCTTCGTCAGAGCCGACCATTCAGCCAGCACATTTCAAATGGCAGAGACAGCAAGGATAAGGCAGAGCATGTTGCCAAGAATACCGGCAACTGTAACTTGCCCCTCAGTACCTTCTCAGTAGCAAAGAAACTTCCCAACATGAACTCCAGGCCTGGAGCGGCCCAGGGAGCGCACCCAAGTGAGGATGCCACGAGATCAATTACAGCGGACCCACCGGAACTCCCTAGTCTAGCTGAGCTTCTTAGTAGGATAAATCCAGCAATCAATATGTCTTCGTAACAGTTATATTAATTAACTCCAGGAAATAAAGCTAAATGAACATAAATAACAGTACCTTACACAAAAACGTCTGAGGTGAGCAGACACTTCTGCATCTGTGCTCATGTATTATTTAATATTTAAGTCTATTTTTCCAAAACTATAAACACTCATGTGTATCAGAATAAAGACCTGAAACGTGTCACAGGGAATAACTAAGCAGAAAGACCATTTCTGTGCTGTGCATCGTTAACAACTTGAACAATCTTCTGACAATATTCAACTCACAATGTGTTCGGCCTAAAGAGTTAAGCCCTCTCTGTACACCCAGAAAGGAGGCACCTCAGCGAATCCAGTTCAGATTCCTCCCTCCCTGACGGCTGCAGCCAGCACATTAATTCCTGACCTGGAGCAAGGACCTCAAAGGGAAAGACAGAGTTACACGGAATCAGACAGCTGCGCACCAGCCCAGCAAGCCAAGGCACGAAACCCCACACACCAGCTCCCAGCAAGCCAAGGGTAACAGCTGTCAAGGAGACTCAGTCCGCTAGAAAGGTTGCCACTATCACCAGATTTGCATCAGAAGACACCCGTCGGGCAGCAGCGGGTCATTTGTAGAATAATCAGATTCAGGAGAGGAAAGACTGACGGTGCCTGCCTCCCAGAGGGCCTGGAATAAATCTCTGGGCCTTGAATCTGGTCAAGTAATCCATGATCAATTTCTGGAGGACCCCTAGGAGGAAAAACAAGTACTTCAAAAACTGTCGAGTGCCCACTCTCCACCTTCACTTGTGACTTTCTTCGTCAGCACAACAGCCTGTGTCGATGGACGCAAACAAGGAAGAGACCGCCATCAGAAGCTTCGTCAGAGCCGACCATTCAGCCAGCACATTTCAAATGGCAGAGACAGCAAGGATAAGGCAGAGCATGTTGCCAAGAATACCGGCAACTGTAACTTGCCCCTCAGTACCTTCTCAGTAGCAAAGAAACTTCCCAACATGAACTCCAGGCCTGGAGCGGCCCAGGGAGCGCACCCAAGTGAGGATGCCACGAGATCAATTACAGCGGACCCACCGGAACTCCCTAGTCTAGCTGAGCTTCTTAGTAGGATAAATCCAGCAATCAATATGTCTTCGTAACAGTTATATTAATTAACTCCAGGAAATAAAGCTAAATGAACATAAATAACAGTACCTTACACAAAAACGTCTGAGGTGAGCAGACACTTCTGCATCTGTGCTCATGTATTATTTAATATTTAAGTCTATTTTTCCAAAACTATAAACACTCATGTGTATCAGAATAAAGACCTGAAACGTGTCACAGGGAATAACTAAGCAGAAAGACCATTTCTGTGCTGTGCATCGTTAACAACTTGAACAATCTTCTGACAATATTCAACTCACAATGTGTTCGGCCTAAAGAGTTAAGCCCTCTCTGTACACCCAGAAAGGAGGCACCTCAGCGAATCCAGTTCAGATTCCTCCCTCCCTGACGGCTGCAGCCAGCACATTAATTCCTGACCTGGAGCAAGGACCTCAAAGGGAAAGACAGAGTTACACGGAATCAGACAGCTGCGCACCAGCCCAGCAAGCCAAGGCACGAAACCCCACACACCAGCTCCATTTTCTTATCACCGCGAGTCAGAATGGGAAGGAACTTCAGAGGTCGTCACCAGGACTACCCTCTACCAGCACGGGAATCTCCTTAAAATCAGGCCCGACTAACTCATTATGCGAGAGCTGAAGCCTCTGAAGACCAAGAGGAGATGCTGAGCCGGAACGGAGTGACGAAGGAGGAGGTGGTGAGGAGGAGCCGGCGGCAGAGGCCGAGGAGACAGGCTTCTCGCACCTGGCAGCAGCCAGGAGAGCAGAAAGCACAGCCCCAGCCGGGGCCGTGCACCCACCAGCCAGCGCTCCAGGCTGCAGAGAGGAGAAGGGCCAGGCTGGGCGTCACGGTGGACTTGCTCTCCAAGCCACGCAGGAGCCTAAGCCTTCGCGACCAGAGGAATCATCGAGCGCTGCCTGGGTCAGGGTAAGACAAAAATGACGACGCTGACACTACAGCTAGATCAACACTTTGAAACTTGATCTCCAAACCCTTAACTTTTCATACATCCCACAGTGGTCCACAGGAGAGCATTCTGAAAATTAGGGAGTGTTTACGGAAACCCTCTACCATTAAGCATTCCTTTCTTCAATAGTATTTACAATTAGATTCCTTCCTGGAAATTGTATCTAAATAATTTTAAAGCGATTTAGTCCTTAGAGAAAACAATAAACGTCATTTAAGTCAGCTTCAAATGCTTATTCATGTCTACTTGCTCTCAGCCTTTTTCCCTGGAGCGTCTACCTACAGGAAGAGCAAGGGGCAGACCACGAGTCTGTGCTCCCTGCCAGGGAACTCCGGTCCACGGAGAGGAGCACAGAGGTCTCATCGCATTGAAGGCTGGGGAAGGCACCATCTCTGAGTGTCAGGAGGTTTACGACGTCATCTCAGAAGTAACTCCGGGTATCAATCAAAACAGCTGCAGGGGCTTCCCCTGGTGGTCCAGTGGGTAAGGACACCACCTTGCAGTGCAAGGGGCGCCGGTTCGATCCCTGGCCTGGGAAGATCCCACGTGCCGCAGAGCGGCTAGACGGATGTGTCCAATCATCGAGCCGGAGCTCTGGAGCGCATGCGCCCTGAGCCGGCGCTCTGCAACAGACGCCACCGTGATGGGAGGCCCGCAGGAGCCAAAGAACAACGATGGGTGAAAACAGAGAAATGAAAGACCAATAGAAGTGGCCCGCCGCTCCCCTCCCTCCCCAACCCGACCCCTGCCCAAAATAAATAAATAAATAAATCTTTAAAAAAAAAAAAAAACGGCTGCAGTTCGAATCAGCTCTAACCATAAATTGTAACTGAGCTAAAATGATGCCTAAATATAATAAGTTTTACTTCTAGATGTTTCTTGGCAATTAAATAACTGGAAAGTCAACAAACCCCCAAGGAACCAGAGACAATGAACCTTTTTAAGCCTCACCGTTTATCAACCCCAGGAGGCCTGAAAGACACCAGCCACCGGAGGCTCAGCCTCCAACTAGCCCTGCAAAGGCCGAGTCCAGACAAGGTTTCTTCAAGAACTGCTCTCAGGCAGCACTAAATTACAAGCAGTGACCTCCCCAGAGGAGAAGCGGAGTCCACAGTCCCAGGAGAGCGATGGAGAAAGAGGAAACCCAGCTCCAACGCAAGGGCAGCCACGCCAGTCACAACCACACGCATCACAGACTGAAATGCTACATATCCAACAAGAGCTATTTAAAATAGTTCAAGGGCAAGAGAATCCTCCCCCACGTAAAAAAAAAAAAATCCAAATGCATTCCAAAAGTAATCTGCATAGGATGAAATTTAATCCGCAGGCCCAACTTCTCTGAAATAAAGCAGAATCCTCTGATTTAGTCAAGTTGTAACAGGAAGGCTCCTTTATAACAAAGGAGCTACAGCCCAGAACCCTGAACTTCAGGGGAGAACAAAAACGTAATGTCAATATGTTCACAACACAGCTCAATCCACAGAATCATGAGATAATTAAACTGGCTGTTTTTAGGTTTCAATCTGTTTCGCCAGAAACCCTGTCCAAACCACACTGATGCAAATCAGCGTGAGCAACCACAGCTCCATCAAAGCAACTCTAGGATCGTGTCTTCTGCTTTACCCCTGGCCGCTGGTTCATGGGCCGACTGACGGTGCAAGGATTTGGGCAGGTGCCAGAAGTCAGCTCAGGGGCACAGAGCAAGAGGAGAGATGTGGAAGAACCAAATTCATGAATGAAAACGCTGACGTCATAGTTCAGCCCAGCAGAGCTTCGGGTAGTCTGCGAAGAAACACTGCATCGTTGGGGATGTTAAATCACTAGTCATTCACTAAAGGGCACAAGACAGAAAGGGCTTCCCAGGGGGCTCAGGGGTACAGAACCTGCCTGCCGATGCAAGAGATGAAGGAGACTAGGGCTCAATCCCTGAGTCAGGAAGGTCTCCTGGAGGAGGAAATGACAATCCAGTCCAGTGTTCTTGCCTGGAAAATTCCATGAACAGAGGAGCCCAGAGAGCTACAGTCCATGGGGGGCAAAGAGTTGAACACGACTGAACGACTGAGCACACACAAGAGAGAAAAAAGCCCCTGCTCTAAACAAGGGAAGGCAAAGAAGAGACAGGATGGGGGGCGGGGAGGGAGAGGCAGAAAGCCACAGGAACACCCTTTGCCCTGGACCACGCGTGAGAAACACAGTGTATGTGCCATGAGCAGCCACCGCGTCTAAACCATGGACATACTTCACGTCACTGCTCACAGCGCTGCGTCTCTAAGGCAGAACGCAGCCTCATCCCGTCTCCCCCACCTCCCTCTGCGCGCCATCACACTCGAGAGGAGCGCACCCCCGGAGAGCGAGCTGGTCCCCAGCAGCTGCCTGGCGCTGCGAGACCAGGCCCAACTCTTACACAGCTCTGAATTTACCAGGGGGACTCCGTGATCTCAGGCAAGCCACTGGAATCTTTACAGGCAGGGGGATGCTTTCATCTAATGATAAAGCATAAACTCATACAAAAATTATAAAAATTTGGTTTACTTGGAACTATTAAGAACAGCAAGGGTGTGGGCTGTTCACGGTTTTCATTCCTTGACAGAATTTTAAACACAGCTAGTAACAGGAACGTCTGTAAAGTTTAGACACAATTTACTAAGACCCTTTTATTCAGGACGCTGAAGTAAATGATGCCGAGAGTCCTACTGTTTCCCAGGAGACTGAAGACCATTACCTTCTTGGAAAATGAGGGACCCTCAGCGCCTCGGCAAGAGCTCCAGAGCACAGAACTGCAAGGGCGTCCTCCCTTCTTTACCATTCGTGTGGCTTAAAGTAGCTACCCACCCAAAATGGACTTTTGTTTTAATTTAGGCAGTAAACAATTCTGCCAATGAACATTTTTAAAAAGAAGATCCTATTAAGTTAAAATGCAAGCCGACTGGCTTTATCTTAACTCTAAAGTGTTAAAGGATCATCTCACAGCCCCACCACAAATATCTTCGATAGAGCATCACCACCCCCTTGTGGATTCACAATAAAAATTCCTTATCTTCCATCATCCCTTTTTAAATGTTTCATTCTCCCAAACTTCCATTAAAGTTTAAATTCTCTTCACTAAAGGGTTATTTCTTTCAATTACTTTTTAAAAGAGAAAAAACACTTAACAATTTAAAATCACTAATCCCATCAGCTTCTTTATCTTCTGAGCATACTCCATTCAGGGAGTTATTCTTCATACAATAAGTACATTTACAGATTTCAACATGGTAACCATACCAACATTCTATTTTCTCCTTAGGATATTGAATTTACACTTACAGTCATCCTTTGGGGATTATTTTTTTTAATATAATGGATAATTTTCTTCACTATCACATTTTTTCTAATTTCCCACTTTGTACCAATTTTTTTTTTTTTATTGCTTCCAAATGGTTTGATATCCATGTGTCCCAGAAAACCAGTGGGGCACAGACATCCTCAAGAAGCACAGTTTAGATAAGAATTAAAAACCAAATCTAAGTCTTAAAAAGACACATTCTTGATTGTACGGCTGTGGCCTCAGAGAAGCTTTCCGGCTACCTAAATCCACTCTGATAAGGAAAGAGAAAGCGCGCCAGCGAGCGAGCACACCTAGTTTTCAAAACTAGAGAAGAAGGCTTCGTCCGCTCTCTTTCCCAGGTCTGTTTTTGCGCTGCAGGGCACTGGCTGGCTCTGGGCACCGTTCTAACCCGGCACGGACACAGACAAGCCCGCCGCTGCGCGCCGCGGGGAAGACGAGGGGGACTGGGTGTCTGCGTGATCACCGGGTAGACACAAGAGTTGAGCTGGAAACCACCTCGGGCTGCGGGGAAGGTCTGAGTCCTGAGGGGTCAGACTTCGGTTTTGGGGAGACAGCGCCCCATTTTCTCACCAGTGTTGGACACAAAAGCCGGGACACCGTCATTCACTATTCCCGGGAGAAGACACACGCCAGGATTCATTCTAAAGGCTAGGCAGAAATACAGGAGGAAAGATCACCCACTTTGCAAGTGTTTTTAGGTGACTAAACACACGATCCTACCTTGTGGTAACTGATGAGGAAAGACGGGCAAGGCAAGCCTGGTCTGCTGGATGACCGAGCGCCCTGTGGCACCTGCCAGCCCACCAGAGCCCGTCTATGCAAGAAGGAGCGACTGACAACATGTCCAAAGGCAGCAGCTGAGCTGCAGGGGAGGTGGGTCAGAGCCGGCACTGGAGGTTTCCTTTTGGGGGATTTTGCTATGACTGCTATTTCCAGATTTGGAGAGGGGGAGGGAGGGGACACGTGGATGGCACGAGGACGTGAGATGGGGGTGAGACTGATGCCACTTCATCAGTGTCCGGCTGGTGACACGTCTAGAACGCGCCACACTCAGCCCTGAACTCTTCCTTCCGGGCACATCCCTGTGTGCACTTGAAACTACACCACCACACGGCAGAGCAGAGCGGGGAGCCCAGCCCCTGGCCGGCAGCCTCTCCCCGCTCCCCGCTGCCTCCGTAACCGCCTCAGAGGCAGGCCTTCCATCGTGAGGGCCTGGCTACACCTGAAGAGTTAATAAAATGTGACTGCACTTTTCCAAGTGAGCAAGGGACTTCTACAGGAAAGAACAGGCAACTCCGTCAAGAGGGAGCAGAACACCGGGGCGAACCTAGAAGAACCATTTCAAAAATACCTCCGGTCATTTCATCTTCTAAGATGTCAACTGGCTGAAAGTCAGTGAACACCCCTCCTTAAAAAAAAACAGGGGAGTAATGTGGCTGACACTTGGACTCTCTTTGCAGCGGGGTACATAATATTTCTTTTTTAGTCCAAGGTAATGAACTGAAAAATGCTCAGGAAGCATTACCAATCTTTACACAAGGAGGCCCATGACCTTCTACAAGCAATGGCGTTCAAAGCAGAAAGATGCAACAGAACCTTAGAAATACACAGCCAGCATACTGATAGGGGAGGAAAGAAAAAAAAAAAAAAAACACCCTCTACTTTGTCCCATCACATAAAAAATCGAGGACTGCTGTCTACTGCCGGTATATACAGAGAAACCCCTTCCTTACAAACACTTGACAAATACCATGGATGGAAGACCATCCGTGTGTCTACATGTCCCTCTATCAACAGAACAGCAACACATCCTAGTCACAGGACTGATGGCCATGACATCCTCAGATGGCACAAAATAGAGGGATCTGATGATGTCTGGTCAGCTAAGTCCTGAACTTGATTAGGTATTCAAAAAATCAACAAAAAGACCAGACAGGCCAATCACACGAACGTGGAACAGGGACTGAAGGACCGTGCACACTTCCAGTCGGTGGACAGAGGAGTGGAGCCAGGACACTCTTGACCCTCACCCCAGAGACACCGACGACCAGAGACAGTCCTGTCAGAGGCGGAGGCCCACTGGGAGACCCCACACCGCCTTGTGGAGAAGGCCCCAGACAACGTCCGTACGTGCCAACGCTGCCCGAAGAAACGTAATCGTTATCGAGCCAAAGAAACAGAAGAGAGCTGGTGGAATGCAGCAAAAAGAAAAATGCCCAAGACCCTGTATGGGGAGGCCCGGGGCTGGAAGGACCCAGGGTTTCACCAAAGATGCTGTCCAGTCACAATACCGCCCTCAGCCCGCACCCTGTGACTGAAACCCCATTCCATCTCCACAAGAAGGAACACCACCTCTCACCCAGGACAAAGAGAACCGTGGGCAGCCCTCTTTACTGAATGACAGAAAGGCTACAAATACAGTAGATCTACAATTTTTTTATATAATGATGAGAAGGGCAATAAAGAAACCTTGTGGGAAGAAAAGGAATCAGGATTTAAGTCATCTAGAACATCAAAAGGGGGAGAAAAAAGGTCGTGGTAAGCGACTCTAGAAGACACAGAACGTTTTGGAAAATGATCTATGGTGATGGAAGTTCAAAAGAAACACACAACATCCGTCACCACAAAAAACAGGTGCGTCTTCACACAGGATGAAGGACCCCGGACTACGAGAGCCTCACGCAAGAGCTCTCTTTACGAGAGCAACACGAGCAGAACTGGCCTCCAGAGTCGCTGTGGAGGAGAAGCTGGATCTAATGCAGGACGTAAAGCACAGGCGCACTTCCGGTCCACTCTCCACAGACGTCATCGCGGGCCACACCTGCGCCCCGAAAGACGGCTGCCGCCCAAAACGACAAGACCCGGACACCAGTTCCTTTCAAAAGGGTGAAGAAGTCAATCACCAAATAAACCAGTGATAGGTGTACCGAGTGCGTGCCCTCACATGGTCACTAGAACTGGGCATAAAATTTAGATGCAGCACTTTCTGGTAGCGAAAATGTGGCAGCAGTTCCCACAGCCATTACTACCCGATGACATGAAACTCACCAGTTCATCGTAAGAGAATACGATTCGTCTACCGGTTCTTTCTATTCAGGATGTATATGATCTCAGACGCTCTACAATACCTGCCACGCTGCTCTTCAAACGCAGCACAAGCACCGGCATGTATCTACATGACCTGGAAGCGTGTTACACCTTGACTGTCAGCACGCAGATCCACTCCTTTTTCTACCCGCGCCCCCACACCCGTCGGAAGGCAAGCTGCGAGGGCTCCTCCCCCGCAGCCTCTCCACCACGCCCGCTCCTCCCGCGATGGGGACGAGCTCAGTGGGCTGGTGCACTGCTCGAGTGTGTCTTTGTAAGATTACAACCCAAACAATTAAAGTTCAGAATTCCTTGCATGAATATATAAAACAAGAAGCACAAGACATATTGAAATGTCATGTTCGCGAAAAGGCTAACGAGAGCCCTATGGTCTCAAGCAGAGTCACATAAACCACCACACCCCTGCCGCCCGCCCGCCCACCCACCCCCTTCCCTGAACAAAACACACGCTCGGTGAAGGTCTCCAAGATGAACACACTCAGTGGCAGGAACGTGCATGTAAAGACAACTTCTGTTCAAAAGGCTGACTCTAGAAGACACAGAATGTTTTGGAAAATGATCTATGGTGATGGAAGTTCAAAAGAAACACACAACATCCGTCACCACAAAAAACAGGTGCGTCTTCACACAGGATGAAGGACCCCGGACTACGAGAGCCTCACGCAAGAGCTCTCTTTACGAGAGCAACACGAGCAGAACTGGCCTCCAGAGTCGCTGTGGAGGAGAAGCTGGATCTAATGCAGGACGTAAAGCACAGGCGCACTTCCGGTCCACTCTCCACAGACGTCATCGCGGGCCACACCTGCGCCCCGAAAGACGGCTGCCGCCCAAAACGACAAGACCCGGACACCAGTTCCTTTCAAAAGGGTGAAGAAGTCAATCACCAAATAAACCAGTGATAGGTGTACCGAGTGCGTGCCCTCACATGGTCACTAGAACTGGGCATAAAATTTAGATGCAGCACTTTCTGGTAGCGAAAATGTGGCAGCAGTTCCCACAGCCATTACTACCCGATGACATGAAACTCACCAGTTCATCGTAAGAGAATACGATTCGTCTACCGGTTCTTTCTATTCAGGATGTATATGATCTCAGACGCTCTACAATACCTGCCACGCTGCTCTTCAAACGCAGCACAAGCACCGGCATGTATCTACATGACCTGGAAGCGTGTTACACCTTGACTGTCAGCACGCAGATCCACTCCTTTTTCTACCCGCGCCCCCACCCCCGCCGGAAGGCAGGCCGCGAGGGCTCCTCCCCGCAGCCTCTCCACCACGCCCGCTCCTCCCGCGATGGGGACGAGCTCAGTGGGCTGGTGCACTGCTCGAGTGTGTCTTTGTAAGATTACAACCCAAACAATTAAAGTTCAGAATTCCTTGCATGAATATATAAAACAAGAAGCACAAGACATATTGAAATGTCATGTTCGCGAAAAGGCTAACGAGAGCCCTATGGTCTCAAGCAGAGTCACATAAACCACCACACCCCTGCCGCCCGCCCGCCCACCCACCCCCTTCCCTGAACAAAACACACGCTCGGTGAAGGTCTCCAAGATGAACACACTCAGTGGCAGGAACGTGCATGTAAAGACAACTTCTGTTCAAAAGGCTGAAAGCAAAGGTGCCACAAAGGAGGCAAGAGACACAACCAGGAGCTGAAGGGAAGAGAGGCTGAGTCACCTTCTGCTGTACAACTTGTGCACACGAAGACGTGTCTCCCCAAAACTCACAAGCGAACGGAAGACTGGCCCAGGAAAGGGAGGCCAGTGCCGTCAAGCCAGGAGCCGGGCGGCCAAGCAGGAGCCAGGCAGAAACACAGCCCCCGGCGCGGGGCCGCAGCCAGCAGACACAGGGCTCCGCAGTGCCGCCTGCCTCGAACAGGTTGTTCTAAGAGCAAAGTCTAAAAACCAGAGAAATGGGAAAACATGGACGAGCAGAATGTATACGGACGTCTCAAAGAGGAGGCGGGAGCGAGCCCATTCTTCGGAAAAGGAAAACTTGCCCTCTCCCGACCTTGAGGAGAGGGGGCCGCGCACACGTCCACACTCCCCTCCCCTGGACAAGAAGGCGGAGGCACCCAACACTGCCCAGACGCAGGGGAAGGCAGGCCTTCCGAAAGGCAAAGGAGGTCCAACGGTCAGCCAACCTTGTCCAGAAAACTGGGCGGAGGAGGGTGCAGAGTGCGGGGAGGGGCACGGGCAGCCCCAACAGAAAGACAGAAAAAAGAGAAGGCACTGAGGGGACAGAGCCCAGTGAGACGGCAGAGCTGGGCTCCAACAACCTGCCGGGACAGGGTCCCAGGAAGCCCAAGCGCCTTCCACTCGCAGGAGGAACCTGACAGCACACACGCTGAGCGTGTCCCTCTGGCTTCAGCATTCTCCTCCTACTGCCCGAGGATGGAGCACCCCAGAGGGCAGGGAAAATTCCAAACGGCAGGCGGCGGCACAGGGCAGGGCAGGAGAGGACCCGGCGCTGGCAGGGAGAGGACTCTGCTGGGAACAGGCCAACACAGATGGCAGGTCGTCAGGCAGCTCCTGTCTGCCCAGGGTCCTCAATACTACACCCGAGAAACACACCACTCCATCAGCTGCACACAGAGGCAAGGAGAAGAGAAACAGCACACAAACTTCTAAAAACAAAATTTAAAAAAAGGAAACAGAGGTCAAAGCACGACTTGTAGACGATACACATGACGCCTCCTGGAGAGCTCAACGCCGAGGGGCAAGTGCCCAGCCGCCCTCCAGGTAACTCTGCCCCAGGCCCAGGGACCCGGGGAGGGGCTCCTCGCTCCAAAAGCACTTCCAGGACCAACAGTGCAACGTCGTGAGAGAGCTGCGGTGGGGACAGCTGGGACGAGGCTCCACACTCGGCCTGTCCCAGAGTAAGACTCCGCGGGCGGCAGTCGCCAGGCCCAGGAGGGAGGGTCCCTGAGCCAAGGGGGAGGGCCACAACCCAGAGGGCCACCCACCCTCCACCCTCTCACAGAGTGTCACAGGCCCGCCCCAAAGTACCTTTGCTGACGTGCACAACTGCTCTCGATTATTTAAATGGCCAAAATAAAACAGTGACATATTTATGGCCATTCATTCCTAGTTCTGTCACAGAAACACGTATTCTTCTCACCCGCTCCTATCCTTTGCCCAAAATACATGTAATCTCTCTCGTACACAGCAGTCCAGAAGTCGAGATGAGAACTTTTCACTCCGGGAAGGAGCAAGCGGGAACCACCACCCCTAACTTCAGAACACCTCGGCCATGCTGCACAGGCGCGCCCGCCGCCCACGGGCGCTCCAGGCCTGGTGAACCTCCAGAGCGGCCTCTGCTTCCTCCGTCCAGGACAGACGGCAGAGTCCGGTGGCCGCTCGACAGTGACTCCTCCCACCCCTCTAGGCTGAAGGGTCCCCACCACCCGGATGCACACCCATGTCCTGACCCTCCAAGGTCCCCACGTACACCCAAGACGTGGAGACAGTCATCTAACCCTTCCCACTCCCTGTGTACACGCAGTAGGTGAAATTCCACCTATAAGCACAGGCCTGTGTGTGTGCATGTACATAAACAAATGCACAGCACCATGTCTTTTGCCAAAAGAGAACCAAAGAGGAAAAAAAATAAATAGAAAGTATCTAAATACCCGCTTCCCTGAAACCAACGAGCTGGGAAGAAGTGTCTGGATCCCACAAGAGGCAACACCAGGACCCGAGGAAGGTTCTAGTACAACAAGGAGCACACCAGCAACCTCTTCCCGAGTGGCATGTGGGCGACAAGGGTGTCTCCACTCCGTTTTCTGGATGGTAAGGCATATGGCTTCTTTGTACCCAGCCAACATGAATACAATTTAAGAAAATTAGAAAAAGTCAAGGTAACAGGCTCCCTAAATATGGCTGACTGGGAAACAGAAGCCATACGGAGGATATGAGTTCTCTTAAAAAAGAAATGGGAAGTTTATTTCCAGGGAAGGTTCAAAGTCTCTTGAATGTAGGATGTACCAAGTCTGGTTCTCAGTACACAGAAGACAGTCATCTCAACTCCCAAAGCCAAGGGCACGGGAGCCTCGGGGGGGTGGGGGGTGGGGGAGGAGAGTCCACGGATGAATGCCGCCCCCACCTACGAGCAAGAGTAAGCTGGGACCAGGAGCAGACACGGCCTCGCCGCCGGGACCCCTTCTCCCCCCCCCGTGCCGGTACAGTGGACGCCCTGCCCTACATCTGACGGGGCAACCCTCACCCAGACCAGGAGCTCCAAGGAGAGGGACACGTCAGGGGAGACCGAGAAAGGGGAAAGGAGCCCTGGAATGTCCAGCTCCTCCCCAAAGAGAGAGAGGGCAACTCAAAGGGTATTCAGGAAATGAGCTCACCCCAAGCCTGGAAAGTGTGCGGAGAGTGTGCATCATCTGTAAGAAGTATCTGCTTTCCTACTGAGAAATGACTTCAGAGCCGCACAGGCCCCCACTGCCCACCGGGCGAGGGGAGTAAGAACAAGGGGAGCCTGCGTCCCCTTGTCCAGGCGAAAGGGCTCAATAGATGGTGTGCGGAGGCCCCGAAACATTCCACAGAAGACGAGAGGATGGGACGGACCCCTCCGCCGGAGGAGGATCAGGGTCACAGAAGGTAAAGGGCAAGGGAGCGTGCAGAGCCTCGCTCGCCGTAGAAACGGAGACCCCACCCTCCTGGCTGTCCGGGGTGCAAGGGCAAGAGGTGGGAGGGGGCCACTGCTGGGGGCGGGGACGCTGCGCAGGCCCCCTCCCGGGAAGGGCAGCGGGAGGGCGCACACGAGGCCCTCCGGCCCGCGGACGCTCCGCAGGAGGGGGTCCCCCTGGTGGGGAGAAGCGCGGGGACCCCGCCGGCTGTGGGAGGCGCCCACGGGGCTCGAGGGTGAGGCTGGACAGAGTCCGCCCGGCCCCGCCGCCGAGCGCCCGAGGCGGCCAGGCTGAGCGCCGGCCGTGCCCCGACGGGAACCGGCCCGGGGCAGCGGGGCGCGGGGCCGCAGGGGGCCCGAGGCGGCTAAACTTTCCGCCCCGCGGCCCCCACCGGCGCGGGGGGCGGGGGCCGCGCCGGGCCCGCGAGCGGCGGGGATGCCCGGTGCGGGTGGGGGAGGCGCCGGCCCTCCCTCCGCGGCTCCTCCTCCTCGCTGGGCCCGGCCCCCGCCCGCCGGCCCCGCCCCTCCGGCCCCAGCCCGCCCCGGGTGGGGTGTGCGGCGCCGCGCTCCGCCGCCCCGCCAGGCGCCCCGGGACCCGGCCGCGCTCCGCCCCCACCCGCCGCCCCTCCCGGCCCGGGGCGCCCGCCCGCCGCGCGCCGCCGCGCCCCGCGCTCCCGCCCGGCGCCGCCGATGCCCGGGATGTCCGGCGGGGCCGGGTCCCGCTGCCCGCCGCGCCGCCCCCGGTCCCTCACGCTCCGGCTCTTACCTTCCGGCTTGTTTTCGGCAGCCATTTCCCCTCCGCGCGCCACATCCTCCTCCTCCTCGCGACCGGGACCCCGAGCGCGCGCCTCGTACTGCCGCCGCCGCCGGCCCAGCCACCCCGCCGCCGCCGCGCACCCGCCCAGGCCCCGCCCCGCGGCCCACGCACTGCGCCCGTTGGGCCGTGCGGCTGCCACTCATCGCTCCCGCCACCAATCACCCCGCACCAGGGGTCTCACTACTCTCCGGGAGGAGCGTCCTGTCCATCCGGCCCATTGGCTGGTCGTCACCCAACGGAGTGGAAGGATTGGTCAAGAATCGACGCCCCCTCCCACCCACTCCCAGGAAAACCCGCCTTCAAGACCTAAACAAAGCTTTCCAGTGGCCAGAGCCCGAAGGAACTGCCCAATCAAGGGAGCGTGCCCGCGGACGCTCCGCAGGAGGGGGGGTCGCCCTGCGCAGGCCTCCCGGAAGGGCAGCGGGAGGGCGCACACGAGGCCCTCCGGCCCGCGGACGCTCCGCAGGAGGGGTCCCCTGGTGGAGAAGCGGGGACCCCGCCGGCTGTGGGAGGCGCCCACGGGGCTCGAGGGTGAGGCTGGACAGAGTCCGCCCGGCCCCGCCGCCGAGCGCCCGAGGCGGCCAGGCTGAGCGCCGGCCGTGCCCCGACGGGAACCGGCCCGGGGCAGCGGGGCGCGGGGCCGCAGGGGGCCCGAGGCGGCTAAACTTTCCGCCCCGCGGCCCCCACCGGCGCGGGGGGCGGGGGCCGCGCCGGGCCCGCGAGCGGCGGGGATGCCCGGTGCGGGTGGGGGAGGCGCCGGCCCTCCCTCCGCGGCTCCTCCTCCTCGCTGGGCCCGGCCCCCGCCCGCCGGCCCCCCGCCCCTCCGGCCCCAGCCCGCCCCCGGGTGGGGGTGTGCGGCGCCGCGCTCCGCCGCCCCGCCAGGCCCCCCGGGACCCGGCCGCGCTCCGCCCCCACCCGCCGCCCCCTCCCCGGCCCGGGGCGCCCGCCCGCCGCGCCGCCGCCGCGCCCCCGCGCTCCCGCCCGGCGCCGCCGATGCCCGGGATGTCCGGCGGGGCCGGGTCCCGCTGCCCGCCGCGCCGCCCCCGGTCCCTCACGCTCCGGCTCTTACCTTCCGGCTTGTTTTCGGCAGCCATTTCCCCTCCGCGCGCCACATCCTCCTCCTCCTCGCGACCGGGACCCCGAGCGCGCGCCTCGTACCGCCGCCGCCGCCGGCCCAGCCACCCCGCCGCCGCCGCGCACCCGCCCAGGCCCCGCCCCGCGGCCCACGCACTGCGCCCGTTGGGCCGTGCGGCTGCCACTCATCGCTCCCGCCACCAATCACCCCGCACCAGGGGTCTCACTACTCTCCGGGAGGAGCGTCCTGTCCATCCGGCCCATTGGCTGGTCGTCACCCAACGGAGTGGAAGGATTGGTCAAGAATCGACGCCCCCTCCCCACCCACTCCCAGGAAAACCCGCCTTCAAGACCTAAACAAAGCTTTCCAGTGGCCAGAGCCCGAAGGAACTGCCCAATCAGGAAGGGGCCGACACGGAATATTTCCTCGAGGCCGGGACGTGGCATTTTGATTGGGCCTTCCTACAGTGTTTCCCAGGCCGTCCAGGCCAATCAAAGGGGGTTCCCGGAACTCGGGAGCGGCGAAGGGAAGCCCCGCCTCCGAGCGTGACCGTCATGAGGAAGGCGCTCGCTCATTGGCGCGCTGGGGCTTTTCCCGCGTGCTCCCGGGGCTGAAGGACGTTCCCGGGGAAGCCGCTGCCGGCGCGTGGGGTCCTGGTGGCAGTGGAGGGCGCGGCGGAATCTCCGGGATCCCTCAGCCTGCCGCTTCCGGGGGACAGTGGGAGCCGGGGGCGCTCGGGGCTGGCTTCGGCCGGCCGCCACGCTCGGGAGCCCGGCCCGGGAGCCCAGGCGTCGCTGCGGGCCGTGGGGGGAGGGGCGCGCCTCCGCCAGGCCCCGCCCCTTCCCCTCCCCCTCACCAGCGCCCCGCCCCCTCGGCCCGCGCCGCCGCGTCCCCTTGCGCGTGTGCCCGGCCCGCCCGTGCCCGCCGTCGTCCGCCCCCAGTGTGCTCCGTTGTCCCCTTTTCTAGCGGCTTAAAATACTGAAACTTTATTTTGGTCACGTTGGCCATGTGACCCGCAGAGCCGATGACTCATAGATGCCTGTCCCAGGATGAGGCCGCCGAGCAGAACCTTAGAGAAACGTTGAGTCTCGGCGAGCCTGCTCGGAGGGCGAGGCGAGCCAAGTTTGCTTCCATCCTGGGCTCATATTCGTGCCTTTTCCGAGCACCTATCCCGGCGTCCACCGCACTCACGCCCCGTGCAAGGCGAGACCAGCTAGGATTCAGACGCGGGGAGAGAACTCAGAAACGGGTTAGGATCCATCCTGGACGGGGAGCGGGGAGGGACAGACACAGCGCTGCATTGGCTGGGTCTCACTACTCGGGAGGAGCGTCCTGTCCATCCGGCCCATTGGCTGGTCGTCACCCAACGGAGTGGAAGGATTGGTCAAGAATCGACGCCCCCTCCCCACCCACTCCCAGGAAAACCCGCCTTCAAGACCTAAACAAAGCTTTCCAGTGGCCAGAGCCCGAAGGAACTGCCCAATCAGGAAGGGGCCGACACGGAATATTTCCTCGAGGCCGGGACGTGGCATTTTGATTGGGCCTTCCTACAGTGTTTCCCAGGCCGTCCAGGCCAATCAAAGGGGGTTCCCGTAACTCGGGAGAGGCAAAGGGGAAGCCCCGCCTCCGAGCGTGACCGTCATGAGGAAGGCGCTCGCTCATTGGCGCGCTGGGGCTTTTCCCGCGTGCTCCCGGGGCTGAAGGACGTTCCCGGGGAAGCCGCTGCCGGCGCGTGGGGTCCTGGTGGCAGTGGAGGGCGCGGCGGAATCTCCGGGATCCCTCAGCCTGCCGCTTCCGGGGGACAGTGGGAGCCGGGGGCGCTCGGGGCTGGCTTCGGCCGGCCGCCACGCTCGGGAGCCCGGCCCGGGAGCCCAGGCGTCGCTGCGGGCCGTGGGGGGAGGGGCGCGCCTCCGCCAGGCCCCGCCCCTTCCCCTCCCCCTCACCAGCGCCCCGCCCCCTCGGCCCGCGCCGCCGCGTCCCCTTGCGCGTGTGCCCGGCCCGCCCGTGCCCGCCGTCGTCCGCCCCCAGTGTGCTCCGTTGTCCCCTTTTCTAGCGGCTTAAAATACTGAAACTTTATTTTGGTCACGTTGGCCATGTGACCCGCAGAGCCGATGACTCATAGATGCCTGTCCCAGGATGAGGCCGCCGAGCAGAACCTTAGAGAAACGTTGAGTCTCGGCGAGCCTGCTCGGAGGGCGAGGCGAGCCAAGTTTGCTTCCATCCTGGGCTCATATTCGTGCCTTTTCCGAGCACCTATCCCGGCGTCCACCGCACTCACGCCCCGTGCAAGGCGAGACCAGCTAGGATTCAGACGCGGGGAGAGAACTCAGAAACGGGTTAGGATCCATCCTGGACGGGGAGCGGGGAGGGACAGACACAGCGCTGCAGCTCTTCTGCACATCCGTCCACAGCTAGGATACCAACGCACACTGCACAGAGAAGCCTAAAGCCAGAGGAATGGCAAAGATGAAAACGCCTCCTCCCAGAGAAATTCAGAAATTGTGCACGTGGGCAGATAGTACCGGAAACAAAGGAGAGGATTGAAAGCTCCAAGTTTTGTTTTTTTTGTCTTTTTTTTTTTTTTTTTAAGGAAGAAAAGTTGAATGAAAAGCAGAGCTCCAACCCCTCTGTGTGGATCTTGAACGGTTTGCAGTGAGAACCTTTCAATCCTCTACATTTCATTTTGTCCTTTGCTACCGTGGATGACAGCTAGCAGCAGCAGCGCAAGGTCCTCGTTTGGGTGTTTTGGCATCAAGCCTGACTGTCAAAGTGAGTTTTGCGCCAATCCTTACAACATGTGTTCTTTTTCTTGTCTTCCCAAGTGAAATTTCTTAAGTTTCCTGGAAATAAAAATGTCTTTAAAAAAAAAAAAAAAAGGTTTGTGTTTGAGACTAATTCTTCAACAAACTTCATGAGGGTCAAAAAATGGAAAATTTTAACGATGAGGGCACAATATTTTATCGATTAGCATTCTTAATAGCACCTAGGTTGACGATTTGTGTGGTGTGACACATTGTTAAAAGTGCCAGTGGCGTTGAAAATTAATGTAACCCTTTTGAAAAGCAATTTTACAGTATGTATTAAAAGCCATATAAAACGTCGGCATCTTTTGACCTAGTAATCTTACTTCTGGGAATCTATTCTAAGGAAATAACAATAAATGCCTTTTGGAATCTTTTTTACAACAAGAAAACGTGCTAATGGAAATAACAAAATGGAAGACACAGAACCTTAGAGAAACGTTGAGTCTCGGCGAGCCTGCTCGGAGGGCGAGGCGAGCCAAGTTTGCTTCCATCCTGGGCTCATATTCGTGCCTTTTCCGAGCACCTATCCCGGCGTCCACCGCACTCACGCCCCGTGCAAGGCGAGACCAGCTAGGATTCAGACGCGGGGAGAGAACTCAGAAACGGGTTAGGATCCATCCTGGACGGGGAGCGGGGAGGGACAGACACAGCGCTGCAGCTCTTCTGCACATCCGTCCACAGCTAGGATACCAACGCACACTGCACAGAGAAGCCTAAAGCCAGAGGAATGGCAAAGATGAAAACGCCTCCTCCCAGAGAAATTCAGAAATTGTGCACGTGGGCAGATAGTACCGGAAACAAAGGAGAGGATTGAAAGCTCCAAGTTTTGTTTTTTTTGTCTTTTTTTTTTTTTTTTTAAGGAAGAAAAGTTGAATGAAAAGCAGAGCTCCAACCCCTCTGTGTGGATCTTGAACGGTTTGCAGTGAGAACCTTTCAATCCTCTACATTTCATTTTGTCCTTTGCTACCGTGGATGACAGCTAGCAGCAGCAGCGCAAGGTCCTCGTTTGGGTGTTTTGGCATCAAGCCTGACTGTCAAAGTGAGTTTTGCGCCAATCCTTACAACATGTGTTCTTTTTCTTGTCTTCCCAAGTGAAATTTCTTAAGTTTCCTGGAAATAAAAATGTCTTTAAAAAAAAAAAAAAAAGGTTTGTGTTTGAGACTAATTCTTCAACAAACTTCATGAGGGTCAAAAAATGGAAAATTTTAACGATGAGGGCACAATATTTTATCGATTAGCATTCTTAATAGCACCTAGGTTGACGATTTGTGTGGTGTGACACATTGTTAAAAGTGCCAGTGGCGTTGAAAATTAATGTAACCCTTTTGAAAAGCAATTTTACAGTATGTATTAAAAGCCATATAAAACGTCGGCATCTTTTGACCTAGTAATCTTACTTCTGGGAATCTATTCTAAGGAAATAACAATAAATGCCAAAAAAAGCTATATGTGCAAAGGTTTTCTTCACAGGATCACTGTATTTATTACAACAAGAAAAACGTGCTAATGTTGGATGTTTAATAAGTAAATCATGTATCTACACAAAAGAACCTCATGGAAGACACAGACATCAGAAACAGAAAGCAAAGTTTACTCATTGCTAGTTGGGGGGGAAAAGTTTTCAAAATTATGGCATTCTCTTCTTATATGTGATGTATTCTAGGCAGAAAAACTGCATTTTGAAAACAGACTGATATACATCAAAAAAGTTACATTTGGGGGGTTGTCTCTATTTTCTATAATATAACCATAATGTTTTTATAATTAAGATACACAATTAAATCTAGACTTCCTTGGTAATTTTGTGATTATGATACCATGCTTCCAATGCAGGGGGTTCCACCCCTGGTCAAGGAACTAGATCCCACTTGCTGCATGACATGGCCTAAAAAATAAACTATAGGGCTTCCCCTGGTGGTCCAGTGGGTAAGGACACCGCCTTGCAGTGCAAGGGACGCCGGTTCGATCCCTGACCTGGGAAGATCCCACGTGCCGCGGAGCGGCTGGACCCATGTGTCCAATTACCGAGCCGGAGCTCTGGCGCGCATGCGCCCAGAGCCGGCGCTCTGCAACGACAGATGCCACCGCGATGGGAGGCCCACAGGAGCCAAAGAACAAAGACGGATGAAAATGGAGAAATGAAAAGATCAATAGAAGTGGCCCGCCCGCTCCCTTCCCTCCCCAACCCGACCCCCACCCCCAAAAAAAAAAACTATAAATAAATGTAAACATATATTTATATCTAAAAATAATTCTATCCAGTACACACTAGAGGCTGGACACTGCTAGATGCTGAGGATGTGAGGTTGGATAAGGTAGTCTCCCGCAAGGAGCGCAAAGCCTAGTAGGGTTCACCTGTATGAACAACATCAGGTCAAGTGTAGTGGGAACGCAGGAGAAAGTACTATCATCTGGGCCTCAGGTGCAGCCTGTAAAACCATAAAACAAGACCGCTCTTATCACTAACTTTCTTGTTTAGGAAAATGTAGTTATCATAAAAAACATATGTTAACATGTAATGGGTTTCTATTTTTAATAAACGCATAAAATTTTTGGTATGCTTCTGCAGCATATACACCACAGATAAATCACCAAACAAAAAGGGACTTTTCCCTGGTGGTCTGGTGGTGAAGAATCCACCTGCTAATGCAGGAGACACGGGTTTAATCCCTGGTCCAGGAAGATCCCATATACCTTGAGGCACCTGAGTCTGTGGGCCACGACAACAGCGCCAGCGCTCTAGAGCCCGAGAATGGCAACAGCCGAGCCCACAAGATGCAGTTCCTGAGCCCATGGGCTGACAGCCTGTGCTCCACAAGAGAAGCCACCACAACGAGAAGCCCGCGCAGTGGCACCAGAGAGGATTACCCTACAAGCAGCAGTGAAGACCCAGTGCAACCAAAAGTTTAAAACTAATTTAAAAACAAAATCTTAAGAGCCCAGTTAGAAAGCAGACAAGTCAGAAGACATGCTAGACAAGCTCCCCTCTGAATCCTCACCTGTTTGGGCCCTAAGGTTCCTTCCAAAAAGAATGTTCCTGTCCAGGACCAGACATGGATAGGTAGTAGGAATATTAAGTGGTTATTTTTTTTTTTACCTCAAAAACACTTGTAAAAGAGTGTCCTTTCCTGGTCAGAATTCTGAAGTAGTTAAAGTGAGTGCTTATTGTTACTGCTGAGGATAAGAATAAAAGTGCGTGGCGGAACTCTGTTCCATGGGATGTGGCAGCCCGGATGGGGGGAGCATGGAGGAGAAGGGATCCATGCATATATATGGCTGAGCCCCTTTGCTGTCCACCCGGAGCTATCACAACATTGCTAATCACAAATGAAGCAATGCCGTTTGCAGCCACGTGAATGGACTGAGAGATGATCGTACTAAGTGAAACAAGTCAGAAAGAGACAAATATCATATTCTGTCATTTATAAGTTGAGTCTAAAACAGGACACAAATGGATTTATCTACAAAACAGAGCAGACTCACAGACACAGAGGACAGACTTGTGGTTGCCAAGGGGAGGTGGAGGAGGGAGAATGAAGCAGGAGTTTGGGATTAGCAGATGCAAGATGTTATATTTAGGATGGCTAGACAGCAAGGTCCTACTGTATAGCATGGGGGACTATAGTCAATATCCTATGATAAACCACAATGATAAATGATATTTTAAAATAGAATGTCTTTTTATGTAGTACACATAACTGAATCACTTTCCTGTGCAGCAGAAATTGACACATTGTAAATGGACTATATGTCAATTAAAAAAGAGATGTTGTTTAAACAATAGCCATAATCACAAAATCTTTGCCCATTTCCAAGCTATTACACAAAGCATACCTGCGTGTACCTGCTCTCCAGGGACCCTCCTTGGAGTTACAGCTGAATGCCTTTGACCAAGTTATCTCACCTCCATACCCTACTTAAAGAGTCAACCAAGCTTTCTCTAGGCTTTCCCTTTAAAACTGGAGTCTTTCCTCTAGTATGACAAGCAGTTAGTTTCTTTTATTCAATCCAAAATCAGGACCAAAGAAATGGCTTTCTTTTTTTCTAAAGAGGGAAAAGGTTAAGGATACGGGGCTTGGCTGGTTCAGACAGGCACGCCATGCCTTCCAAACTCGACAGATCTGTGAGGCCAGGATGCCACCTCTGCTTCCTGGGACCCAGAGAGACATCCATGGGTCCCTCAAATTCTCTACTCAACGAGGATTTGGGCAGCCCTGTGGGGGAGGGGACCCTAGCATCTGCACAGCCAGGCCCAGTGTGCACGTGCCATCTGTGTATCCAGGGTGCTCCCCGGAGGCTGAAGGGGATGGTAAGGTTCTTGGTTCACCCCAGCCATCACTGAAGCCTGGTGAGGCCACGTGGAGGCTTCTGTTTTGTGTATTTTCTCACGTATTTGCCTCAACACTTTCCAAAATCATTTATGTTGACTCTCCATCTCCCAAGGAAGTTTCGTTTAGCTGCTGAAAGCGAAATGACCTGTCAAAACACCTGAAGGAAAAAGCCGTCTTTGATGGTCCCTGAGAAGCCAGAGTCCGAGAAGAATCAGGCTGATATTATCTCCCCGAGAAAATACTTTTAAAAATGTGTAGGGACTCCCCTGGTGGGCCACTGGTTAAGAATCCGCCTCACAGCACAGGGGATGTAGGTCCAATCCATGGTCAGGGAACTAAGATACCACATGCTTTGGGGCAACTAAGCCCGCTTACCACAACTACTGAGCTGACGGGCACAACTAAGACTGGTGCAGCCAGATACATAAATAAACATTAGGAAAAAGTATAGACTCTGAGGCATTTCATTATCGTCTCCATTTTTCAAATGAAGTGAGTAATATAACGTGTTACAGAAAAACCCGAATGGATTTTTTTGGTCCAACCTATGCATTGTCTTTGCATGTGAAGCTGTGGTGTATTACATAGCCATTTAAAAGGTAGGGGTAAATCAATTATGTCTTGCTACGGAGGGTTCTTTAGCTTAAATGTGTCCCTGATGCAAAGAAAGGCACAGAACATAATGTGTAGTAGCATTCTTGTATGTGTACAGAGGCAATGCTCATTGCCTATGTAGATATTCTTATATCTACAGAAAATGTTTCTGGAAAAAGAATATTGCCTGTAGTTACCTTTCAGGATGAGACAGAAAAAAAATATAAAGCTTACTCTTCATTTGATATGGTTGAAATGTGTTCACCATGTACATTCAGCCAACCAACATGTACTGGGTGCCTCTGATGTACCAGATCCCAGTTACAGGTGCTGGGGATACAACAGCAAGCAAGAAAACTGCTGGAAGAAAAAGAAAGTAGGAAGAGACGGAGGAAGAAAGAGGGTGCTGCCTCAGGTAGGTGAGGTCTCTGACTTGAAGGAAGCCGGAGGGACTCAGGAAGTTATAGGGGATGGAGGAACCTTCTGGACAGAGGAAACAGCAAGTGCAAAAACCCCGGGGCAGTAACGCACTTGGTGTGATGAAACCATTCAGAAAGAGCTCTGGGGCACAAATCCAAAGAGGAAGCTAAAGCAGGGTCACTCAGATCTTCCAACTCCCTGGTGAAATCTCTGGGTGTTATTCTGAGGGTGCTAGAAAGCTGCCAGAGGGCACTGAGCTGGGAGTGTGATCTCAGTGGGGTCATAAAAGGACCCCTCTGCCATGATGTGAGAACAGGCTGCCAGCGAGCAAGAGAGGCAGCAGGGAGGCGGCTGGGAGACCCTCAGTCACCACGACCTGACAGCAGTGTGAGGTGCATTCCTGTGCCATGACTGCTATAACTGATGACCTTGGTGGCACGGAACAAGGTAAGTTAGTTTTCTTACTGTTTTGGAGGCCGGAAGTCCGAAATCGGTTTTCTGGAGCCCAAATCAAGGTGTTGGCAGGGCTGTACTCTTTCCGGAGGCTCCCGGGAATATCCGTTCCGGACCTCTTCCAGCTTCAAGTGGCTCTCGGCGTCCTTGGCTTGTGGCCACCTTGCCCATCTTCAAGGCCAGGTCTTCGGATGTCTCTCTGCCCCATCTTCACATTGCCCTCTCCAGTGTGTGTGTGTTCAAAATCTCCCTCCAAGTCTCTTTTAAGGACATTTAGGAGAAGATTTAGAGACTGCCCCCCACCCCTGACAATCCTGGACAATTTCCCTCATCTCAAGCTCCTTAACTTGGTCACCTCTACAAAGATCCTTGTTCCAAATAAGGTGACAGTGACACGTTCCAGGGATTATGACCTCATATCTTTGGGGACATTAATCAGTTCAGCATACCAGGGGTGGCAACTTTTTTTTTTTTTAGCAAAGGACCAGATAGTGAATATTTAAGCTAGTAAATACTTAGAGACCCTGTGGTCTCTGTCACAACTGCCATTGCATGGCAAAAGCAACCATGGTCAGGGCTTCCCTGGTTGGCTCAGTGGTGGAGAATCCACCTGCCAATGCAAGAGACACAGGTTCAACCCCCACCTGGGAAGATCCCACATGCTGCTGAGCAACTAAGCCTGTGAGCCACAGCTATTGAGCCTGTGCTCTAGAGCCTCGGAGCTGCAACTATTGAGCCCGTGTGCTGCAACTACTGAAGCCCGTGTGCTTTTGTTCCACAACAAGAGAAGTCATCGCAACAAGAAGCCTGCTCACCTCAGCTAGAGAGTAGCCCACATTGCCTGCAACTAGAGAAGAGCCTGCAGAAGCAGTGGAAACCCAGAATAGCCAAAAATAAATAAATAAATAAATTTTTTAAAAAAAATCCAGGGCTTCCCTGGTGGTCCAGTGGGTGGGGGCTCCGCCTTGCAGTGCAAGGGGCACTGGTTTGATCCCTGACCTGGGAGGATCCTCCGTGCCAAGGAGCAGCTGGGCCAGTGTCTCCAGTTGCGAGCCGGCGCTCTGGAGCGCATGCGCCCAGGGACAGTGCTCTGCAGCGAGAGAGGCCACTGTGATGGGAGGCCCACACAGGCCAAAGAATGAAGATGGATGAAAAATAAACGATGACTTAGAGGCAAAAAAAAAAAAAAAGAATATGTTTTAAAAGAAAAAAACAAATATGCCTGCCAATGCAGGAGACACAGGTTCTATTCCTGGTCCTGGAAGATCCCACATGCCTTGAAGCAACTAAGCCCATACACTACCACTACTGAACCTGTGCTCTAGACCCTGGGAGCTGAAACTACTGGGCCCATGTGTCATAGACTGAAACCCAAGCATCCTAGAGCCCAAGCTCTGCAGTAAGAGAAGTCACCCCAGTAAGAAGCTGCAACTAGAGACAAGACGGCTCAGCAACAAAGACCCAGCACAGCCAAAGATAAATAAATGGATAATTTCCTAAAAAAAAGTAATAATAAGCAACCATGAACAACACGGAAACCAGTGAGGATGCCTATGTTCCTAAAAAGACTTTACAAAAACCGTCCAGGTCTTAGAACAAAGTAGAAGACTTAGGCCAAGGTGGAAGAGTTAGAGATCCGTGGATTTGGAATATGTATTAAAGGTAAAGATACTGCCCAGGTTTTGCTATAAATTGGATGTGAAGTATATGAGAAAGAAATGCTTTGGACCAAGGTTTGCCTCTTGGGATGCTGCCCAAGCAACTGAGTCAATGGTATTGCCCTTTAAAGACAGAGGCAGAGCAAGTTGAGGGTAAGACTTCCATTTAGGACTCGTTCATTCTGAAATGTCTATCAGATACTCAAGGAGAGGTGTCAAGAAGGCGACCAGGTGTACGCAAGGGAGGCAACAAGAGGCTATGGCTACAAACTGGAGACGGACTCCAGTCAGTGGTGCCTACAGCCACAGAGCCCGAGAGGTTTCCCGGGCGAAGGAGTGGCATCCACTCTTTGACTTAATTATAATTTTCAAAAACTTTTAAAAATCATAGTTCATACAAATATAGTGCAAATGTATTGAGAATATTCTTTAATTACTAAGGGAACGAGTAAGGTGTGGAAACCAGTTCAAAGGAGAATCTGAAGAACAGAGTGGAGACAAGGAAGAATGTTTGCTGAAAGATGCAGATTGGTTCATATCCTGTAAGGTAATAATGTGCTATGTGGGACTTCCCTGGTGGCCCAGTGGATAAGAATCTGCCCGCCAACGTGGGGGACACGAGTTCGATCCCTGGTCCAGGAAGATCCCATTTGCTGCAGAGCAACTTGGCCTGTGTGCCACAGCTGCTGAACCTACATTCTAGAGCCTGTGAGCAGCAACTACTGGTCTGTGTGCCACAGCTCCTGAAGCCCGAGAACCCAGATCCTGCGCTCAGCAACAAGAGAATCCACTGCAATGAGAAGCCTGCGCATCACAGCTAGAGAGTAGTCTCCACTTGCCACAACAAGAGAAAGCCTGAGCAAAGCAACAAACAGTGCAATCAGAAAGAGAAAGCGTCATGTTTTGGGTTATCTTTTCTATAGCTCTTTCCTACAGAATAAGAATCAGTTACATCCGCGGGCAAGGATCATGTGCAATGCTCCCAGCTCTCTACCTGGGCTGAGTCCATAGAAAGGCCAGGAATAATGCTCACTCTTGAAGAATCAGCTCCTCCCCAGGGGGTCCACTGAGCCTTGCCCAACACTTGGCTGAAGGGATGCGCCTGCTCATTTCCAAATACTGGGCAAATTTTTCCTGACATTGTCGTTTGGCATTTTTTAAATCTATTTTATTGAAGTATAGTTGATTTACAATGCTGTGTTAATTTCTGCTGTGCAGCAAAGTGGTTCACTTATACCTATATATTCTTTTTCATGTTCTTTCCCATTATGGTTTATCATTGGATATCAAACACAGTTCCCTGTGCTATACAGTAGGACCTTGTTGTTTATCTAGTCTATATATAATAGTTTGCATCTGCAAATCCCAAACTCTCACTCCATCCCTGCTCTACCTCACCTCCCCCTTGGCAACCACAAGTCTATTCTCTGTATTAGTACGTTTTATTGCTGTTTTGTAGATAAGTTTATCTGTGTTATATAAATGGTGTAGTATGATGTTGATCTTTCTCTTCCTGACTTATTTCACTCAGTTTATCATCTTTAGGTCCATCCAGGTTGATGCAAATGGCATTATTTCATCCTTTATGATGGATGAGTATTCATTGTACATATACACCACATCTTCTTTATCCACTCACCCATCAATAGATGTTTAGGTTTTTTCCATGTCTTGGCTACTGTAAATAGTGCTGCTCTGCATGTCGGGCTGCTTGTAGTTCTTCGAATAATAGATTTGTCCAGATATATGCCCAGGAGTGGGATCACTGGATCATATGGCAACTCTATTCTTTGTTTTCTGAGGAATCTCTGTACTGTTCTCCATAGTGGCTGCATCATTTAGCATTTGTTGAGCATCTACTAAGGGACACACACCATTCTTCAAAATTAGAATCCGTCAGTGAACAAAACCCAAATCCTTGGTCTCTTGGTACTTCTCTTCTAGCAGGGGACAATAAATATAAGAAAGCCATTCTGTAGAATGGGAGGAGGTTGTCAGTGGTATGGAAAAAATAGAAAGCGGAGCTGTTCAAAGGGGTTCAGGAATACCCATGTTGGGAAGATAGTTTTTTGGTCAATGTAGCTGTGGTTTTCCCAGTAGTCATGTATGGATGTGAGAGTTGGACCATAAAGAAGGCTGAGTGCCGGAGAATTGATGCCTTTGAACTATGGTGCTGGAGAAGACTTTCCAGAGTCCCTTGGACAGCAAGGAGATCCAACCAGTCCATCCTGAAGGAAATCAACCCTGACTCTGCATTGGAAGGACTGATGCCGAAGCTTAAGCTCCAATACTTTGGTCACCTGGTGCGAAGAGACCAATCATTAGAAAAGGCCCTGATGCTTGGAAAAAGAGAAGGCAGAAGGAGAAGGGGACAACAGAGGATAAGATGGTTGGATGGCATCACTGAGTTAATGCACGTGAGTTTGAGCCAGCTTCACGGAGATGGCGAAGGACAGGGAAGCCGGGCGTGCTGCAGTCCATGGGGTGGCAAAGAGACACGACTGAGCAACTGAACTAAACTGAACTGAGATGCTGTTAAGAAGTCGACCTGTGAGGACTTCCCTGGTGGTCCAGTGGTTAAGACTCTGCCTTCCAAACAAGGGAGTTTGATCCCTGGGTGGGAAGCTAAGATCCCACATGACTTGTGGCCAAAGAAACAAAATAAATCAATACTGTAACAAACTCAGTAAGACTTTTAAAATGGTCCAAACTGAAAAAAAAAAAAAAACACAAAGAAATTGACATTTGGACTAAGACTCAAAGAGGTAAGGGACCTTGAGACTTAGCCATGAGACAATCACAGAGGAAAATGCTGAAAATATAGAAAGAGTTCAGAATTTTCTAAAAGAAGCTTCATTTTATTTTTAATTAGTGAAAACCAAAAGGAATCTCGCCCAAATCATTTAGCATTTGTTGAGCATCTACTAAGGGACACACACCATTCTTCAAAATTAGAATCCAGTGCCCCTTTCTCTTATTTTAGCAGGGGACAATAAATATAAGAAAGCCATTCTGTAGAATGGGAGGAGGTTGTCAGTGGTATGGAAAAAATAGAAAGCGGAGCTGTTCAAAGGGGTTCAGGAATACCCATGTTGGGAAGATAGTTTTTTGGTCAATGTAGCTGTGGTTTTCCCAGTAGTCATGTATGGATGTGAGAGTTGGACCATAAAGAAGGCTGAGTGCCGGAGAATTGATGCCTTTGAACTATGGTGCTGGAGAAGACTTTCCAGAGTCCCTTGGACAGCAAGGAGATCCAACCAGTCCATCCTGAAGGAAATCAACCCTGACTCTGCATTGGAAGGACTGATGCCGAAGCTTAAGCTCCAATACTTTGGTCACCTGGTGCGAAGAGACCAATCATTAGAAAAGGCCCTGATGCTTGGAAAAAGAGAAGGCAGAAGGAGAAGGGGACAACAGAGGATAAGATGGTTGGATGGCATCACTGAGTTAATGCACGTGAGTTTGAGCCAGCTTCAGGGAGATGGCGAAGGACAGGGAAGCCGGGCGTGCTGCAGTCCATGGGGTGGCAAAGAGACACGACTGAGCAACTGAACTAAACTGAACTGAGATGCTGTTAAGAAGTCGACCTGTGAGGACTTCCCTGGTGGTCCAGTGGTTAAGACTCTGCCTTCCAAACAAGGGAGTTTGATCCCTGGGTGGGAAGCTAAGATCCCACATGACTTGTGGCCAAAGAAACAAAATAAATCAATACTGTAACAAACTCAGTAAGACTTTTAAAATGGTCCAAACTGAAAAAAAAAAAAAAACACAAAGAAATTGACATTTGGACTAAGACTCAAAGAGGTAAGGGACCTTGAGACTTAGCCATGAGACAATCACAGAGGAAAATGCTGAAAATATAGAAAGAGTTCAGAATTTTCTAAAAGAAGCTTCATTTTATTTTTAATTAGTGAAGGGGAAAAAAGCAGCAAAATTTAAATCCTAGATTGAGTCAAAACAGTTTGTTTTCCTGCCTACGACTCATTCTTTCAAATTCTAAGCAGACAGATGCTGCGAGTACCAGATAAATGTGAAATCAGAAGAATAATTTTAACAGCCCTGATCTTTTCCCCTTTCAAAAGGAAAATTGGCTCTTCCTGTTCATTGGGGGAGAGAGCCCAGCGCCTCACGATCACGCCCACGCAGAGTCAGCCTGTGTGTATGACAATACTTAAGAGAAATGAAAATCTTAGTAGTAAATAGTGACTCAAAAATAGGTCTCTTGAAAGGGAATCTTTGCTAGCTAATGAACATGCTGCTCCAGAATGGACCTGCTCTAGTCAATGGGGGGACATGAAATTCAATTTTCTTGCTTTTGATTTGGAGGGGGAGGGGCGGATTATTTCCATTTTAATTCAAACTGGGTAAAGCAGAGTTCTGGGCTTCCCAGATGGCGCGAATGATAAGGACCCACATGCCAGTGCAGAAGACATAAGGTTCAATTCCTGGGTCAAGAAGATCCCCTGGAGGAGGGCATGGCAACTCACTCCAGGATTCTTGCCTGGAGAATCCCATGGACAGAGGAGCCTGGCGGGTTACATACAGTCCATGGGACTGCACGGAGTTGGACACAACTGAAGTGACTTAGCACACACACAAAGCAGAGTCAGAAGACTTGTGTGAAGATTTCTCAAAGCACAATTTTCTTCAGTGACAAAAGATTTCTTCCTTTTTCATCTTGTCAAACATCATCACTCCCAGATAAAGTCAATTTGCTCTTGTTGCCTTCCTGTTAGGCTATTTCCTTTTGCCAGCCAACTAACATTTTCTAGGGCAGGTTGGAATTAATCATTCTGCATTTGGAGGCTTTTCAGGCCATCCAGGGCTGAGGATTAGCAACAATAAAACCAGGGCCCGCCTTCTGCGCAGAGCTCGCACCTGGCCAGGTGCTGATTCCCAAAAGGGCCCCGAGGGGATTCAGCACAAGACAATCACAGAGAAAAATGCTGAAAATATAAAAAGAGTTCAGAACTTTTTAAAAGAAGGTTCATTTTATTTTTAATTAGTGAAGGGAAGAAAGCAGCAAAATTGAAATCCTAGATTGAGTCAAAACAGTTTGTTTTCCTGCCTACGACTCATTCTTTCAAATTCTAAGCAGACAGATGCTGCGAGTACCAGATAAATGTGAAATCAGAAGAATAATTTTAACAGCCCTGATCTTTTCCCCTTTCAAAAGGAAAATTGGCTCTTCCTGTTCATTGGGGGAGAGAGCCCAGCGCCTCACGATCACGCCCACGCAGAGTCAGCCTGTGTGTATGACAATACTTAAGAGAAAATGAAAATCTTAGTAGTAAATAGTGACTCAAAAATAGGTCTCTTGAAAGGGAATCTTTGCTAGCTAATGAACATGCTGCTCCAGAATGGACCTGCTCTAGTCAATGGGGGGACATGAAATTCAATTTTCTTGCTTTTGATTTGGAGGGGGAGGGGCGGATTATTTCCATTTTAATTCAAACTGGGTAAAGCAGAGTTCTGGGCTTCCCAGATGGCGCGAATGATAAGGACCCACATGCCAGTGCAGAAGACATAAGGTTCAATTCCTGGGTCAAGAAGATCCCCTGGAGGAGGGCATGGCAACTCACTCCAGGATTCTTGCCTGGAGAATCCCATGGACAGAGGAGCCTGGCGGGTTACATACAGTCCATGGGACTGCACGGAGTTGGACACAACTGAAGTGACTTAGCACACACACAAAGCAGAGTCAGAAGACTTGTGTGAAGATTTCTCAAAGCACAATTTTCTTCAGTGACAAAAGATTTCTTCCTTTTTCATCTTGTCAAACATCATCACTCCCAGATAAAGTCAATTTGCTCTTGTTGCCTTCCTGTTAGGCTATTTCCTTTTGCCAGCCAACTAACATTTTCTAGGGCAGGTTGGAATTAATCATTCTGCATTTGGAGGCTTTTCAGGCCATCCAGGGCTGAGGATTAGCAACAATAAAACCAGGGCCCGCCTTCTGACGCAAGAGCTCGCACCTGGCCAGGTGCTGATCTGAGACCACCTGAGAAAGGATAGTCCGGGAAATTTTAACAAAATAGCTCACTCTCAGTTCTCCAGGTGTGGGAAGAGGTGTCCATTTGTCACCTTAACTAGAAGTCATTTGTGCTAATTATTCCAGAACTAGCGTCCTTCTCTGCTTTCCCAAGAGGCCACACCATTGAATGCAAGCTCTCCATTGTTTTTAATCTCTGAATCCCCTTGGGCCTTCAAGGGAGTTCACTGAAAAGTCCCAAGGCCTCTGTATATTTTCATCCCCATGGCTAGAAGCTCTGAGTGTTCCTTTTCCACTGGGCATCTTCAAGTGACCTGAAACGCCGTGTTCTTTCCACTAGGGTGGTGTCTTAATTGGCCCCTTCTGCAGAGCCAGCCTGTGCTCTGTGCTCAAAAAAAAAAAAAAAAAAAAAAGACCCACTTGTCCTTCTTACGTCTGGTGCTTCAAGACCAAAAGGCTGAGTGTGGTCCCCAGCACACAGGAGCAGCAGGCTGGGACCAGCCGGTGCTTTTAGGCCGGCTGGCCAGGGTGCTGAAACAAATGTCAAGGGATATTTGCTGCAAAGAGGCTCCAGAAATAATGTAAAATTGTTCTGTCCTTTTAAAAATGGAAAATGCCTTGGCAGGGTGATGTATTATTTGCCTGGCTGCATTTTCTCTCTGTCTCCGTCAAGGCTTGAAAAGTACTGGTACTCCTGCCTTTTCAAGCGGAGCTCAGTGTAACTGGACCACATCTAATGCCTGTGCGATGCAAATGAAGATTGAAACTGTTGTTTCCTTTGATGTGTGGGACTCGGTGCTCAGAGGGGTATTTTCTTTTCAATGCTCCAGTGGATAGAGCCTCTTTAAAAATACCTGTTGACTCCCTCTTACCATTGGCAATAGAAGTGAGTCCTGCACTGGAGGCTGGGTGCCGTCATGATAGATGCCTTGCTCTGGGAAGAATACCCTCCCTATGTTTGCAATGATCATGAAAGTTCTGGAGGGAATTAAGAAGCGTGAAAGGCACACTAATGCTGGGTGCCTGCCATGAGCCATTCAGGGTCACCTGAAAAAGTCCAGAGAGCACATTTCGAGAGCAAAGTTCAGGGGGAGGCAGATGAGTCATAGCCAGATTCTCTAGCTCTTTCCGGCGCCCAGTAGCATAAAGGGCCAGGGAAGCAGGTGGGGCTGTTGACAGAAGCAAGAAGCTGACCCACATGCTGGTCGTTCCATCTCACCCCCTTTTATTTCCTGCCAAGAGGAGGAACCGATCCTCGACAGCGCCCGTAGCATCCAGGCTCTTCGCTGAACCTGGGTGGTCACTGGAAACACACAAATACAGGCAGAGAAATCAATAGCTCTGAGCGCTGTCAGAGCCGCCAGGCTCCAAATTGGCTGTGCTGGGCGCTTTGAGCCACTTTCATAATGAGGGGAAGCATAATTATAATCCAGCCTCCGTTTTATGTCCATGTCCATTTGTGCTCTGTGCTCAAAAAAAAAAAAAAAAAGACCCACTTGTCCTTCTTACGTCTGGTGCTTCAAGACCAAAAGGCTGAGTGTGGTCCCCAGCACACAGGAGCAGCAGGCTGGGACCAGCCGGTGCTTTTAGGCCGGCTGGCCAGGGTGCTGAAACAAATGTCAAGGGATATTTGCTGCAAAGAGGCTCCAGAAATAATGTAAAATTGTTCTGTCCTTTTAAAAATGGAAAATGCCTTGGCAGGGTGATGTATTATTTGCCTGGCTGCATTTTCTCTCTGTCTCCGTCAAGGCTTGAAAAGTACTGGTACTCCTGCCTTTTCAAGCGGAGCTCAGTGTAACTGGACCACATCTAATGCCTGTGCGATGCAAATGAAGATTGAAACTGTTGTTTCCTTTGATGTGTGGGACTCGGTGCTCAGAGGGGTATTTTCTTTTCAATGCTCCAGTGGATAGAGCCTCTTTAAAAATACCTGTTGACTCCCTCTTACCATTGGCAATAGAAGTGAGTCCTGCACTGGAGGCTGGGTGCCGTCATGATAGATGCCTTGCTCTGGGAAGAATACCCTCCCTATGTTTGCAATGATCATGAAAGTTCTGGGGGGAATTAAGAAGCGTGAAAGGCACACTAATGCTGGGTGCCTGCCATGAGCCATTCAGGGTCACCTGAAAAAGTCCAGAGAGCACATTTCGAGAGCAAAGTTCAGGGGGAGGCAGATGAGTCATAGCCAGATTCTCTAGCTCTTTCCGGCGCCCAGTAGCATAAAGGGCCAGGGAAGCAGGTGGGGCTGTTGACAGAAGCAAGAAGCTGACCCACATGCTGGTCGTTCCATCTCACCCCTTGTATTTCCTGCCAAGAGGAGGAACCGATCCTCAACAGCGCCCGTAGCATCCAGGCTCTTCGCTGAACCTGGGTGGTCACTGGAAACACACAAATACAGGCAGAGAAATCAATAGCTCTGAGCGCTGTCAGAGCCGCCAGGCTCCAAATTGGCTGTGCTGGGCGCTTTGAGCCACTTTCATAATGAGGGGAAGCATAATTATAATCCAGCCTCCGTTACTTTTTCTCGCATGTCCATGTCCATTTCAGCAAAGCAACCTATAAGCAAAGCTTACATTTAAAAGTAAAAACACACGAACATTTGGAACTGGTGATATGGATCATTTAATTTACTTTCTTTCCCCTTTTTTTCCTGGTAAATGTTTGCAATGTTTCACTCTGAGAGGACAGCGGAGAACAGGTAATTTTGGACGTGGGGCATCAGATGGTAGGTTCAGGATAATAGTCTGCTTCCCTGGTGGCTCAGTGGTAAAGAATCCACCTGCCAAGCAAGAGACGTGGGTTCAATCCCTGGGTTGGGAAGATCCCCTGGAAGAAGAAATGGCAACCCACTCCAGTATTCTTGGGGGAAATCCCATGGACAGAGGAGCCTGGTGGTCTACTGTTCCTGGGGTCACAAAGAGTCGGACAGGATTGTGCAGCTAACACTTTACTTTCCTCTTTCACCCTGGTAAGTGTCTGTTGTGCTCCACTTGGGGAGGACCATAGAGAACATGGGGTATCAGACGGTAGGTTCAGAATAACAAGGACTTTGTCTGTTCCTGCTGTGTGCCTGGCACCTAGACTGGACCGGACACAGGACCCTGTGCCGTGAATGCAGAATGAGTGAGTGAACCCTCATGCCCAGCCTATCCACAGGAGCCAACTGTGGGACAGGAGATTCACAGCGAGGAGAACCGTCCACCTAGACCGGATGCTGCGTTCATCAGCTCAAGCTGCCTTAGCGAAGGATGGTGACCAGGGTGGCGTGAACAACAGAAACGTGTTTCCTCCCCCTTCTGGAGACAAGACGTCCAAGATCAAGTCCAGGTTGACCCCTCGGCAAGTTCACTTTCTCCAAAGCCCTTTCCTCTGGGTTTGTAGACTGCCATCTTGTCTCTCTGCCCACACAGGCTCTTTCCTCTGTACCCACGGTGTCTCTCTGTGTGTCCAGATTTCCTCCTCTTATGAGGACACTGGGCTTCCCTGGTAGCTCAGCTGGTAAAGAAGCTGCCTGCAACGCAGGAGACCCCCCACTCAATTCCTGAGTGGGGAAGATCCCCTGGAGAAGGGATAGGCTACCCACTCCAGTATTCTTGGGCTTCCCTGGTGCTCAGATGGTAAAGAATCCACCTGCCATGTGGGAGACCTGGGTTCCATCCCTGGGGTGGGGAAGATCCCCTGAAGAAGGGATAGGCTACCCACTCCAGTACTCTTGCCTGGAGAATTCCATGACTTGACCATGGGTCGCGAAGAGTTGGACACGACTGACTAACTTTCATGTTCAGTTATACTGAAACAGGGCCCCCATGACCACGTTTTAACATCATCACCTGCTTTCGAGGCCCCATCTCCAAATTTACAGAATCACATTCTGTGGTACTCGAGGTTAGGGCTTCAAACCTGGGGGAAAAGAGTTCTACCTATAACTTATAGGGATTGTTCTCACACTAACATTCAAACCTTGATGCTTCTTGAAGAGAGCCGGTGAGGCACTCTGTGACAGCCTAGGGGGGAGCTTCAAGAGAAAAGGGACCTACGTACACTGAAGATCCACTGGAGAAAAGAATGGCAACCCACTCCAGTACTCCCGCATGGAGGATCCCATGGACAGAGGAGCCTGGCGGGCTACAGCCCATGGGGCTGCAAAGAATCGGACACAACTGAGCCACTAACACTCGGCACAGTGGCTGATTCACTTCTTCGTGCGGCAGAAGGCAACAGACTATTGTAAAGCAGTTATCCTCCAATTTAAAAAGTAGAAACGAAAGGGGCTCTGAGGGGCCCCGTATTCCTCCTGAGCCTACGTCTAACAGAAGCCCCGTTTGGCCTGCTGGGGGAGGAGACCCGCTGGTGACTCTGGAGGTCAGCTCTAACTGGCCGAACTCTTCCCAGAACCTGCTTTACATCCGAGCAGCGGATACCTACGCCACACAGAGGGCTGCCGGTGGCCCCCAACAGCACCCTGAGTGTCAGCTGGTGCCTCCTCCTCGCCTTTGATCCTGCCGGAGGCCTGGTGGTGCTACCCAAGGAGAGCATTCAACTTTCTTCTGCCCTTGGCCTAACCAGGCTGCTTGAGTTTGACAGCCCCAACACATCTGACGTGGCCACAAGCCTCCAGGGAAATCACATCCCCATACGCCTTGGCTAAGGTCCCCTGGAACAACATCACTGACTCATTGGATCCTGCGACCCTCAGGGCCACATTTCGAGGCTCCCTCAAGCATGACCCCCAGGGGCTTCTGCCAGTGGCAGCCTGGCCTTCAGGGAGCAGGCCCTCTCCTCATCTGGGCAACCAGGCCAACCCCCTCACCTCCTGCCCTCAGCAGACACCTGCCAGCTAGAGACGGCCCTCCCCGCGGAAACGGCGCCCTGTTTGGGCTAGAGGTGGCCACCCTGGGCCAGGCCTGACTGCCCGTCAGTGCGGGAGCAGCCCTCTGTGGATGGTGGACGTGCCTCGCTGTCTTCCAGCTGGACCCGCGGCCACGGGCTCCCTTCCATCAGGCTTCATGCACGCCCTGGCGCCCAGAGGCTTGCTTTCAGGAGCAGGGGAGCTGGCAATCGACCATGCCCTGCCACGCTTCCCCTCCTTACCCCAACCTGACATGCCTTCTCCCCAAGTCACCCGTCGTCCAAGCCTTCTTACGTTCCAGAACGACTCCTGGGCCTTCGGTCTGACGTGTGGAGCTTCCACCGGCCCTGGCTGCTGGGACCAACGCCACCTTAGCTGGCCCCTGCTCCTGGGTGTGAGCACCCCTCCAGCGGACGCCTTGTCCCCGCTGGCCCTAGGCATCATCGCAGTGGCCCTGGGCGCTCCGGCCCTCATGCTGCTGGCAGAAGGCCTGTTTCTGCTGCTGGGCCGTAACGAGTACTCTGAATACCCATTCGCAAATGGAGGCCTGCTCTCTACAGAAAAGGACGTTACTGGACCTGCCTCGCTGGTCTGCAGGTTTGAGGGTCAGTATTCCCAGCCAGCTGCTCCTTTTCAGCAGAACCTCGGAGATCAGCCTCAACTTCCTGCGGACCCAGGTAGGGCTTCCTTCCAACTGTGAGGCGGGACCAGGCAGAGTGATGGCTAGGGAGAGGGCTCCCTAGGCGTTGCCTCCCTGCTCCTCCACCCCCTCATTTCCCTTGGATGGGACTCACAGACCTAAATAAGAGGACTTCTGACCGTTGGCTGCCCTAGAAGGCATTAAAGAGACTGGTTATTTAAAAAAAAAAAAAAAAAAAAACAGAGCACTGCTGAGATTTCCCCTGTGGTCCCGTGGTTAAGACTCTGAGCTTCCAGTGGAGAGAGTGCAGGTTCAATTCCTGCTCGGGGAACTGAGATCCCCATACCACACAGCGCAGCTGAAAAAGAAATACAGAAAGAGTTCTGGTCCCGTTTCCTGCCATATTAGCTAAGGTTGCACATCCAGGCTTTCATCCCTCACTCAGCAAACCACGTTATGTAAATGGCCCTTCAAGGTAAACCCACCTGCCCTTGGTCTCTCAAGATCCTGGGTTTCTCTTTTCTTCCGTCTGTGTCCTGAGAGGCAGTGGGCCATGTTCTCAGGAACCGGTGTCCTCCTGGCTCTGCTCTCAGAGACTGGATCCGTGGGGGCAGGTCCCCTGTCACCACTGGGTCCCCCATCACCTCATCCTCAGAAAGGGCTTAATAATTTCTTCCCTGCCTGCCTCGTAGCATTGCTGTGACGGCCTGGCAAGGCCATACTTCCATGTTCAACTGGGTGCACCTGCCTCCAGATGTATATGCATCGTCTGACACACAAACCCATCCTTCCACAACACCTGTGTTAAAACATGATCCTTATAGTAAAATAAGCACAGATGCCCTAGAAAGCAGAACGGACAACGGGTGTGAAAGGCAAATGCGCGACCACGGCCACCTTAGCTGCCCCTGCTCTTTAGTCAGCAGCCCCCCTACATCCGCAGTGGCCCTGGGCGCCCGGCCCTCATGCTGCTGGCAGAAGGCCTGTTTCTGCTGCTGGGCCGTAGAGTACTCTGAATACCCATTCGCAAATGGAGGCCTGCTCTCTACAGAAAAGGCGTTACTGGACCTGCCTCGCTGGTCTGCAGGTTTGAGGGTCAGTATTCCCAGCCAGCTGCTCCTTTTCAGCAGAACCTCGGAGATCAGCCTCAACTTCCTGCGGACCCAGGTAGGGCTTCCTTCCAACTGTGAGGCGGGACCAGGCAGAGTGATGGCTAGGGAGAGGGCTCCCTAGGCGTTGCCTCCCTGCTCCTCCACCCCCTCATTTCCCTTGGATGGGACTCACAGACCTAAATAAGAGGACTTCTGACCGTTGGCTGCCCTAGAAGGCATTAAAGAGACTGGTTATTTAAAAAAAAAAAAAAAAAAAAACAGAGCACTGCTGAGATTTCCCCTGTGGTCCCGTGGTTAAGACTCTGAGCTTCCAGTGGAGAGAGTGCAGGTTCAATTCCTGCTCGGGGAACTGAGATCCCCCATACCACACAGCGCAGCTGAAAAAGAAATACAGAAAGAGTTCTGGTCCCGTTTCCTGCCATATTAGCTAAGGTTGCACATCCAGGCTTTCATCCCTCACTCAGCAAACCACGTTATGTAAATGGCCCTTCAAGGTAAACCCACCTGCCCTTGGTCTCTCAAGATCCTGGGTTTCTCTTTTCTTCCGTCTGTGTCCTGAGAGGCAGTGGGCCATGTTCTCAGGAACCGGTGTCCTCCTGGCTCTGCTCTCAGAGACTGGATCCGTGGGGGCAGGTCCCCTGTCACCACTGGGTCCCCCATCACCTCATCCTCAGAAAGGGCTTAATAATTTCTTCCCTGCCTGCCTCGTAGCATTGCTGTGACGGCCTGGCAAGGCCATACTTCCATGTTCAACTGGGTGCACCTGCCTCCAGATGTATATGCATCGTCTGACACACAAACCCATCCTTCCACAACACCTGTGTTAAAACATGATCCTTATAGTAAAATAAGCACAGATGCCCTAGAAAGCAGAACGGACAACGGGTGTGAAAGGCAAACACAACTGAAGATCTCAAATAGTGTCCTTGCCACCACCTAGGTGTGTGTTTGTTTTTTGCCACTGCAGGTACTCGGGTAAGAAAAGTTTCAGCCGTGCTGGTTAAGGTCATAAAGGTGAACAAGGCTGCTTTCCGTGCACCGATACGGAACAATCGTCAAGATCTACTAAAAAGTGAAATGCTCCAGGTACAGAACAAGGTGATGCCATCTGTTTTAAAAAGAAAGATGTGGGGGTGAGGGAGGAGGTTGGACATTTATAAATGCTTGTGAATGCCAAGCACGGGCTTCCCTGGCAGCTCAGTGGTAACGTATCTGCCTGCTGAGGCAGGAGATGCAGAAGAGCGTGGATTCCATCCCTGGGGCGGGAAGATTCCCTGGAGGGGGAAATGGCAACCCAGGGACACCCAGGAAACTTCTGACAGGGGTTTGCATCTGAGATAAAGACCTGAGGTGCAGAGACACAAGGGGGAAGGAGGCATCTCACTGTAAATCCTTCCACACTATCTGATTATTTTTAACATATACACCTGACCTATGTTTAAAACACATGTTTTCCTTTTAAAAAAAATAAATTATTTTATGATGCAAAGAACTGACTCTTTGGATAAGGTCCTGCTGTTGGGAAAACTGAAGGCAAAAGGAAAAGAGGACAGCAGAGGATGAGACAGTCGGATAGCACCATCAACTCAATGGACATGAATCTGAGCAAATTCTAGGAGATAGTGGCTGACGGAGAAGCCTGGTGTGCTGCAGTCCATGGGATCGCAAAGAGTCAGATGCGACTGAGCGAAAAAAACAGAAAACCTCCCTTTCCAGAGACTGGATCCGTGGGGGCAGGTCCCCTGTCACCACTGGGTCCCCATCACCTCATCCTCAGAAAGGGCATAATAATTTCTTCCCTGCCTGCCTCGTAGCATTGCTGTGACGGCCTGGCAAGGCCATACTTCCATGTTCAACTAGGTGCACCTGCCTCCCGCGGTATATGCATCGCTGACACATAAACCCATCCTTCCACAACACCTGTGTTAAAACATGATCCTTATAGTAAAATAAGCACAGATGCCCTAGAAAGCAGAACGGACAACGGGTGTGAAAGGCAAACACAACTGAAGATCTCAAATAGTGTCCTTGCCACCACCTAGGTGTGTGTTTGTTTTTTGCCACTGCAGGTACTCGGGTAAGAAAAGTTTCAGCCGTGCTGGTTAAGGTCATAAAGGTGAACAAGGCTGCTTTCCGTGCACCGATACGGAACAATCGTCAAGATCTACTAAAAAGTGAAATGCTCCAGGTACAGAACAAGGTGATGCCATCTGTTTTAAAAAGAAAGATGTGGGGGTGAGGGAGGAGGTTGGACATTTATAAATGCTTGTGAATGCCAAGCACGGGCTTCCCTGGCAGCTCAGTGGTAACGTATCTGCCTGCTGAGGCAGGAGATGCAGAAGAGCGTGGATTCCATCCCTGGGGCGGGAAGATTCCCTGGAGGGGGAAATGGCAACCCAGGGACACCCAGGAAACTTCTGACAGGGGTTTGCATCTGAGATAAAGACCTGAGGTGCAGAGACACAAGGGGGAAGGAGGCATCTCACTGTAAATCCTTCCACACTATCTGATTATTTTTAACATATACACCTGACCTATGTTTAAAACACATGTTTTCCTTTTAAAAAAAATAAATTATTTTATGATGCAAAGAACTGACTCTTTGGATAAGGTCCTGCTGTTGGGAAAAACTGAAGGCAAAAGGAAAAGAGGACAGCAGAGGATGAGACAGTCGGATAGCACCATCAACTCAATGGACATGAATCTGAGCAAATTCTAGGAGATAGTGGCTGACGGAGAAGCCTGGTGTGCTGCAGTCCATGGGATCGCAAAGAGTCAGATGCGACTGAGCGACCAGAAAACAACAATTAAATAAAACTCAGGAAGGCAGAGGAAGTGAATTTTGCAGTGCAGCTACAAATAAAAACACTTTGATCCTAAAAGCAGTAATTCTGCTTTTAAAATGAATTCACTATCATCATTCAAATGATAGTTACCTTCTGAAGAAAAACAAAATACTGAAAATAATGATTAGATATGATTAAATACCTATTAATATTAATCCATATGATTAAAGAATTGTTAAATATCATTGAATTAATAGTGAACTTACACATTTAAATTCCTTCTCTCCTTAGCGTCTGTGAATATTTCTCTACTGCTTCTTCCCTTATCCAGGAAAAAAAAAATGTGTCTGATCTCACATTCTTGTGAGATTCTATCTACAAGCAACAGTTAATTATAAAAGTTTAGCTCTAATACAACAAAAATTGAATCATATTAATTCCTTTAGAACAGCTTACATGATGTGTATGCCTAACCAGGTCGTCAATATCTGGTCATCATGAATAAATGATGGTTGGAGGGCATCACTGAATCAATGGACACGTGTTTGAGCAGACTCCGGGAGATGGTGAAGGATGGCAAAGTCTGGCGTGCTGCAGCCCATGGGGTCGCAGAGTCGGACGACTGACCCGAACTGAATGAATAAATGACGATGGTATGAGACACAAGCCATGCCCTCAGCCATTCGCATATTAAGGAAGCGCTGGCTGGGTACCTCCTCTGACACCAAGCACTATGGGCCTGGGAATCCAGAAGAAAACTTTTTTAATTTTTTAAAATAATCTTATTTATTGATTTCATTGCTGCACGGGCTTTTCTCTAGCTGTGGCAAGCCATAAGCAGAAGGCCTACTCTCAGTTGCGGCGGTGGGCTTTTCGCTGTGATGGCTTCTCCTCTTGCAGAACACGGGTTCTAGGGTACCCAGGTTTCAGCACTTGTGACACGTGGGCTCCATAATTGTGGCGCATGGGCTTAGTTCCTCCAAGGCATGTGGAATCTTCCCAGATCAGGCATTGAACCCATGTCTCCTGCATTGGCAGGTGGATTCTTTTTTTTTTTTTTAAGATTTATTTATTTATTTATTTTGGGCGGAGGTCAGGTTGGGGAGGGAGGGGACGGGCAGGCCACTTCTATTGGTCTTTCATTTCTCTATTTTCGTCCGTCTTTGTTCTTTGGCTCCTGTGGGCCTCCCATGGCGGTGGTGTCTGTTGTCTCAGAGCGCCGGCTCTGGGCGCATGCGCTCCAGAGCTCCGGCTCGGTGATTGGACACATCGGTCCAGCCGCTCCGCGGCACGGGGGATCTTCCCAGGCCAGGGATCGAACCGGCGCCCCTTGCACTGCAAGGCGGTGTCCCCATCCACTGGACCACCAGGGGAAGCCCGACAGGTGGATTCTTTACCACAGATCCACCAGAGAAGCCCCAGAAGTAAATAAAAAGTTTGAAGAACAAGTTTATCCCTGTCCTCACATATTCTAGTCCAGTGTTCTACAGTGTTCTAGACAGAGGGAAACACACGATTGCATCTCAGGGTGAGAAATGTTTATTCTAAGGAGTCCGGACTAGCCAGGAATGGTCCCCTGGGGGCCAGGATGAAAAACCTGGACTTTGGAGTAAAGGGAGCTTGAAGCTGCTTCTCTGAGCTTCTGTTTCCTGAATAGCAATATGGAGTTAGTGACAGGGCTGGTGAGGGTGTCAAAGATTCAAAACAAGGCTTAAAGGACAAAGTGCTGATAAACCCTGCACCCCTGCATCTGACTCAAACATTAGCTTTTTCAAATGCATTTTAACTCTTGTTTTCAGTAGATAATGGCTGGACATACAAGTCCAGAGCTCTGGAAAAATCTGGATTAGAGATACAAATCAAGAACCCACACCGTCCAAGCAGGAGGTGAAGTCAGGATGCCATTGAAGTTACAACGAATATACATGAGTATATGCAGGTTATGAGTCTATGGAGGTTATGAATTATATGGCATATGAATATAGAGGATGAGGTAACTCGAATGCAGCCCTGGGCAAGGCTAGCATTCTTGAGGTGATTGGAAACTGAGGGGGAAAAACAACCAGGAAAGTAGCAAACACAGAAAATGTGGAGGAAAAGAGGGAAGGTGGTTTTGAGAAAGAAGGATCCAGAGAGAAAAATGCCACAGAAAAGTAAACCACTTCACATCCACTATTGCCTATTGTCAAAAGAGAGAAGAAAGAAAAACGGAGTAACAAGCATGGGCACGAATAGGGAGGAATTGGAACCCTTGTACGCTGCTGGTGAGTGTGCAAAAAATGGGAGCAGCTGCCGTGGAAAACAGCATGGGGGTCCTCAAGAAATCCAACACAGAGTGTCATGTGACCCAGCAACCCCACCTCTGGGCATGGACCCCCAGGGCTTGAGAGCAGGGATGCTCAAGGCTGAAAGCAAGATGCACAAACAGGTATGTGTGCACACATGTTTCAAATCACTCCATTCACATCAGACCAAAGATAAAAGCAACCCCAGTGTCCATTCCTGGATAAACAGATAAACAAAATGTGCCTTCATAAGTGGAATGCTAGTCAGCTGTGAAAAGGAATGAAATTCTGACAAGGCTACAAAATGACGAACCTTGAGGACATCATGCTAAGCCATAAGCAAACCAGCCACAAAAGGACCAGTCTTATAGGATTCTACAGTATGATAGAAGTTCCCTCAGAGAGTCAAAGGCATGGACAGAGAATGGAATGGGGGTCACCAAGAGCTCAGGCGAGGGGAAATGGAGCTGAGCATTTACGGACGCAGAGTTCTGACGGGGGAAGATGGAAGTTCCAGGGAGTGGACAGCCACTGGACCGTACGCTTGACATGCCGACTTGTAAGCAGCACTGCTGTGAACACTGAGGTGCATGTATCTCTTCAGATTAGAGCTTTCTCCAGAAAGGGGCCCAGAAGTGGGACTGCTGGATCTTCTGGTAATGCCATTTTATCTTTTTTAAGAACTCTTCATTCTGCTTTCCATAGGGATGCACGGATACACTCCCACTGGCAGGCAGCCGCCTCAAAGCCCACTGAGAGACGAGCGAATGAAGGCGTGGTGTATAAACGTACAATGGAATACTACTCAGCCACATAAAAGGATGAAATAATGCCACTTGCAGCGACGTGGGTAGACCCAGAGATGATCACGGGAAGTGAAGTATCTCAGAAAGGAAACGACAAGCACCATGTGATACCAGCTATGCGTGGAATCTAGACTATGATACAGAAGGACTTACTTACAGGACAGACTCACGGACACAGAAGACAAACGTACCGTTACTCAGGGGAAAGTGCAGGGAGAGGTAGGAGGGATAAACTAGGGGGACCACACACCCATCCTATGCAAAACAGTTGCCTGACGCTGCTGGTGAGTGTGCAAAAAATGGGAGCAGCTGCCGTGGAAAACAGCATGGGGGTCCTCAAGAAATCCAACACAGAGTGTCATGTGACCCAGCAACCCCACCTCTGGGCATGGACCCCCAGGGCTTGAGAGCAGGGATGCTCAAGGCTGAAAGCAAGATGCACAAACAGGTATGTGTGCACACATGTTTCAAATCACTCCATTCACATCAGACCAAAGATAAAAGCAACCCCAGTGTCCATTCCTGGATAAACAGATAAACAAAATGTGCCTTCATAAGTGGAATGCTAGTCAGCTGTGAAAAGGAATGAAATTCTGACAAGGCTACAAAATGACGAACCTTGAGGACATCATGCTAAGCCATAAGCAAACCAGCCACAAAAGGACCAGTCTTATAGGATTCTACAGTATGATAGAAGTTCCCTCAGAGAGTCAAAGGCATGGACAGAGAATGGAATGGGGGTCACCAAGAGCTCAGGCGAGGGGAAATGGAGCTGAGCATTTACGGACGCAGAGTTCTGACGGGGGAAGATGGAAGTTCCAGGGAGTGGACAGCCACTGGACCGACGCTTGACATGCCGACTTGTAAGCAGCACTGCTGTGAACACTGAGGTGCATGTATCTCTTCAGATTAGAGCTTTCTCCAGAAAGGGGCCCAGAAGTGGGACTGCTGGATCTTCTGGTAATGCCATTTTATCTTTTTTAAGAACTCTTCATTCTGCTTTCCATAGGGATGCACGGATACACTCCCACTGGCAGGCAGCCGCCTCAAAGCCCACTGAGAGACGAGCGAATGAAGGCGTGGTGTATAAACGTACAATGGAATACTACTCAGCCACATAAAAGGATGAAATAATGCCACTTGCAGCGACGTGGGTAGACCCAGAGATGATCACGGGAAGTGAAGTATCTCAGAAAGGAAACGACAAGCACCATGTGATACCAGCTATGCGTGGAATCTAGACTATGATACAGAAGGACTTACTTACAGGACAGACTCACGGACACAGAAGACAAACGTACCGTTACTCAGGGGAAAGTGCAGGGAGAGGTAGGAGGGATAAACTAGGAGTTGAGGGCTGACCACACACCCATCCTATGCAAAACAGTTACACAGCAGGACCTGCTGTGCAACACAGAGAACTACGTATCCTGTGACAAACTGCACCAGAAGACAACCTGAGAAGGGAGGGCGGGCGGGGTGGGGGCGGGAGAGGGGTTCGGGAAGGAGGAGACCTGTGTATACCGTGGCTGATTCACGTGATGTACGGCTGAAAGCAACACAGCATCGTGAAGCAGTTATCCTCCGATGAAAAGAAATAGACTTTGAAGGAGACTGCATATGCGTGTGTATAACTGAATCCCTTTGCTGTACGCCAGAAACGGCCACAGCATTGTAACTAACTCCGCCTCACTGCAGCAAGGTAAGGGTACGTTTCATGTCGTGTGTAGTCGACCACAATAAAACAGCCCCTCGAGGTAGAGGATGGGTGTGACTCGAACTCGGAAGTCACCAGAGGTTTTCATGAGCACAGCTTCTGTGGCAGCAAAAGGGCAGACGTCGGACCACCGTGAGTTAAGGACCAACAGAAGGAAGTGGCAGGAAGGAAGGAAGTGAAGCCTGACACGGGTGAGCGGGAGGGCAGGGGAGAGGCCGGCGGCAGCTCACGTCCAGAGCGCACTCTGTCACCCCGGGCCCTGCTCCCCTAGTCGTGCCTGAGTCCCAGCTCCTACCAAAGCATGGGGGGCCGTGCCCCAGACCCCCACCAGAGGACCCTCTTGCCTCTTCCAAGCCACTTCGTGCCTCCCTTTCACCTCCCCTGTGAACATTCTCCAGTGTCTTTTCCTTTTTCCGCCAGTCCCAGAGCGCGTCGGGGGCCATGGGCTGCAGAGCCAGCAGCCCGCCAGGAGGAGAAGGACAACGAGAAACGGCACGGATGCAGAGTGCTCAGAGGACAGCACCTCTGGCTCGCACCTCGTGGGTTCTTGCTGTCTAAGACCCACAAGTTGACTACGTATCAATCACGCTCCAATCCCGCCCCCGCCTTGGCAGGCCTTCCCCGCCCCCTCCTCTCATTCCTTAGCCCACCTGCGCTTACACTTGACATCCGAGCTCATTCAGCAAATAGACATTGGTACCTACTCTATGGCAGCACCCACAGCAAAACCGCCCGTGTGGATTTCAGCGTTCTTGTAACGGGAAGTAAAAGGCAAAGCGCAAGAGTTGAGCCCATGTGTCAGATTGTGGCAAGCACTACAGGGGAAGAGCAAGACTGGAAAGGGGGCTGAGGAGCGCAAGAGAGAAGGATGGAATTGCAGTTACTAAAAGGGCAGTCAGGAAGGGCAGCCCCCGGGCGATATCTGGGCAAATATGAGACATTTGGGCAGGTGAGAAAGAGCCCGGTGAGTCTTGGGGGAGAAGAGAAAACCAGGCAGGGGAGGGGGCCCGTGCCAAGGCCCTGAGGCGAGTGCTTCCCTTGCAGATCTAAGGAGGAGCAGGGAAGCTAATCCACAGAAGCAGAGCGAGCACAGAACTCAGCGAGAGGTGTGCTCAGAGTTTCAAGGAGCCAGCGAGCAGGTCTGACAAGGTGTGGCTTTGCCACCTGGGTGAGGACTGCAGCTCTCCTTCTGGCTGCAGTGGGAAGCCATCCGAGGGGTCAGGAGTACCTTAATCTGACGTGGAAACGGTGCCCCAAAAGGAAGGAAGGAAGTGAAGCCTGACACGGGTGAGCGGGAGGGCAGGGAGAGGCCGGCGGCAGCTCACGTCCAGAGCGCACTCTGTCACCCCGGGCCCTGCTCCCCTAGTCGTGCCTGAGTCCCAGCTCCTACCAAAGCATGGGGGGCCGTGCCCCAGACCCCCACCAGAGGACCCTCTTGCCTCTTCCAAGCCACTTCGTGCCTCCCTTTCACCTCCCCTGTGAACATTCTCCAGTGTCTTTTCCTTTTTCCGCCAGTCCCAGAGCGCGTCGGGGGCCATGGGCTGCAGAGCCAGCAGCCCGCCAGGAGGAGAAGGACAACGAGAAACGGCACGGATGCAGAGTGCTCAGAGGACAGCACCTCTGGCTCGCACCTCGTGGGTTCTTGCTGTCTAAGACCCACAAGTTGACTACGTATCAATCACGCTCCAATCCCGCCCCCGCCTTGGCAGGCCTTCCCCGCCCCCTCCTCTCATTCCTTAGCCCACCTGCGCTTACACTTGACATCCGAGCTCATTCAGCAAATAGACATTGGTACCTACTCTATGGCAGCACCCACAGCAAAACCGCCCGTGTGGATTTCAGCGTTCTTGTAACGGGAAGTAAAAGGCAAAGCGCAAGAGTTGAGCCCATGTGTCAGATTGTGGCAAGCACTACAGGGGAAGAGCAAGACTGGAAAGGGGGCTGAGGAGCGCAAGAGAGAAGGATGGAATTGCAGTTACTAAAAGGGCAGTCAGGAAGGGCAGCCCCCGGGCGATATCTGGGCAAATATGAGACATTTGGGCAGGTGAGAAAGAGCCCGGTGAGTCTTGGGGGAGAAGAGAAAACCAGGCAGGGGAGGGGGCCCGTGCCAAGGCCCTGAGGCGAGTGCTTCCCTTGCAGATCTAAGGAGGAGCAGGGAAGCTAATCCACAGAAGCAGAGCGAGCACAGAACTCAGCGAGAGGTGTGCTCAGAGTTTCAAGGAGCCAGCGAGCAGGTCTGACAAGGTGTGGCTTTGCCACCTGGGTGAGGACTGCAGCTCTCCTTCTGGCTGCAGTGGGAAGCCATCCGAGGGGTCAGGAGTACCTTAATCTGACGTGGAAACTGTCCATCTGGACACCGTGCGGAGAACAGACGCCTGGGGGCCAGGAGGAGGGCCGCGAGGAAAGCAGGGAGACCAGTCACAAAGCGATTGCACAGTCTGGCAGGAGGTGGACGCGGGGGCTCTGGCCTGGGAGCAGAGGGGCTTTCAAGAAGGAGTTGGGCTCTGGATCCGTGCTGCAGGCAGAGCGGCCAGGGTCTTCCGGAGGACTGCACGCAGCGTGAAAGAAAGGGAAGATCGGACCTAAAAAAAAAAATGGAATAAATAAACTTACTTACAAACCAGAAACAGATTCAATGATCTTTCTGTTATCAAAGGGGAAGCGGGGGAGGGATGAATTAAGAGTTTGGAATTAAGAGATACACACTACTATACATAAAATACCAATAGATAAACTACAAGGTCCTACTGGGGAGCCGAGGGAGCTAGACCCAATACCTTGTGGTAAGCTACAATGGGAAAGAATCTGAACGTATATTATATTTCCTTTGCTACACATCTGAAACTAACACACCACTCTAAGTCAATGATGCTTCATTTTTTTTAGGGATGACTCCAAGAAGGAGAAACGTGTTTGTCGAGGAGGGTCAAGCTCACCCCCAGCTGGCTGCCCCATCCTCTGGGCCAGCGCCCAGCCTCCCTCCTCCAGTTTCACTCAGGAGATGTGAACTTCAAGTCACAAAATTCATAATCAAGTTTACCTTCCATTTATTCTGCCACCAGTAAATCAAGAATAAACAACCCCTTGGCCCAGTGGTTAAGAATCCACCTCCTAGTGCGGAAACACAGATTCCATCCCGGGTTTGGGAAGACCCCATATACCTCGGGCAACTAAGCCCACTCACCACAACTGAAGTCCACAAGGGTGGCTGGGGGGGGGGTGCCAAGGCCCTGAGGCGAGTGCTTCCCTTGCAGATCTAAGGAGGAGCAGGAAGCTAATCCACAGAAGCAGAGCGAGCACAGAACTCAGCGAGAGGTGTGCTCAGAGTTTCAAGGAGCCAGCGAGCAGGTCTGACAAGGTGTGGCTTTGCCACCTGGGTGAGGACTGCAGCTCTCCTTCTGGCTGCAGTGGGAAGCCATCCGAGGGGTCAGGAGTACCTTAATCTGACGTGGAAACTGTCCATCTGGACACCGTGCGGAGAACAGACGCCTGGGGGCCAGGAGGAGGGCCGCGAGGAAAGCAGGGAGACCAGTCACAAAGCGATTGCACAGTCTGGCAGGAGGTGGACGCGGGGGCTCTGGCCTGGGAGCAGAGGGGCTTTCAAGAAGGAGTTGGGCTCTGGATCCGTGCTGCAGGCAGAGCGGCCAGGGTCTTCCGGAGGACTGCACGCAGCGTGCGAAAGAAAGGGAAGATCGGACCTAAAAAAAAAAATGGAATAAATAAACTTACTTACAAACCAGAAACAGATTCAATGATCTTTCTGTTATCAAAGGGGAAGCGGGGGAGGGATGAATTAAGAGTTTGGAATTAAGAGATACACACTACTATACATAAAATACCAATAGATAAACTACAAGGTCCTACTGGGGAGCCGAGGGAGCTAGACCCAATACCTTGTGGTAAGCTACAATGGGAAAGAATCTGAACGTATATTATATTTCCTTTGCTACACATCTGAAACTAACACACCACTCTAAGTCAATGATGCTTCATTTTTTTTAGGGATGACTCCAAGAAGGAGAAACGTGTTTGTCGAGGAGGGTCAAGCTCACCCCCAGCTGGCTGCCCCATCCTCTGGGCCAGCGCCCAGCCTCCCTCCTCCAGTTTCACTCAGGAGATGTGAACTTCAAGTCACAAAATTCATAATCAAGTTTACCTTCCATTTATTCTGCCACCAGTAAATCAAGAATAAACAACCCCTTGGCCCAGTGGTTAAGAATCCACCTCCTAGTGCGGGAAACACAGATTCCATCCCGGGTTTGGGAAGACCCCATATACCTCGGGCAACTAAGCCCACTCACCACAACTGAAGTCCACAGGCCCTAAAGCCCATGCTCCACCACAAGAGAAGCCACTGCAGTGAGGACCCCACGCGCCGCAACTAGAAAGAAGCCCCGCTAGCCACAGCTAGAGAAAGCCCGCACGTGGCGGCGAAGAGCCAGTACGGCTGAAGAAGAAGAAGAGGAAATTTAAATAAACTAAATCTTTAAAAGATAAGCCTCTTATCAACGTTAACAATTGAAGAATAAAATGTCAATCATCAAGAATAGTTCAGAATAAAATGTGAATAACATGGTAGCCAGTGCCTTTTCTTAGAGAAATGGAATGCAGCCAAAACACAGCCCCATCATTCTTGATGAGTCAATATCAGCGTGACTGACGGGCCAGGAGAGAAGGAAAGGTGGGTGTCAGGTGTTCTTGGTTACACGTGGACGGTTCTGTAAACACCCATCCACCTTCAGAGTCCTGAGTTGTCAGATGGGGGGGCAGCGCTGTGTCCAGACCCTTTTCTTGTGAGAGCTGCTTCTCAAAGTGGGGTCCCTGGATGAGCTGCATCATTCTTTTCCAGTGAACTGTGAGAAAGGCAGATCCCAGATCCCCCTCCACCTACTTGATCTGTAACTCCTGGAGGACCCGACCCCGCACTCTGTGTCTTTATCGTCCGATGATTCTGGACAAAAGCCGAAGCTGGAGAAGCGCTGCCCCTTGTCATCAACCGCCACACCCGTCAGTCCCTACCTTGGGAGGAAGGAAACACTAGAGACCTTCTAAGCCTTCTAAACCTTCTAAACCTGTCTGGAGCTTTCTTTATTTAAGAAACACAAATACTGTACAGTAAGTCCCCTACATATGAACGAGTTCCCTGACAAGAGCAAATTCATGAGTCCAAGTTGTTCCTAAATCCAACAAGCACCCTACTAACACGATCAACTACATAGTGCTCTACTGTAGTTTTGTTGTTGTTTTTCAGTCTCTAAATCAGGTCTGACTCTTTGTGACCCCATGGACTGCAGCACTCCAGGCTCCTCTGTCCTTCACTATCTCCTAGAGTTTACTCAAATTCATGTTCATTCAGTCAATGACGCTATGGGTATTGTAATTGGCTTATAATACTTTTCAAACAAATAATACTTACATAAAGAACAAACACAGGGCTTCCCTGGTGGTCCAGTGGGTAAGGACACTGCCTTAGGGGCTATGTTTGATCCCTGGCCTGGGAAGATGCCACGTGCCGTGGAGCGGCTGGACGGATGGGTCCAACTATCCCACCGGAGAGGTGGAGCACATGCGCCCAGAGCTGGTGCTCTGTGACGAGAGAGGCCACTGCGATGGGAGGCCCACACAGGCCAAAGAACAAAGATGGATGAAAGATCAGTAGAAGTGGCCAAAAAAAAAGAAAAGAAAAAAAAAAAAGACACAAAAAATAAAGTTTTAATCTAACAGTACAGTACCTTGAAAAGTACAGTAGTACATTATCTCAGCCAGCACACAGGGGCTGGCATGCACGTGTGCATCTTTGAAAGTTCACAACTGAAGGTTTGTACATAGGGGACTTGCTGCACAGCACAGAGAACTATATTCAATATCCTATGATAAACCTTAATGGAAACGAATATTCTTTTTTAATGTATAGGGGCTTCCCTGGAGGTTCAGTGGTTAAGACTTAGCTTTACAATGCAGGGGGTGCAAGTTCAATCTTTGACTCGGGAGCTAGGACCCCATATCCCTCATGACCAACATAACAAACCATGAAAAAGAAGCAACACTGTGCTTGTGCTCAGCCACTCAGCTGTGTCTGACTCTTTGCGACCCTGTGGACTGAAGCCTACCAGGTTCCTTTGTCCATGAGGTCTCCCAGGCCAGAATACTGGAGTGGGTTGTCATTTCCTTCTTCAGGGTCTCTTCTGGATTCTTCCTAACCCAGGGATCGAACCCGTATCTCTGTGTCTCCTGCATTGGCAGACAGAGTCTTTACCACTGTGCCACCTGGAAAGCCCCAAAGCAATATTGCAACTAATTCAATAAAGACTTTAAAATGGTCCACATAAGAAAATCTTAAATAAAAAAATGAATATATATATATATATATATGTATAACTAAAGCATTTTGCTGTATAGCAGAAATTAGCACAACATTGTAAATCAACTCTACTTCCGAAAAAACTAATACTTAAAACAGTCCAAAGGCAGATGCACCCCTGTAAACTCTGGGGACCACATCCGAGCATTTCTGTCATAGGCACCCAACCAATGACTCATGCACACGTGTCCAGCTGCTCTGGCAGAGCGTAAAACAGCCAGAAGATTTCTAAAATGTCTTATGATAAGAATGGCAATGTGGAAAGTCTTTTCCTCTTGTGCTGGTTACAAAGTTTCTCTAGAGGAAAACGGTAAAAAATGCCAAGTGTTGTTGTTTTTTAAACACGAGTCAAACATGAGGCTCCCTGTTTCAATGTTTGTGTGATTGAGATAAAACCAACTGTTCTTTTGGCTTGGCGTCTTGTTCATGCATCGCTCTTTCTAAACAGGGTATAGGGGAATCCCTTCTAAGCTAGCCTGCCTTCCAGTTTGAAATGTATGAAAACTCAGTTCGTTCTTGGTTTTGTTCTAAAAGGTTGAGTCTGTGCAGCAGTCCAGCTGTAGGCATAATGAGACTGGCCGAGCTTCCAAAATATGGGCTCAGAAGAATGTGGATTTATCTTTCTTACAGACCCATAGTCTGGGGCCATCCATCTAATGTGACTGTCTTGCATTCATTGGTATGTTCTTGGGATCTGCAGGAAAACAGCTATGCCAGGAATTTCCTATGAGCAGCGGGGGCTGAGTCAGCATTGATTTGGCATATCAGATTCTCTTATGGATCCGATGAGGTAGGTGCCCAGACTGTTTCCTACTGTCCAGAGCCACAAACCCTGTATCAGGAAGAGAAGTTGCCCACCCCGTGCACACAGGGACTCTATGTCAAGGGTGGGGAGAAACTGTTCTCGTCTGCCATGCCATTCCTCAGGGGTCACTTTCTCTGGGACTTCCCTGGTGATCCGGTGACTGCCCTCCCGATGCAGGGGGCCCAGGTTCGATCCCTGGTCAGAGAACTACAATCCTGTATGTCAGGGAACCCCACACAACTCAACCAAGAGTTCACATGCCAGAACTAACGATCGCACATGCCACATCTAAGACCCAGCTCAGTCAGATAAATAAATAAAAATAAGTATTAAAAAAAAAAAAAAAAAAGAGGGGCTTCCCTGGTGGTCCAGTGGGTAAGGACACCGCCTTGCAGTGCAAGAGACGCCAGTTCAATCCCTGGCCTGGGAAGATCCCACGTGCCACGGAGCGGCTGGACCAATATGTCCAATTATAAGCCAGCGCTCTGGAATGCATGCGTCCAGAGCCATGCTCTGCAGCGAGAGAGGCCACTGCGATGGGAGGCCCACACAGGCCAAAGAACAAAGATGGATGAAAATAAATAAATGAAAGACCAATAGAAGTGCCAAAAAAAAAAAAATAAGAATGAGAGGTTCTGAAAGTGGGAAGGGAAGGCCCGGGGGAGCTGTCCTTCATTAGGGAACAGAGTCTACTCCCCAGCATAGGGTGGGGAAGGAGTGGCTTGAACATAAACAGAAAAGAGATTGGTGTCCATGAGCCACCCAGATCCTAAGATGGTGATGCTTAACCGACAAATCTCTCTCTGCACCCCCAGTGGCCCCCCAACAGCAGGATCTGTGGGCACTCCATGCCAGAGCCAGGCTGGGGACGGGCAAGAGAGGCTCCGGGGTGCAGCATTTCCAGGCCGAGCTTCAATTGGTATGTTTTTTGGGGCCATCCATCTAATGTGACTGTCTTGCATTCATTGGTATGTTCTTGGGATCTGCAGGAAAACAGCTATGCCAGGAATTTCCTATGAGCAGCGGGGGCTGAGTCAGCATTGATTTGGCATATCAGATTCTCTTATGGATCCGATGAGGTAGGTGCCCAGACTGTTTCCTACTGTCCAGAGCCACAAACCCTGTATCAGGAAGAGAAGTTGCCCACCCCGTGCACACAGGGACTCTATGTCAAGGGTGGGGAGAAACTGTTCTCGTCTGCCATGCCATTCCTCAGGGGTCACTTTCTCTGGGACTTCCCTGGTGATCCGGTGACTGCCCTCCCGATGCAGGGGGCCCAGGTTCGATCCCTGGTCAGAGAACTACAATCCTGTATGTCAGGGAACCCCACACAACTCAACCAAGAGTTCACATGCCAGAACTAACGATCGCACATGCCACATCTAAGACCCAGCTCAGTCAGATAAATAAATAAAAATAAGTATTAAAAAAAAAAAAAAAAAAGAGGGGCTTCCCTGGTGGTCCAGTGGGTAAGGACACCGCCTTGCAGTGCAAGAGACGCCAGTTCAATCCCTGGCCTGGGAAGATCCCACGTGCCACGGAGCGGCTGGACCAATATGTCCAATTATAAGCCAGCGCTCTGGAATGCATGCGTCCAGAGCCATGCTCTGCAGCGAGAGAGGCCACTGCGATGGGAGGCCCACACAGGCCAAAGAACAAAGATGGATGAAAATAAATAAATGAAAGACCAATAGAAGTGCCAAAAAAAAAAAAATAAGAATGAGAGGTTCTGAAAGTGGGAAGGGAAGGCCCGGGGGAGCTGTCCTTCATTAGGGAACAGAGTCTACTCCCCAGCATAGGGTGGGGAAGGAGTGGCTTGAACATAAACAGAAAAGAGATTGGTGTCCATGAGCCACCCAGATCCTAAGATGGTGATGCTTAACCGACAAATCTCTCTCTGCACCCCCAGTGGCCCCCCAACAGCAGGATCTGTGGGCACTCCATGCCAGAGCCAGGCTGGGGACGGGCAAGAGAGGCTCCGGGGTGCAGCATTTCCAGAGGAACTGCTCAACATGTGCGCAACTCCCTGCAAGTCACACTCCCGCCTCCCCCAAAACCCAGAAAAATTCTGCAGGTTGTTTTTTTTTAAACAAAACAAAACATGCATTTATTTTTCGCTGCTCTGGGTCTCCGTTGTTACGCACGGGCTCTCTCTAGCTGCGTGCGCAGGGGCTCCTCTTCTGTGTGGTGCACAGGCGTCTCATCGCGGGGCTCCTCTTGTTGCAGAGTCTGGGCTCCAGGGCTGTCGGCCTCGGTGGCACGCGGACTTAGTGGCCCTGCAGCATGTGGAATCTTCCGGGACGGGCGACCATACCCATGTTCCCTGCACTGGCAGGTGGATTCCTAACCACTGGACCAGCGGGGAAGTCCAGCAAGGATTACTTGACAAGACCTGGACACCCACGTGCCGTGAGGATGATGGACAGGCTGAAGCCACTCTCTAGCCTAATTGTCCAAACCACGACAAAAGATGGTGAAGGAAACGGAGAGGAAATGACTCTGAGGGTGTCTGCACCCCACCTCCTATGGATCGGGCCAGCGGTATCACGGCATCAGCAGAAACTCCTCCGCTTCCTTCCCTGTGGTTCCCAGCATGACTCTGCAGTTGGGGAGTTGGACCAATGGGCAGGCCTGCATCCTGCCACCTGCCCCTGCCGAGCCACCGGGCGGCCGGCCCTGGGCAAGGCATGTGGCTTCTATGAGCTTCAACCTCCTCACCTGCAATTGTGCATAATCCGACTGGGACATAGCACGAGTTACTAAGAATGTCAGGATACCTGTTAAAGGTTCTCTTGAAAATACAAAATGGGGCTTCCCTGGTGGTCCAGTGGGTGAGAAGTCTGCCTTGCAGTGCAAGGGGCGCCGGTTCGATCCCTGGCCTGGGAAGACCCCACGTGCCGCGGAGCAGCTGGACCGATGTGTCCAATTACCAAGCCGGAGCTCTGGAGTGCATGTGCCCGGGAGCCGGTGCTCTGCGATGACAGAGGCCACTGCAATGGGAAGCCCACATGGGCCAGAGAACAGAGATGGATGAAAATAGATAAATGAAAGACCAATAGAAGTGGCCCGCCCCCCTCCCCCTCCGCCCCGCATAAAAAGAAAAATACAAAATGCACTAAAGAAGAAGGGGTAGCAATTCCTATTTGCTGTTAATCACTGAGAGATCAGCAGCAGCCCTCTGTCTACCCAGTTACTTCCATAGTCTTTTCAATTAAAAGAAATGTCTTTATTGATTTGACTGCATCAGGCCTTCATTAGGTCACATGGGCTCTAGAAGGAGAAGGCTCCTGCAGCATATGGGATCTTAGTTCCCCAGCCATGCCCGTCCCTGCATTGCAAGGCAGATTCTCTTTTTAAATGTTGTATTTATTTTGGGCGGTGCTGGGTCTTCGCTGCTGCACAGGCTTTTCTCCAGTGGTGGCAAGCGGGCTTCTCGTCGCAGTGGCCTCTCTAGTGGAGCACAGGCTCTCGGGCATGTGGGCTTCAGCAGTCGTGGCTTGTGAATTCGGTCGTTCAGGCTCCCAGGCTCTGGAGCACAAGCTCAACAGTTATGGCTCAAGGTCTTAGCTGCCCCAAGGCATGTAGGATCTTCCCAGGTCAGGGAGCTTGTCCCCTACATTGGCAGGCAGATTCTTTACCACTGAGCTACCAGGAAAGCCCACAAGGTAGATTCTTAACCACTGGACCATCAGGGAAGTTCTTTCATTTCCACTTTGAATAGCAGTACCCCTGCTGAGGTTGTAGTAATTAAGAAAGCCCTGGAGACCTGAATGGAGACTTTCAAACTACATTGTGTTTGTTTTTTCCTGGTATTTCCTGTTTGTGTTTACGAGGTTGATTGACTCCATCCTGCTAAGCTAATAGAACTAGACCACCTTCACTCTGGGATCAGAAAGCAAGAAGTAAACACAGGCTTCGTACATATTAACTTTGGGCCTAAGCGGAGGGCAAACTAGAGGGAATGATACTCAAGATGTGTGAGAATTGCCTTATACAAAGTCCCAACACTCAATTCCATTCATACAACTACATTTGATCATTTACTAACCTTCCAGAAACTCGAAGACTTTTGCTGGTCACTATTAGGCTTAGAGAAGACACTCCAAGCTGCCCTCCCAGGAAGACCTAAGGGTAACCGTGTGAGCGGGGGTTCTCCGGAGAAACAGAGCCATCAGGAGTGATCCAGATCCAGATACGGGCTTCCCAGGTGGCACGAGCGGCAGAGAACCTGCCTGCCAGTGCAGGAGATGTACGAGAAGCAGGTTCGATTCCTGGGCTGGGAATATCCCCTGGAGCAGGAAAGGGCAGCCCACTCCACTATTTTTGCCTGGAAAATCCCATGGACAGAGGAGCCTGGCAGGCTACGGTCCATGGGGTCTTGAAGAGTTGGACACGACTGAGTGACTGAACACACACATAGATACACAGTTAGGCCCTACATATGAACCTTCAAGTTGTGAACCATCAAAGATGCGAATGTAGTGCCTTCTTAGCGCAGTAGGCAGCGCGTCAGTCTCATAATCTGAAGGTCCAAAGATGCAAATGTGTGTTCCAGTCCACACACGTTAGTTCATGTGTCTGGTGTGCATTTCACACATGTGCATCCTCTACAAGTTATTTGTACTTTTGTGTACTTTACTATGCATGGTCAGGCCATTAGCAAGCTCAACAGTTATGGCTCAAGGTCTTAGCTGCCCCAAGGCATGTAGGATCTTCCCAGGTCAGGGAGCTTGTCCCCTACATTGGCAGGCAGATTCTTTACCACTGAGCTACCAGGAAAGCCCACAAGGTAGATTCTTAACCACTGGACCATCAGGGAAGTTCTTTCATTTCCACTTTGAATAGCAGTACCCCTGCTGAGGTTGTAGTAATTAAGAAAGCCCTGGAGACCTGAATGGAGACTTTCAAACTACATTGTGTTTGTTTTTTCCTGGTATTTCCTGTTTGTGTTTACGAGGTTGATTGACTCCATCCTGCTAAGCTAATAGAACTAGACCACCTTCACTCTGGGATCAGAAAGCAAGAAGTAAACACAGGCTTCGTACATATTAACTTTGGGCCTAAGCGGAGGGCAAACTAGAGGGAATGATACTCAAGATGTGTGAGAATTGCCTTATACAAAGTCCCAACACTCAATTCCATTCATACAACTACATTTGATCATTTACTAACCTTCCAGAAACTCGAAGACTTTTGCTGGTCACTATTAGGCTTAGAGAAGACACTCCAAGCTGCCCTCCCAGGAAGACCTAAGGGTAACCGTGTGAGCGGGGGTTCTCCGGAGAAACAGAGCCATCAGGAGTGATCCAGATCCAGATACGGGCTTCCCAGGTGGCACGAGCGGCAGAGAACCTGCCTGCCAGTGCAGGAGATGTACGAGAAGCAGGTTCGATTCCTGGGCTGGGAATATCCCCTGGAGCAGGAAAGGGCAGCCCACTCCACTATTTTTGCCTGGAAAATCCCATGGACAGAGGAGCCTGGCAGGCTACGGTCCATGGGGTCTTGAAGAGTTGGACACGACTGAGTGACTGAACACACACATAGATACACAGTTAGGCCCTACATATGAACCTTCAAGTTGTGAACCATCAAAGATGCGAATGTAGTGCCTTCTTAGCGCAGTAGGCAGCGCGTCAGTCTCATAATCTGAAGGTCCAAAGATGCAAATGTGTGTTCCAGTCCACACACGTTAGTTCATGTGTCTGGTGTGCATTTCACACATGTGCATCCTCTACAAGTTATTGTACTTTTGTGTACTTTACTGTATAGTACCCTATAGAATACAGTAGTGCAGGATCTTTATTTCAAGCCCAGGAGGTCAAGAAGCAAGCATTAAAACAGCCAACTAAGGGCTTCCCTGGTGGTCCAGTGAGTAAAAGAGTCCGCCTTGCAGTCCAAGGGACATCGGTTTGATCCCTGGCCGGGGAAGATCCCACATGCCGAGGAATGGCTGGGCCAGTGTGTCCAATTGAGAGCCAGTGCTCTGAAGTGCATGTGCCCAGAGTCATAGCTCTGCAGCAAGAGAGGCCACTTGATGCCAAAGAATGAAGATGGATGAAAAATAAATGATGACTTGGGGGGGGGAAATGCTATATATATATCAAAGAGAGAGAGAGAGAGAAAATAGCCAACTGAGCTAACTGAGTGCTTAGGTCAACTTTGTAGGGCTTCTGAACAAGCTGGATTATGAACGCCTCTTGAAACCAAACCTGTTCGAATGTAGGGAACTAACTGTAGTTATAGATTTCAATTTCAATTTCGATAGGTAGATAGAGAGTTCATTACAGACACTGGCTCACATGGTCATGGAGACTGAGAAGTCCTACCACCTGCCATCTACAAGGTGGAGGTGGCTGATAGAATTCAGACCAAGACCAGAGGCTGAGAACCAGGGGGCCAGTAGTTTAGCCTCCAGTTCAAGGGCTATAGGAGATGAGAGAAGTCCCACAGGAAGCAGGAAGCAGGCGGCAGGCGGAAAACAAGAAAGGCCCCAATCCTCCTCCCTCCCCGTCTTGTTCTATCCAGGCCTCCGTGGATTGGGTGGTGCCCACCTGCCCAGGAGAGCGCCATTGCCTTTGCTGAGTCCACCAGTTGAATCACTAATCTCACGCAGAAATAAGTTCTCAGACACATCCAGAAATAACGTTTCATCTGGGCACCCCGTAATTCTGAAGTCAACGAAGCAGAGAAAGAAGAGAGCAGTTTCCTTGCTGGGCATCTGGGATGCTGTTTTAGCTGAAACTGTGGGACTATCTGAAGAAGTTCATGTGTCTGGTGTGCATTTCACACATGTGCATCCTCTACAAGTTATTGTACTTTTGTGTACTTTACTGTATAGTACCCTATAGAATACAGTAGTGCAGGATCTTTATTTCAAGCCCAGGAGGTCAAGAAGCAAGCATTAAAACAGCCAACTAAGGGCTTCCCTGGCGATCCAGTGCGTAAAGAGTCCGCCTTGCAGTCCAAGGGACATCGGTTTGATCCCTGGCCGGGGAAGATCCCACATGCCGAGGAATGGCTGGGCCAGTGTGTCCAATTGAGAGCCAGTGCTCTGAAGTGCATGTGCCCAGAGTCATAGCTCTGCAGCAAGAGAGGCCACTTGATGCCAAAGAATGAAGATGGATGAAAAATAAATGATGACTTGGGGGGGGGAAATGCTATATATATATCAAAGAGAGAGAGAGAGAGAAAATAGCCAACTGAGCTAACTGAGTGCTTAGGTCAACTTTGTAGGGCTTCTGAACAAGCTGGATTATGAACGCCTCTTGAAACCAAACCTGTTCGAATGTAGGGAACTAACTGTAGTTATAGATTTCAATTTCAATTTCGATAGGTAGATAGAGAGTTCATTACAGACACTGGCTCACATGGTCATGGAGACTGAGAAGTCCTACCACCTGCCATCTACAAGGTGGAGGTGGCTGATAGAATTCAGACCAAGACCAGAGGCTGAGAACCAGGGGGCCAGTAGTTTAGCCTCCAGTTCAAGGGCTATAGGAGATGAGAGAAGTCCCACAGGAAGCAGGAAGCAGGCGGCAGGCGGAAAACAAGAAAGGCCCCAATCCTCCTCCCTCCCCGTCTTGTTCTATCCAGGCCTCCGTGGATTGGGTGGTGCCCACCTGCCCAGGAGAGCGCCATTGCCTTTGCTGAGTCCACCAGTTGAATCACTAATCTCACGCAGAAATAAGTTCTCAGACACATCCAGAAATAACGTTTCATCTGGGCACCCCGTAATTCTGAAGTCAACGAAGCAGAGAAAGAAGAGAGCAGTTTCCTTGCTGGGCATCTGGGATGCTGTTTTAGCTGAAACTGTGGGACTATCTGAAGAAGTGCATGTTGGGGTCAGAGAATGGCCTTTCCCATGGCCCTGGGGATGGAATCAGCTCGGTCTGAGGAGCAAAGGTGACCACCAAACTGGGAAGGAAGGAGCCCGAACTCAGGGGGACTTGTTGGCCCTCATAAGAACTTTGTATTTGGGGTGGGGGGCTTCCCTGGTGGTCCAGTGGGTAAGGACACCACCTTGCAGTGCAGGGGGCGCTGGTTTGATCCCTGGCCTGGGAAGATCCCACGTGCCACAGAGCGGCCGGACCAATGTGTCCAATCACCGAGCCGGAGCTCTGGAGCGCATGCACCCAGAGTCGGTGCTCTGCAGTGACAGAGGCCACCACGATGGGAGGCCCACACGGGCCAAAGAACAAAGATGGATGAAAATAGATACATGAAAGACCAATGGAAGTGGCCCGCCCGCCCCCCTCCCTCTCAACCTGCCCCTCCCCGCCCAAAAAAAGAACTTCGTATTTTTGGAACGAGACAGAAAATCCAGAGATAAACTCACCTATCTCTGGGCACCTTACATTTGAAAAAGGCAGCAAGAATATACAACGGGGAAATGATAGTCTCTTTAATAAGGGGTGCTGGGAAAACTGGACAACTACGTGTAAAAGAATGAAATTAGCACACTTCCTAACACCATACACAAAGATAAACTCAAAATGGATTATAGACCTAAATGTAAGACTAGAAACTATAACACTCTTAGAGGGAAACATAGGCAGAACACTAAGACATAAACCACAGCAAGACCCACCTCCCAGAGTAATGGAAGGAAAGACAAAAATAAATGTATGAGACCTAATTAAACTTAAAAGCTTTTGTACAGCAGAGGAAACTAAAAACAAGGCAAAAAGATACCCCTCAGAATGGGAGAAAACAATAGCAAATGAAACAACCGACCAAGGATTAATTTCCGAAATATACAAGAAGCTCATACAACTCAGTACCAGAGACACAAACAACCCAACCCAAAAAGTGGCGAAAGACCTAAACAAACACTTCTCCAAAAAGGACATACAAATGGCTAATAACAATGCTTATTATTAGAGAAATGAAAATCAAAACTATAATGAGACATCACCTCACACTGGCCAGAATGGGCATTATCAAAAAATCTACAGACAGGGCTTCCCTGGTGGTCCAGTGGGTAAGGACACCGCCTTGCAGTGCAAGGGGCGCCGGTTCGAGCCCTGGCCTGGGAAGATCCCACATGCTGCGGAGTGGCTGGACCAATGTGTCCAATTACCGAACCGGAGCTCTGCGACAACAGATGCCACCGCGATGGGAGGCCCACACAGGCCAAAGAACAAAGATGGATGAAACTAGACAAATGAAAGACCAGTGGAAGTGGCCCGCCCACCCCCCTCCCACCCCACCCCCGCCAAAATAAATAAATAAATAAATAAATGTTTTAAAAAAAAATCTACAAACAATAAATCCCAGAGAGGGTGTGGGAAAAAGGGAATCCTCTTGCACTGTCAGTGGGGATGTAAACTGATACAGCCACTATGGAAGACAGTGTGGTGATTGCTCAGAAAAACTGAGAAGTGAAGCACCTTATCAGGCTTCCCTGGTAGCTCAGTGGTAAAGAGTTCTCCTGCCAATGCAGGAGTCATGGGTTTGATCCCTGATCTAGGAAGATCCCACATGCTGTGGAGCAACTAAGTCCGTGAGTCACAACTATGGAGTCTGTGCTCTAGAGCCTTGGAGCTGCAACTATGGAACCAATGGGCTGCAACTACTGAAGCCCGTGTGCCCTAGAGCCCGAGTTCCACAGCAAGAAAAGCCACCGCCACAAGAAGCCTGCTCACCTCCACTAGAGAGGAGCCCCCACTTCCTGCAACTAGAGAAGAGCCTGTGGCAGCAGTGAAAACTCAGAATAGCCAAAAATAAATAAATAATTTTTAAAAAAAAAGAAGTATCATATCATCCAGCAATCCCACTACTAGGCATACACACAGAGAAAATCAAAATTTAAAAAGATACATGTACCCCCATTGTTCACTGCAGCCCTATGTACAATAGCTAGAACACGGAAGCCACCTAGAACATGGAGGAATGGATGAAGAAGCTGTGGTCCAGTGGAATATTGCTTAGTCATAAAGAGGAACACATAATGAGGCGGATGAACCCAGAACCCAGAACCTATTGTACAGAGTGAAGTCAGAAAGAGAAAATACATATCGTATATTAACACATATGGAATCCGGAAAGATGATGCTGATGAGTCCATCTTCAGGGTAATGGTGGAGATGCAGCCAGAGAGAACAGACTGATGGGCACAGGGGGAGGGGGAGGAAGCAGCGAGCAGCATGGAAGCTCGTACGCTTCCGTGTGTAAACAGCCAGCCAGTGGGAATCGGTAAGGCGTGACTCAGGGAACTCAAGCCGAGCCTCTGTTAAAGCCTAGAGGGGTGGGAAGAGGTGGGAGCGGGGAGGGAGGTTTAGGAGGAGCAGGACACGTGTATGCCTATGGCTGACTCATGTTGACATGTGGCAAAATAGTGAGAAGCAATTCCCTTTCGATTAAAAATAAATACGTTTGCGGGTGGGGCAAGAAGTTTGGGTTTTATTACAAATGTGGTGGAAGTCCATCTGCAGGGTTTTCAGCAGCGAGAATCACAGGATTTAAACTTCAGGGGAGCTGAGACTCTGTTTCTCAATGGTTTCCAAGCATTTATCTTTTAGCATGAATGTACTGAATTTTGGCTGGGCTGGATCTTCATCACAGCCTGCAGGCCTTCTCCAGTGGGGCTGAGCGTGGCTGCTCTCTAGTTGCAGTGTGCAGGCTTCTCTTGTGGCGGAGCACAGGCTCTGGAGCAGGCAGGCTCTGGAGCTGTGGCACACTGGCTTAGTCGTTCCACGGCGTGTAGAATCTTCCAGGACCAGAGATTGAGCCCGTGTCCCTTGCACTGACAGGGGAATTCTTAACCACTGGACCGCCAGGGAAGTCCTCCAAATATCTACTGAACTGACTTCTGTCCACTCCGCCAACACCAGCCACGTGACTTTGGCCAAATCTCTCCACCAACACGTCTCCTGCAGGGTCATCTTTGTACTTAGTAGGCATAAACCCCATGTTTGCTGGCTGAAGATTTGGGTCACCTCACGGGAACGGAAAGTCAGTAGCTGATGGCTGGGGTGCTCCCAGCTCCAGCATGTGCAACGGAAACGATATTGCTTAGTCATAAAGAGGAACACATAATGAGGCGGATGAACCCAGAACCCAGAACCTATTGTACAGAGTGAAGTCAGAAAGAGAAAATACATATCGTATATTAACACATATGGAATCCGGAAAGATGATGCTGATGAGTCCATCTTCAGGGTAATGGTGGAGATGCAGCCAGAGAGAACAGACTGATGGGCACAGGGGGAGGGGGAGGAAGCAGCGAGCAGCATGGAAGCTCGTACGCTTCCGTGTGTAAACAGCCAGCCAGTGGGAATCGGTAAGGCGTGACTCAGGGAACTCAAGCCGAGCCTCTGTTAAAGCCTAGAGGGGTGGGAAGAGGTGGGAGCGGGGAGGGAGGTTTAGGAGGAGCAGGACACGTGTATGCCTATGGCTGACTCATGTTGACATGTGGCAAAATAGTGAGAAGCAATTCCCTTTCGATTAAAAATAAATACGTTTGCGGGTGGGGCAAGAAGTTTGGGTTTTATTACAAATGTGGTGGAAGTCCATCTGCAGGGTTTTCAGCAGCGAGAATCACAGGATTTAAACTTCAGGGGAGCTGAGACTCTGTTTCTCAATGGTTTCCAAGCATTTATCTTTTAGCATGAATGTACTGAATTTTGGCTGGGCTGGATCTTCATCACAGCCTGCAGGCCTTCTCCAGTGGGGCTGAGCGTGGCTGCTCTCTAGTTGCAGTGTGCAGGCTTCTCTTGTGGCGGAGCACAGGCTCTGGAGCAGGCAGGCTCTGGAGCTGTGGCACACTGGCTTAGTCGTTCCACGGCGTGTAGAATCTTCCAGGACCAGAGATTGAGCCCGTGTCCCTTGCACTGACAGGGGAATTCTTAACCACTGGACCGCCAGGGAAGTCCTCCAAATATCTACTGAACTGACTTCTGTCCACTCCGCCAACACCAGCCACGTGACTTTGGCCAAATCTCTCCACCAACACGTCTCCTGCAGGGTCATCTTTGTACTTAGTAGGCATAAACCCCATGTTTGCTGGCTGAAGATTTGGGTCACCTCACGGGAACGGAAAGTCAGTAGCTGATGGCTGGGGTGCTTCCCAGCTCCAGCATGTGCACGAGTCTGTGACCTCAAACTGCGGCAGTGACCTGGAGTTACCCAAGCTTCTCTTCGAGCTCGGTTCCAAGTGGGTTATCACGGCCCATTTCCCTCCGGAATGACCCAAACCCCTCCCTCCAGTCTTGGCCACAAAGGGAAAATTAACAGTAACATAAAAAGTTAAGAAGGTGAGAGAACATTATCACTCTTGTCAACAATAAAATCTGCTGCTGATCTTCAGTTGTGAAGACAGGCACATCTATTATTTATAGAGTACAGATGGTTAAATATTAAATACTGGAGCCCAGGACAGTGTGAGGGTAAAACCAAGAGTGTGAACTTGTCAAAATCGTAAAAATGGAAACTCTTTGCGAGGGTGGAGTGTGCCTGCATTTATGACTGCTTTTATTGCGCTATAAATTAAGGAGGGGGAACCTATCAGGTGTCGATTTCAAGTTCTAAGTGATATGCATTATCTTTGGGATGGTATTCGTTTGTCTCTGCTTCACGAATAGCAAGTGAGCCCACTTGCCTTCACTATTAATTATTTCGGCCAGGAAGGAAGTCCAAGATAAAGTTTTCTTCCTGATTTACCACGCAAGGGAACGACCGACAAGTAAAACATTTTATGAGCTAGCAATAATTTTTCTTGGAGTTACTTGCACATCTGATCGAGTATTTGTCTGGATGGAGGCAGAGATAACATCTTAAAAATCGTGAAAGTCACATGTGAAGCCAGACATCTTAATTTTTATATGGTTTTGACATCCTTCAATTTACCCTAATGTATTTCTGGCTTGAATTTTTCATGCAAATTAAAACATTTGAATCACCGCCATTCATTCCATAATACAGAGTGGGATCCCATGAGATCTTTTGGAATCTGAGCAACCACTCAGCCTGCCTCTAGAGCTCATAGGTGTAAAAACTTGATTTCTTAATTTTCTGCTCATGGGCTTCCCTGGTGGCCCAGTGGCTAAACTCCGTGCTCCCAGTGCAGGGGATCTGAGTTCAATTAATACCACCTCACGGGAACGGAAAGTCAGTAGCTGATGGCTGGGGTGCTTCCCAGCTCCAGCATGTGCACGAGTCTGTGACCTCAAACTGCGGCAGTGACCTGGAGTTACCCAAGCTTCTCTTCGAGCTCGGTTCCAAGTGGGTTATCACGGCCCATTTCCCTCCGGAATGACCCAAACCCCTCCCTCCAGTCTTGGCCACAAAGGGAAAATTAACAGTAACATAAAAAGTTAAGAAGGTGAGAGAACATTATCACTCTTGTCAACAATAAAATCTGCTGCTGATCTTCAGTTGTGAAGACAGGCACATCTATTATTTATAGAGTACAGATGGTTAAATATTAAATACTGGAGCCCAGGACAGTGTGAGGGTAAAACCAAGAGTGTGAACTTGTCAAAATCGTAAAAATGGAAACTCTTTGCGAGGGTGGAGTGTGCCTGCATTTATGACTGCTTTTATTGCGCTATAAATTAAGGAGGGGGAACCTATCAGGTGTCGATTTCAAGTTCTAAGTGATATGCATTATCTTTGGGATGGTATTCGTTTGTCTCTGCTTCACGAATAGCAAGTGAGCCCACTTGCCTTCACTATTAATTATTTCGGCCAGGAAGGAAGTCCAAGATAAAGTTTTCTTCCTGATTTACCACGCAAGGGAACGACCGACAAGTAAAACATTTTATGAGCTAGCAATAATTTTTCTTGGAGTTACTTGCACATCTGATCGAGTATTTGTCTGGATGGAGGCAGAGATAACATCTTAAAAATCGTGAAAGTCACATGTGAAGCCAGACATCTTAATTTTTATATGGTTTTGACATCCTTCAATTTACCCTAATGTATTTCTGGCTTGAATTTTTCATGCAAATTAAAACATTTGAATCACCGCCATTCATTCCATAATACAGAGTGGGATCCCATGAGATCTTTTGGAATCTGAGCAACCACTCAGCCTGCCTCTAGAGCTCATAGGTGTAAAAACTTGATTTCTTAATTTTCTGCTCATGGGCTTCCCTGGTGGCCCAGTGGCTAAGACTCCGTGCTCCCAGTGCAGGGGATCTGAGTTCAATTCCTGGGCAGGGAACTAGATCCCACCTGCAGCAGCTAAAGATCCCCAGTGGCAGCCAAAAAAGCTTTTTAAAAAAGAATTTACTGCTTATAATAAAATTACTTTGCCTCTTCTTACAAAGAAGAATTGGACATGCAGTTTGCTTTTCCCTTTTTAAAAATGTGCTGAATTTAACCCAAAAACTTCCAACAAAGTACCTGATTCTGTCCATTAAAATAGGCAGTCTTATATTTACTAAGTGCTCAGCAGGGATTATGCATTAAATTATCTCCCTCAAAAACTTGCTGATAGCGGCTTCCCTGGTGGTCTAGTGGTGAAAGAGTCCACCTGCCAGTGCAAGGGGCACCAGTTCGATCCCTGGCCGGGGAAGATCCTGCCTGCTGCAGAGCGGCTGGGCTGGTGGGTCCAGTTGTGAGCCAGTGCTCTGGAGCACATGCGCCAGAGTGGGTGCTCCGCAATGAGAGAGGCCACTGCAATGGGAGGCCCACGCAGACCAAAGAATAAAGATGGATGAAAACAAATAAATAAATAAACAATAAAAGGGGCCAAAAAAGATTTGCTGATAGACTTATCAATATTTAGATTGATTTTCATGTTAAAGAAATAAATCCTTAACAGTTCCATTCTAGGAGGAAAGGAAACCTAGCCTAGAACTTAATTGTATAACAATTTAATCTTGATTATCCCTTTTTCTGACTGAATGCTGTACAATGATATTAGATTCAAAAATTAATCTAGCCTGCAGGATGGATAATTAGTCAAAAACAGGGGAAAGTCACAAGAAATTAACAATGAAATCAATTCTTTGATTTTGCGTCACACCTCCTTCTCCTGGGCATTTCGAGGCAGATTTCCAACTTGAGCTCATGCCTTCTTATAATTCTGCTGAAACTATATTTCAGAAAGATCTAGATTTTTCCTTGTCGAGATGGGAAAACTGAGGTAAGGCAAAGTTTTATGATGACCAAAAGGAACAAGACAAGAAGAAACAATTCAAAAAGAGACTGGGAGGAGGGGAGGGTCGGTGTTCAAAGCTGACCCAGCCAGGAGGAGAGTGAAAGCCGAGCAGTGAGGACGGAGCGAGGAGAAGTGTCCTGGCCATATTCTCGCAGGAATATAAAGCAGGGATTGATTTAAAAAAAGAAAAGAGTGAATATCTGTACCTGTGTAACTGACTCACTTGGCTGGACACCTGAGAGTAACACACTGTGAGTCAATTACACTTCAACTTCAAAAAAAGAAAGCAGGGACTGAAAGAAATCCTTGCATGCCAATATTCTTTGTGGCCCTAAAGTGAAAACAACCCCATGCATCCATCAACAGGTGAACAGATCTTTTTCAAATGTGGTGTATGCATACAATGGAGTGTGTTAGTCACTCAGTGGCGTCTGACTCTTACTCAGCCTCATGGACTGTAGCTGGCCAAATTCCCCTGTCCATGGAATTCTCCAGGCAAGAATACTAGAATGGGCATCCATTCCCTTCTCCAGGGGATCTTCCCAACCCAGGGATGGAACCCAGGTCTCCTGCATTGCAGGCGGATTCTTTACCATCTGAGGCACCAGGGAAGCTCCAAACGTACCATGGAATTCAGCCATTAAAGGAAGAAAAGTCTGACATATGGTACAATATGAATGAACCCTGAAAACATCTTGCCACGTAAAAGAAGCCAGCCACCAAAAGACAAATATTGTGTGATTCTACCTACTCAAGGTACATGGAGTGATCAAATTCATAGAAAGAAGAGTGGTAGGCTCCAGGGGTCGGGGAAATGGAGAGTTTTAGATTAATGATTACAGATTTCCTTTTCTTAATTAGTTTATTTTTAACTATATAAGTATTTTAGAAATGATATGTATATAAGAGTTATAAAGAAAAATTTCTTTTATAAGTATTTAAAATCAATTCTTTGATTTTGCGTCACACCTCCTTCTCCTGGGCATTTCGAGGCAGATTTCCAACTTGAGCTCATGCCTTCTTATAATTCTGCTGAAACTATATTTCAGAAAGATCTAGATTTTTCCTTGTCGAGATGGGAAAACTGAGGTAAGGCAAAGTTTTATGATGACCAAAAGGAACAAGACAAGAAGAAACAATTCAAAAAGAGACTGGGAGGAGGGGAGGGTCGGTGTTCAAAGCTGACCCAGCCAGGAGGAGAGTGAAAGCCGAGCAGTGAGGACGGAGCGAGGAGAAGTGTCCTGGCCATATTCTCGCAGGAATATAAAGCAGGGATTGATTTAAAAAAAGAAAAGAGTGAATATCTGTACCTGTGTAACTGACTCACTTGGCTGGACACCTGAGAGTAACACACTGTGAGTCAATTACACTTCAACTTCAAAAAAAGAAAGCAGGGACTGAAAGAAATCCTTGCATGCCAATATTCTTTGTGGCCCTAAAGTGAAAACAACCCCATGCATCCATCAACAGGTGAACAGATCTTTTTCAAATGTGGTGTATGCATACAATGGAGTGTGTTAGTCACTCAGTGGCGTCTGACTCTTACTCAGCCTCATGGACTGTAGCTGGCCAAATTCCCCTGTCCATGGAATTCTCCAGGCAAGAATACTAGAATGGGCATCCATTCCCTTCTCCAGGGGATCTTCCCAACCCAGGGATGGAACCCAGGTCTCCTGCATTGCAGGCGGATTCTTTACCATCCGAGGCACCAGGGAAGCTCCAAACGTACCATGGAATTCAGCCATTAAAGGAAGAAAAGTCTGACATATGGTACAATATGAATGAACCCTGAAAACATCTTGCCACGTAAAAGAAGCCAGCCACCAAAAGACAAATATTGTGTGATTCTACCTACTCAAGGTACATGGAGTGATCAAATTCATAGAAAGAAGAGTGGTAGGCTCCAGGGGTCGGGGAAATGGAGAGTTTTAGATTAATGATTACAGATTTCCTTTTCTTAATTAGTTTATTTTAACTGGAGTATAGATTTCTATATAAGTATTTTAGAAATGATATGTATATAAAGTTATGTACATATACACACAATTGTATCAAATCAACATTTTGCATGCATTAATACTTTGCATACCACAACCCTTTGTATATTATATTACATATTAATTATGTCTCAATAAAAAATGAAGCAGGGGGAAGAAAGTGGCTGGGACTCAAGCAAGCAGCTGTCCGATTTGGAGCAGAATGCCCCAGTAGGGCGCGCTCTGGTGAGAATAGACAGCCTAGAAGAACGCTTGAAAAAGAACTGAGATTAGGATTAAGGTAAGTCATGCCAAAAAAAGAAAGAAAGAAAGAAAAGGAGGGAAAAGCAATTGGGCCTTCCAGGAAAAACAATAAAAGGTGTACAAGAGGGCTTTCCTGGTAGCTCAGTGGTAAAGAGTTCACCTGCCAATGCAGGAGACACAGTTTCAATCCCTGGTCCAGGAAGATCCTTCATGTGGTCGACCAACTCCAGCTATGTGCCACCGCCTCTGAGCCCACACTGTAGAGCTGCCTCTACTGAGCCCATGCTCGCCAATAAGAGAAGCCACCTCAACAAGAAGCTCAAACACAGCATGAAATAGCCCTCACTCACAGCCAGGGAAAGCCTGCAGGCCAGGGAAAGCCTGCAGGCAACAGCAAAGACCCAGTACAACCAAAAACAAAAACCAAATTTAAAAATTAAAAAATAAAAAAAGTGACTGATAGAAGAATTTTAAATAATACTATAAATGCCAAACATTAGGATAAGAAAGAAAACTCAAAGGACTCAAAAGAAATAGGAAATATCAATAGACCTATAATAAGTAGAAGGGTTGTATTAATAATTTAGAGACCTGTCCTCTGGCGCCAAACACATGCACAAAGCCCAGGCTTAATTGACTTCACTGATGAATCCTGACAAATATTTAAAGAAGAATTGAAACCAATGCTTCACAAACTTCCCCCAAAATAAAGCAGGTAAGAACACGTCCCGACTCATTCTATGACCAATGTTCTCTGACCCTAAATTCCGCTACCTGTCTCCTGAGATATCTGGATGCAGGTCCAGATTGAACCAGTTTATTTTAACTGGAGTATAGATTTCTATATAAGTATTTTAGAAATGATATGTATATAAAGTTATGTACATATACACACAATTGTATCAAATCAACATTTTGCATGCATTAATACTTTGCATACCACAACCCTTTGTATATTATATTACATATTAATTATGTCTCAATAAAAAATGAAGCAGGGGGAAGAAAGTGGCTGGGACTCAAGCAAGCAGCTGTCCGATTTGGAGCAGAATGCCCCAGTAGGGCGCGCTCTGGTGAGAATAGACAGCCTAGAAGAACGCTTGAAAAAGAACTGAGATTAGGATTAAGGTAAGTCATGCCAAAAAAAGAAAGAAAGAAAGAAAAGGAGGGAAAAGCAATTGGGCCTTCCAGGAAAAACAATAAAAGGTGTACAAGAGGGCTTTCCTGGTAGCTCAGTGGTAAAGAGTTCACCTGCCAATGCAGGAGACACAGTTTCAATCCCTGGTCCAGGAAGATCCTTCATGTGGTGGACCAACTCCAGCTATGTGCCACCGCCTCTGAGCCCACACTGTAGAGCTGCCTCTACTGAGCCCATGCTCGCCAATAAGAGAAGCCACCTCAACAAGAAGCTCAAACACAGCATGAAATAGCCCTCACTCACAGCCAGGGAAAGCCTGCAGGCCAGGGAAAGCCTGCAGGCAACAGCAAAGACCCAGTACAACCAAAAACAAAAACCAAATTTAAAAATTAAAAAATAAAAAAAGTGACTGATAGAAGAATTTTAAATAATACTATAAATGCCAAACATTAGGATAAGAAAGAAAACTCAAAGGACTCAAAAAGAAATAGGAAATATCAATAGACCTATAATAAGTAAAAGGATTGAATTAATAATTTAAAAACCTGTCCTCTGCCCCCAAACACATGCACAAAGCCCAGGCTTAATTGACTTCACTGATGAATCCTGACAAATATTTAAAGAAGAATTGAAACCAATGCTTCACAAACTTCCCCCAAAATAAAGCAGGTAAGAACACGTCCCGACTCATTCTATGACCAATGTTCTCTGACCCCTAAATTCCGCTACCTGTCTCCTGAGATATCTGGATGCAGGTCCAGATTGAACCAACTCACTGGTTCAAAACTGGGAAAGTAATACGTGAAGGTTGTACGTGCTTACCCTGCTTCTTTAACATCTAACCAGAGCACATTGTGTGAAATGACCAGCTGGATGAATCACAAGCTGGAATCAAGACTGCCAGTAAAGGACTTCCCTGGTGGTCCAGTGGGTAAAGAGACTGCCTTGCAGTGCAAGGGGCACCAGTTCAATCTCTGCCACAGGAAAATCCCGTATGCTGGGGAGCAGCAGGACCAGTGTGTCCAATTATGAGCCAGCGCCCTGGAGCGCATGTGCCCAGAGCCAGTGCTCTGCAACAGGAGAGGCCACTGCGATAGGAGGCCCACACAGGCCAAAGAATAAAGATGGGTGAAAATGAATGGATGGAAAATTAATGAAAAGAGGCCAAAATTTTTAAAAAATAATAACAAAAGAAAAGACTGCCAGGAGAAATATCAACAACCTCAGATATGCAGATAATACCAATCTCATAACAGAAAGTGAAGAGGAACCAAAGAGCCTCTTGATGAGGGTGAAAGAGGAGAGTGAAAAAGCTGCTTGAAGCTCAGCTTTCAAAAAACTAAGATCATGACATCCAGTCCCACCACTTCCCGGCAAAAAGATCGGGAAAGAGTGGAAACAGAGACCGATTTTATTCTCTTGGGCTCCAAAATCACTACAGATGGGGACTGCAGCCACGAAATCCAAAGTTTGTTCCTTGGAAGAAAAACTAGGACACACCTAGACAGTGTATGCAAAAAGCAGAGACATCGCTTTGCTGACAAAGGTCCCTATAGTCAAAGCTGTGGTCTTTCCAGTCATCTGTATGGATGTGAAGAACAGATACGTTCAAATTACGGTGCTGGACAAGGCTCCAGAGAGTCCTTTGGACTGTAAGGAGATCAAAGCAATCAATCCTAAAGGAAATCAACCCTGAATATTCATTGAAAGAAATGATGCTGAAGCTGAATGTCCAATACTTTGAACACCTGATGCAAAGAGCTGATTCACTGGAAAAGTCCCTGATGCTGGGAAAGACTGAAGGCAAAAGGAGAAGGAAGCCGAGAAGGATGAGATGGTTGGATGGCATCACCAACTCAATGAACATAAACTTGAGCAAGCTCCAGAGACAGCGGAGGACAGAGGAGCCTGGCAGGCTACAGTCTACAGGGTCGCAAAGAGTTCAACAGGACTTAGTGACTGAACAAAAACAACAACAAAAGATGCAAAAATCCTCAACAAAATACCAACAAATCAAATCCAGCAATTTTCCTGGTGGTCAAGTGGCTAAGACTCTGCCCTCCCAGTGCAGGGGACTGGGTTCAGTCCCTGATCAGGGAACTAGATCCCACACAGCACAACTAAGGTCCAGCACAGCCAAATAAATAATTTTTTAAATGCTTATGAGTTTTTTTAAAAAGGATTATACGACCAAGTGGGATTTATTCCAAGAACACAATGCTGGTTTCACATATTAAATCAATCAGTGTAATAACCTTTATTAATAGAATGAAGGACCAAAGCTACACAATCATCTCATAGACACACAAAAAGCATTTGACAAAATCTAATACTGTTTCACATTAAAAGCACTTAACAAACTAGGCATAGAAGAGAACTTTCTCAATTTGATAAATGACACCTATGGAAAGTCCACAGTTAATATCATACTTGATGGCGAAAGACCAAATATTTTCTCCCTAGGACTGGGACCTGGTGTGATGAACAGGAGCTTGGACAAACTTCAGGACATGGGGAGGGACAGGGAGGCCTGGCATGCGGAAGTTCATGGGGTCGCAAAAAGTCAGACATGAGTGAGCGACTGAACACAACAACAAAAGATTGGGACAAAAATAGCCACTCTCAGCACTCCTAGTCAACATGGTACCGGAAGTTCTACCCAGGGCAATTAGGCCAGATAAAAGGATCTGTATTGGAAAAGAAGAAGTAAAACTATCTAGTCACAGATGACGTGCTCTTCTATAAAGGAAATCCTAAGAAATAACCCCCCACACAAACTATTAGAACTAATAAACAAGTCCAAAAAGGCTGCAGGGTACAAAATCAATATACAAAAATCAATTGCATTTCTAGATGCTAGCAATGAACAATCTGAAAATAAAATTAAGTGAACAATTCCATTTACAACAATCTCAAAAACTGAAAACAGAAAAGAAATGACTGAGAATAAAATTAAAGAAGGCAAATAAAATCTACGTTCATGGACTGAAAGCCTTAATATTATTAAAATGGCAACTCCCCAAGCAAGGTCCACAGCGGCATAGTCCCTGTCAGAGCCCTAAATGTGAGAGCTAAGACTACACATGTCTTGGAAAAAACCTTCACAGTTTTAGATTAGGAAATGGTTTCCTAGATACCATACCCAAATAGAGATGTCAGATATAATTTGACTAGTTAGATTTCGTCAAAATCTAAAACTTTGTGATTCAAAAGACACAATCAAGAAAATGAAAGGCCAAAACCACAGGAGGGGAGAAAATATTTGTGAATCTTAGACCTGATGAGGATTTAGTAACCAGAATATGTAAAGAATTCTTACACATCAACAATAAACAAGAAATCCAATGTAGAAAGACAGAAGACTTGAATAGACATTTATCCAAAGAAGATCTACAAATGACCAGTCAGCTCATGAAAAAGTACTCAAACTAGTCAGTCGTTAAGTAAGTAAGTAGGTAAGCGTTAAGTAAATAAGTAAGTAAGTAAGTTGTTAAGTAAGTAAGCAAGTGTTGGTCTCTCAGTTGTGTTTCCATCTCTTTGTGACCCCATGGACAGTTGCCCTTCCGGGCTCTTCTGTCCATGGATTCTCCGGGCAAGAATACTGGAGTAGGGACACGCAAATCAAAACCGCAATCAGAAACTACTTCACAGGCTTCCCTGGCGGTCCAGTGGGTAAAGAGTCTGCCTTGCAGTGCAAGGGGGGCCGGTTCAATCCCTGACCCAGGAAGAACCCACAAGCTGGGGAGCAGCTGGACCGGGGTGTCCAATTAAGAGTCAGCGCTCTGGAGCACATGCACCCAGAGCTGGTGCTCTGCAGTGAGAGAGGCCACTGCAACGGGAGGCCCACACATGCCACAGAATAAAGATGGATGAAAATAAATAAATAAATAACCAATAAAGGAGGCCAAAATTTTTTCACAGAAAAGGCCACTAGAATCCACTGGGGGTATCATGTTACAGAAACAGCATCATACTATGCACATCCATACAGTAGAGCTCCAGGCAAAATAAAAAACCAGGTTTACATTTGAGAAAAAGAAAGGAAGAAACTACCTTCACATCCACTAGAATGACTATAAGAAAAAGAGACAGATAAGAAGTGCTGGTGGGCAGTGGTCAGAGAACACACTGTATGATTTCAGTACCTTCAGACTGTGAGCTTTCTGTTCCTTGTTTCACATCCCAGGATATGTTCCAATGTCTCCTAGTTTATCGTCTATGAAAACTTGAATAGAATTTGTGTCCTGTTGTTGTGTGCAAATTGTATAAATCTTAATGATGCTGAATTGGTTCATGGTGCTTTTCAGGTCTACTATCCCCTTCTACTTCTCAGTATATTCATTCTATTCATTCTCAAAAGCTTGATATGGAAGATCCAACTGGAAATCTTAATTTATCTACTTAAAAAATAATTATAAATATAGAGTAGAACTGCATGTAACCTTGTTTGGTATTTCCCAAGTCTCCTATAAATGTGCTACCATATTTTCATAATTAAGAAACATTCTTTTTAATTCAGAAGGAGCACATAAGAAAAATGAAGGGTTGGTGGGGACATGGAGAAGTAGGTAGTTGCTGAAAGCTGGGAGGAGGGCAGATGAGGACCAGCTGCGAGGGGGTGGGGCTGCCTCGCAGGAGACGGCAATGCTCCGGCTGCTCACTGGGTTTAGACAGGGCTGCCCTACTTTGTGAACATACAAAAAACCCACTGAATTGTACACTTTACTAGGGTGAGTTTTACGGTATGTGAATTCCAGCTCAATAAAGGAGTTATGAAAATAAAATAGAGAGGCTTCCCTGGTAGCTCAGCGGTGAAGAGCTCGCCTGCCAATGCAGCAGATACGGGTTCAATCCCTGGTCCTGGAAGATCCCACATGCTGTGGAGCAACGAAGCCCATGAGTCACAACTATGGAGCCTGTGCTCTAGAGCCTTGGAGCCGCAACTGTTGAGCCCACGGGCTGCAACTACTGAAGCCCGTGAACCCTAGAGCCCGAGTTCTACGACAAGAAAAGTCACCTCAACAAGAAGCCTGCTCAACTCCACTAGAGAGTAGCCCCCACTCCCTGGAACTAGAGAAGAGCCTGCAGCAGCAGTGAAAACCCAGAATAGTCAAAAATAAATAAATTTTTAAAAATTAAAAAAAAAATCATCCTAAATTTGAAAAAAAAAAATAAAAGAGAGGCAAAGACAAGCAGGAAAGGATGGGATAGGTGAGCTAAATCCTTGTCTTTCTACTTGGGGGTCAAAAGATACTGCCCAAATTTGAAAAAAAATCAAACAATAGATCTATAATCATACAACAGCAGAGAAAGCTCCAGAAGAATTAAAGCAAGGAACAAAGTCGCTTTGGGGAGAGGGCTGGAATAATAATATGTAAATAGACCCATGGTCACTGGGGGAGGGAGGAATGGATGAGAAGTTTGGAAAAAGTAATATGGAAACCTACACCACCATGTAAAAAAAGGGACAATCACCGTGGATATGCTGTAAGACTAAGGGCACTTCCATGGGGCAACGCAACAACCCTGGGGAGGGGGCGGGTGAGGAGGGACGGGGCGTTCAGGTGGGAGGAGTCAGGGTACAGCTATGACTGATTTACATGTATGTACAGCTGTAAACAACAAAACCCTGTTAAAGTAAAATTAGGGGAAAAAATGAAGCTTTATAGCGTATCTCCTCCCTACTTTTTTGTTACTGTGTGTGTGTGTGAGTGTGTATGTGTGTGTCACTGATACAAAGTTTCTTAAAATTCTTGAAAATGCAAGTATTTTTTTAAGCTCCTAGAGACCGAGGCCAGGCAAAGGGAAGTTTTAAAAGGTACTCACGGGACACCGAGATGGAGCTTTTGGACCAATCTTCTTCCAGGAAACCGTCCTCGCCCTGAAATCGTGTCTCGGCTCCACGCCTGCTGCTCCTCCTTGTGGCCTCCTGCCTCGGCCAGATAACCCTGCCTGGGCACCAGCAAGGGCAATGACTGATAGAGACTTTTCCCAACCAGCTGAGAGATCCTAGTGTGATGCTGTCCAAAAAATGAGTGTTGGAAAGAATTAACTGTAAAATTAATTATATGTCAGGCCCTCCAAATCGCAGCAAGGTTGGAATGAGAACAGGGACAGTGGCTTCAGCAGTCAGCACCTAACTTTCAAATATATCTTTAAGGTACCCCCTGGAAGCATTCCAAGAAACTGGGGGGTTTCTCTGTCCTCAGTGGTCTTTGTGTCTTTAATTTCTAATCACGCTTCTTCTGGGTTGAATCTGTGTTTTAGCTAACCACTCAGAGAGTGCTATATTTGAACCAATACTTGGAAAATTTTTTAAAAATAAATACAACGCAGTATGTAAGGTAATTTTGCCCCAGATCTTTCCCTCCAAGTCATGAACATAATAGATTTGACTTTTTACATCGTGTGCCCCCCTAAGAAGCATAAAAGAAAGGTTACACTGGCAGGCAGCTAGAAAAGAGTTTAATTAATCCCAAAGTGTGCGCTTCATTTGGAAAGAGCATCACAAAAGAACCCCGTGTTTACTGAACTAGATCCTCAGGGCCATTACCCTTCCACCAATGGCGAGATTTTTTGAAGGGAGTCTCGTCCCTTGTGGTCTGGAAGGTACTGCCATTAAATGTAAGATCCACACAGGGAAACAGAGCTGAAGATGCTGACGAGGCAGGCGCTTTCCCCTTGGCAGAGGTAACTGGCATCCTGGCATTTGTGGGAGGATGGGTAGGCCCTCATCGTGCAGACTTCACTCTCCCGGGCTGATGGAGCCAAGCCAGCGTTCCCCAGACGCTTCCTGAGGCGGGCGAAGGGTGGCCAGCGTGTGGCACCCTCCTAGTGTGCCATCTCTGTTTTGAAAGCGCATGCTGTCCTTAGCAGATATGGGCTAGGACTAATCAGAAACTACTTGCCTAAAACAAAACATAATGGAATTGTGCTTCAATTTAGCATCACCTTTATCATTTAGGAGAATGATTTTTTTCAGCTTCTTATTATTTGGCCACACCACATAGCATGTGCGATTGTATTTTTCCTAACAGAAACTACATCCCCTTCAGCAGAAACCCAGAGACTTAACCACTGGACCACCATGGAAATTCATGTTTTCTTTTATAATTGTCTTCTTATCTGAGTGATTTTTTTTTAGCTTAAGATGCCGCAACATGGATGAACCTCAAAAACCTTACTCCCAGTGAAATGTGCCAGTCACAAAGGATAAAAATTGGATCTTTAAGGTACTTTCAAATATATCTTTAAGGTACCCCTGGAAGCATTCCAAGAAACTGGGGGGTTTCTCTGTCCTCAGTGGTCTTTGTGTCTTTAATTTCTAATCACGCTTCTTCTGGGTTGAATCTGTGTTTTAGCTAACCACTCAGAGAGTGCTATATTTGAACCAATACTTGGAAAATTTTTTAAAAATAAATACAACGCAGTATGTAAGGTAATTTTGCCCCAGATCTTTCCCTCCAAGTCATGAACATAATAGATTTGACTTTTTACATCGTGTGCCCCCCTAAGAAGCATAAAAGAAAGGTTACACTGGCAGGCAGCTAGAAAAGAGTTTAATTAATCCCAAAGTGTGCGCTTCATTTGGAAAGAGCATCACAAAAGAACCCCGTGTTTACTGAACTAGATCCTCAGGGCCATTACCCTTCCACCAATGGCGAGATTTTTTAAAGGGGAGTCTCGTCCCTTGTGGTCTGGAAGGTACTGCCATTAAATGTAAGATCCACACAGGGAAACAGAGCTGAAGATGCTGACGAGGCAGGCGCTTTCCCCTTGGCAGAGGTAACTGGCATCCTGGCATTTGTGGGAGGATGGGTAGGCCCTCATCGTGCAGACTTCACTCTCCCGGGCTGATGGAGCCAAGCCAGCGTTCCCCAGACGCTTCCTGAGGCGGGCGAAGGGTGGCCAGCGTGTGGCACCCTCCTAGTGTGCCATCTCTGTTTTGAAAGCGCATGCTGTCCTTAGCAGATATGGGCTAGGACTAATCAGAAACTACTTGCCTAAAACAAAACATAATGGAATTGTGCTTCAATTTAGCATCACCTTTATCATTTAGGAGAATGATTTTTTTCAGCTTCTTATTATTTGGCCACACCACATAGCATGTGCGATTGTATTTTTCCTAACAGAAACTACATCCCCTTCAGCAGAAACCCAGAGACTTAACCACTGGACCACCATGGAAATTCATGTTTTCTTTTATAATTGTCTTCTTATCTGAGTGATTTTTTTTTAGCTTAAGATGCCGCAACATGGATGAACCTCAAAAACCTTACTCCCAGTGAAATGTGCCAGTCACAAAAGGATAAATATTGCAAGACTCCATTCATATGAGGTCTCTGCTGCTATTGTTGCTCCATCACTAACCATGTCCAACCCTTTGAGAACCCACGGACTCCAGCATGCCAGCCTTCCCTGTCCTTCACTACTGTTTCTTAGAGTTTCCTCAAATTCATGCCCATTGAGTTGGTGATGCCATCCAACCATCTCATCCTCTGGTGCTCCCTTCTCCTCCTGCCCTCAGTCTGTCCCACCATCAGGATGTGTTCCAATGAGTCGGCTCTTCACAACAGGTGGCCAAAATACTGGAGTGTCGGCATCAGTCCAGCCAATGAATACTCAGGGTTGATTTCCTTTAGGATTGACTGTTTTGATCTCCTTGCAGTCCAAGAGACTCTCAAGAGTCTTCTCCAGCACCACAGTTCGAAAGTATCAATTCGTTGGCACTCATCTTTTCTTACGGTCCAGCTCTCACATCTGTGCATGACTACTGGAAAAGCCACAGCTTTGACTATAGGGAGCTTTGTCAGCAAAGCGATGTCTCTGCTTTTTGCATACACTGTCTAGGTGTGTCCTAGTTTTTCTTCCAAGGAACAAACTTCTTTGGATTTTGTGGCTGCAGTTCCCATCTGTAGTGATTTTGGAGCCCAAGAGAATAAAATCTGTCACTGTTTCCACTCTTTCCCCATCTTTTTGCCGTGAAGTGGTGGGACTGGATGTCATGATCTTAGTTTTTTGAAAGCTGAGCTTCAAGCAGCTTTTTCACTCTCCTCTTTCACCCTCATCAAGAGGCTCTTTGGTTCCTCTTCACTTTCTGTTATGAGAGCGGTATTATCTGCATATCTGAGGCTGTTGATATGTCTCCCAGCAGTCTTGATTCCAGTTTGTGGTTCATCCAGTCCAGCATTTTGCACGATGCACTCTGCATAGAAGTTAGATAAGCAGGGCAACAGTATCTTCCTGACCTGCATACCGGTTTCTCAGGAGGCAGGTAAGGTGGTCTGGTGTTCCATCTCTTTAAGAATTTTCCAGTTTGTTGTGATCCACACAGTCAAAAGCTTTACTGTAGTCAATGAAGCAGAAGGTGATGCTTTTCTGGAATTCCCTTGCTATTTTTTGATACAATGGATGTTGGCAATTTGATCTCTGATTCTTCTGCCTTATACATCTGGAAGTTCTTGGTTCATGTACTGCTAGAGTCTAGCTTGAAAGACATTGAGCATTGCCTTGCTAGTATGTGAAAAGAGTACAAGCGTATGGTAGTTTGAACATTCTTTTACGGGGAGGAGGTGGGGAGGGAGGCGGGTAGGGGAGGGAGGGGGGCAGGCGGGTCACTTCTATCCCGCTTTCATTTCTCTATTTTCATTCACCTTTGTTCTTTGGCCCGTGTGGGCCTCCCATCGCGGTGGCCTCTGTTGTCACAGAGAACCGGCTCTGGGCGCATGCGCTCCAGAGCTCAGACTCGGTAATTAGACAAAACAGTCCAGTCGCTCCGCAGCACGTGGGATCTTCCCAGGCCAGGGATCGAACCAGCGCCCCTTGTACTGCAAGGCGGTGTCCTTACCCACTGGACCACCAGGGAAGCCCCCTCTCCAGTTTTCTTACAGAGACCTTTAGTCTTTCCTAGTCTATTGTTTTCCTCTATTTTTTTGCATTGTTCACTTAAAAAGGCTCTCTTATTTCCTCTTGCTGTTTATTCTCTGGACCTCTGCATTCAGTTGGATCTGTCTTTCTCTTTCCCGGTAGCCTTTCACTTCTCTTTTCTCAGCTATTTGTAAGGCCTATATAGACAACCACTTTTACTTCTTGCATTTCTTTTTCTTGGGGGTGGTTCTGATCACCACCTCCTGCACAGTGTTACACACCTCCATCCATACCTCTTCAGGCACTCTGTCTACCAGGTCGAATCCCTTAAATCTATTCATCACCTCCACTGCATAATCATAAGGGATTTGGTCTTACCGTTATGAGAGCTATTATCTGCATCGTTTACCCACAGTCAAATCCAGCATTTTGCACGATGCACTCTGCATAGAAGTTAGATAAGCAGGGCAACAGTATCTTCCTGACCTGCATACCGGTTTCTCAGGAGGCAGGTAAGGTGGTCTGGTGTTCCATCTCTTTAAGAATTTTCCAGTTTGTTGTGATCCACACAGTCAAAAGCTTTACTGTAGTCAATGAAGCAGAAGGTGATGCTTTTCTGGAATTCCCTTGCTATTTTTTGATACAATGGATGTTGGCAATTTGATCTCTGATTCTTCTGCCTTATACATCTGGAAGTTCTTGGTTCATGTACTGCTAGAGTCTAGCTTGAAAGACATTGAGCATTGCCTTGCTAGTATGTGAAAAGAGTACAAGCGTATGGTAGTTTGAACATTCTTTTACGGGGAGGAGGTGGGGAGGGGGAGGCGGGTAGGGGAGGGAGGGGGCAGGCGGGTCACTTCTATCCCGCTTTCATTTCTCTATTTTCATTCACCTTTGTTCTTTGGCCCGTGTGGGCCTCCCATCGCGGTGGCCTCTGTTGTCACAGAGAACCGGCTCTGGGCGCATGCGCTCCAGAGCTCAGACTCGGTAATTAGACAAAACAGTCCAGTCGCTCCGCAGCACGTGGGATCTTCCCAGGCCAGGGATCGAACCAGCGCCCCTTGTACTGCAAGGCGGTGTCCTTACCCACTGGACCACCAGGGAAGCCCCCTCTCCAGTTTTCTTACAGAGACCTTTAGTCTTTCCTAGTCTATTGTTTTCCTCTATTTTTTTGCATTGTTCACTTAAAAAGGCTCTCTTATTTCCTCTTGCTGTTTATTCTCTGGACCTCTGCATTCAGTTGGATCTGTCTTTCTCTTTCCCGGTAGCCTTTCACTTCTCTTTTCTCAGCTATTTGTAAGGCCTATATAGACAACCACTTTTACTTCTTGCATTTCTTTTTCTTGGGGGTGGTTCTGATCACCACCTCCTGCACAGTGTTACACACCTCCATCCATACCTCTTCAGGCACTCTGTCTACCAGGTCGAATCCCTTAAATCTATTCATCACCTCCACTGCATAATCATAAGGGATTTGATTTAGTTCACAACTGAATGGCCTAGTGGTTTTCCCTACTTTCCTCAATTTAAGCCTGAATGTTGCAATAAGGAGCTCATCATCTGGGCCACAGTTAGCTCCAGGTCTTGTTTTTGCTGACTGTATGGAGCTCCTCCATCTTGGACTGTCAAGGATGTCATCAGTCTGACATCGGTATTGACTGTCTGGTGATGTCCGTGTGCAGAGTTGTCTCTTATGCTGTTGGAAGAGGGTGCTTGCCATGACTAGTGAATTCTCTTGGCAGAGCACTGCTAGCCTTTGCCCTACTGGTCCCCAGGGAAGTCAAGTTCAACAGAATCAGTGGTAGGATGGTGTTCACCAGGGGCTGGCAGGGAGGGGTGGGGAGTTGGTGTTTAATGGAGCAGCACTGAGTTTGGGAGGAGGGGGAGCATTCTGGAGATAGGTGATGGTGATGGTTGCACAACAGTGTGAACGTACTGAACGCCTCTGACCTTAAAATGGCCAAAATGGCCCATTTTACTTATATATAAAGTGCAGTGTGTGTGCTCACTTGTGTCCAACTCTGCAGCCTCATAGACCGTAGCCCCTAGGCTCCTCCGTCCACGGATTCTCCAGGCAAAAATACTGGAGTGGGTAGCCATTCCCTCCTCCAAGCAATCTTCCCGACCCAGGGATCAAACCTGAGTCTCTTGCAGCTCCTGCGTTGGCAGGCGTGTTCTTTACCACTACGCCACCTGGGAAGCAAGGAGTGGACGGGGCCAGCAGACCTTTCTCAGCACCCATCTCCCACCAAAAACCCCCTTCTCCAAAGCCCGGGGGACCCAGCAGGTGTACCCAAAATGCCTCCTATAGCGTCCCTCCTGGGCTTGTCCCTTCCACCCTTGGGACCTGGGTCACCACCTGTCCTACTAGAGAGGGGGCCTGATGATATCCAAGGACCCTTTGGCTCACGAGCTTTCAGTCCCATCAGCAATTTTAAAAACAAGTTCATCTTTTAAAGCTTAGGGCTTGTGCTATTTAAAAATCCCCCACATTGGTACCTTTGTTCTGATCACCACCTCCTGCACAGTGTTACACACCTCCATCCATACCTCTTCAGGCACTCTGTCTACCAGGTCGAATCCCTTAAATCTATTCATCACCTCCACTGCATAATCATAAGGGATTTGATTTAGTTCACAACTGAATGGCCTAGTGGTTTTCCCTACTTTCCTCAATTTAAGCCTGAATGTTGCAATAAGGAGCTCATCATCTGGGCCACAGTTAGCTCCAGGTCTTGTTTTTGCTGACTGTATGGAGCTCCTCCATCTTGGACTGTCAAGGATGTCATCAGTCTGACATCGGTATTGACTGTCTGGTGATGTCCGTGTGCAGAGTTGTCTCTTATGCTGTTGGAAGAGGGTGCTTGCCATGACTAGTGAATTCTCTTGGCAGAGCACTGCTAGCCTTTGCCCTACTGGTCCCCAGGGAAGTCAAGTTCAACAGAATCAGTGGTAGGATGGTGTTCACCAGGGGCTGGCAGGGAGGGGTGGGGAGTTGGTGTTTAATGGAGCAGCACTGAGTTTGGGAGGAGGGGGAGCATTCTGGAGATAGGTGATGGTGATGGTTGCACAACAGTGTGAACGTACTGAACGCCTCTGACCTTAAAATGGCCAAAATGGCCCATTTTACTTATATATAAAGTGCAGTGTGTGTGCTCACTTGTGTCCAACTCTGCAGCCTCATAGACCGTAGCCCCTAGGCTCCTCCGTCCACGGATTCTCCAGGCAAAAATACTGGAGTGGGTAGCCATTCCCTCCTCCAAGCAATCTTCCCGACCCAGGGATCAAACCTGAGTCTCTTGCAGCTCCTGCGTTGGCAGGCGTGTTCTTTACCACTACGCCACCTGGGAAGCAAGGAGTGGACGGGGCCAGCAGACCTTTCTCAGCACCCATCTCCCACCAAAAACCCCCTTCTCCAAAGCCCGGGGGACCCAGCAGGTGTACCCAAAATGCCTCCTATAGCGTCCCTCCTGGGCTTGTCCCTTCCACCCTTGGGACCTGGGTCACCACCTGTCCTACTAGAGAGGGGGCCTGATGATATCCAAGGACCCTTTGGCTCACGAGCTTTCAGTCCCATCAGCAATTTTAAAAACAAGTTCATCTTTTAAAGCTTAGGGCTTGTGCTATTTAAAAATCCCACATTGTACTTTGTTGTAGATGTAAGCTTTACGGTGACTTCGGAGACTGGGCAGGGGCCTCAGTGGGCATCTGAGGGCAAATCTGACTCCTGGAGACCAGGAGGGAGGAAACTTGCCCTGCCTGTGAGTGATGACTGTGGTTTTCTGGCAAACATTAAGAAGGAAGGAACTAAAAATACTTACCGGCCACTCTGCCAAAACTCCACAGCACTCAGAACGTACCAGGCCAACACACTGAAGCCCTCTCAGAGCGAGAGGAACCCAACCAAACGCCAAGGTCAAAGTCATTTCACACCCCCTTGCCTCTCCCCAGGCTGGTGCACAGAGGAGGGACCAGGTGCCAGCACCACCCTGGTCAGCTGTCCAGCCGCTGCCCAGGAGTGGGGTGGCTGCAGGAGGAACTGGCAGGGCCTCTGGACACGCAGGCCACCAACTCGCCGCCCCCACCAGTTGCAGGGCTCACCAAGTCCTGCCAGACGATGACTTTTCTTCTGCCAATTCACAGAAGCCAAGACAGAAAGAGCAATATAGACATTTCCCTGATGCTTTCTCCCCAGCTGCTGGAGACCGAGCCCCAGACACCTGCGGAGGGGCGGGGAGAGCAGGAGAAGAGCCCAGAGGGCGCGCAGTCCTCCAGACCCTGCTTCTCAGACATCAGGGTGCAGTGGCATTGCCGGGCAGCGGGTCCAAGTGCAGCTTCAGGTTCAGCAGGTCCGGGTGGGGCCAGAGTTTCTGCATTTCTAACAAGCACGCGGGTAGGCAGACGCTGCTGGTCCATGGGCCGAGAACGAGACAAAAACCCACCAGGCACACAGAGCAAATAAGGACAGGGAGGAGGGGCAGGCTGAAGGCAGTTCAGGTGTGGTAAGCTCCTGGTTTGGAGCATGGAGAACATTTTCTTTTTTTAACTCCTCATTTTGTACTAGGGTAGAACAAAATGTCAACATTTAGATCGACAATGTCGTGGCAGTTTCAGGGGGACAACCAAGGGACTCGGCCCCACTTGCACATGTGTCCTTTCTCCCCCAGACTCCTCTCCCAGCCAGGCCACCACCCAGCATTGAGCAGAGGTCCCTGTGCCCTGTATAGGGCCTTGCTGGTTATCCATTTTAAATACAGCAGTGTCCACATGTGGATCCGAAACCTCCTAACTACCCCTTCCCACCTCCTTCCCTCCTGAAGAGTGTAAATTCCTTGTGGAAGTCTGTGGGTCTGTTCTGTTTTGTAAATCAGTTCATTTGCATCCTTTCTTTTCAGAGGCTGGGTACTCAGTATGACAGTCTCTAGGTCTGGCGTGGCCATGCAGTGCAGCATGGAAGCCAAGGGCCCATGAGTCTGAATCCACTATGTGAGGGGATTCGACTCCGTGTAGACACTGCCCAGGAGCCCCTATGAGTCTGGGGGGTCCAGGCACTCACTCACCACCAGGGGAAAGTGAGTCTTTGCAGAAAGGGTGCACAGTGACCCAAATGTGCAGGCCAGGGAGTCAGACGCACCAAACACTGACAGAAGGGGTCAAGCCCCAAATGCGCCACACCCGCTGCGTGACCTTGGGGAAGTCATTCTGAGCCTCCATTTCCTTATTTGTAAAGCGGGGCTCATAAGGGTGGTTTACATGGCTGACGGAATAATGACCCCCAGAGAAGTATAGAGCCTTATCCCCTGAATTGGAGACTCTGTCTTTATGTAGCAAAAGGGTCTTTGCAGGTGTGATTAAAGATCCCAAGTTAGGGAGATTCTCCTGGATTATGGGCCCAATTAATTACAAGAGCCTGTATCAGAGGGAGATGGAGGACTTCCACAGGGTCCAATGGTTGGCATCTCACACTTCCACTTCAGAGGCCATGGGTTCGATTCCTCATTAGGGAACTAAGATTCCCATGTGCTGTACAGTGTGGCAAAAGAATTTTAAGAAGAGTGCGAGAGAGAGACATAGGAGCAGAACCAGATAAGGAGATGTGAGGATGAAGCAGAGGTCCAGGAGAGAGATCAGAAGGTGCTCTGGGAGGAAAGGATCACAAACCGAGGACTGTAGGTACCTCTCAAAGCAGGAAAAGCCAAGAAACCGGATTCTCCCCTCCAGCCTTGGAAGGAACAGAAGGAACACAAATCTTCCCACACCTTGGTTTTAACCCCAGATGACCCATTTCCTCCAGAACCGTAAGATAAATAAATGCGTGTTGATGCGTGCCGAGTCGAGACCCTACAGACTGTAGCCCACCAGGCTCCTCTGTCCATGGGATTCTCCAGGCAATAATTCTGGAGTGGGGTGCCACGCCCTCCTCCAGATCTTCCTGACCCAGGGATCAATGTCTCCTGCGCTGGCAGATGGCTTCTTTACCAGTAGCACCGCCTGTGTTGCTTGGTGGGGGAGGGTCACTAAATTCGTGGTAAATAGACACAGCAGTCACTGAAGGCAAATACACTTTCCCACAGGACAGTTGTGAAGGTTTGTGAGCAACGTGCCATTCCTGACACCAGGAAAGTTGCACCTGTTAGGGGTGCACAGCAGGGCCCCCGGGCTTCCTGCTGTCACGAGCAGAGATGTAGCCATGTCAGGTGGTGACAGCCACCCTCCCTCTGCACCAGGAGCTCTGAAGGTTTCTGGGATCCACACTCATCGTTCGGTGATGCAAGTCTCCCAGCACTCCAGACGACTCTGAGGTCAGACAAGCTTGGGGGTGGGTGGAGCCCCAAAGCAAAGATATGGGGTCACTGATGAAGCACACAGGGAAGTTAGGAAAGGGGGCCTGAATTGGAGACTCTGTCTTTATGTAGCAAAAGGGTCTTTGCAGGTGTGATTAAAGATCCCAAGTTAGGGAGATTCTCCTGGATTATGGGCCCAATTAATTACAAGAGCCTGTATCAGAGGGAGATGGAGGACTTCCACAGGGTCCAATGGTTGGCATCTCACACTTCCACTTCAGAGGCCATGGGTTCGATTCCTCATTAGGGAACTAAGATTCCCATGTGCTGTACAGTGTGGCAAAAGAATTTTAAGAAGAGTGCGAGAGAGAGACATAGGAGCAGAACCAGATAAGGAGATGTGAGGATGAAGCAGAGGTCCAGGAGAGAGATCAGAAGGTGCTCTGGGAGGAAAGGATCACAAACCGAGGACTGTAGGTACCTCTCAAAGCAGGAAAAGCCAAGAAACCGGATTCTCCTCCAGCCTTGGAAGGAACAGAAGGAACACAAATCTTCCCACACCTTGGTTTTAACCCCAGATGACCCATTTCCTCCAGAACCGTAAGATAAATAAATGCGTGTTGATGCGTGCCGAGTCGAGACCCTACAGACTGTAGCCCACCAGGCTCCTCTGTCCATGGGATTCTCCAGGCAATAATTCTGGAGTGGGGTGCCACGCCCTCCTCCAGATCTTCCTGACCCAGGGATCAATGTCTCCTGCGCTGGCAGATGGCTTCTTTACCAGTAGCACCGCCTGTGTTGCTTGGTGGGGGAGGGTCACTAAATTCGTGGTAAATAGACACAGCAGTCACTGAAGGCAAATACACTTTCCCACAGGACAGTTGTGAAGGTTTGTGAGCAACGTGCCATTCCTGACACCAGGAAAGTTGCACCTGTTAGGGGTGCACAGCAGGGCCCCCGGGCTTCCTGCTGTCACGAGCAGAGATGTAGCCATGTCAGGTGGTGACAGCCACCCTCCCTCTGCACCAGGAGCTCTGAAGGTTTCTGGGATCCACACTCATCGTTCGGTGATGCAAGTCTCCCCAGCACTCCAGACGACTCTGAGGTCAGACAAGCTTGGGGGTGGGTGGAGCCCCAAAGCAAAGATATGGGGTCACTGATGAAGCACACAGGGGAAGTTAGGAGGAGGATTCCAGCTACATCAGACACTTCCTTTAGCTAAGAGATAAGTCCACGTTTTAGGAACCTCTAATCTCCACAGTAACATTACAAAGACGTGCCATTTGGGAGCAAGGAGCCAAAAATATAAAACGGACGTCGTGCAGCTGGAGTCTCAGGTTGATGCAAACTGGAATGGACATGGAAGCGAGCTTCCCAAGGACTTGCTAACAGAGACGGGGCTCCTGGGCTGCAGAGTTCTGGCTTGGACGGAGATCTCGCGAGGCTCCGGGATTCCCAGACCTGGCCCCGGGCCAGCGCAGGATGTATTACAACTATAGAGTAAGTTATTCAAAGTATGATCATTTCAGGAACCATTTTTATGAGAAAATAAATTTTAAATAATAGCATTTTAAACTTCTTATGATTGCATTCATCATGTGACCCAGGACAAGGTATATTTTTGCACCCAAATGGGACACATTAATTATCTCCAAAGTAACACTCACTCAATAACAACATTAGCAAGATGAAAGGACAGGCTGAACCAGTCATTCTTTCCAACCGAGGCACACACACACAGACACACAGACACACACACACAGGATAAAGGTAGGACAGTTTGGCCCATGGGCTGAAGACAGGTCCCTGAAGGGCAGAGGAAGACTGCAAACAGGGTAGCGGATTTAATTTACGCAAATGAAGTAATTCACGTGGGGAAGGATAAATTAGGAGCTTGAAGATTAACATATACACACTACTGTACATAGAATAGATAATCAACAAGGACCTAGTGGAATTTCTCTGGTGATCCAGCGGTCAAGAATCCACCTGTCGGGCTTCCCAGGGGGCTCAGATGATAAAGAATCCACCTGTCAATTCAGGGGACACAGATTCCATCCCTGGTCCCACGAGCCACAGAACAACTGAGCCAGAGCACCACAACTACTGAGCCCAAGCTCTAGAGCCTGTGCTCTGCCACAAGAGAAGTCACGACAATGAGAAGCCCTCGGACAGTAGCCCCCTCTCTCTGCACCTAGAGAACGCCCATGAGCAGCAACGGAGACCCAGTGCAGTCGCAGAATAAACAAAACTTGGAAAAACAAGGACCTGCATAGCACAGGCTCTGCTGGTAGATCCGTGGTAAAGAACTAGCGTGCCGATGCAGGAGACATGGTTTCCATCCCTGGGTCGGGAAGATCCCCCAGGGAAGTAAATAGCAACGCACTCCAGCATTCCCGCCTGAAAAATCCCACAGACAGAAGAGCTTGGAGGACTACAGCTTACGGGGTCACAAAAGAGTCAGACTTGGCTTAGCAATGAAACAACAGCTGCACAGCACAGGAAACTCCACTCAACAGTCTGTAATAACCTACATGGGAAATAGCTGGAAAACTACCTGGGTAAGTTCCTGGATCCGGTCAGAAGGTCGGATGTGGGAAGGGAGATTTCCTCCCCGGCCAGCGCAGGATGTATTACAACTATAGAGTAAGTTATTCAAAGTATGATCATTTCAGGAACCATTTTTATGAGAAAATAAATTTTAAATAATAGCATTTTAAACTTCTTATGATTGCATTCATCATGTGACCCAGGACAAGGTATATTTTTGCACCCAAATGGGACACATTAATTATCTCCAAAGTAACACTCACTCAATAACAACATTAGCAAGATGAAAGGACAGGCTGAACCAGTCATTCTTTCCAACCGAGGCACACACACACAGACACACAGACACACACACACAGGATAAAGGTAGGACAGTTTGGCCCATGGGCTGAAGACAGGTCCCTGAAGGGCAGAGGAAGACTGCAAACAGGGTAGCGGATTTAATTTACGCAAATGAAGTAATTCACGTGGGGAAGGATAAATTAGGAGCTTGAAGATTAACATATACACACTACTGTACATAGAATAGATAATCAACAAGGACCTAGTGGAATTTCTCTGGTGATCCAGCGGTCAAGAATCCACCTGTCGGGCTTCCCAGGGGGCTCAGATGATAAAGAATCCACCTGTCAATTCAGGGGACACAGATTCCATCCCTGGTCCCACGAGCCACAGAACAACTGAGCCAGAGCACCACAACTACTGAGCCCAAGCTCTAGAGCCTGTGCTCTGCCACAAGAGAAGTCACGACAATGAGAAGCCCTCGGACAGTAGCCCCCTCTCTCTGCACCTAGAGAACGCCCATGAGCAGCAACGGAGACCCAGTGCAGTCGCAGAATAAACAAAATTTGGGAAAAAACAAGGACCTGCATAGCACAGGCTCTGCTGGTAGATCCGTGGTAAAGAACTAGCGTGCCGATGCAGGAGACATGGTTTCCATCCCTGGGTCGGGAAGATCCCCCAGGGAAGTAAATAGCAACGCACTCCAGCATTCCCGCCTGAAAAATCCCACAGACAGAAGAGCTTGGAGGACTACAGCTTACGGGGTCACAAAAGAGTCAGACTTGGCTTAGCAATGAAACAACAGCTGCACAGCACAGGAAACTCCACTCAACAGTCTGTAATAACCTACATGGGAAATAGCTGGAAAACTACCTGGGTAAGTTCCTGGATCCGGTCAGAAGGTCGGATGTGGGAAGGGGAGATTTCCTGGCAGGAAGACGCCAGACAGGGGAGGTCCACACAGTTTCCTTTCTCCCTGAGGGGAGGGACAAGAGGCTTTTAAACAACAATCAAGACTTTGTATAGGGCTTTACAGTTTAATTTTCTTTAAACATTTTGTCCGTGGCATATGGAATCTTAGTTCCCTGACAAGGGATTGAACCCGTGCCCCCTGCAGTGGAATAGTGCAGAGTCTTAACCACTGGCCCACCAGGGAAGTCCCATGCATAGTGCTGTACAGTTTAGAAGGCCTTTTCCATACATCCTATCACCTGCCTGGGACAAGCTATATCATCCAGGCAGGATGAAAACACAAGCCCGCCTTTAAAATTTTTTAGGAGGGCTTCCCCTGGTGGTCCAGTGGGTAAGGACACCGCCTTGCAGTGCAAGGGGCGCCGGTTCAATCCCTGGCCTGGGAAGGTCCCACGTGCCGCGGAACGGCTGGACCGATGTGTCTAATGACCGAGCCGGAGTTCTGGAGCGCATGCGCCCAGAGCCAGTGCTCTGCGACAACAGAGGCTGCTGCGATGGGAGGCCCACACGGGCCAAAGAACAAAGACGGATGAAAATAGATAAATGAAAGACCAATAGAAGTGGCCCGCCTGCTCCCCTCCCTCCCCAACCCGTCCCCCGCCCAAAATAAATAATAAATAAATAAATCTTTAAAAAGAAAAGAAAGTATGCTTAAAAAAAAAAAATTCTTAGGAATCTCAGGATGGTAACACAGGAGTGTTAAGCCAAGTACAGGGCACTGTGTGACGACCATGCAGCTGTAAAACTAGCCTTCCTCCCACTGATGTTCAGAATTGGCCGTTTGAAGCATCAACACCCCACTGCCCGTCTTGCCCGAGGACATTCCCCTTGAGACCCTCCACCTTTGTAAAGCAGCTGCAAATTACAGACCCACCGCCCAAGCTGGCTTACCCCATAAGGAAATGCACTGGATCGTGCGACTGGTTGTCAAGAGAAAGGGTGCACTTCAGGGCCGAGACAGACCGTGGTCTCTGGCCGTTTCCTAGGCTTGCTCCAGGTGCTGCCCACTTGGGCGTGGCATCACGCGCCAGCCGGAAGCAAGGCTGGCTACAGAGGCTCTGGGCCTCACCACGGTGCACCACGACATCCCGAGGAAGAACACCACCTTCCTTCATGGTCTCCCCGAGAACAAGGACATTTCTAGCCCAGCAGCTCTCTGCTGATCTCCCCTGTGAAACATCAACCTGTTTGATAAGCCTACCTCTGGACCAGTCCCTGCACAGAGGAATGCTGTGTGTTGACCCAACCAGGGATCCTTTAGCCAAGAGCTGGCAAGAGTCAGGGAAATGAAATCACCTCGACTGGCTTCAGCAGCCCTTTACTGCTCTGAGATTCCACCCCTGGGCCACATTGCCGCAGCAAGTCAGCTGGGTGCAGAAAGAATAGTGGGTGTGACGAGACATTAAGAAACACACACACACACACACACACACACACACAGAAAGGATGGGAATGGGGGGCTCAAGACCTCTTGGGTCAAGGCCCCAAACACATTCATTCGCTTTTATTGAGAGTTAAGCCTCCAGCTGTTTACAGGGAATGATATTAGCATGGACTGAGACCCTCTCACAGCCCTGATCAATAATTGCTCTCGTGACTCTAAGAATGGAACGGGCATGCTGTAGTTGGGGGACAACTAGACCAGCAAGAAGTTACGGAGTCTGTTCTGTGTGCACACAGCGTTCTAACGTGCACTGACCCGGCGGTCCAAAGGCCACAGCACATCTCCCACCTGTGGCTGATAAGCATGACCCTGGCTAAAGAGCCCATGTGAGTTGAATCAATCTGTTTTTGTCTTAGTTCTTTCATTTCCAAGGTGATTTTCTCCTGGCTTGGCCAAAGCTGCAAAAACCTTCACTGGTTTGTTTCTCCCGCACCATGTGGCAGCCCCACACCAGAGGCTGTCGCAGAGGCCATGCCCACACCCCTTGGTGACAGCTGCCATGGGCAGCCATGGTTTTGGACACACTGCACTGACCTCCAGCTATATCTGACTGGACCATGGGTGCCCTGACCTGGGGACCACCCTCCACTGGCTACAATTTCCCTGTAGAGAAATATGAGTTAAACCATAGTATTGCTTGGAGCATTTAAAAAAGTAATTGTAGGTTATTTCCATGTTCTAGCTACTGTAAATAGTGCTGCAATGAACAATGGGGTACCTGTGTCTTTTTCAACTTTGATTTCTTCAGGGTATATGCCTACTAGTGGGATTGCTGGGTCATATGGTGGTTCTATTCCTAGTTTCTTAAGGAATCTCCATACTGTCTTCCATAGTGGCCATATCAACTTACATTCCCACCAGCAGTGCAAGAAGGTTCCCTTTTTTCTGTACCCTCTCCAGCATTCATTGCCTGATGATGGCCATTCTGACTGGTGTGAGGTAATTGCCTCATTGTAGTTCTGATTTTCATTTCTCTAACAATGAGCGATGTTGAGCATCTTTACATGTGTTTTTTGGCCTTGTGTATGTTACGCTGTAAGACTAAGGGAACTTACACAGAGGCTATGTAGCAACCTAGAGGGGTGGGAGAGAAGTTCAAGTGGGAGGGGTCACGTGTACATCTATGATTCAGGTTTATGTATAGCAGTAAATGACAAAACTCTGTAAAAGTAAAATAAAAATTAATTAATTAAAAAAAGTAATTATAGGACTGATCCATCAACAGATGAATGGATAAAGACGATGTGGTACATGTAAACGATGGAATACTACTCAGCCACAAAACAAAACAATGCCGTCTGCAGCAATGTGGATGGAATTAGAGATGATCATCCTAAGTGAAGTGAGAACAACGAATGCCATATGATATCACTTATATGTGGTATCTAAAATATGAGACAGATGAACTTACCTACAAAACAGAAACAAATTCACAGATGTAGAGAACAGTCTTGTGGTTGCCAAGGAAAAGGCAGGTGGGGGAGGGAGAGATTGAGAGTTGGGATTAGCAGATGCAAACTAGTATATATAGAATGCATAAACAGCAGCGTCCAACACTATAGCGCAGGGAACTATACTCAATATGCTGTGATAAACCATAATGAAAACGAATATGAAAAAGAATATATATATATATATATATGAATCACTTTCCTGTAGAGCAGAAATTAACACAACATTATAAATCAACTATATTTTAATATTTTTTAAAAAAGAGACTATAGGACTGAGAGAAGAAGGCAATCAAGATGCGCAGTCGAAGTTTGAACATGGCAACGTAGAAAGAAAGCAGAGAAGTGCAGGGGGTCTGAAGTCATGAGGAAGAAGAAGGAGTGAATAAGCAGAAGCTCCACAGGACAGAAAAGGTGTTGAGTAAAAAGTGAGAAGCAGGCGGGGGAACAGACAGGCTCTGAGAAGCCCAGCTGACTCTTGTTGAGGGCAGTAACCGAAGTAAAACCTACCAGCTCCCGCTCCTGAGGTCCCCAGGGCAACCTTACCTCAGAACTGCCCACTAACTGCTGGCATTTCTGAGTCTGCATATGCAGCTTTTCCTGGACTCCTTGCCTGCGCCTAGCCCTCCCCTTCCTCTCTCACCACCATTCCTTGAGTGTTTCTGTTTTTTTCTAACAACCAGAGGCACCCTGTCTCAAGCAAGGGAATCTTAGATTTCTAACCACACTTGTCAGCTGAGCGAGAGGCGAGAAATCCAAGAAAACAGTCATTCCTCCATTCATCCACTCATTCACTCCTCCAGAGAACCCTGTGCCCGACCCCCACCAGGATTTGGAGACTTTAGCCATGAGCTTTCCTGGTGGCTAAGACGGTAAAGAATCTGCCTGCGATACAGGAGACTGGGGTTTGATCCCTGGGTTGGGAAGATCCCCTAGAGAGGGGAATGGCTACCTACTCCAGTATTCTTGCCAGGAAAATCCCATGGACAGAAGGGTCTGGCGGGCTACAGTCCATGGGGTCACAAAGAGTCAGACACAAGTGAGTGACGAAGCACATTCACACCCTCAGGAACATCACAGTCAGGTTGGGAGAAGGAAGAAGACAGACAGGTAAGCAAGTACTTATGCTGTGATGGGATTTGCATGATCAAGAGAGGCAAGCAGTGATGGAAATCGTCTCCCAGACTCAGCCACCTCAGAGGGAAGTGTCTCGAAAGCTTAAACCTCATTCAAAATCGATGCTCCGAGGGAAGATGAGATGCAAATGCTTGGTAATAAACAAGCATATGGCAGGATGCCTCCCTCCCCCTCCCCACTGCGTCCTCTGGATCTGTAATCCTTCCGCTCCCATGAAAAAGAATTGAAGCCAACAAGCCAACCAGGTTGCTTCTGAGAGCTTCGTGCAGACAGGTTCTCACAGTGGGTTGAAGCCCACCAAAGTATAGCTCGTAGGTACTAAGAACTGTGATAACCAAAGCATATCCATGGTAACTGATCAGAAACACAGGCCATCTATGGCCTGGAATGCTGATGAAACCGAGTAATCGGAGTCGATGGTACTGACTCATGAACCTAGTCACAGAATTTTATGAGAAAACAAATTATACCTTCAGAGAGAAGGCAGGGGTTCACACATCAACCTAGCATCCATCTTTGTCAGAAAAAATAACTTCACCTTGATTCCAAGGGAACTGTCCTTTTCTCTGAAAATGTCCAGGCATTTGAGACTCAAAAGCCATGGGTTTACTGGTTGGGTAGGTTGTGGGCCGCAGAGGAAAGAAAGCTAGCGTCTTTCTCTGGGGAACACCTAGCCCCGCTTTCCTGACTCCTCTCACGGGCATTCAGCAAATCCACTGCAAAGTCACAGACCGACTCTTCACCCTGAAAGGCAGAGGCAGTCAGTCCCGCGGTGGGAAGTCTTCCGGCCAGGTCTCGGAGCAGAAAGGCCCAGGGGTCCTGTTGTTCAGCCAGCCGGTGCAGACTCATTTGCACCTGTTAATCCCAGCTCACAGCAAGCTCCTGTGGTATGTGGTGGTGGTTTAGTCACCAAGCCACGTCTGACTCTTGTAACACTGTGGACTGTAGACCCCTGTCAGGCTTCTTGCTGCGGAATTTCCCAGGCAGGAATGCTGGAGTGAGTGAGTTACCATTTCCTTCTCCAGGGGATCTTCCTAACCTAGGAATCCAACCCTCAGACCCGAGTCGCCTGCCAGGGAAACCCATCCTCCTGTATAGCACAGGGAGCTGTATTCAATATCCTGTGATAAACCAGAGTGGAAAAGAATGTAGGAAAGGGAAAAAAAAGTCCAAGGACATTTGCTCTAAACTTTGGAAAAGGACCTTAGCGTAATCCTCAGAGAGAAATAATTATAGCCCACCCTCTCCCTGCCTCCTTGGGACCTCGCTAACAGACAAGATGTGCCATTAAACTTTTTAAAGAAATAACACTGCATAAATCATGAAGACTGAAATTTAATTTTTATATTACAACAGAGACAAGCAAGCCTGAGAAGAGGGCCCTAAGGTCAGCCGGAGGGAACAGAAATTGATTTCTTCATGAAGTCATCGTGCCACAAGACCCTGGAAACCAGTGACCTGGCCAGTGTCCACATCTGTATGAGAGAAGCCCAACTGCCCTCCTCGCATACTCAGAAAGCAGATGAACGACGCGGCAAGCGGTGACTGCCTGAACGCTGTCACAGCCGCCTGCCTGATGAATTGCAACGGGCAGGAGTGTATATGGAAGTTATATTTTCAGAGTCAATGAGTTCTGATAATTGAGTTTATCCCGTGCACTGAGTACAGTTCTAGGAAATCTAGATAAAAGCGTTACAGGCTTTGTTTGCTTAAGTGTTTCCTAAGCAAGGACCATTAGCTTCCAACAACTTTTTTGGACATTTTGTTGTCATTACATCCTGAATAGGGTTTTCAGCGGAGATCTCGAGCATCATTTCCACCCTGCAGGACGGTTTCTGAATAATATATGGAAGCACAAACGAATCACCCAGGCCAACTCCGGCAGCCGTGGTCAGCGGACACCAAGGAGAGCCTGACCTTGACGGCTTTGTTGTCATCTCCCATCACACGTGGGAGCCCCGAGAGAGGGTCTGGGGGCACGGGCTGAAAACCACTGCCCTATCCACAGTCAGCCTCCCCACCTCTTTCCTAGTTAATGAGCCTCACTGAAGCCGGGGGGAAGGGCCGGACCCGGGTTGGCCCTGGTGTGGGCCCCACGCCTGGAGAAGGAGGCGGGTGCTGCCGGGAAGAGGAGGCGCTAAGACACGGGGCTGGCTGGAAGGGACTCTGGGACGGGAGGAGCCCAGGCGCTGACCAGATCGGCGAGGACAGGAGGGCAGACACAGGGCAGGACGAAGAGGGACTAGGGTGTGGAGTGGGCAAGGACACAGCTGGTCTCGTACATCAGGCTGAGAAATTTGACCTTCATCTTGTGACTAGCCGAGGGTCTCACTTTTCCAGGGCAGCTATAAGTACCACAGGCTGGGGGGCTTAAACCACAGGAATATTTTTCAGGTGGACTTTTGAAAAAGTTTTGGTTGCCCTGGGTCTTCGTTGCTGCGTACGGACTGTCTCCGGCCACGGCAAGCGGGGGCTGCTCGTTGCTGCGGAACTCGGGCGTCTCCTGGCTTCTCCTGCACAGACTCCAGGCACACGGACGTCAGCAGTGATGACACCTGGGCTCAGCCGCTCTGAGGCGCGTGACATCTTCCCAGACCAGAGGTCGAACCCACCCCCTCTGCATTGGAGGAGGATTCTTCTCCACTGTACCACCAAGGTAAGTCCTATGTGGACCATTTTTAAGTCTTTATTGGATTTTTTACACTATTGTTTTATGGTTTTGGTGTTTGGCCACAAGGCATGTGGGATCTTAGCTCCCCAATCAGAAATCAAACCCGCACCCCTTGCATTGGAAAGCAAAGTCTTAACCACTGGACCAGGGACATCCCTCAGCCACACTTCTGGAAGCTGCAAGTTCAGTACCAAGACGTCAGCCGGTTGATGTCTCCTGAGGCCTCTCTCCCTGGCTGACAGACAGCCGTGTTCCCCCGGCGTCTTCACGTGGTCTTCCCTCTGTGTGTGTGTCCTGATCGCCTCTTCTTAAGGACACTAATCCTGTCGAATTTGTGTGTGTGTTAGTCGCTCAGTCGTGTGCAACTCCTTGCGGCCCCTTGGACTGAAGCCTCCATCCAAGATATTTCTCCAGAAAAGCATACGGGAGTGGATTGCCATGTCCTTCTCCCAGATCTGATTGGTGGCCAGGGCCCACCACAATGACCTCTTCTTACATGAATTACCTCTTTAGAGACCCCATTTAAATACAGTCACTTTCTTAGGTATTAGAGGTTGAGGCTTCGCCAAACAAATTCAGAAGGGACATCTTTGAGCCCATAACAATGAGATTTATATCATACATACATTCATAAATACATATTTTTAGGATTTCAAAAATCATCATAGGCAAAATGAACTCTGGGACGGGAGGAGCCCAGGCGCTGACCAGATCGGCGAGGACAGGAGGGCAGACACAGGGCAGGACGAAGAGGGACTAGGGTGTGGAGTGGGCAAGGACACAGCTGGTCTCGTACATCAGGCTGAGAAATTTGACCTTCATCTTGTGACTAGCCGAGGGTCTCACTTTTCCAGGGCAGCTATAAGTACCACAGGCTGGGGGGCTTAAACCACAGGAATATTTTTCAGGTGGACTTTTGAAAAAGTTTTGGTTGCCCTGGGTCTTCGTTGCTGCGTACGGACTGTCTCCGGCCACGGCAAGCGGGGGCTGCTCGTTGCTGCGGAACTCGGGCGTCTCCTGGCTTCTCCTGCACAGACTCCAGGCACACGGACGTCAGCAGTGATGACACCTGGGCTCAGCCGCTCTGAGGCGCGTGACATCTTCCCAGACCAGAGGTCGAACCCACCCCCTCTGCATTGGAGGAGGATTCTTCTCCACTGTACCACCAAGGTAAGTCCTATGTGGACCATTTTTAAGTCTTTATTGGATTTTTTACACTATTGTTTTATGGTTTTGGTGTTTGGCCACAAGGCATGTGGGATCTTAGCTCCCCAATCAGAAATCAAACCCGCACCCCTTGCATTGGAAAGCAAAGTCTTAACCACTGGACCAGGGACATCCCTCAGCCACACTTCTGGAAGCTGCAAGTTCAGTACCAAGACGTCAGCCGGTTGATGTCTCCTGAGGCCTCTCTCCCTGGCTGACAGACAGCCGTGTTCCCCCGGCGTCTTCACGTGGTCTTCCCTCTGTGTGTGTGTCCTGATCGCCTCTTCTTAAGGACACTAATCCTGTCGAATTTGTGTGTGTGTTAGTCGCTCAGTCGTGTGCAACTCCTTGCGGCCCCTTGGACTGAAGCCTCCATCCAAGATATTTCTCCAGAAAAGCATACGGGAGTGGATTGCCATGTCCTTCTCCCAGATCTGATTGGTGGCCAGGGCCCACCACAATGACCTCTTCTTACATGAATTACCTCTTTAGAGACCCCATTTAAATACAGTCACTTTCTTAGGTATTAGAGGTTGAGGCTTCGCCAAACAAATTCAGAAGGGACATCTTTGAGCCCATAACAATGAGATTTATATCATACATACATTCATAAATACATATTTTTAGGATTTCAAAAAATCATCTGGCAATAGGGCAAAATAAATTGGTTGGGGCTTCTCTGGTGGTCCAGTTGGTAAGGACACTGCTTTGCAATGCAAGGGGCGCCGGTTCGATCCCTGGCCTGGGAAGATCCCACGTGCCGCGGAGCGGCTGGACCAATGTGTCCAATTACCGAGCTGGAGCTCTGGAGCGCATGCGCCCAGAGCCGGTGCTCCGTGACGACAGAGGCCACCGCGATGGGAGGCCCACACAGGCCAAAGAACAAAGATGGATGAAAATAGACAAATGAAAGACCAGTGGAAGTGACCCGCCCACCCTCCTCCCTCCCCACCCCCGCCAAAATAAGTAAATAAATAAATGTTTTTAAAAATAAATAAATAAATAAATTGGTTGGCTCCAGGCATACTGTACAAGCGGAGAGAGTGAGAAAAGACAGAAGCCCAAAGACATGACCCACTGCAGAGCTGTAAAACAGTGCACATGTGATAAACATGGAATAAGAGGCAGGTGTAGCCACACGCTGGCTGGGACAGTGCAGTCCCATCCGTACATACCGCGGGAGTTCCGTGTGTGGACGGGGCTTCTGGAGGGCTCGCATCTCCAAGGGCGGGTGGATTTTCGATAGGAGAGCTGAGGGAGTGAAAAGGCGAAAGTGTTAGTCGCTCAGTCATGTCTAGCTCTTTGCAACCCCTCAGACTATAGCCCGCCAGGCTCCTCTCTCTGTCCACGGGATATTCCAGGCAAGAATGTTGGAGTGGATTGCCATTCCCTTCCCAGGGGATCTTCCCGACCCAGAGACTGAACCCCCGTCTCCTGCATCAGAGGCAGATTCTTTATCATCTAAGTTGAGGGCTGGTCTGCAATAAAAAAAGAGGTGAAGGCAGAACCCAAGTACAGGCTTAGCAGCCGAAAGCAGCATTTGAAGATCTCCGTCTGTGAAGTCTGGACAAGATGGCATTGCTGGGGGCTTCGGCCAGATTCACTAGGTTAGGAAGTGGTTCTCAGAGCATGATATTTAAATTTGAAGGGCTGGGGACTTCCCTGGCGATCCAGTGGCTAAGACTCTCATTCAAAATGCAGGGCACTCAGGTTTGATCCCTGGCCAGGGAACTAGATTCCACACGCTGCAACTAAAAGATCCTGCACGCCTCAGCTAAAACCCAGCACAGCCAAATAAGTAATAATAATAATAATAATAATAATAAATTAAATATGAAGGACTTTGCCCTTGCATCTGAGCTGCTCCTGAAGTGATGGATGCCCAGAGTCAATGCTGAAGGATCACGTGCTTCCTTTGATGATGTGGGGGTTGCATATTTATCCTGTTGGAATATACTAGGCAGCCTCTCAGGGTTCCTAAACCCCAGCTAGGCACCAACAGCAGCCCCCAAGTAGACAATGGGGGAGGGGCACCTTCCATGTGAGCAAGCCACATGGAAGCTAGCGCCTCCCACCCTGCGTGTGTTTCAATGGGACTGATTTTTCAGAAAGAATTTTTAGACAGCCTCAAATAACAATCTCGGAAAGCCAGACTCTGGAGAACAATGAGAAAATGTAGATAAGCCAAATATAAAAATACTGGCGCATGTGATAAACATGGAATAAGAGGCAGGTGTAGCCACACGCTGGCTGGGACAGTGCAGTCCCATCCGTACATACCGCGGGAGTTCCGTGTGTGGACGGGGCTTCTGGAGGGCTCGCATCTCCAAGGGCGGGTGGATTTTCGATAGGAGAGCTGAGGGAGTGAAAAGGCGAAAGTGTTAGTCGCTCAGTCATGTCTAGCTCTTTGCAACCCCTCAGACTATAGCCCGCCAGGCTCCTCTCTCTGTCCACGGGATATTCCAGGCAAGAATGTTGGAGTGGATTGCCATTCCCTTCCCAGGGGATCTTCCCGACCCAGAGACTGAACCCCCGTCTCCTGCATCAGAGGCAGATTCTTTATCATCTAAGTTGAGGGCTGGTCTGCAATAAAAAAAGAGGTGAAGGCAGAACCCAAGTACAGGCTTAGCAGCCGAAAGCAGCATTTGAAGATCTCCGTCTGTGAAGTCTGGACAAGATGGCATTGCTGGGGGCTTCGGCCAGATTCACTAGGTTAGGAAGTGGTTCTCAGAGCATGATATTTAAATTTGAAGGGCTGGGGACTTCCCTGGCGATCCAGTGGCTAAGACTCTCATTCAAAATGCAGGGCACTCAGGTTTGATCCCTGGCCAGGGAACTAGATTCCACACGCTGCAACTAAAAGATCCTGCACGCCTCAGCTAAAACCCAGCACAGCCAAATAAGTAATAATAATAATAATAATAATAATAAATTAAATATGAAGGACTTTGCCCTTGCATCTGAGCTGCTCCTGAAGTGATGGATGCCCAGAGTCAATGCTGAAGGATCACGTGCTTCCTTTGATGATGTGGGGGTTGCATATTTATCCTGTTGGAATATACTAGGCAGCCTCTCAGGGTTCCTAAACCCCAGCTAGGCACCAACAGCAGCCCCCAAGTAGACAATGGGGGAGGGGCACCTTCCATGTGAGCAAGCCACATGGAAGCTAGCGCCTCCCACCCTGCGTGTGTTTCAATGGGACTGATTTTTCAGAAAGAATTTTTAGACAGCCTCAAATAACAATCTCGGAAAGCCAGACTCTGGAGAACAATGAGAAAATGTAGATAAGCCAAATATAAAAATACTGGCGCATGCAGAAGAAGGGAAAAGAAAAATCAATTCACTTCCACAGATTACAACTGGTAATTCCCAGAGGGACGGGTAGATTTTTGGAAGAGAAAAAGAGATTATATTTTATGGGAAGAGATACAATAACCATAAAGTAACTGATGGAAGATCGTCTCTGCTCCATAGATACACACTGCACATTTTCAGGATAATACTAACAGGAAATCAATAGGATCTTTTCTATGTGAAAAGACATTATCTCCTTGGACTTCCAGCACGGCTAATCAGGCTACAGAAGACCTTCACGATAACTTGCCACTCACCGTTCATCTTGGTCCTGGGACAGTAAGTAGCCTTTAAATCCAGACCTAGGCTTATTTTAAAATTGTTCCCTTTTTTTTAAGAGATAATTGCATCCAAAGCCTCATCCTTCATTAGCACCAACAAGCCTTCAGATAATGCCCACAACTGTCTCCACGGTGGGCCAGGGCTCTCTGGAAATCCCCTTCCACCCAGGGGTGAAGAGCCGAAACATTAGCCACTAGAAGCTTCCTCAGGGGGTAACGTGGCAGACGGGCTCCCTGCATTTGGAGCACAGAGTCTTCAAGCCACTGGATCAGGAGGGAAGTCCTGTCTTCTTTATCTCCTCTGTATTCCTAACCAGCCTGGTCGGGGAACCAGATCCCACCGGTCACAGCAAAGGGTTCAAATGCCGCAGCTGAGAGATCCTGCATGCCACACCTAACATGCAGCACAACCACATAAATAAATACTTAGAAAAAAAAGAAGAAGAGGTCCAAGCCCAGAGTCAATGAAATCACGGTTTGGATGTGGGGGTTGCATATTTATCCTGTTGGAATATACTAGGCAGCCTCTCAGGGTTCCTAAACCCCAGCTAGGCACCAACAGCAGCCCCCAAGTAGACAATGGGGGAGGGGCACCTTCCATGTGAGCAAGCCACATGGAAGCTAGCGCCTCCCACCCTGCGTGTGTTTCAATGGGACTGATTTTTCAGAAAGAATTTTTAGACAGCCTCAAATAACAATCTCGGAAAGCCAGACTCTGGAGAACAATGAGAAAATGTAGATAAGCCAAATATAAAAATACTGGCGCATGCAGAAGAAGGGAAAAGAAAAATCAATTCACTTCCACAGATTACAACTGGTAATTCCCAGAGGGACGGGTAGATTTTTGGAAGAGAAAAAGAGATTATATTTTATGGGAAGAGATACAATAACCATAAAGTAACTGATGGAAGATCGTCTCTGCTCCATAGATACACACTGCACATTTTCAGGATAATACTAACAGGAAATCAATAGGATCTTTTCTATGTGAAAAGACATTATCTCCTTGGACTTCCAGCACGGCTAATCAGGCTACAGAAGACCTTCACGATAACTTGCCACTCACCGTTCATCTTGGTCCTGGGACAGTAAGTAGCCTTTAAATCCAGACCTAGGCTTATTTTAAAATTGTTCCCTTTTTTTTAAGAGATAATTGCATCCAAAGCCTCATCCTTCATTAGCACCAACAAGCCTTCAGATAATGCCCACAACTGTCTCCACGGTGGGCCAGGGCTCTCTGGAAATCCCCTTCCACCCAGGGGTGAAGAGCCGAAACATTAGCCACTAGAAGCTTCCTCAGGGGGTAACGTGGCAGACGGGCTCCCTGCATTTGGAGCACAGAGTCTTCAAGCCACTGGATCAGGAGGGAAGTCCTGTCTTCTTTATCTCCTCTGTATTCCTAACCAGCCTGGTCGGGGAACCAGATCCCACCGGTCACAGCAAAGGGTTCAAATGCCGCAGCTGAGAGATCCTGCATGCCACACCTAACATGCAGCACAACCACATAAATAAATACTTAGAAAAAAAAGAAGAAGAAGAGGTCCAAGCCCGGAGTCGGAGAGCACTTTGACACCGAGATCGATGGTCAAGCTGGCTACAGTCCTCCTGAAGCTGGCTACCCTCTTTGCCAGGACAGTCTCCACTGTGCCTGTGGCTCCGGTATAATTAATAGGGGCTCCTTCCACGCTGCAAAGTGCTCCAGCGACAACATGGTCACCCCACCCACACCCCACCCCCTCCGAGGACGAGTTCCGAGGTGGCACCTCCCGTGAAGGGAACAGGCAGGGCTGTAGGGACTCAGAATCCTGCCAAGGCTGACCCACAAGCCACAAATCTCATCCAGGAGCCGCTTAGAGGACTGGCTGCGGTCTGCTTCTCCCCATGACTAGACCAACCCGAAGGAATCCGTGCGTGTCCAGGGCTGTGCCTTTCAGACCGGCTCGAAGCAGGTATGAACTCCAGGCCCCTGTGCTCAGGGTCACAAGGGAAACATAGAGTCTTGGGTCCCCTTGCTTGCTCCACTCACGGGGGCCGAGGCCCTGACAAAGACTGGGCTTGGACTGGCAAAGGCTTTGCCTCTGACATCTCCCGCTGGAATTTTCTTCTCACCACAGCTCACCCTGGGGCCCTGTCTGCTTATTTACAGCAAATCTCACTTTACCTGTTGACATTTATATGCACATGCCAAAACCAAGAGAAAGCCTGAGGAATGAGGGAGGAGACGACCTGGGGTGTTCCCAGGCCTCCTTAGCTGGACTTGACTGGAATATGGTAGACAAGCAGGAAATGAGGGCTATGCGTTCCAAAATCCCCTCTGTCGCCTTTGCCTTGGGGAGGAGTGAAGCCCTGTGGCAGGCAAAAACAATAGCCCTTGTTTTATCCTGAAGTTTACATGCACACTGGCCCCGTTCTATCTCAACCTCTCATTTCCATGGAAACCATTTATGATGCTACAAAAAGAGGATTCGGACCAGAGTGGGAAAGGAATAGCAGCAATGAAACTCGCTTTCAGACAAGCTTCTGGTGAAGGAAAGATGCAAAAACCTGAGGAGCTGTACCTAAAGATACGGTTACCACACCTAACATGCAGCAACCAACCACATAAAAATAAAAAAACTTAGAAAAAGAAGAAGAAGAGGTCCAAGCCCGGAGTCGGAGAGCACTTTGACACCGAGATCGATGGTCAAGCTGGCTACAGTCCTCCTGAAGCTGGCTACCCTCTTTGCCAGGACAGTCTCCACTGTGCCTGTGGCTCCGGTATAATTAATAGGGGCTCCTTCCACGCTGCAAAGTGCTCCAGCGACAACATGGTCACCCCACCCACACCCCACCCCCTCCGAGGACGAGTTCCGAGGTGGCACCTCCCGTGAAGGGAACAGGCAGGGCTGTAGGGACTCAGAATCCTGCCAAGGCTGACCCACAAGCCACAAATCTCATCCAGGAGCCGCTTAGAGGACTGGCTGCGGTCTGCTTCTCCCCATGACTAGACCAACCCGAAGGAATCCGTGCGTGTCCAGGGCTGTGCCTTTCAGACCGGCTCGAAGCAGGTATGAACTCCAGGCCCCTGTGCTCAGGGTCACAAGGGAAACATAGAGTCTTGGGTCCCCTTGCTTGCTCCACTCACGGGGGCCGAGGCCCTGACAAAGACTGGGCTTGGACTGGCAAAGGCTTTGCCTCTGACATCTCCCGCTGGAATTTTCTTCTCACCACAGCTCACCCTGGGGCCCTGTCTGCTTATTTACAGCAAATCTCACTTTACCTGTTGACATTTATATGCACATGCCAAAACCAAGAGAAAGCCTGAGGAATGAGGAGGAGACGACCTGGGGTGTTCCCAGGCCTCCTTAGCTGGACTTGACTGGAATATGGTAGACAAGCAGGAAATGAGGGCTATGCGTTCCAAAATCCCCTCTGTCGCCTTTGCCTTGGGGAGGAGTGAAGCCCTGTGGCAGGCAAAAACAATAGCCCTTGTTTTATCCTGAAGTTTACATGCACACTGGCCCCGTTCTATCTCAACCTCTCATTTCCATGGAAACCATTTATGATGCTACAAAAAGAGGATTCGGACCAGAGTGGGAAAGGAATAGCAGCAATGAAACTCGCTTTCAGACAAGCTTCTGGTGAAGGAAAGATGCAAAAACCTGAGGAGCTGTACCTAAAGCTACGGTTAGGGAGAACGGTGCTCTCAAGACACCCAGGGTGAGAACTCGACGCCCCAGCAGAGCTCGCTGACCCCAGAACTGATTCTGATCATCCGTTGGCTGGGTGGCTCATCCAAAACTGCTTTATTTTTTTCAGTTGATTTTTTCACTTTTGGCTCTGCTGGGTCTTTGTTGCTGCGCTTGGGCTGTCTCTAGCTGCCGTGCATGGGCTGCTCCTCGCTGGGGCTTCCCCTGTGCCGGAGCATGCGCTCGAGGGCTCGAGGGCTCGATGTTGGTGGCTCCTGGGCGTAGATGCTCCTTGGCACGAGGAATCCTCCCAGACCAGGGATCAGACTCGTGGTCTCTGCACTGGCAGGCAGACTCTCCTTCACTGTACCACCAGGGCAGTCCAAGACTGCTTTACTTTGGTTTTCTTAAGAAATATATATATACATCTACACACACACACACATACACACACACATATATATATATTCATCAATCAATGGCAAGGAGCTCTCTGCTGTCACTCAGGCACGTAGAGACATGGGATGGAAGAGCAGAGGTGTCCGGTGGGGTTAGCTTCCTGTGACTGCCGTGCAACATGCCCCAAACTGGGTAACTGAAAAAGCGGGCCTGTGGGGCTTCCCTGGTGGCTCGGGGTGAAGAATCCGCCTGCCAGCACAGGAGACACAGGCTCGATCGCTGACGCGGGAAGATCCCACTCGCCGCGGAACAGACAAGCGTGTGCGCCACCACGACCCAGCCTGGGCTCGAAGAGCCCAGGAGCCACATCTGCGGAAGCCCGTGTTCGCTGGAGCCCGTCGCCACCACGTGAAAAGCCTCCCAGGTGAGAAACCCATGCACCGCAACTCGAGAGTAGCCCCCACTCTCCACAACTAGAGAAAATCCCACACAGCAGTGAAACCCAGAAGAGCCAAAAATAAATACATAAATATATACATTTTTAAAGCAGACGTGTTCTCTCACAGTTCTGAAAGGCAGAAGCCTGAAATCCGAGCGTCAGCAGAACAACGCTCCCTCTGAAGGATCCTTTCCGGCCTCTGCCAACCTCTGGTGTCTCCTGGCATCCACTGGCTCCTGGCAGCGTCCCTCCAGTCCCTGCCCTGTGCGGATGCGGATGCCCTCCCGGTGTCTGTGTCTCACATTACTTCTGCCTTCTTAGGAGGACACCTGTTGTTGGATTTAGGGGCCCAGCCAAAGTCCAGGGTACTGTCATCTCAAGATGCTTAGTGAAATACGCAAAGGCCCTTTCCCCAAATAAGCTCGGATTCCAGCGATCGCGGCTGAACCTGTCTCTCCACGGGGACCACCATTCCCACGTCACGGGGACTCTGCCCGGGAGCTCCGAAACTCATTCCGTGCCCCAGCTCTGCGACGCCATGAGTCCTGAGGCTCAGGCCAGCGTCAGAGACCCAGCAAGACCAGTTCCCCTCATTCTGAGACCTGGCACTGCAGGGAATCGGAGGCGTTGCCATGGCGATCCCAAACCCTGAAACTTTTGTCCTTTTGTATGGTTTGCCAGGAACTAATTGCTCTAACATCACATGAAACTCATGAACCGCATAGGTGTGTTATTTCTGAAGGCAAATTGTTGCTCAGAGTGGGAACTTTCCTCTCATTGAACAAACAGAACCTGTGACATTCTTTGAATTTCCCCAAACGGCTGTTGTCCCAGTCTTAGCAGCAACCTTAAACTCGAAACAAAAGCGGACACATTTGGTAAGAGCGGGAAGAAGGACCTCCAGTACTTCCTGCCCTCCACCACTCCAGTTCGGAAGAGATTTTGCAAATGCAGGTCTTGGGACGTCCGGTATGGAAGACTCCATGGTTCCTAGTCAGTGTCGCCACCGCACCTGGGCTCAAGAGCCCAGGAGCCACATCTGCGGAAGCCCGTGTTCGCTGGAGCCCGTCGCCACCACGTGAAAAGCCTCCCAGGTGAGAAACCCATGCACCGCAACTCGAGAGTAGCCCCACTCTCCACAACTAGAGAAAATCCCACACAGCAGTGAAACCCAGAAGAGCCAAAAATAAATACATAAATATATACATTTTTAAAGCAGACGTGTTCTCTCACAGTTCTGAAAGGCAGAAGCCTGAAATCCGAGCGTCAGCAGAACAACGCTCCCTCTGAAGGATCCTTTCCGGCCTCTGCCAACCTCTGGTGTCTCCTGGCATCCACTGGCTCCTGGCAGCGTCCCTCCAGTCCCTGCCCTGTGCGGATGCGGATGCCCTCCCGGTGTCTGTGTCTCACATTACTTCTGCCTTCTTAGGAGGACACCTGTTGTTGGATTTAGGGGCCCAGCCAAAGTCCAGGGTACTGTCATCTCAAGATGCTTAGTGAAATACGCAGGCCCTTTCCCCAAATAAGCTCGGATTCCAGCGATCGCGGCTGAACCTGTCTCTCCACGGGGACCACCATTCCCACGCCACGGGGACTCTGCCCGGGAGCTCCGAAACTCATTCCGTGCCCCAGCTCTGCGACGCCATGAGTCCTGAGGCTCAGGCCAGCGTCAGAGACCCAGCAAGACCAGTTCCCCTCATTCTGAGACCTGGCACTGCAGGGAATCGGAGGCGTTGCCATGGCGATCCCAAACCCTGAAACTTTTGTCCTTTTGTATGGTTTGCCAGGAACTAATTGCTCTAACATCACATGAAACTCATGAACCGCATAGGTGTGTTATTTCTGAAGGCAAATTGTTGCTCAGAGTGGGAACTTTCCTCTCATTGAACAAACAGAACCTGTGACATTCTTTGAATTTCCCCAAACGGCTGTTGTCCCAGTCTTAGCAGCAACCTTAAACTCGAAACAAAAGCGGACACATTTGGTAAGAGCGGGAAGAAGGACCTCCAGTACTTCCTGCCCTCCACCACTCCAGTTCGGAAGAGATTTTGCAAATGCAGGTCTTGGGACGTCCTTGGGGGTCCAGTGGTTAAGACTCCATGTTTCCAGTTCAGGGGCTATGAGTTCGATCCCTGGTCAGGGAACTAAACTCCTACGTGATATGTGGCACAGCCCCCCACTGCCAAAAAAAAATAGATACAGAGAGAGAGAGGAAAAGAAAATTCGCTGGTGGCAAATGGATGGGAAAGGAAAAGCCTCTGTATCCATAGCTTATCGTGATGGATACGCCCTGCCAGGAAGAGACCTCATGACAAGGAGCTGGCAGAAGGGCCAGGCCGCAGGTGAAAGCTTATTTCTGAGAGAAAGCCTGGCTTTCGTTCACCCTTCCTGAGATTTCATGCAGGCAGGCATGTAAGAGGGGCGATTTTAGCAAATGCATCAGTTTCAGCCTGGACAGAATTTTGGCTACATGCTCTATGGGTGACTCCCTCTCCATGAAGAGAGACAGCTGTGAACACCCTCTTCACAACATCCGTCACCGGGTGAACGCAGCACCCTGCCTTGGTAGAATGCCGAGGCCTGAACACCGGCAGTCACGGCACGGAGCCCCCGGGAACCTGCCCACCAGGAAGCTGCAGAGGAAACCCTCTCCTTCTTCATGGTGCTTCACAATAAACACAGTTTTTCTCCTATCACACTCACAGACTGAGATCAGCTTCCAGATGAAACATCAGGACATTCCTGGTGGTCCAGCGGTTGAGTTCACTGGTCACTGCAGGGGACCTGGGTCCAATCCCTAGTCCAGGAGGACTCCACACACCACAGGGCAACTAAGCCCCGTGTGCCACAGCTCCTGAGCCTGTGCGCCCTAGAGTCCCTGCTCTGCGACAAGAGGAGCCCGGGTGTCTCTCCTAGGGAGCAGCCCCTGCTTTCTGAAATTAGAGAAAGACCAGGAGCAGCAACAAAAGCCCAGCACAACCACAAATAAATAACTTTAGGGCTTCCCCTGGTGGTCCAGTGGGGAAGGACACCGCCTTGCAGTGCAGGGGGCGCCGGTTCGATCCCTGGCCTGGGAAGATCCCATGTGCCGCGGAGCGGCTGGATCAATGTGTCCAATTACCGAGCCGAAGCTCTGGGGCACAAGCGCCCAAGGCCGGTGCTCTGCAACAACAGAGGCCACCGTGATGGGAGGCCCACAGGAGCCAAAGAACAAAGACGGATGAAAATAGAGACATGAAAGACCAATAGAAGTGGCCCGCCCATCCCCCTCCCTCCCTACCCCACTTCCCAAAAAGATAAATAAATAATAAATAAATAAATAAATAACTTTAAATGAACCTTCAGGGGTAGGACAGCAGACCTAAAGTGGTCTTCAAGCTTCAGGTTCTCTTTATGGATGGAGGTTGTGTATTTTTAAAAGAACAGCACAATTAAACACATTGTCCACAAACATATAAAAACGGTCCCACCTCTTGGGAAGAAGGTGATACAGGTACCAATTCCCCTGAAGGCTTTCCTCCCTGTTGCACATCTTCAAGAACAGCTTGCTTTGCCCACTGCTGTCGATTGGGACCAGGTCTGCGGGGCGATTTTAGCAAATGCATCAGTTTCAGCCTGGACAGAATTTTGGCTACATGCTCTATGGGTGACTCCCTCTCCATGAAGAGAGACAGCTGTGAACACCCTCTTCACAACATCCGTCACCGGGTGAACGCAGCACCCTGCCTTGGTAGAATGCCGAGGCCTGAACACCGGCAGTCACGGCACGGAGCCCCCGGGAACCTGCCCACCAGGAAGCTGCAGAGGAAACCCTCTCCTTCTTCATGGTGCTTCACAATAAACACAGTTTTTCTCCTATCACACTCACAGACTGAGATCAGCTTCCAGATGAAACATCAGGACATTCCTGGTGGTCCAGCGGTTGAGTTCACTGGTCACTGCAGGGGACCTGGGTCCAATCCCTAGTCCAGGAGGACTCCACACACCACAGGGCAACTAAGCCCCGTGTGCCACAGCTCCTGAGCCTGTGCGCCCTAGAGTCCCTGCTCTGCGACAAGAGGAGCCCGGGTGTCTCTCCTAGGGAGCAGCCCCTGCTTTCTGAAATTAGAGAAAGACCAGGAGCAGCAACAAAAGCCCAGCACAACCACAAATAAATAACTTTAGGGCTTCCCCTGGTGGTCCAGTGGGGAAGGACACCGCCTTGCAGTGCAGGGGGCGCCGGTTCGATCCCTGGCCTGGGAAGATCCCATGTGCCGCGGAGCGGCTGGATCAATGTGTCCAATTACCGAGCGAAGCTCTGGGGCACAAGCGCCCAAGGCCGGTGCTCTGCAACAACAGAGGCCACCGTGATGGGAGGCCCACAGGAGCCAAAGAACAAAGACGGATGAAAATAGAGACATGAAAGACCAATAGAAGTGGCCCGCCCATCCCCCTCCCTCCCTACCCCACTTCCCAAAAAGATAAATAAATAATAAATAAATAAATAAATAACTTTAAATGAACCTTCAGGGGTAGGACAGCAGACCTAAAGTGGTCTTCAAGCTTCAGGTTCTCTTTATGGATGGAGGTTGTGTATTTTTAAAAGAACAGCACAATTAAACACATTGTCCACAAACATATAAAAACGGTCCCACCTCTTGGGAAGAAGGTGATACAGGTACCAATTCCCCTGAAGGCTTTCCCTCCCTGTTGCACATCTTCAAGAACAGCTTGCTTTGCCCACTGCTGTCGATTGGGACCACAGGTCTGCCCTCTGCTGGTGAAGGACAGTGGAGCATCATTAAGACGGGGAAGGGGGTGGATGCTGGACCAATTCCCCAGCTGCGCTGCCAGGGATGCAGAAATGTGCTGAATCTCCTAACTCACAGAACTTTTTAAAAAACCAATTCTCACTGGAGCAGAGTGGATGTACACTGCTGCGTGGGTTTCAGGTGTACACCAGAGTGGATCAGTTATGTAGCTGTTCAGTCACTCAGTCACATCTGACTCTTCAAGACCCCAAGGACTGTAGCCGCCAGGCTCCTCTGTCCATGGAATTCTCCAGGCAATAAGACTGGAGTGGGTAGCCATTCCCTTCTCCAGGGGATCTCCGATCCGGGATCAGATTTGGGCCTCCTGCACTGTAGACAGACTCTTCAGTGTCTGAGCCACCAACACCGACTCAACGGGCATGAGTAGGAGCAAACTCCGGGAGACAGTGAAGGACAGGGAAGCCTGGCGGGCTGCAGCCCACAGGGTCGCAAAGAGTTGGATACGACTGAGCAGCTGAACAACCACAATATTTCTGGGTTGGCAAAAAAAAGTTCCTTCAGTATATTTTGTAACATCTTGTGGAAAAGTCCGAGTGAACTTGTTGGCCAACCATCAGCGAGTTTCCCAAAAGAGTCAACGAGATAATGAATTGGTTGCCACGGGATCTGGCCCACTGTCAGGACTCCGTACACGACATGATGGGGTGAGTGGTTTTCTTTTCTCTGCAGCAGGAGAAGCCAGTGCCAGGGATGAAACGCGCGTGTTGAGACCCTTGCTTATGAATAACATCGCCACCTCTGGCCTAACCATTCTCCGCCTGGTGGTGGTGTCCCCAGGGGGACTTTGCCAATGGCTGGAGATGTTTTGGGGTTGTCCCAGCGGGGGAGCGGCAGCACTGATCCCTGCGGCTGAAGGCCGGGATGCTGCTGAGCATCCCACAGTGCGCAGGACAAACCCACAAGCACCAAATGTTCTTAGCACCGAGACTGACAACTGCTCCAGCCTTTCTAGAAGTGTCTTTAGCTTGAACACTGAAGAACTAAAGCCTGAGCCAACCTCTGTCTACAGGCAAAGCTGTGCCTCCTTCAACCTGAAACCCCGTTCAGAGACACAAGCTGCAAGCCCTCGCTGTGTGCCAGGCGTGGCCTTAAGCAGTGGGGACTTCCTGCTGGATTCCAGAACTTTCAGTACCTGGCAGATGGGTAACATTTCTGCTTTACTGCTCAGCCTTCTCGATGACAGTGAGATCAGATGTAAGGTCTCTGGGGCTTTCCTGGCGGCTCAGCGGTAAAGATCCGCCTGCCAGTGCAGGAGACACAGGTTCTATCCCTGGTCCAGGAAGATCCCACACACCACGGGGCAACTAAGCCCACGCGCCACAACTGCCGACCAGTACTCTAGAGCCTGTGCTCCGCAGCAGGAGAAGCCCCTGCACGGAGAAGCCTGTGCACCACAGCGAGAGAGGAGCCACTGCTCACTGCAACCGGACAAAGGCCCACGCAGCCACAAAGACCCGGCACCGAAAAAAGTAAGATTATTTAAGGAAAATAAAAAAACAAGAGGTAAAGGCTTTGGATTCAAAAGCCACCCAAACTCATACATACATAGATATACATGTAAAAATTGTGGTAATACATACATAATATACAATCTACAACCTTACCCACGTGGAAGTGTGTCCCCCTGTTAAGTGCACCCACGCTGTTATGCATCCATCTCCAGAGCACTTTCCGTCTAAAAACGCTGAAACTCTGTGCCCAACAAACAGCTCCTCCTCCTCCCCCTTCCTCCAAGAACTTCCGATGCTTTTGTAAGATAAGAGGCTCATTTTTCTAACCCGACCTTCAGCAGCCACCAGAGATGCCATCAGAGCAGGGATGAAACGCGCGTGTTGAGACCCTTGCTTATGAATAACATCGCCACCTCTGGCCTAACCATTCTCCGCCTGGTGGTGGTGTCCCCAGGGGGACTTTGCCAATGGCTGGAGATGTTTTGGGGTTGTCCCAGCGGGGGAGCGGCAGCACTGATCCCTGCGGCTGAAGGCCGGGATGCTGCTGAGCATCCCACAGTGCGCAGGACAAACCCACAAGCACCAAATGTTCTTAGCACCGAGACTGACAACTGCTCCAGCCTTTCTAGAAGTGTCTTTAGCTTGAACACTGAAGAACTAAAGCCTGAGCCAACCTCTGTCTACAGGCAAAGCTGTGCCTCCTTCAACCTGAAACCCCGTTCAGAGACACAAGCTGCAAGCCCTCGCTGTGTGCCAGGCGTGGCCTTAAGCAGTGGGGACTTCCTGCTGGATTCCAGAACTTTCAGTACCTGGCAGATGGGTAACATTTCTGCTTTACTGCTCAGCCTTCTCGATGACAGTGAGATCAGATGTAAGGTCTCTGGGGCTTTCCTGGCGGCTCAGCGGTAAAGATCCGCCTGCCAGTGCAGGAGACACAGGTTCTATCCCTGGTCCAGGAAGATCCCACACACCACGGGGCAACTAAGCCCACGCGCCACAACTGCCGACCAGTACTCTAGAGCCTGTGCTCCGCAGCAGGAGAAGCCCCTGCACGGAGAAGCCTGTGCACCACAGCGAGAGAGGAGCCACTGCTCACTGCAACCGGACAAAGGCCCACGCAGCCACAAAGACCCGGCACCGAAAAAAGTAAGATTATTTAAGGAAAATAAAAAAACAAGAGGTAAAGGCTTTGGATTCAAAAGCCACCCAAACTCATACATACATAGATATACATGTAAAAATTGTGGTAATACATACATAATATACAATCTACAACCTTACCCACGTGGAAGTGTGTCCCCCTGTTAAGTGCACCCACGCTGTTATGCATCCATCTCCAGAGCACTTTCCGTCTAAAAACGCTGAAACTCTGTGCCCAACAAACAGCTCCTCCTCCTCCCCCTTCCTCCAAGAACTTCCGATGCTTTTGTAAGATAAGAGGCTCATTTTTCTAACCCGACCTTCAGCAGCCACCAGAGATGCCATCAGAGCACCCAGTCTAAGCAGACACACATCCCAGGAACAGAAGGAGGCAGCGTGAGAAGAGGCCGCTCCTGGACGACACAGCGGAGGGGCCGGACCGTCCGCGCTCCTCACTGCCTGGCTCCGGACTGCTGGTATTGTGGCAGGATAAATGTCTTCCCATTTGTGGGGGAAATCTACAAGCAAATTAAAACAAAAGAAACCAAAACCCAGATTAAAACCCACAGTTTTTTCTTTGAAGTTGGCACTTCATTTAAAATGAGCCATTTTTTTTAAAAGAAACCAAAAAAAGAGCCATGTCTTCAAGCCGTTTACATTTCTTCGAATGTTTAAATGATGGAAACTGGTCAGTGGGCCGTAAGTGTTATAGATGGGCAAGTACCATAACATTATTTCATACAAAGGGACTTAGACTGAAAACTGACAGAATACATACACAGGTCTGTGTCTGCTCCCTCCAGAAATCCCAGTAGGGCTTCCCTACTAAAGAGTTTGTCTGCCAATGCAGGAGACATGGGTTCCATCCCTAATGCGGGAAGATTCCACATGCTGCAGAGTAACTAAGCCCATGAGCCACAACTATGGAGCCTGTGCTCTAGAGCCTTGGAGCTGCAATTATTGAGCCCATGTGTCGCAACGACTGAAGCCCGTATGCCCTAGAGTCTGAGTTCCACAACAAGAGAAGTCACTGCAACAAGAAGCCTGCACACCTCAACTAGAGAGCAGCCCCCATTCCCTGCAACTGGAGAAGAGCCTTTGGCAGCAGTGAAGACCCAGAATAGCCAAAAATAAATAAATAAATAGATAAAAATGCATTTCTTTACAAAAATATCCCAGTAAAATAATAATAAATGAATTAAACAGGTACAAATGCATATGGACCAAATGAATCGGAGAGAAGATGATATCAGACAAAAGATGTCTACCAAATTTTGGAAAATGAAAAGCAGAGGGGCCCTAGGAAATGATTTAGGTTGCAGCTTTCTCCACTCCACTAAACGCCCATGGGGTGTGGGGAGACTGCTCAAAAGTGAGCTGGCCTGTGCGCCAGGATCCAGAAGTGGTTCAGGTGGTGGAGGCTGGGCGGAGGAGTTGGCAGTTCACGTAAAGAAGAGTTAAGAACCCGTTTTCCCTGCCCAATCTGCTCAGCCAGGCAATGATGCCACCTCCACACCTACTGGAGGTTTATTATCTGGTAAGAAAAGGCTTTGAAGTCCAGATACCAGAGCCCAGCTAGACACTAGATATTGTACTGAAAATGGGGATTTTGTAAATGTCTAGGTACTAAAATGCTATTCCTGACCCCTACCTCTGCAAGGCCTTTACCCACCTCAGACATGAAAAAAAGACTCCTCTCTGGGAAAACTCATCCATCTAAGAGAAAAGATCTACAGAATCAAAACCCACCTGACACATTTCTTGAATGTTTAAATGATGGAAACTGGTCAGTGGGCCGTAAGTGTTATAGATGGGCAAGTACCATAACATTATTTCATACAAAGGGACTTAGACTGAAAACTGACAGAATACATACACAGGTCTGTGTCTGCTCCCTCCAGAAATCCCAGTAGGGCTTCCCTACTAAAGAGTTTGTCTGCCAATGCAGGAGACATGGGTTCCATCCCTAATGCGGGAAGATTCCACATGCTGCAGAGTAACTAAGCCCATGAGCCACAACTATGGAGCCTGTGCTCTAGAGCCTTGGAGCTGCAATTATTGAGCCCATGTGTCGCAACGACTGAAGCCCGTATGCCCTAGAGTCTGAGTTCCACAACAAGAGAAGTCACTGCAACAAGAAGCCTGCACACCTCAACTAGAGAGCAGCCCCCATTCCCTGCAACTGGAGAAGAGCCTTTGGCAGCAGTGAAGACCCAGAATAGCCAAAAATAAATAAATAAATAGATAAAAATGCATTTCTTTACAAAAATATCCCAGTAAAATAATAATAAATGAATTAAACAGGTACAAATGCATATGGACCAAATGAATCGGAGAGAAGATGATATCAGACAAAAGATGTCTACCAAATTTTGGAAAATGAAAAGCAGAGGGGCCCTAGGAAATGATTTAGGTTGCAGCTTTCTCCACTCCACTAAACGCCCATGGGGTGTGGGGAGACTGCTCAAAAGTGAGCTGGCCTGTGCGCCAGGATCCAGAAGTGGTTCAGGTGGTGGAGGCTGGGCGGAGGAGTTGGCAGTTCACGTAAAGAAGAGTTAAGAACCCGTTTTCCCTGCCCAATCTGCTCAGCCAGGCAATGATGCCACCTCCACACCTACTGGAGGTTTATTATCTGGTAAGAAAAGGCTTTGAAGTCCAGATACCAGAGCCCAGCTAGACACTAGATATTGTACTGAAAATGGGGATTTTGTAAATGTCTAGGTACTAAAATGCTATTCCTGACCCCTACCTCTGCAAGGCCTTTACCCACCTCAGACATGAGAAAGAAAGACTCCTCTCTGGGAAAACTCATCCATCTAAGAGAAAAGATCTACAGAATCAATACCGGGGGACCTTACCTGACAGCTCTCCACCAGGGTCACCAGAAGGGGAACCTGGGACATGTACGTGGACAATGGACAGCCAGGGACCATGAGAGCTACAATGGAGGCACTCTCCCCCATCCCTCCCCTGTTTTCAAAAGAAAACAGGGGGCTTCCCCTGGTGGTCCAGTGGGTAAGGACACCGCCTTGCAGAAGTGGCGCCGGTTCGAGCCCTGGCCTGGGAAGATCCCACGTGCCGCGGAGCAGCTGGACTGATGTGTCCAATTACCGAGCCGGAGCTCTGGGGTGCATGCGCCCAGAGCCGGCGCTCTGCAACGATAGTGGCCACCGCGATGGGAGGCCCACAGGAGCCAAAGAACAAAGACGGATGAAAATAGAGAAATGAAAGACCAGTAGAAGCGGCCTGCCCGCCGCCCTCCCTCCCCAACCCGACCCCCGCCCAAAACAAATAAATAAATAAATCTTTAAAAAAAAAAAAAGAAAACAGGAAGCAAGTAACCAGGAGGAGCAGAGACATTAGGGGAGTGGAATAGAAACTAGATATATCCTCAGAGATATGAGGAGAGAAGTACTGCATCCATGAAGCTATTAGAAAGGAAAAAGTCATAGAACAAGAGTGGACTTAGGAAAAATCAAAAATACTGCTACAGACATTCTTTCCCTAGGAAATGATTTAGGTTGCAGCTTTCTCACTCCACTAAACGCCCATGGGGTGTGGGGAGACTGCTCAAAAGTGAGCTGGCCTGTGCGCCAGGATCCAGAAGTGGTTCAGGTGGTGGAGGCTGGGCGGAGGAGTTGGCAGTTCACGTAAAGAAGAGTTAAGAACCCGTTTCCTGCCCAATCTGCTCAGCCAGGCAATGATGCCACCTCCACACCTACTGGAGGTTTATTATCTGGTAAGAAAAGGCTTTGAAGTCCAGATACCAGAGCCCAGCTAGACACTAGATATTGTACTGAAAATGGGGATTTTGTAAATGTCTAGGTACTAAAATGCTATTCCTGACCCCTACCTCTGCAAGGCCTTTACCCACCTCAGACATGAGAAAGAAAGACTCCTCTCTGGGAAAACTCATCCATCTAAGAGAAAAGATCTACAGAATCAATACCGGGGGACCTTACCTGACAGCTCTCCACCAGGGTCACCAGAAGGGGAACCTGGGACATGTACGTGGACAATGGACAGCCAGGGACCATGAGAGCTACAATGGAGGCACTCTCCCCCATCCCTCCCCTGTTTTCAAAAGAAAACAGGGGGCTTCCCCTGGTGGTCCAGTGGGTAAGGACACCGCCTTGCAGAAGTGGCGCCGGTTCGAGCCCTGGCCTGGGAAGATCCCACGTGCCGCGGAGCAGCTGGACTGATGTGTCCAATTACCGAGCCGGAGCTCTGGGGTGCATGCGCCCAGAGCCGGCGCTCTGCAACGATAGTGGCCACCGCGATGGGAGGCCCACAGGAGCCAAAGAACAAAGACGGATGAAAATAGAGAAATGAAAGACCAGTAGAAGCGGCCTGCCCGCCGCCCTCCCTCCCCAACCCGACCCCCGCCCAAAACAAATAAATAAATAAATCTTTAAAAAAAAAAAAAGAAAACAGGAAGCAAGTAACCAGGAGGAGCAGAGACATTAGGGGAGTGGAATAGAAACTAGATATATCCTCAGAGATATGAGGAGAGAAGTACTGCATCCATGAAGCTATTAGAAAGGAAAAAGTCATAGAACAAGAGTGGACTTAGGAAAAATCAAAAATACTGCTACAGACATTTTAAAAAATCAACAAAAGGAATGGTAGATATCGTTGAGATGTCCAACAAAGACTAAAAAGGAAAATGAAGATTAAAAAAAGAGAAAAACATTAGGAAATCAGTCCAAGATGTCCAACATCACAATAAACTATACTCCAGTAAGCATAAACCAAGGAACCAATGGGATTAAATTAACAATCAAATCAAAATTTCTAGAAATGATAGACAGAAGTTTCCTGATTAAAGACTTCCCCGCAGTCCAGTGGTTAAAACTCCATGCTTCCACTGCAGGGACCATGGGTTTGATTCCTGGTCAGGGATCTAAGATTCTGCATGCCATAAGGTGTGGAAGAAAAAATAGTCCCCTGGCTAAAAGAGCCCACTGAGGGGCCTCCCTGGTGGTCCAGTGAGTGAGGAGTCTGCCTTGCAGTGCAAGGGGCACCGGTTCAGTCCCTGGCCCAGGAAGCTCCCACGTGCTGCGGGATGGCTGGACCAGTGTGTCCAATTACAAGCCAGTGCTCTGGAGCACATGTGCCCAGAACCAGTGCTCCACAGCAAGAGGGGTCGCTGCAATGGGAGGTCCACACAGGCCAAAGAATAAAGATGGATGAAAATAGATAAATAAAAAACCAATAAAAGAGGCCAAAAAAGGGGGGGGGCCCACTGAGGGCACGGCAAAAGAAATGTTTAAAGACTCAGACAAGTCACATCAGAACACCAGGAATAAAAACAGTATTTCTAATGGGGGCGGTGGGGAAGAGATTTACAAAGTCTCAGGAATTAGAATAGAATCAGTCTTACAGCCTGTGATACTGGAACCTAAAGATGATAAAACAGTGTCTTCAAAATTCTGAAGAAAGAATTTTACAACCAGACTTTTATACCCAGCCAAACTATCTACCTATCAACCTTCTAGCAAATAAAGGCAAGATAAGAGCATCCACGTTCTCAAAAAAAAAAAAAAAAAAAGCTGTGGGACTGAATTTTTTCCATCAAAACTATGGAATAAAATAAGAAATAGGAAACAAAGGATTCAAGAAACAGGGTGCCAACCCCGAAGAAAGGAAAAGGGTCCGCAGTGATGATTCAGGATGATAACTCTGGAGCAGACTATGTGATTCCATACGCAAAGTCTAGAAAACACAAACTGGTCTGTGTTGATAGAGAGTAGATTTGTGGTTGCCTGGAGATAGGAGTAAAGAAAGAGGTAGCTTATAAAACTTTGGGAGGGGATGAAAATGCTCATTATTTTAATTACAGTAATGGATTCATGAGTGCATACATGTGCCAACACTCACAAAACTGTTCACTTTAAATATATGCACTACATTTGCAGGAACATGAATAGACCTAGAGATTATCAGACTAAGTGAAGTAAGTCAGACAGAGAAAGACAGATATCATACCCTATCACCTATATGTGGAATCTAAAAAAAACGTGATGTGAATGAACTTACACACAAAACAGAAATAGACCATAGACACAGAAAAACATCTTATGGTTACCAAAGGAGAAAGAGGGCGAGGGATAAATCAGAGGTTTGGGATTAACATATACACACTGTGTGTGCATGCATGCGTGTGTGTGTGTGTGTGTGTGTTAGTCACTCAGCATGTTCAACTTTTTGTGACTACATGGATGGTTCCTCTGTCCATGGATCCTCCAGGCAAGAGCACTGGAGTGGGTAGCCATTCCCTTCTCCAGAGGATCCTCCTGACCCAGCTCTCCCACACGGCACGCAGATCCTTTACTGCCTGAGCCGCCAGGAAAGACCAATATATACACACTACTGTCTATAAAACAGCCAAAAAGGACCTACCTACATTATAGCACAGGGGACTACACTCAATATTTTGTAATAACCTATAAGAGAAAAGAATCTGAAAAAGAAGAGATAATATAACTGAATCACTTTGGTGTACACCTGAAGCTAACACAACATTACAAATCATCTATATTTTAGTTTGAAAAATTGGGGCTTCCCTGGTGGTCCAGTGGGTAAGGACACCGCCTTGCAGTGTAAGGGGCGCCGGTTTGATCCCTGGCCTGGGAAGATCCCACGTGCTGCGGAGCGGCTGCATCGATGTGTCCAATTACCGAGCTGGAGCTCTGGGACACATGTACCCAGAGCCGGTGCTCTGAGACAACAGAGGATACCGCAATGGGAGGCCCACATGGGCCAAAGAACAACGATGGATGAAAATAGATAAATCAAAGACCAATAGAAGTGGCCTGCTCATCCCCCTCCCTCCCAACCCCACTCCCCCCGCTAAAATAAATAAATAAATATATATATGCATTATATTGGACATAAACTATATTCAATAAAGTAGTAAAAAATATTAGGACAAAATTTAGGAAGGGTGGTCCAGAGGCTAAGACTCTGGATCCCAATGCAAGGGGCCTGGGTTCAATCCCTGGTCAGGGAACTAGATCCCACATGCCACAGCCAACAGCTCACGTGTGCAACTAAGATCTGGTTCAGTGAAACAAATTAATAAATAAAATGAAATTTTTTAAAAAAGTTTTAGGAAAATGAAAGAATTAGTGAAGTAGAAGATTGGTCAGAGGGTCCACAAAAAAGTCATAGAGATAAGAAGGAAATAAGACAGAGACTTCCCTGATGGTCCAGGGGCTATGATTGTGAACCCCCAATACAGGGGGCCCAGAATCGATCCCTGGTCAGGGAACTAAGAACCCACAGGCCACAGCTGAGAGTTTGTGTGCCACAGCTAAAGATTCCAAATACAGCAATGAAGACCAAATGTCTCGCATACTGAAACTAAGACCTAATGCAGCCAAATAAATAAATAAAATTTTAATTTTTTAAATCATAAGACAGAAAAGAGAGACATCACATTAAAGAGTAGAGACATCACTTTGCCAACAAAAGTGATGCTGCCAACAAAGGTCTGTCTAGTCAACGCTACGGTTTTTCCAGTAGTCATGAACGGATGTGAGAGTTGGACCATGAAGAAGGCTGAGCACCAAAGAAATGATGCCTTTGAACTGCACCATCTTAGCTCCAAGCTGAAACAATGTGCTTAAGCTTCTTTATGCTTAAAACAGTCCTCTTTCAATTCAGAGCCCCACAGTGCTGGAAAAGACTCTCAGACTGTAAGGAGATCCAACCAATCAATCCTAAAGGAAACCAATCCTGCACATTCAGTGGAAGAACGGATACTGAAACTGAAACTCCAATCCTTTGAGCTGGAGCTCTGGGACACATAAGGGGGCCAACGATGGGAGGCCCACATGGGCCAAAGAACAACGATGGATGAAAATAGATAAATCAAAGACCAATAGAAGTGGCCTGCTCATCCCCCTCCCTCCCAACCCCACTCCCCCCGCTAAAATAAATAAATAAATATATATATGCATTATATTGGACATAAACTATATTCAATAAAGTAGTAAAAAATATTAGGACAAAATTTAGGAAGGGTGGTCCAGAGGCTAAGACTCTGGATCCCAATGCAAGGGGCCTGGGTTCAATCCCTGGTCAGGGAACTAGATCCCACATGCCACAGCCAACAGCTCACGTGTGCAACTAAGATCTGGTTCAGTGAAACAAATTAATAAATAAAATGAAATTTTTTAAAAAAAAGTTTTAGGAAAATGAAAGAATTAGTGAAGTAGAAGATTGGTCAGAGGGTCCACAAAAAAGTCATAGAGATAAGAAGGAAATAAGACAGAGACTTCCCTGATGGTCCAGGGGCTATGATTGTGAACCCCCAATACAGGGGGCCCAGAATCGATCCCTGGTCAGGGAACTAAGAACCCACAGGCCACAGCTGAGAGTTTGTGTGCCACAGCTAAAGATTCCAAATACAGCAATGAAGACCAAATGTCTCGCATACTGAAACTAAGACCTAATGCAGCCAAATAAATAAATAAAATTTTAATTTTTTAAATCATAAGACAGAAAAGAGAGACATCACATTAAAGAGTAGAGACATCACTTTGCCAACAAAAGTGATGCTGCCAACAAAGGTCTGTCTAGTCAACGCTACGGTTTTTCCAGTAGTCATGAACGGATGTGAGAGTTGGACCATGAAGAAGGCTGAGCACCAAAGAAATGATGCCTTTGAACTGCACCATCTTAGCTCCAAGCTGAAACAATGTGCTTAAGCTTCTTTATGCTTAAAACAGTCCTCTTTCAATTCAGAGCCCCACAGTGCTGGAAAAGACTCTCAGACTGTAAGGAGATCCAACCAATCAATCCTAAAGGAAACCAATCCTGCACATTCAGTGGAAGAACGGATACTGAAACTGAAACTCCAATCCTTTGACCTCCTGACATGAAGAGCTGACTGACGGGAAAAGACCCCGATGCTGGGAGAGACTGAGGGCAGAAGGAGAAGGAGATGACAGAGGGTGAGATGGTTAGACGGCATCACCAGCTCAGTGGGCATGAATCTAAGCAAGCTCCAGGAGACGGTGGAGGACAGGGAAGCCTGGCATCCTGCAGTCCAGGGGGTCACAAAGAGTCGGACGTGACTTATCAACAACAACAATAATAGGACTGCCAAGTGACACCGGGGGCCAATTAAAGTCAAATAATGGCACCAAGCAGGACTCTGTGGGGCTCCGGGGCATGGAGAGCCTTTCCACTCAGCCTCCAAAGGGCTGGTTTGAACAGGTACTAATCAGAGAAGAAAAGGGGTAGAGAGTCAAGGGAGTAACAGCCAAGAAAGAGCAGTCCATCCAGACTGGGGCAGGGTCTGGCTCTGCCTCAAGGGATCCCCATCACAGTATCTTTAAGCTCTTTATGGAACTAAGCTCCCAACAAATGGAAGATGTCAGCATTCTTCCTTCCAGAGAAGACAACATAACGGAACCAGAGATGCTCATGAAGAGACTACCTGAAATGAGATGAAAGGAATGCAGGCCCTGCACACGCCCTAATTTTATCAGCAGCCTTGCCCTTAAACCGTTGCTATAAAACCCCTCACTAAACCCCCCTGGGTTGGGACACACGAATTTTCAGGGCAGGAGCCTCCTCAGTACCCATTAGGCCGGCAAAGCAACGAAGCTTTCTTTTCTTATTGTTCAGTGACTAAGTCATGTCTGACTTTTTGTAATCACATGGACTGCAGCACACCAGGCTTCCCTGCCCTTCACCATCTCCCAGAAAAGTCTTGCATGATTTTTCCAGTAGTCATGAACGGATGTGAGAGTTGGACCATGAAGAAGGCTGAGCACCAAAGAAATGATGCCTTTGAACTGCACCATCTTAGCTCCAAGCTGAAACAATGTGCTTAAGCTTCTTTATGCTTAAAACAGTCCTCTTTCAATTCAGAGCCCCACAGTGCTGGAAAAGACTCTCAGACTGTAAGGAGATCCAACCAATCAATCCTAAAGGAAACCAATCCTGCACATTCAGTGGAAGAACGGATACTGAAACTGAAACTCCAATCCTTTGACCTCCTGACATGAAGAGCTGACTGACGGGAAAAGACCCCGATGCTGGGAGAGACTGAGGGCAGAAGGAGAAGGAGATGACAGAGGGTGAGATGGTTAGACGGCATCACCAGCTCAGTGGGCATGAATCTAAGCAAGCTCCAGGAGACGGTGGAGGACAGGGAAGCCTGGCATCCTGCAGTCCAGGGGGTCACAAAGAGTCGGACGTGACTTATCAACAACAACAATAATAGGACTGCCAAGTGACACCGGGGGCCAATTAAAGTCAAATAATGGCACCAAGCAGGACTCTGTGGGGCTCCGGGGCATGGAGAGCCTTTCCACTCAGCCTCCAAAGGGCTGGTTTGAACAGGTACTAATCAGAGAAGAAAAGGGGTAGAGAGTCAAGGGAGTAACAGCCAAGAAAGAGCAGTCCATCCAGCCTGGGGCAGGGTCTGGCTCTGCCTCAAGGGATCCCCATCACAGTATCTTTAAGCTCTTTATGGAACTAAGCTCCCAACAAATGGAAGATGTCAGCATTCTTCCTTCCAGAGAAGACAACATAACGGAACCAGAGATGCTCATGAAGAGACTACCTGAAATGAGATGAAAGGAATGCAGGCCCTGCACACGCCCTAATTTTATCAGCAGCCTTGCCCTTAAACCGTTGCTATAAAACCCCTCACTAAACCCCCCTGGGTTGGGACACACGAATTTTCAGGGCAGGAGCCTCCTCAGTACCCATTAGGCCGGCAAAGCAACGAAGCTTTCTTTTCTTATTGTTCAGTGACTAAGTCATGTCTGACTTTTTGTAATCACATGGACTGCAGCACACCAGGCTTCCCTGCCCTTCACCATCTCCCAGAGTTTGCTCAAACTCATGTCCATTGAGTCAGTGATGCCATTCAACCATCTCATCCTCTGTCATCATCTCCTCCTGCTGCGAGTCCTTCCCAGAGTCAAGGTCCTTTCCAGTGAGTCAGCCCTTACATCAGACGGCCAAAGTATCAGAGCTTCAGCTTCAGCATTGGTCCTTCCAATGAGTATTCAGGGTTGATTTCCTTTAGGATAGACTGGTTTGATCTCCTTGCAGTCCAAGGGACTCTCAAGAGTCTTCTTGAGCACCACAGTTCAAAAGCACCAACTTTTTGCTGCCCAGCCTTCTTTATGGTCCAACTCTCACATCCATACATGACTACTGGGAAAACCGTAGCTTTGACTCTGTGGACAGGTTTTAAATCTGTTGGTTTTTCTACTTTTTTTTCCTACTTTTCTACTTATCTGATTAGATTTGGCAACAGTACACAGAGACTGAACTTTCAGCATCAATAATTATCAACTTTGTACCTCCCAGGACTTTCCTGGGCCACTCGCAACAGCCTGGGAGGGAGGATGGAAAGCTGAATAAGAGAGACAACCTGAACTGGGAATGGACGTAGCAGGCAGAGTCAAAGGCCAAAGGATGATGGTATCACTAATCTGGCAAGAAAGCAGATTGGGACGGAACCCTAGCTGGGAGCTGATGGGTTAGGACAGATGAACACAGGGCCCAGTGACCTAAACATGCAAACCACAGGGAAAACCAGAAAGACCTCGGGGACAACATAACGGAACCAGAGATGCAAACACTGAAATGAGATGAAAGGAATGCAGGCCCTGCACACGCCCTAATTTTATCAGCAGCCTTGCCCTTAAACCGTTGCTATAAAACCCCTCACTAAACCCCCCTGGGTTGGGACACACGAATTTTCAGGGCAGGAGCCTCCTCAGTACCCATTAGGCCGGCAAAGCAACGCTTTCTTTTCTTATTGTTCAGTGACTAAGTCATGTCTGACTTTTTGTAATCACATGGACTGCAGCACACCAGGCTTCCCTGCCCTTCACCATCTCCCAGAGTTTGCTCAAACTCATGTCCATTGAGTCAGTGATGCCATTCAACCATCTCATCCTCTGTCATCATCTCCTCCTGCTGCGAGTCCTTCCCAGAGTCAAGGTCCTTTCCAGTGAGTCAGCCCTTACATCAGACGGCCAAAGTATCAGAGCTTCAGCTTCAGCATTGGTCCTTCCAATGAGTATTCAGGGTTGATTTCCTTTAGGATAGACTGGTTTGATCTCCTTGCAGTCCAAGGGACTCTCAAGAGTCTTCTTGAGCACCACAGTTCAAAAGCACCAACTTTTTGCTGCCCAGCCTTCTTTATGGTCCAACTCTCACATCCATACATGACTACTGGGAAAACCGTAGCTTTGACTCTGTGGACAGGTTTTAAATCTGTTGGTTTTTCTACTTTTTTTTCCTACTTTTCTACTTATCTGATTAGATTTGGCAACAGTACACAGAGACTGAACTTTCAGCATCAATAATTATCAACTTTGTACCTCCCAGGACTTTCCTGGGCCACTCGCAACAGCCTGGGAGGGAGGATGGAAAGCTGAATAAGAGAGACAACCTGAACTGGGAATGGACGTAGCAGGCAGAGTCAAAGGCCAAAGGATGATGGTATCACTAATCTGGCAAGAAAGCAGATTGGGACGGAACCCTAGCTGGGAGCTGATGGGTTAGGACAGATGAACACAGGGCCCAGTGACCTAAACATGCAAACCACAGGGAAAACCAGAAAGACCCTCGCGGGCACAACAAACGGATAACATTGTAGATAGAGCAGCAAATTCAAAGACAGAAGCTCTGACTTGGAGATTTTTTCTCTTTATTTTTGGCTCTCCTGGGTCTTCACTGCTGCCACAGGCTCTTCTCTAGTTGTAGGAAATAGGGGCTCCTTTCTAGTTGAGGTGAGCAGGCTTCTTGCTGTGGTGACTTCTCTTGTTGTGGAACTCGGGCTCTGGGGCACACGGGGCTTCAGTCGTCGGGGCCCATGGGCTCCACAATTGCAGCCCCGAGGCTCTAAAGCACAGGCTCCATAGTTGTGGCTCGTGGGCTTAGTTGTTTAGCAGCATGTGGGATCTTCCCGGATCAGGGATCGAGCCCGTGTCGCCTGCATTGGCAGGAGAACTCTTCACCACTGAGCTACCAAGGAAGCCCACTTGGAGATTCTGAAGATGTCTAAGTCACTTCAGTCATGTCTAATTCTTTGCACCTATGGGCTGTAGCCCTCAAGGCTCCTCTGTCCATGGGATTCTCTGGGCAAGCACACTGGAGTGGGTTGCCATGCCCTCCTCCAAGAGATCTTCCCAACCCAGGGATGGAACCCCAAATCTTACAACTACCTGCATCAGCAGGTGGGTTCTTTACCACTACTACCACCTGGGAAGCCCTGAAATGCATACTTTTAAAATATATATACACAAGTTTTCTTATTTATGTGGCTGCACCAGGTCTTGGTTGCAGCATGCAGGATCCTTAGTTGTGGCATGTGAACGCTTAGTTATCGCATATGGGACCTAGTTCCCTGACCAGGGTTCGAACCCCAGACACCCACAGTGAAAGGGTGGAGCCTTAGCCACTGGACTGCCAGGAGAGGCCCTGGAGATGCAGGCTTTGACGCGACGGTGAGGCCTAAACCTGGAGAGCCCCACGGCCTCACATCCAGCTGCCTCCTGCCTCCCGTCAAGGCCACCTCTGGGCTCAGACTCTGCAGCCTCTCCCCGCTATCTCCCTGAAGCAGGCGTGGCTCTTCCTCTGCCTGACTTGACCCTCCTGCAGTTATCATCTTGGCTAAAGAGGACAATGACAAGTCACTGAAGTGCTAAGGGAAGAGATAACATCAAGAAAATTTAATTCTTGAGTGCCTGCGCATTCTCCCTGCTTTTCTTCAGCTAAGGACTTTTTTTTTTCCCCTCCTTAACTCCTCTTAACAGGGTTCTCAGAGCTCCTGGGGGGAAAGGGAGAGCAGGCTATGCATGGCTGGCAAGCAAGCACGACATCCCCATCTGGGCTCAGTGACAAGAGAATAACAAAAAGTATATATAGGTGACTTTTCCTCCTGAATTATACAGACAGGATGTGGGCTCAGGCTGTTCACCTCATCTTTCCAAAGCATCACTCAGGAAAAGGGTGAAGCCGAGTGGGGCTCTGTGGGGCTCCCGGGCTTGGAGGCCTTTCAGGTCCCCTGGTTCTTGTAGGCAAGATTCCAGCATCCATGACCTTCTCTGAGTCCCAAAGCGCAGATTTGAATAGTTGCTAATCAAGGGAGGATTATGTACTAAGTCACTTTAGTCGTGTCTGACTCTTTGCAAGTCTATGGACTCCCAGGCTCCATGGAATTCTCTAAGCAAGAATACTGGAGTGAGTTTCCATTTCCTTCTCCAGGGGATCTTCCTGACCCAGGGATCAAACCCGTGTCTCTTATGTCTCCTACACTGGCCACCTGATGTGAAAAGCTGACTCACTGGAAAAGATCCTGATGCTGGGAAAGATTGAGGGCAGGAGGAGAAGGGGAAAACAGGACGAGATGGTTGGATATCATCACTGAATCAATGGACATGAATTCGAGCACACTCCAGCACGTGGTGGAGGACAGGGAAGCTTGGCCTACTGTAGTCTATGGGGTCACAAAAGGTCGGACAAACGTAGCGACTGAACAACCACATTGGCACTCTGGTTCTTTACCCTAGCACCGCCTAGGTAGCCCAGCCAAGAGAGGAACAGCTAAGAAATCACTTGAGGCAAAATTAAAGGGACCAGAGACGCTCACCAAGATTAGGAGGCTCCCCACCTGAGACCCTGCACACACCTTGCTCTTGTCAGAAACTCCACCCTAAACCCCTCACCGAACTCTCGAGAGCGAGGCCCGCTGTGTCCTCCTTTGCCTGGAGAAGTGATAAAGCTATTCTTTTCCACTTTACCCAAAATTCTGAGATCTGATCCGGCACCAGTGAAATAGAGGCTGAGTTTTTAGCATTAAGGGGGAGGATGATAGGGTTTCTAGCTGCCAGATGCCATTGTTTGATTTTCAGATAAACAACAAATTTCACTTAGTATATATAGCCTTTCCTGGTGGTTCAATGGTAAAAATCTGCCCACAATGCAGGAGACTCAAGAGACACAGGTTCAATCCCTGGGTCAGGAAGATCCCCTGGAGGAGGGCATGGCAACCCACTCTAGTATTCTTTCTAGGAAAATCCCATGGGCAGAGGAGCCTGGCGGGCTACAGTCCATAAGGTCGCAATTTGTTTAGTATATGTATGCCCTACGTAATGCTACTGACAATCATTCATTGTTTATCTGAAAATCACATTTAACCTGTATTTAACCTCACAACCCTAACCCTACATGCTAGCAGCAAGGCCCAGAATCGAGTCTTTAATAGAAGAAATTTCCTGAATGGCTCTGAGAAGACAGATGCTCTGGGGTCACTCTGAACATGATGATGGTAGAAGTAAGCATCCTTGTATTTACTGTTTAAAGATGAGAGAATTCAAGAGCAGGTACGAAACTGCACAGTTCAGCTTGGGACTTGAACTCAGCCAGAACTCAGATGTGAGACTTGAAGCCACTGTCTTTTAATTAAGATCACACACTTGGTGTAAGGACTTAATGAAGCTCAGGTTCTTTATGTTTCTGCACAGAAGGAATTCAGCAAGAGGCAAAGGGATAGGTAAGAAGTGGACTCGTCTAGAGAGAAACACATTCCAGAGACAGAAGGCAGCCTGTCTCCAAAGGCCAGAGCGACCCTGGGAGAAACATACTCTACAGAATACAGGCCAATCTCACAGGATGGGAGGCCCTGAAATATGCAGTGGTTAGATGTTATGGACTGGCTTCCCAGGTGGGTCAGTGGTAAAGAATCCAGGTGCCAACATAGGAGACGCAGGAGACATGGGTTCAATCCCTGGATTGGGAAGATCCCCGGTAGGAGGGCATGGCCACCCATGCCAGTACCCTTGCCCGGAAAGTTCCATGGACAGAGGAGACTGGAGTGCTCCATGACTTAGTCACAGAGCACAGTTTCACGGGCCAATGAGCAGGAGAATTAGTCCAGCTATTTTGGAGAAAGTGTGAGTTGCTCAGTCATGTCCAAGGATGAGACTGCATCACTGATGCAATGCACATGAACTCGGGCAAACTCCTAGAGATGGTGAAGGACAGGGAGGCCTGGTGTGCTGCAGTCCACAGGGCTGCAAAGAGTCGACCACCACTGAGGGCTGAACAAAACAACGGGTGCTGAGGCTCAAGTGCCAACAGAATCGAATCTTCTGCCCTCTGGGACATCACTGGTTCTGGCCAGCTTTTGCTACATCCACAACAGCGATGCCACTCTTGTGAAGGCTGTGGGACCCCCCGGCAGGTCAGTGCATAAGAGTTTGCCTTCCAGTGCAGGGGTGGAGGGTTTGATCTCTGACGGGGAGCTCAGACCCCACATGCCTTGGGGCCAAAAAAACCAAAAACAAGCAGAAGCAACACTGTAATAAATTCAATAGAGTTTTAAAAATTAAAAAATAAAGGTTGTGACCCCTCCCCTTCCCTTTTCCACTTTTATATACATATATCTACATGTATAATAATATACATAAGTCTTGATATATTAGGCATTGCAGCTAAGTGACAAATTGCTTTGTGACTTTACCCAATCAAAGGAGAACAGAAGTGCAAGGCAGGGGCTTCCCCTGGTGGTCCAGTGGGTAAGGACACCGCCTTGCAGTGCAAGGGGCACCGGTTCGATCCCTGGCCTGGGAAGATCCCACGTGCCGCGGAGTGGCTGGACTGATGTGTCCAATTACCGAGCCAGAGCTCTGGGGCGCATGCACCCAGAGCCGGCGCTCTGCGATGATGGAGGCCACCACGATGGGAGGCCCACAGGAGCCAAAGAACAAAGACAGATGAAAATAGAGAAATGAAAGACCAATAGAAGTGGCCCGCCCGTCCCCCTCCCTCCCCACCTCACCCTCCAAAAAGATAAATAAATAAAATAAATGTTTAAAAAAAAAAGATTAAAAGGGACCAAAGAAATTCAACAACCAAAAAAATAAAAAAAAAATTTTAAAAAGTGCAAGGCAGGGAGTTAAGATGGCTGAGTTTTGTCACTTGCTCTGGCGCGAGTTGTTTGTTGGATGTGTGTATTAACTTATGCATTTGTACTTCTTTGGGTTTTCATTATTTTGCCCATCAGAGAGTACGGTTTGGGGAGGAGAGAAACGAGAGAGCCAACCTCTGAAGTCAATATATTCTGGAGCCTGTGCTGTACCTAAGTTTATTTCCTATTTGTCACAATCACTTTCCAAGTAACCATAACACAAAATACCATGGGCCCAAGAGAGGACAAAAGCGCAGAGCATCCCTGAGTCACTATCTGTTTTGTTTGAGTGATGATCAAAATCAGGGCATTCTCAATCACAGCAACACCAACCTGGGCATTCTGAGACATCCGCTGTGTTTCGTTCATGCAATTCCTAGTGGCAGTGTTTTCTCAAGCAGAGGAAAGACAGCAAAGAGCTTGTCTACCCAGCTGAGCATTATGGCCCAATTAATGTCTACAAACCAGAGGAAAAAAGGAATACCGCAACACTGTAGTTTCCTCCCAGCCTCTCCCTAAGACATTCTTAAAAACCGGCAAATGTCAGCCTGCAGTTTAGCCCTAATCACAGCTCTACCACGGAGAAAAAAGGAAAGACCATAATTTTTTTTTTTTTTTCTGGAATAGCTGATGGAATATGAGTGTGTGTGAAAGAATGCTAGTGTGAGGAAACCTCACACAAAGAAATAGCTCTTAATTTACAACCTGGGCTGACAGTTGGTTCCAGACTGACCCAACACTCCAGAATTACGGGTCTCAGCACACCTAAGTGTCTCATGCCAAGAGATCCTTAAGGGGGCAGGGCGACGTGTAAGGGACCATACACAAGCCCAGATGGTGCACATCTGGTAAAAAATTAGGAAGAGAAAGAAATCAACGTCTCACGTCCACTGACAGGTGTTTGGGGCTTCCCAGGAGACCTGCTTAGGCAGGACTGCAGGGATGGTTCTAAACGGATGGTTAGTTAGGGAACAAACATTACCGAGAATTAACAAAGAACTGGTACAGGTCGGCAGGAACCAAGCAGGTGACAAGACCTCGCGCACTCTCTTGTCCACTCTCTTTTGATAAGTGGATCATTTCAAAGACATTTAAATTATTTAAGTAACTGTCACGAGGCAGCTTTTAACCACAGCACCAAGCTGCAGGCCCCAGGTCGAAATCAATTAGACTCCAGCCCTAAATCCTACGATAGAAATTTACAACAGCTCCAGGGCGGGGTCCGCGGGTATCGACACCTGCCAGAGACAGCATGGGAACCGAAGGGCTATGGCCTTGTGGTTTAAGCAACAGAAAAAAGCCAGATGCCCCAAAGATAGGACAAGAAACAATGAAGATGAGGGGGCCGTCCTCTCGGGTGGTCAAGAGAAACACGCCATTCTGGAAAGTTCCTGTGCAAAACCCACCAGTATCTGGGGACTGGACTCCGTAGCCCAGGTAAGGCTGTATTTGGCACCTGGATGTGCCTGCACTGCACTGGACGCCAGCGGGGGCAGACGGGGCGTCCCAGGGCTCTGTCTCCCGACGTCCCGACGGCGTCGACCACCGGGTGTGCTCATCCCGCCGAGGCCCCGGCCTGGGGCGCCCGGGCGGCCGCACGTGGAGCGCCGGGCGCGCCCCCGCGGCGCAGGAGCAGGCGCGCTCCGTCCCGGCCGCGCGGAGGCGGCGCGCCTCCCGGCCGCCAGGGGCCGCTGTCGGGCAGCCGCGCCAGCCCGCGCGCGCCGGACCCGGGGCCGTCGGTCCCTCTTGAGCACGGCTTTGCGGGGTTGACGGGGTGAAAGGTTGCGAAGATGGCGACGGCCTTGGGCGAGGAGGAGCTGGACAATGAAGACTATTACTCGTTGCTGAACGTGCGCAGGGAGGTGAGGCCTGCGGCGGGCCGCTGACCGGCCTGAGGCCGGGTCCGGTCGTCCCGGGCGCGCCGAGCCGGGGGCGGCCGCCCTGTTCCCTCCTCGGGCAGCGGGGCCCGGCCGGGAGGCCGCGTGACCCCGGCGGACGTGCGCGATCGCCGGCCGACCAGACTGTCCTTACCGCCCTGACCCTTGCGCCGGGTTGGTCCCGGCCGGCCTCCGCCCCAGTTCTCCGCGGCCGGGGCGCCGAGGGCACCGTGTCCCGGCAAGGCCAGAGGCCCTCGCGCCCCCGGGGGAGCACGCGGTCCCCGAGGTGGAGGTGGAGTGGGGGACCCGAGCTGTCCAGGACCCGGCGCCACGCTCGGCGCGCACACCTGCCCCGGCCGAGCGGCCGTGTCCTCGTCCTCGGCCGGCAGGGTGGGAACCCGAGCCTCGGGCGCCAAGGTCAAAGCGCCCGGGGAGCCTCTGCGGGCGTCTCTGCGGCCCCTGGGGCCCTTTCCCCGGGCACATCCCCTCCTCTGGAGTGAGTCCGGGCTCGGAGGCAGGTGTCTTGTGACCTCCCTCTCCCCTAGCGACTTCCAGAAACTGAGGGAAGAGCCTTCTGGACCAATAGCCTCACTTCGGAGGCCCACGTTAGGAATAAACCCGGGAGTAAACGAGGAAGAAGCGATGCCCCGGGCATGCCCGCACGTGCGTCCCCACGTCTAGAGGCCAAGCGCTCCTGTCTGGTTTCCTTACCGGCTGAAAGATAACGCGATAGAGCCTCACCTGGTCCCTGGGGCGTAGTGCGGGCCCAGGACGTTTCCTCTCTTGTTCACAAACATGTCTGAGGTCAGCGTGAAGGGCAGAGAGGCTTCCGAGGTCAGGTCCTGGTCACAAGGTGAACTCTTTCTCTAAACTGCTGCGTTGGGTCTTCCCAGCCCTGTCAAGGGACCTGGTTCTGGCTCTGGCCTTCCTGTGATCCGAGCTAGCCTGGTCTGGCTCACCTGGGCAAAATGATCAAGCTGTATTGTCCATGACACGTTGCGACTAAGGGAGGGGTGGGGGGCCTGAAGACTATTACTCGTTGCTGAACGTGCGCAGGAGGTGAGGCCTGCGGCGGGCCGCTGACCGGCCTGAGGCCGGGTCCGGTCGTCCCGGGCGCGCCGAGCCGGGGGCGGCCGCCCTGTTCCCTCCTCGGGCAGCGGGGCCCGGCCGGGAGGCCGCGTGACCCCGGCGGACGTGCGCGATCGCCGGCCGACCAGACTGTCCTTACCGCCCTGACCCTTGCGCCGGGTTGGTCCCGGCCGGCCTCCGCCCCAGTTCTCCGCGGCCGGGGCGCCGAGGGCACCGTGTCCCGGCAAGGCCAGAGGCCCTCGCGCCCCCGGGGGAGCACGCGGTCCCCGAGGTGGAGGTGGAGTGGGGGACCCGAGCTGTCCAGGACCCGGCGCCACGCTCGGCGCGCACACCTGCCCCGGCCGAGCGGCCGTGTCCTCGTCCTCGGCCGGCAGGGTGGGAACCCGAGCCTCGGGCGCCAAGGTCAAAGCGCCCGGGGAGCCTCTGCGGGCGTCTCTGCGGCCCCCGGGCCTTCCACGGGCACATCCCCTCCTCTGGAGTGAGTCCGGGCTCGGAGGCAGGTGTCTTGTGACCTCCCTCTCCCCTAGCGACTTCCAGAAACTGAGGGAAGAGCCTTCTGGACCAATAGCCTCACTTCGGAGGCCCACGTTAGGAATAAACCCGGGAGTAAACGAGGAAGAAGCGATGCCCCGGGCATGCCCGCACGTGCGTCCCCACGTCTAGAGGCCAAGCGCTCCTGTCTGGTTTCCTTACCGGCTGAAAGATAACGCGATAGAGCCTCACCTGGTCCCTGGGGCGTAGTGCGGGCCCAGGACGTTTCCTCTCTTGTTCACAAACATGTCTGAGGTCAGCGTGAAGGGCAGAGAGGCTTCCGAGGTCAGGTCCTGGTCACAAGGTGAACTCTTTCTCTAAACTGCTGCGTTGGGTCTTCCCAGCCCTGTCAAGGGACCTGGTTCTGGCTCTGGCCTTCCTGTGATCCGAGCTAGCCTGGTCTGGCTCACCTGGGCAAAATGATCAAGCTGTATTGTCCATGAACTCAGGTCTGCCCTGATGTTAATAGTAGCCAACAGTCTGTGCTCACTAGGTGCAGGGCCGTGGTGCTGAGCGGACACTTTGTTTTAGTTACTGCACTTAATTGTCACATCAGCCCTAAGGGGAGCTATTCAGAGAGGTTTTGACTGGTGTCTGAGGACACTGAAGCGTAGATTCAGTAACTTGCCTGAAGCCACACCACTGAAATTACAAGAGCCTAGATTCAGCCCTGGGCAGCCTGGCTGACCAGTCCTTGACCTCCGTGCCATCCCGTCTGGTTTACCAGTCCTCTGACTGCAGAGCTGCTGGGCTCCTTGGGCAGCCCGCAGAGGAATCCCTCAAATGTCACTGTTTGCTGTGGACACGTCCTGAACTGCAGGTCCTCTTCCAGACTGCCATGGGGCCCCCTGGAGGTTCTCGCCAGGAGTCTCCGTGAGGTTTCTTTGGCCTCCAGGTCTTTCCCTTTGAATGGAGCTATGGGCTCAGTTGCTCTTTTTCTCCCGTTCTTAGGAGTAAAGCAGGAAATGAAACCAACTCTCTGCTTGTTTTGAAACCACCTTTTCTGAAATCAGCCTTTCTAACAACTCATTCGTAGTTTGTCTGGGTTATCAGTCACTGACACCTGCTACCAGGATCTTGCGTGCCATGTTGCTTCAGTCGTGTCCGACTCGTTGTGACCCTCACTTCGGAGGCCCACGTTAGGAATAAACCCGGGAGTAAACGAGGAAGAAGCGATGCCCCGGGCATGCCCGCACGTGCGTCCCCACGTCTAGAGGCCAAGCGCTCCTGTCTGGTTTCCTTACCGGCTGAAAGATAACGCGATAGAGCCTCACCTGGTCCCTGGGGCGTAGTGCGGGCCCAGGACGTTTCCTCTCTTGTTCACAAACATGTCTGAGGTCAGCGTGAAGGGCAGAGAGGCTTCCGAGGTCAGGTCCTGGTCACAAGGTGAACTCTTTCTCTAAACTGCTGCGTTGGGTCTTCCCAGCCCTGTCAAGGGACCTGGTTCTGGCTCTGGCCTTCCTGTGATCCGAGCTAGCCTGGTCTGGCTCACCTGGGCAAAATGATCAAGCTGTATTGTCCATGAACTCAGGTCTGCCCTGATGTTAATAGTAGCCAACAGTCTGTGCTCACTAGGTGCAGGGCCGTGGTGCTGAGCGGACACTTTGTTTTAGTTACTGCACTTAATTGTCACATCAGCCCTAAGGGGAGCTATTCAGAGAGGTTTTGACTGGTGTCTGAGGACACTGAAGCGTAGATTCAGTAACTTGCCTGAAGCCACACCACTGAAATTACAAGAGCCTAGATTCAGCCCTGGGCAGCCTGGCTGACCAGTCCTTGACCTCCGTGCCATCCCGTCTGGTTTACCAGTCCTCTGACTGCAGAGCTGCTGGGCTCCTTGGGCAGCCCGCAGAGGAATCCCTCAAATGTCACTGTTTGCTGTGGACACGTCCTGAACTGCAGGTCCTCTTCCAGACTGCCATGGGGCCCCCTGGAGGTTCTCGCCAGGAGTCTCCGTGAGGTTTCTTTGGCCTCCAGGTCTTTCCCTTTGAATGGAGCTATGGGCTCAGTTGCTCTTTTTCTCCCGTTCTTAGGAGTAAAGCAGGAAATGAAACCAACTCTCTGCTTGTTTTGAAACCACCTTTTCTGAAATCAGCCTTTCTAACAACTCATTCGTAGTTTGTCTGGGTTATCAGTCACTGACACCTGCTACCAGGATCTTGCGTGCCATGTTGCTTCAGTCGTGTCCGACTCGTTGTGACCCTGTGGGCCATTGCCTGCGAGGCTCCTCTGTCCATGTGATTCTCCAGGCAGGACTGCTGAAGTAGGTGGGCATACCCTCCTCCAGGGGATCTGCCTGACCCACAGATGGAGCCCTGTCTCTTCCATTTCCTGCATTGGCAGGTGGGTTCTTTACCACTAGCACCACCTGAAAAGCCTCTGAATCTTAGGCTACTGCAAATGATCAAAAAGGTCTAGAGTAATAAGCTTGGCTGGAGTCCTAGGTAAACACTGGTCAGAGGTATTCATCGAAACTGCCAGAATGTTGGGACTTGTCACTGTTATTAGACGAATGGGTGAAAGCCAAAGAAATATTTGGAACATGTCCACAACACTGAGGGCACCTCCCGCATTCATGGCTGGACATGGAAGCCCTGAGAAACAGGTCCTTTGGCTGACATTTTATGTCGCCCCTGTCAACATTGGTGCAGCACCATCCTCCGGGGGATGATTTTTCCAGGCTTCCATTAGAAGAGAAGCTCTGAAGGTGAGCTCCGGACTTGATTTTAACCAGGATTGCTTGTGGAACTAGCAATCAGCCTGAAGTAGAAAGACCATGATTTAGCTGAAGAATTAGGAAAAAGTCAAAGTAATCTTTATGCTCACATGTGTAGTCGAAAGAAGGTCATAGTCCCCATTGATGATTCGTTAGCTTTCGGGTCTACAGCTTGATTACACCGAAGCGTTCCCAGGAGGTGAGGTCCTCTTCCCCCAGCAGCCCACAGACACCTTCAGGAGTCTCATGTCCAGGAGGTGCAGGGACTTTCGGCCAGGAACCTCATATGGAAGCAGGCTGACCCCAGACCAGGGAGCTCTAATTAAAAGTTTCACACTTTTAAAGAAAAAAAATAGTTTCAGACTTAACAAGCGTGAAACATGATGATAACAAATGGAGTAATACACAGATGTCAAAAATCAGCCGAAGAATCTCCCTTGCCATGTTTGACACTGGACAGTGTCCCCTCCAGTTGTGTCCCAGAGGGTGAAGCGCACAGCTAGACGAAACCGACGGTCCCTTCTGCTAGTGTCCTGCGTGATCTGTTTGCAGAGTGGAGTGGGCTTAACTGGGCACCTTGAAATCGGATTAGCATCTCTGGTTTTTGTATCCAGATGCACCCTCAGGGGCCTCAAATCTGACCGATCTGAGATTTCTGAGATGATTTTCCAAAATTTATTTGGAGAAAGGGTTCTGGAAGAATTAGTGAAATTCTCTTGATCTACATGCCTTTTTTTTTCCTACATGCTTTTTATAGACATTATAATTGACACATTTTAAACCTAATTTATTCCTGAATAATTGAGTTTAACTCTTACTCAGCCAGTGTTGTAGCTTAAAGAGTTTCATTTTTATGCTTCTCAGTCAGCAGTGTTTATAACCGGTTTTAAGATCTCTGGTCTCAATCAATTTTAGCCTTAAAGGAGCCAATCTCATTTTCAAGTTGTAGATACTTTTGAGGGGGAAGAAAAAAACCCAGTCATTAAATAAAAAATAAACTTCAGGAGAAATGTTTTTTCTTGTAGTCCACAGATGGAGGTCATTGTTCTGGGTTCTTCATCCTTCCAAAATAGCCACGAAACTAGAAGCACAAAATTGTCTCCTAAATAGAACGTTTTCCCAAAGCCCCTTCAGTTTCATTCCTTCCCTGGTATTGGTCATCACGTTCTTTTCCCAGTTCTTGGTTGTCTGGGTTTCTCTGGCAGCAGGTTACAGTCTCAGAGCCGGGCTGACCATTTGAACTTGGACTGCAGGGGGAAAGGCTAAAGCAGTAGAGGACGGTCGGTTGGTCACAGGCAGGATTGCCCTCGGGAGATGGTCACCCAACCTGGGGGGCAGGGCCATCGCAGACACTGAATGTGAAAGGGTTGGCTGAGCCAGGGCACACGTGGGTGCCCAAAGCAGTGAGGTGCTCGTCTAACAGATGGGGAGGTGATCAATGTTAATGAGGGACGTGAGGGTGGGTCTGAGAAAGTCGTTCCTTCAGTGAGTTTCCCATCCGCTGCCTTAGGTTCAAAGTCTGATATTCCCAACGGTGATCCTGCGTATATTGGGCAGGTGGCATGAGCCTTGGTTGTCCGAAACCCGGATGGTCACGTTCCGAAGGCGTCCTGCCAGTGAAGAGGGCCACGGTGCCTAGGAGCAGAACTCTCAGGCCACTCTGCCACCCCACCCCCACCCCCTACGAGTGCCCTTGAGCATGTCATTCAGCCTCAGAGTCTCCTTTACTGATGTCCCTGCGTTCAAATCCTTCTAGGCTAATAGAGGCCCACTCCTGTTGCTCCCTGTTTTCTTGGGAGTGTTTCTTGAAATGTAAGTAACAGGTAAAACTGGGCTAGCATGAAGTTTTCACTCGGAGCCAGGATGTTGTCTGTTGGAGCGTGAGGGTGTGTATAAAGGACCTGAGGCATAGGGAGGTGTTCAGTTAATAATATTTGTTGTCGCTGCTTCTTGACTTTTGATAAACATGAGGTTTTGCTTATTGTAAAAAAAAGACATACATGTACATAGAAGGCTTTGGTCTCATCCGGGCTAAATTTACTGTTCTGGTAATCAGAAATCATGGTGCAGAGTTTAGGCTAAGCATTAGACTGAATTCCCAAAGCTTTCTTCTTCCTGTTCAAAATACTAAGTTTGTTCTCTTCAGAAGACAAGTATCTGTGGACTCGTCCTTCAGGGTCATGCATTTGACTTGGGTGGTGGGGGCTCGGCATGGGAGAGGGGTGCAGGGCCAAGGGGTCATCTAAATAGAAGGTCTCTGGAGGAGAGGCCGAGGGGATCCCATAGATAAAGTCACGAGAGGCCAGCTTTGGAGGGGCCGGGTGGGGGTGGCTGTCTCCAGCAGCACCGCGGCAGCGGCATGGTGGTCAGGAAGGCGCCCGGGGGAGCTCGGGCTTCCAGGGGTCTCCCTGACATGAGGAGGGGCTGTTACGACATCCGGCTGGTTTCAGTGCCACCTCACAATGTGGGGAGCAAACACCATGAGGCTGAATTTTAAAATTGTTTTCTTTAATGAACCATAAGCAAATTACTACCTTATTGCTTCGGGCATTTCCAACAATTGGGTCTTGAAATTTTAATGCTCTAGTTCTACATTATCGACCAAATGCCTCCTCTGTTTTTTTCTTCTTTCTTAAAAAGAATTCATTTGAAATCTTTTCTATTTGCTATGAGTTCAGTAATAAAACAATGCAGACGAAGCTATGGGACACACAAGCCCCACATGTTGCTTACCTATGGGATTTTAGTGTTTACTTCTGTTAAACTTTCCTTTTAATTTAACTCATTTATTTTGTTTACACCCTACCTTATTCAAGAGAGGATCTAAGACACAGAGATGAGAAGATAAAATAGCATAACTGTTTAAAGGAGAGCACCCCCCAAAATAAAAGCCCGCTGGGAAAGTTGCTGTCCTCTTGCCACCGCCAGACGTGGCCCCGGGTAGGAGATGCCCCCCGTGGCCTGACACCACTGCCTCCTTGGCTCTCGGACTGCTGGACCCGCTTCTGCGTGAGTGAGCGCACGGTGCTCCCGCCCGGGTTTGCTGCAGCGGGAGCGTCCCTCAGTGGGAGGACGCCAGCCAGCACCAGACCATGAGAATTCTGCTCGAGGGGGCAGGACGTACCAGAGGGCGTTGGCTGCAGGAAGTGTGTGGTCAGGCTTGTAGGGAAGAATAGGCCACCCCTGGATGTCAGGAGAGGATGCGAACTGTGAGTTGTGATGCAGGAAGGAACTTGAGCTCATTGCCCTCAGATGCTGACCTTTTTAGTTACTCTTGGGTCTCAAAGGCGCCAAATGAACACAGGCATGAGCAGGAGGAGGAATGAAGACGGAGTTGTGCAGTGGTAGGAAAGTCCAAGCCCTCGAAATGACCTCTCCTTGGGAATCAGAGTTTCAGGCCCTTTGGCCAGGTGGTCCTCTCATGACCTTGACAGCAAGAGGCGTGTCCTGAAGGACGGGGACCCCATCTTGGCCCCACGAACGTTACAGATAATATGACTCTGCCTTTTTGTTGTTGTTGTTAAAGTATTTAGAGTTCCTGTTCTCCTTTGTTTAAAGTTATAATGCCAACTTGGGGTAAATTGTAAGTTTTTTCCCTTCTGTGTTAAGGAGAGTCTACATACATTTTCTGAGGTTGTTCCTAGTTGGAGAAACTTGAAATTGTTTGATCGACCTCCTGTTTGGCCTTCCTGATGTTTTCATGGTTTGATTGTTCCTCTCTCTCTGAAGAGGAACAATCAAAATGAAGGATCTTCTCAAAACGTAGGGTCCTGAAGTGATGGTAGGAGGCCGGTTGCCAGAATCATGAGAAATAGAGAGTGTGCGTCTGACTTCCACGCTCAGCAAAGATGGGCTTTAGGGAGGACAGCTGGGATCACTGACCTGGGACCTGGACATCAGGGGCCTGTGAGTGCGCTGCTTAGTTGAAAAGGCCAAAGATGGAGGTGGAGCTTTGGAAGAGGTCAGAGGCTTTGAGAGCAAAGCCTTTGAAGCAAAGCCTTTCTAGCCACCTGGTATGGGCCAAGTTCCTTAACCTCTCTGAGCCTGTTTCTTCATCCGTAAAATCCAAACAATAATTTTATTGTCATAGGGCTGTTGGGAGAATTAAGCAAGAATGCGTGTAAGTGCTTAGCATAGTAATGAACATATTATTATGTAAAGTAAATGCCAGTATTTTTATTAGTTTCATGAACATAAAAGTTAATAAGGAATGCTCTCACTGATTTGTAGGAGTTCCTTACAGAATTCAGATGAGTCCTTCATCTCACAGGTTCGTGTCAATATCTGTCTCCTCTCTGTAGTTTGCCTTTTCTTCCTGTCAATGTGCATCAATCGAAGTTCAGTTTGAGCCAGGCTGCACAGTTCTAATTCCTAACCAGCTTTTGGGTTGGGGTACAAAATCGGGTAAACTTCTCCATTTCAAACAAGTGACTTAGTTAACCTTTCAGATCTTCACTGTTTTTTCTGTAAATGGGGTTCTCATACCAACCCCAAGGAGGAATGAAGACGGAGTTGTGCAGTGGTAGGAAAGTCCAAGCCCTCGAAATGACCTCTCCTTGGGAATCAGAGTTTCAGGCCCTTTGGCCAGGTGGTCCTCTCATGACCTTGACAGCAAGAGGCGTGTCCTGAAGGACGGGGACCCCATCTTGGCCCCACGAACGTTACAGATAATATGACTCTGCCTTTTTGTTGTTGTTGTTAAAGTATTTAGAGTTCCTGTTCTCCTTTGTTTAAAGTTATAATGCCAACTTGGGGTAAATTGTAAGTTTTTTCCCTTCTGTGTTAAGGAGAGTCTACATACATTTTCTGAGGTTGTTCCTAGTTGGAGAAACTTGAAATTGTTTGATCGACCTCCTGTTTGGCCTTCCTGATGTTTTCATGGTTTGATTGTTCCTCTCTCTCTGAAGAGGAACAATCAAAATGAAGGATCTTCTCAAAACGTAGGGTCCTGAAGTGATGGTAGGAGGCCGGTTGCCAGAATCATGAGAAATAGAGAGTGTGCGTCTGACTTCCACGCTCAGCAAAGATGGGCTTTAGGGAGGACAGCTGGGATCACTGACCTGGGACCTGGACATCAGGGGCCTGTGAGTGCGCTGCTTAGTTGAAAAGGCCAAAGATGGAGGTGGAGCTTTGGAAGAGGTCAGAGGCTTTGAGAGCAAAGCCTTTGAAGCAAAGCCTTTCTAGCCACCTGGTATGGGCCAAGTTCCTTAACCTCTCTGAGCCTGTTTCTTCATCCGTAAAATCCAAACAATAATTTTATTGTCATAGGGCTGTTGGGAGAATTAAGCAAGAATGCGTGTAAGTGCTTAGCATAGTAATGAACATATTATTATGTAAAGTAAATGCCAGTATATTTTTATTAGTTTCATGAACATAAAAGTTAATAAGGAATGCTCTCACTGATTTGTAGGAGTTCCTTACAGAATTCAGATGAGTCCTTCATCTCACAGGTTCGTGTCAATATCTGTCTCCTCTCTGTAGTTTGCCTTTTCTTCCTGTCAATGTGCATCAATCGAAGTTCAGTTTGAGCCAGGCTGCACAGTTCTAATTCCTAACCAGCTTTTGGGTTGGGGTACAAAATCGGGTAAACTTCTCCATTTCAAACAAGTGACTTAGTTAACCTTTCAGATCTTCACTGTTTTTTTCTGTAAAATGGGGGTTCTCATACCAACCCCAAGGTGTTTTATGAGTATTCACATGTTGAAGGAGGAAATGCTGACGACAGCACGTCCGTAGCTTTGCTCTGGCCGCCTCTCTGCCTTCTGGCCTTCACGCTCCCAGGCTCCGGGCACCTGCCTCCCGTGCCTGGCTGCCTCCTGCTTTCTCCCTCACTCCGGCAGCCCGGTGAAAGCCCACGTGCTCTTCGGTTTTTCTTCTCTGGATAGTATTGCGTCCCTTCTCAGCTGTCCCACAGATCACGCTGTGCAGGAGTCCTCTCGACTCCAGCTGACTTTGACCCTTTCATGTCTGTTTTCTTCAGGTCTCTCTGATGTTGCCTTTTGTCAGTTTGAGTCAAGCTGTACCAGTTAACAGTAACACACAGTACTGATCATGTTTCTTCAGCCAGAAATCTTTTGTCACTTCCTGTTTTTTTATTGGATAAAGGTCAAATTCTTGGCTGCATTTTTAAAGCCCTTGATAAATTAGATGTTTTCTGTGCTTTCTGCCCACTTTTGTGGTCATGTTCTGCTTTCTTCTGTGGAGCAAAGCGGGCTCCGCGTGGTCTGGCACCATGGTCCCTAGCGCCGTGCGGGCCCTTGACAGGTACCTGTCAGACATTGGCCGGGTGACTGAGCGGGCAGGTGGATGTCTGCATTAGTTTCTTGCCTGCCCCCTGCCTGTCTCTGCTGTTTTCTCGGGGCGTTCTTTTCCCCTGAAATACCCCCCTCCTGTCGTCGACGCTGAAGCCAGTTCGATCCACCTTTTGCAGCACTGTCTCAGCCCTGCAGGCTCCGTGAGGTCTTCTTTGCATTCAGACAGCCCTGAACTTACATCTTTATTTTTTTCCCTTAATTTATGTTTTGATGTGGACCATTTTAAGTCTTTCTTGAATTTGTTGCAGTGTCATTTCTATGTTAATGTTTTTGGGGTTGGATATGTGGGATCTTAGCTCCCTGACCAGGGATTGAACCAGCACCCCCTGCGTTAGAAGGCAGTCTTAACCACTGGACCGTCAGGGAAGTCCCTATGTCTTCACTATTGTTTACTTAAATCCAGGTGTGTTGGGGTTTAGGGAACACACACACACACACACACACACCCTTAATTTATAATCTCCTTGAGGGCAAGGGTAACGAACCTATTTCTTTTGTATCTCTTATGGTACTGAAGCTGACGTTCAGTAGACATGCTGGTTTGAAATGACGAATATTTCTTAATGCCATATGCAGCTTGTCCAGGTGCATTTTACTTTGCGGGGCATTTGTATTGAGGAACACATTGCCATTTTGGTGAGAGGTCATTCTAGAGGAATTTATTGGAATCAGTTTAACAATGATCAGTTTTGTAAATCTCAGCTCTTCTTTAGAAAAATTGCTTAAAGTCAGGTAGCAGAGGATAAGAGCCAGTTCATCAGCTGGGGCCCCAGTTTAAGCCAAGGCCTGTGGAGACTCGGCCCTAGCCTGGATGCCGGGTGAGAAGAGGAAGGAACGCCTTTCCCCTCTGGCCTTTCCTTTTTCATCCGTCAGATATTGATCATCTTTCTCTTCTGTTTTTTTTTATTATGGTGAGAAAAGGTTACGTGTTTATCATCTTTTATACTAGCACCAGTAAGGATATTTGTGGAAAACTTCAGATGGTTTAGATTTTTTTTTTTTTTGCTTCTTTTATTGGTTTTTTATTTATTTATTTTCATCCATCTTTATTCTTTGGCCTGTGTGGGCCTCCCATTGCAGTGGCCTCTCTCCTTGTAGGTTACCGGCTTTGGGCGCATGCACTCCAGAGCGCTGGCTCATAATTGGACACACTTGTCCAGCTGTTCCGCAGTACGTGGGATCTTCCTGGGCCAGGGCTTGAACCAGTGCCCCTTGCACTACAAGGCGTACTGTTTACCCCTGGACCACTAGGTTTATTTTTGTACAGTTCTTTTTCCTTTTGTCAGTTAAGCAGAGCTGAATTTTTACGGTGTGTATTGGTTGGTTCCCCTTGAAATCCTGTTCTATTTGATGCTTCTTTCAGAGGTGAGTCAGGTGAAACACAACTAGTACAGTCCATACCACACCTGACCTTGAGGGTGAGTCCACATACGTAATAGCGCTCGGTCATGTTCGACTGTTTGCCACCCCATGGACTGTAGCCCACCAGGCTCCTCTGTCCGTGGGATTCTCCAGACAAGTATACTGGAGTGGGTTGCGATTTCCTCCTCCAGGGGATCTTCCAGACCCAGAGATCAAACTTCCATCTCCTGGCATTGGCAGGCAGGTTCTTTACCACTGAGCCATCTGGGAGGCCCACATACGTTGTTGGGGGTCTATGGTTATTTGTGGATGAAGCCCCATGTGCAGGAACTTATTTCCAGAGCCTCCAAAGGTCTTCCCACATGTAAGTAAAAAGGGTAGAAGCCTGCACTGAGCAGGGAGAGGGACATCCGAGAGGGGAGGGCAGTGTGCGAGAGGGCTGTCCTCGTCTGGAGCTGCGGCCCGGGTGGCGGGAGCCTCTGCGCCGGCTGACTCTTGGTGTAACCGGCATCTCCTCGGCGACACCACGTCACCCCTAGTGCCCTTTCTCCTCGCGAAGCGGCTCTTGCTCAGCACAAAGTCCCCATGCTGTCTTGCTGTTAATGAGCTCTGAAAGCTGCCTTTTCCTTTAAAAATCTGTGAGCACCATGTATCATAAAAAATTACAGCCTTTTATTAGCTGATGCGGTTTATTTCGATCAGATTGTCGCGGAACATACGGGCAGTCGTGAATCTCCGATTGTGGTAATTAGGCAGACGTCCCAAAATCCAAAAGAACGTTGTTTGTGGAGATTTTGTTGCTGAGATACAGTCATATAGATAGAGACTGGGAGTTTGAGCTTGAAATTTACAGGCTTCAGCAATAAGACGCCTGGTGGCTTTGCTTTTTTAAACTTCTTTCTTTCTTTCTGGATGGGCCAGGGCTTGAACCAGTGCCCCTTGCACTACAAGGCGTACTGTTTACCCCTGGACCACTAGGTTTATTTTTGTACAGTTCTTTTTCCTTTTGTCAGTTAAGCAGAGCTGAATTTTTACGGTGTGTATTGGTTGGTTCCCCTTGAAATCCTGTTCTATTTGATGCTTCTTTCAGAGGTGAGTCAGGTGAAACACAACTAGTACAGTCCATACCACACCTGACCTTGAGGGTGAGTCCACATACGTAATAGCGCTCGGTCATGTTCGACTGTTTGCCACCCCATGGACTGTAGCCCACCAGGCTCCTCTGTCCGTGGGATTCTCCAGACAAGTATACTGGAGTGGGTTGCGATTTCCTCCTCCAGGGGATCTTCCAGACCCAGAGATCAAACTTCCATCTCCTGGCATTGGCAGGCAGGTTCTTTACCACTGAGCCATCTGGGAGGCCCACATACGTTGTTGGGGGTCTATGGTTATTTGTGGATGAAGCCCCATGTGCAGGAACTTATTTCCAGAGCCTCCAAAGGTCTTCCCACATGTAAGTAAAAAGGGTAGAAGCCTGCACTGAGCAGGGAGAGGGACATCCGAGAGGGGAGGGCAGTGTGCGAGAGGGCTGTCCTCGTCTGGAGCTGCGGCCCGGGTGGCGGGAGCCTCTGCGCCGGCTGACTCTTGGTGTAACCGGCATCTCCTCGGCGACACCACGTCACCCCTAGCGCCCTTTCTCCTCGCGAAGCGGCTCTTGCTCAGCACAAAGTCCCCATGCTGTCTTGCTGTTAATGAGCTCTGAAAGCTGCCTTTTCCTTTAAAAATCTGTGAGCACCATGTATCATAAAAAATTACAGCCTTTTATTAGCTGATGCGGTTTATTTCGATCAGATTGTCGCGGAACATACGGGCAGTCGTGAATCTCCGATTGTGGTAATTAGGCAGACGTCCCAAAATCCAAAAGAACGTTGTTTGTGGAGATTTTGTTGCTGAGATACAGTCATATAGATAGAGACTGGGAGTTTGAGCTTGAAATTTACAGGCTTCAGCAATAAGACGCCTGGTGGCTTTGCTTTTTTAAACTTCTTTCTTTCTTTCTGGATCTCCAGGGCTGTGCAGGCTTCCTCTAGGGACAGTGAGCAGGGGTTCCTCTCCCGTTGTCCGTATCATTGAGGTGGCTTCTCTGGCTGAGCATGGGCTTGAGAGCTCAAAGGCTCAGTAGGTGTGGCACATGGGCTTAGTTGCTCCTTGGCAGGTGAGATCTTCCTGGACCAGGGATAGAACCTGTGTCCCCTGCATTGGCCGGCGGATTCTTAACCACTGGACCACCAGGGAAACCCACCTTTACCTTTCTCAAAGTGAAGGTATGCGGTATCATGAAGTTGTTGCTTGCATGCTCTGTCAGATCTTCAAAGTATTGAATGAAATACCACTGTACTATTTGGATGTGCTCTGCGCCAAGCGTTGTTGGCTCTTAACTATAGAGAGGGCTGTCCTTCCTAGTCTCCTGGTGGGTGGGTGGGGTCACATGACCAGCTGTGCCCCGTGGTGTGCACAGAAGTGAGGTGTGACCCGCTCAGGCTGCAGCAGCGGAAGGCCAGGTGAGCCTGAGTCTCCTGCTCGTCCCTCTGCCTCCCTGGCCAGCAGTGGTTCCCGAGCGTGTCTGAGACCCAAGGACATTGCCAGGTAGAGAAACAGCTGGCCTGCGGTGGGCCTGTGGTGCGAGGGAGCAATACTCCTTTGGAGTCTGGGGGCTGTTTGTCACCTCAGTATCACCGGCCCAGCAATTCTCCAACTTTGACGGGGGGGGGTCGGGGGGGGGGGCGCTTTTATTGATTTTTATTTATTTATTTATTTTCATCCATCTTTATTCTTCAGGCTGTGTGGGCCTTCCATTGCAGTGGCCTCTCTCATTGCAGAGCACTGGCTCAGGGCGCATGAGCTCCAGCGTGCTGGCTCATAATTGGGCACACAGGTCCAAGCACTCCGTGGCACATGGCATCTTCCCGGGCCAGGGATCGAACCAATGCCCTTTGCACTGCAAGGCGGAGTCTTTACCCACTGGACCACCAGGGAAGCCCGATTCTCCAACTTTTTAGTGTCAGGGCCTGTTTGCATTCTTAAATTATTGAGGGCCCCAAAGAGCTTTTGTTTGTGTGGGTTTTAGCTATCCATATTTAATAATAAGACACAGATTGTACCTACTTCTTGTATTTCAGTATAGGCATAATGACAAATTATGGATTTCACAATAACTATGTATATTGAACAATAATGAGTTTCCAGGTAGAATGAGGGATAAGTATTTAGCAAAAGAACTGAGAGTCAGTTGAGTTAATCTCTGAAAACTCTGTCTATACCATAAAACTACCACTGTAGACGTTTCTACAAGATAGGAAAGTATACAAGTTCACATTTCATTAGCTAGCAGAACAGTGACATCACCACATCATGTAGCCTCAGGAAAGTCCCACTGTGTGTTTATGAGAGAAAAGGGCAGATAACATTTTTAAATTGTTTTCACCTGTGGACCCCCTGAAAGTATCTCAGGGGCTCCCAGGGGCCACACCACACTTAGGAACCATCGACCCTAGTCTCCTGGATGTGCTCTGCAAGCGTTGTTGGCTCTTAACTATAGAGAGGTCCCCACCGGTGGGGTGACATGACCAGCTGTGCCCCGTGGTGTGCACAGAAGTGAGGTGTGACCCGCTCAGGCTGCAGCAGCGGAAGGCCAGGTGAGCCTGAGTCTCCTGCTCGTCCCTCTGCCTCCCTGGCCAGCAGTGGTTCCCGAGCGTGTCTGAGACCCAAGGACATTGCCAGGTAGAGAAACAGCTGGCCTGCGGTGGGCCTGTGGTGCGAGGGAGCAATACTCCTTTGGAGTCTGGGGGCTGTTTGTCACCTCAGTATCACCGGCCCAGCAATTCTCCAACTTTGACGGGGGGGGGTCGGGGGGGGGGGGCGCTTTTATTGATTTTTATTTATTTATTTATTTTCATCCATCTTTATTCTTCAGGCTGTGTGGGCCTTCCATTGCAGTGGCCTCTCTCATTGCAGAGCACTGGCTCAGGGCGCATGAGCTCCAGCGTGCTGGCTCATAATTGGGCACACAGGTCCAAGCACTCCGTGGCACATGGCATCTTCCCGGGCCAGGGATCGAACCAATGCCCTTTGCACTGCAAGGCGGAGTCTTTACCCACTGGACCACCAGGGAAGCCCGATTCTCCAACTTTTTAGTGTCAGGGCCTGTTTGCATTCTTAAATTATTGAGGGCCCCAAAGAGCTTTTGTTTGTGTGGGTTTTAGCTATCCATATTTAATAATAAGACACAGATTGTACCTACTTCTTGTATTTCAGTATAGGCATAATGACAAATTATGGATTTCACAATAACTATGTATATTGAACAATAATGAGTTTCCAGGTAGAATGAGGGATAAGTATTTAGCAAAAGAACTGAGAGTCAGTTGAGTTAATCTCTGAAAACTCTGTCTATACCATAAAACTACCACTGTAGACGTTTCTACAAGATAGGAAAGTATACAAGTTCACATTTCATTAGCTAGCAGAACAGTGACATCACCACATCATGTAGCCTCAGGAAAGTCCCACTGTGTGTTTATGAGAGAAAAGGGCAGATAACATTTTTAAATTGTTTTCACCTGTGGACCCCCTGAAAGTATCTCAGGGGCTCCCAGGGGCCACACCACACTTAGGAACCATCGACCCAACCTGTCCCAAGGGAGGACGTCCCGCACACGCTGTAGCTGACCTTGCTAATTGAAGATAGAAAGTGAAGGAGAGTTTCCGTATACTCTTTGACTGTGTGCTGTCACTTTGAATGCAGAGATGGTCTCTGTCGTTAGAAAAAGTGAAAATGGAGCCATGTCTTCCATTGCTTAATTACCTAAGGGAGGCAAATACAGTGAAATTGTCAGCAGGAGACTGTCCTAAGCATGACACCACAGCAGCGATCTGAAAAGAGAGCATTGATCAAGGCTGATTTTGTAAAAATGAAGGACTCAAAAGAAGTCTTCAAAAGGAAAAAAAATGAACACCCCAATAAGAAAACAGTACAAAGGAAACAAGTAGAAGAAATAAAAAATGCAAGTAAATGCAGAAAAATGTTCACCCTCACTTGTAAGCTAACAAATGCAGGTTAAAACAAGGCTGTTTGTTTCTCCTCTACCAGATAGAGCTTTCTTCTTCTTCTTCTTTTTAATGATAATATTCAGCTCTGATGAGATGAAAATCTGCTAGCCCACCCAACCAGGAGACGAGAGGGCTCTCTGGAGGCACTGAGCCAGAGAGACTCTCGAGCATCGACTTAGACGGTAGAGGGTGAGGGGGACGCTCTAACCAAAGCAGGGAGACCCCAGTGTTGGCGCCCTCGTGGTGAGGCTTCTGGCCTTCTTTGTTCTCTGGGCTTTTCCCTGAAGGAACTAGCCTATCAGAGAAAAGACTGAGGAATGAAACTTCTAGGTTCCCTCCCAGCCACTTCAGAGAGAAGCTCGTCAGATGACGAGGCCTGTTCACACATAGAGTACTTCCAGATAGCCTGTTGGCGTCTTGCTATGCAGTGTGAAGCAAGTGTGGAGAACGTGAGACGTGTGGGGGAAGGCTCCAGAGTGGAGTCCTGAGAGCGTGCCCACAGGAGGAGACACTAGTAGGAAGCAAACAACGCAAGGAGTTTGGGAACTAGATCACCTTCAGATAGGTGAGATACTACATGTAAAGCAATAAGAGCAAAATGATTCATCAAAAAGAAATACTGTATAAAAAAAGGAGGAGCTCTGGGAAATTAAAAATAAGATAACAGAAATTTAAAAACTCTATAGAAGAGCTGGAAGTTAAAGACTAAGAAATACCCACAAATGTAAAATTTTAAAATTAGAAGATCAATTTTTAGACATTAAATAAAGTAAAATGAAGGGGAAGACATTATTAAACAATTAATATTTTGCCACTTTGAATGCAGAGATGGTCTCTGTCGTTAGAAAAAGTGAAAATGGAGCCATGTCTTCCATTGCTTAATTACCTAAGGGAGGCAAATACAGTGAAATTGTCAGCAGGAGACTGTCCTAAGCATGACACCACAGCAGCGATCTGAAAAGAGAGCATTGATCAAGGCTGATTTTGTAAAAATGAAGGACTCAAAAGAAGTCTTCAAAAGGAAAAAAAATGAACACCCCAATAAGAAAACAGTACAAAGGAAACAAGTAGAAGAAATAAAAAATGCAAGTAAATGCAGAAAAATGTTCACCCTCACTTGTAAGCTAACAAATGCAGGTTAAAACAAGGCTGTTTGTTTCTCCTCTACCAGATAGAGCTTTTTCTTCTTCTTCTTCTTTTTAATGATAATATTCAGCTCTGATGAGATGAAAATCTGCTAGCCCACCCAACCAGGAGACGAGAGGGCTCTCTGGAGGCACTGAGCCAGAGAGACTCTCGAGCATCGACTTAGACGGTAGAGGGTGAGGGGGACGCTCTAACCAAAGCAGGGAGACCCCAGTGTTGGCGCCCTCGTGGTGAGGCTTCTGGCCTTCTTTGTTCTCTGGGCTTTTCCCTGAAGGAACTAGCCTATCAGAGAAAAGACTGAGGAATGAAACTTCTAGGTTCCCTCCCAGCCACTTCAGAGAGAAGCTCGTCAGATGACGAGGCCTGTTCACACATAGAGTACTTCCAGATAGCCTGTTGGCGTCTTGCTATGCAGTGTGAAGCAAGTGTGGAGAACGTGAGACGTGTGGGGGAAGGCTCCAGAGTGGAGTCCTGAGAGCGTGCCCACAGGAGGAGACACTAGTAGGAAGCAAACAACGCAAGGAGTTTGGGAACTAGATCACCTTCAGATAGGTGAGATACTACATGTAAAGCAATAAGAGCAAAATGATTCATCAAAAAGAAATACTGTATAAAAAAAGGAGGAGCTCTGGGAAATTAAAAATAAGATAACAGAAATTTAAAAACTCTATAGAAGAGCTGGAAGTTAAAGACTAAGAAATACCCACAAATGTAAAATTTTAAAATTAGAAGATCAATTTTTAGACATTAAATAAAGTAAAATGAAGGGGAAGACATTATTAAACAATTAATATGAGAAAATGCCTCAAAAAGATGTGAGACCAAAAAAAAAAAAAAAAAAGATGTGAGACAACAAGGTAAAAAGGGCCCATCAAGTAACAAGCTTCGTGAATGGGAGAGAGAAGGACCTTGACCCTGAAGGAAGTCATAGGTTGGAGGGAGTCCTGAAAGTTCCCAGCCCAGGTTGCAGACAAAGGATTGGACTGTCTTCAGGTTTTTCACTTGTAAGATACACATAAAAGGATCCGTCCTAGTCGTTTTGGACGCACAGTCCTGTGACACTAAGTACGTGCTGCTGCACACCTGCCAGCATTCATGTCTCCTGAGTCTTCAGTTTGCAGAGCTCAAGTTCTGCCCCTGTGAGACAGTAACGCCCTGCCTGCCTTCTCATCAGCCTCTGGCTACCACCATCTACTTTCTAGGATTTTGACTACTTCTAGATACCTTGTATAAGGAAACATACACGGTATTCCTCTTTCTGTGACTGGTTTATTTCACTTAGCATAACAAGGTTCATCCATGTTGCAGCAACAAGTCAGAATTCCCTGCCTTTTTAAGGCTGAGTAGTATTCCATTGTATTTATATATGACAATTTGCTTATCCATTCATCTGTTGATGGGCACTTGGGCTGCTTCCATGTTTTAGCTGTTGTGAATGATGCTGCTTTAAATATATGAGTGTACAAATATCTGTTCAAAACCCAGATTTCGGGCTTCCCTGGTGGTCCAGTGGAGAGTCCGTTTTGCAGTGCAAGGAGCACTGGTTCAATCCCTGGCCCGGGAAGATCCCACGTGCCACGGAGTAGCTGGACTGGTGTGTCCAATTGCGAGCCAGCACTCTGGAGCACATGCAGCCAGAGCTGGTGCTCTGCAGTGAGAGAGAGGCCACTGCAATGGAAGACCCGCACAGGCCAAAGAATGAAGATGGATGGAAAAAAACAAAACAATAAAAGAGGCTAAAATTTAAACACACACACACACACACACACACACACCCTGCTTTCTTCTGGGTATCTACTCGAAAGTTGAATTGCTGGGTCATATGGTTAATTTTTTGAGGAGCTGCCGTACTGTTTCTCATAAAAGCTCTGCCGTTTTCCATTCCTACTCACAGTGTCCAGGGTTGCCAGTTGCTCTGTGTCTTCACTAGCATTTACCATTTTCTGTTTTTGTCTTGTTTTGAATAGCAGCCAGCCTGATGGGTATGGAGTGATGTCTCATTGTGGCTTTGACTTGCCACAGCGAGACTAGTGGTTAGTGATACAGAGCGTCTCTTCATATGTTTTTAGCCATTAATGTATCTTCCTTGATGTGTGAATGTAAGTCCTTTGCCATGTCTGAATCAGATTGGTTTTGTTGAGTTTTAGGAACTCTGTATATTCTAGATATTAATCTCTCATCATACATATAGTCTGCAAATGTTTTCTCCCATTCTCCAGGCTGTTTTTCTACTTTCTTGAGAGTATCCTTTGATTCACAAAACTTCTTAATTTTGATAAAGTCCGGTTTACCTCTTTTTTCTTTTGTTGCCTGACTCTTTGGTGTTCTATCCAAGAAATTGTTACCAAATCCAATGTCTTGAAGCTTTTGTTCTGTTTTCTTCTAAGAGTTTTACAGTTTCAGCTCTTATATTTAAATCTTTAATCCATTTTGGGTAGATCAACCAAAATTGCAGGATACAAAGTCAACCTACAAAAATCAGTTGCATTAACTTTTGTGTGTGGTGTTAGGTAGCGGTCTTACTTCACTCTTCTCTGGATGCTCTGTTATCCTAGTACCAGTTGTTGAAGAGACCACCCCTTCCCTATTGAGTGGTCTTGGTACACTGGTCAACACTAGTTGGACCGGCTCTGTGCGGGTTTACTTCTGGGCTCTGTTCTCTTTGTTGGTCCACAGGTCTGTCTTTATGCCAGTTCATCTGTTCTGATAGCTGTAGCTTTTGGAGCACTGCAGCCAGAGCTGGTGCGCAGTGAGAGAGAGGCCACTGCAATGGAAGACCCGCACAGGCCAAAGAATGAAGATGGATGGAAAAAAACAAAACAATAAAAGAGGCTAAAATTTAAACACACACACACACACACACACACACCCTGCTTTCTTCTGGGTATCTACTCGAAAGTTGAATTGCTGGGTCATATGGTTAATTTTTTGAGGAGCTGCCGTACTGTTTCTCATAAAAGCTCTGCCGTTTTCCATTCCTACTCACAGTGTCCAGGGTTGCCAGTTGCTCTGTGTCTTCACTAGCATTTACCATTTTCTGTTTTTGTCTTGTTTTGAATAGCAGCCAGCCTGATGGGTATGGAGTGATGTCTCATTGTGGCTTTGACTTGCCACAGCGAGACTAGTGGTTAGTGATACAGAGCGTCTCTTCATATGTTTTTAGCCATTAATGTATCTTCCTTGATGTGTGAATGTAAGTCCTTTGCCATGTCTGAATCAGATTGGTTTTGTTGAGTTTTAGGAACTCTGTATATTCTAGATATTAATCTCTCATCATACATATAGTCTGCAAATGTTTTCTCCCATTCTCCAGGCTGTTTTTCTACTTTCTTGAGAGTATCCTTTGATTCACAAAACTTCTTAATTTTGATAAAGTCCGGTTTACCTCTTTTTTCTTTTGTTGCCTGACTCTTTGGTGTTCTATCCAAGAAATTGTTACCAAATCCAATGTCTTGAAGCTTTTGTTCTGTTTTCTTCTAAGAGTTTTACAGTTTCAGCTCTTATATTTAAATCTTTAATCCATTTTGGGTAGATCAACCAAAATTGCAGGATACAAAGTCAACCTACAAAAATCAGTTGCATTAACTTTTGTGTGTGGTGTTAGGTAGCGGTCTTACTTCACTCTTCTCTGGATGCTCTGTTATCCTAGTACCAGTTGTTGAAGAGACCACCCCTTCCCTATTGAGTGGTCTTGGTACACTGGTCAACACTAGTTGGACCGGCTCTGTGCGGGTTTACTTCTGGGCTCTGTTCTCTTTTGTTGGTCCACAGGTCTGTCTTTATGCCAGTATCATTCTGTTCTGATAGCTGTAGCTTTGTTTTAGCTTTTGAAATAGGGAAATGTGAGTCCCCATCTTTGTCCTTTTTCAAGATTGCTTTGGCTTTGGGGATCCCTTGCGATTCATGTCAATTTTACAACGGACTTTGCTATTTCTGTAAAAAATGTCATTGAGGTTTTCATAGGAATTACGTTGATTCTGTTAGCTGCTTTGCATATGGTTGGCATTTCTAATAATATTAAGTTTTCCAATCTAAAGTTTTCCAAAGACACTTGATATAAAGTATCTTTTTCATTTATTTATGTCATGTTAATGTCTTGTAAGCCTCTTACCTCTCTGGTTAATTCTGTAGTTTGCCTTTGACGCTGTTGTAAATGGACCTGTTTTCTTCATTTCCTTTTCAGCTGGCTTATTGTTTGTGTACAGAAGTGCAGCTGACTGTGTGTTGACTTTGTGTCTTACGGCTTCGCTGAACTCATCTGTCAGACCTCACAAGGTTTCTTTGGGTGTGGAATTTCTACAGAGTTTTCTATATACGATTGTATCATCTGTAAACAGAGAGAATTTTGCTTCTTGCTTTTCAATTTGGGACTTGTTTCTTTTTCTTACCTAATTGCTCTGGCGAGGACTGGCAGTAGCGCTGTGCTGTATAAACGTGTTAAGAACAGACCTGCGTGCGTGGTTCCTAATCTTGGAGGATCTTTCAGTCTTTCACCGTTGAGTGTGATGCTAGCTTTGAACCTGTCTTCCTTTGTTGTAAGATGAAAAGCTCTTCACGGATCTCCGTTTCCTTCAACTTCCTCTGTTGCTAGGTAGCTAAGTGCTCTCTGAGTTCTGTCCACACTTTTTCTGCACCAACTGCAGGATACAAAGTCAACCTACAAAAATCAGTTGCATTAACTTTTGTGTGTGGTGTTAGGTAGCGGTCTTACTTCACTCTTCTCTGGATGCTCTGTTATCCTAGTACCAGTTGTTGAAGAGACCACCCCTTCCCTATTGAGTGGTCTTGGTACACTGGTCAACACTAGTTGGACCGGCTCTGTGCGGGTTTACTTCTGGGCTCTGTTCTCTTTTGTTGGTCCACAGGTCTGTCTTTATGCCAGTATCATTCTGTTCTGATAGCTGTAGCTTTGTTTTAGCTTTTGAAATAGGGAAATGTGAGTCCCCATCTTTGTCCTTTTTCAAGATTGCTTTGGCTTTGGGGATCCCTTGCGATTCATGTCAATTTTACAACGGACTTTGCTATTTCTGTAAAAAATGTCATTGAGGTTTTCATAGGAATTACGTTGATTCTGTTAGCTGCTTTGCATATGGTTGGCATTTCTAATAATATTAAGTTTTCCAATCTAAAGTTTTCCAAAGACACTTGATATAAAGTATCTTTTTCATTTATTTATGTCATGTTAATGTCTTGTAAGCCTCTTACCTCTCTGGTTAATTCTGTAGTTTGCCTTTGACGCTGTTGTAAATGGACCTGTTTTCTTCATTTCCTTTTCAGCTGGCTTATTGTTTGTGTACAGAAGTGCAGCTGACTGTGTGTTGACTTTGTGTCTTACGGCTTCGCTGAACTCATCTGTCAGACCTCACAAGGTTTCTTTGGGTGTGGAATTTCTACAGAGTTTTCTATATACGATTGTATCATCTGTAAACAGAGAGAATTTTGCTTCTTGCTTTTCAATTTGGGACTTGTTTCTTTTTCTTACCTAATTGCTCTGGCGAGGACTGGCAGTAGCGCTGTGCTGTATAAACGTGTTAAGAACAGACCTGCGTGCGTGGTTCCTAATCTTGGAGGATCTTTCAGTCTTTCACCGTTGAGTGTGATGCTAGCTTTGAACCTGTCTTCCTTTGTTGTAAGATGAAAAGCTCTTCACGGATCTCCGTTTCCTTCAACTTCCTCTGTTGCTAGGTAGCTAAGTGCTCTCTGAGTTCTGTCCACACTTTTTCTGCACCAACTGAGTTGATCGTGGGGGATTTCTGTGAGTATGTGCTGATCAGTTTTCATACATGGAACTGTCGTTGCATTTCAGGAATAAATCCTAATTGGTGGTAATCTATTTCTTTTTACTATGCTGCTGAACTCTGCTGGTATATTGTTGAGGGTTTTGATATCTGTGTTCATAAAGGATACTGACCTGTAGGTTTATTTGCTTTTGAGGTGTCTGTCTACCTTTGCCCTCCAGGTAATGGTTGCCTCATAGGGTGAGATTGGAAGTTTTCCCTCCTCTTCAGTATTTTGGAGAAGTTTGAGGGTTGATATTCGCTCTTTAAATGTCTGGAAGAATTCAACCAGTAGATCCTTCAGATCTAAGGCACTTTTTTAACAGAAGGTTTTTGATTACTAATTCAGTCTCCTTACTAGTTATAGGTCTATTCAGAGTTTCTGCTTCATCATGATTCAGTCTTGATAGGTTTTATATTTGTAGTAATTTGTCCATTTTATCTGTTTTCAATTTTTTGGCTATACAGTTATTCATAAACTTTTTTCTTTTTCTATAGAAGCAGTAGTAATGTCTCCACTTTCATTTCTGATTTGGGTCATTTGAGCCTTCTCTCTTCCTTAGTTAGTAGCCAAAGATTTGTCAATGTTGTAATCTTTATGAACACAAGCTTTTGTTTAATTTCTATTGCTTATCTGTTTCATTAATCTCCACTCTAATCTTAATGATTTCCTTCTGCCATTTGATTTTAGTTTTTCTTTTTCTCTAACTTTCTCCTTTTATTCTTTAAAATTAATTTTTGTTAGAATATAGTTGATTTTGTTGTTTGTTGTCTGGTTGCTCAGTCTGACTCTTTTGTGACCCTTTGGACTGTAGCTCACCAGTCTCCTCTGTCCATGGGATTTTCCCGGCAAGAATACTGGAGTGGGCAACCATTCTTTTCTCCAGGGGATCTTCCTGACCCGAGGATAGAACCCTCATCTCCTGCATTGCAGACAGACGCTTTGAACGCTTTTTCCCTTTGTTCCTCCCCGCTAGGTAGCTAAGTGCTCTCTGAGTTCTGTCCACACTTTTTCTGCACCAACTGAGTTGATCGTGGGGGATTTCTGTGAGTATGTGCTGATCAGTTTTCATACATGGAACTGTCGTTGCATTTCAGGAATAAATCCTAATTGGTGGTAATCTATTTCTTTTTACTATGCTGCTGAACTCTGCTGGTATATTGTTGAGGGTTTTGATATCTGTGTTCATAAAGGATACTGACCTGTAGGTTTATTTGCTTTTGAGGTGTCTGTCTACCTTTGCCCTCCAGGTAATGGTTGCCTCATAGGGTGAGATTGGAAGTTTTCCCTCCTCTTCAGTATTTTGGAGAAGTTTGAGGGTTGATATTCGCTCTTTAAATGTCTGGAAGAATTCAACCAGTAGATCCTTCAGATCTAAGGCACTTTTTTAACAGAAGGTTTTTGATTACTAATTCAGTCTCCTTACTAGTTATAGGTCTATTCAGAGTTTCTGCTTCATCATGATTCAGTCTTGATAGGTTTTATATTTGTAGTAATTTGTCCATTTTATCTGTTTTCAATTTTTTGGCTATACAGTTATTCATAAACTTTTTTCTTTTTCTATAGAAGCAGTAGTAATGTCTCCACTTTCATTTCTGATTTGGGTCATTTGAGCCTTCTCTCTTCCTTAGTTAGTAGCCAAAGATTTGTCAATGTTGTAATCTTTATGAACACAAGCTTTTGTTTAATTTCTATTGCTTATCTGTTTCATTAATCTCCACTCTAATCTTAATGATTTCCTTCTGCCATTTGATTTTAGTTTTTCTTTTTCTCTAACTTTCTCCTTTTATTCTTTAAAATTAATTTTTGTTAGAATATAGTTGATTTTGTTGTTTGTTGTCTGGTTGCTCAGTCTGACTCTTTTGTGACCCTTTGGACTGTAGCTCACCAGTCTCCTCTGTCCATGGGATTTTCCCGGCAAGAATACTGGAGTGGGCAACCATTCTTTTCTCCAGGGGATCTTCCTGACCCGAGGATAGAACCCTCATCTCCTGCATTGCAGACAGACGCTTTACTGCTGAGCCGCCAGGGATGCCCGTAGTTGAGGCACAGTGCTCTGTTGGTCTCTGCTGTACAGCAATGGGTCGGTCATACATATGCACATATTCAGTCCTGTTTAGATTCTATTCCCATATAGGTCATTACAGTGTATTGAAAAAGAGTTCCCTGTGCTATGCAGTAGGTTCTTACTAGCTATCTGTTTTATGTATAGAATTGTGTATATTAATGGAAGAAAGTAAAGAGGAACTAAAGAGCCTCTTGATGAGGTTGAAAGAGGAGAATAAAAAAGCTGGCTTAAAACTCAACATTCAAAAAATGAAGATCGTGACATCCAGTTCCATCATGTTATGGGAAATAGAAGGGGAAAAAGAGGAAGCAGTGACCGACTCTATATTCTTGGATTCCAAAATCACTGTGGATGGTGACTGCAGCTGTGAAATTAAAAGAAATTTGCTCCTTGAAAGGAAAACTATGGCAAATCTTGATCTTTGAGAAAGCAGAGACATCACTTGGCCAACAAAGGTCCGTATAGTCAAAGCTACGGCTTTTCCGGTAGCCACGTAAGGATGCAAGAGTTGGACCCTAAAAAAGGCCGAGTGCTGAAGAGTTGATGTTTTTGAACTGTGGTGCTAGAGAAGACCCTTGAGAGTCCCTTGGACAGCAAGGAGATCAAAGCAGTCAATCCCAAAGGAAATTAACCCTGAATATTCATTGGAAGGACTGAAGCTGAAGCGCCAATACTCCAGTCACCTGACGTGAAGAGCCAGCTCCTTGGAAAAGACCCTGATGCTAAGAAAGATGGAAGGCCGGAGGAGAAGAGGGCGAGGACGAGATGGTTGGGTGGAATCACAGACTCAGTGGACGTTAATTTGCGCCAATTCCAGGAGATGGTGAAGGACAGAGGAGCCTGGCAAGCTTCTGTCCACGAGGTCACACAAGACTCGGACATGACTTAGAGACTGAACAACAACAACAAATATGTCAACCTCGGTCTCCCAGTTTTCCTTCCCTGCCCTTCGCCCTTGGTAATTATAAATTTGTTCCCTCCATCTTTGAGTCTATCTGGGGGTTTTTGTACATAGGTTCACTTCTACCTTTTTTTAAGATTCCGCTTATAAGCAATATCATATGATGTTTGTCTATTTTGTTCCTCAGTATTGGGATCTATTCATCAGCCGCCAGGGATGCCCGTAGTTGAGGCACAGTGCTCTGTTGGTCTCTGCTGTACAGCAATCATACATATGCACATATTCAGTCCTGTTTAGATTCTATTCCCATATAGGTCATTACAGTGTATTGAAAAGAGTTCCCTGTGCTATGCAGTAGGTTCTTACTAGCTATCTGTTTTATGTATAGAATTGTGTATATTAATGGAAGAAAGTAAAGAGGAACTAAAGAGCCTCTTGATGAGGTTGAAAGAGGAGAATAAAAAAGCTGGCTTAAAACTCAACATTCAAAAAATGAAGATCGTGACATCCAGTTCCATCATGTTATGGGAAATAGAAGGGGAAAAAGAGGAAGCAGTGACCGACTCTATATTCTTGGATTCCAAAATCACTGTGGATGGTGACTGCAGCTGTGAAATTAAAAGAAATTTGCTCCTTGAAAGGAAAACTATGGCAAATCTTGATCTTTGAGAAAGCAGAGACATCACTTGGCCAACAAAGGTCCGATAGTCAAAGCTACGGCTTTTCCGGTAGCCACGTAAGGATGCAAGAGTTGGACCCTAAAAAAGGCCGAGTGCTGAAGAGTTGATGTTTTTGAACTGTGGTGCTAGAGAAGACCCTTGAGAGTCCCTTGGACAGCAAGGAGATCAAAGCAGTCAATCCCAAAGGAAATTAACCCTGAATATTCATTGGAAGGACTGAAGCTGAAGCGCCAATACTCCAGTCACCTGACGTGAAGAGCCAGCTCCTTGGAAAAGACCCTGATGCTAAGAAAGATGGAAGGCCGGAGGAGAAGAGGGCGAGGACGAGATGGTTGGGTGGAATCACAGACTCAGTGGACGTTAATTTGCGCCAATTCCAGGAGATGGTGAAGGACAGAGGAGCCTGGCAAGCTTCTGTCCACGAGGTCACACAAGACTCGGACATGACTTAGAGACTGAACAACAACAACAAATATGTCAACCTCGGTCTCCCAGTTTTCCTTCCCTGCCCTTCGCCCTTGGTAATTATAAATTTGTTCCCTCCATCTTTGAGTCTATCTGGGTTTTTTTGTACATAGGTTCATTTCTACCTTTTTTTTTTTTAAGATTCCGCTTATAAGCAATATCATATGATGTTTGTCTATTTCTCTCTGACTTCACTCAGTATGATCATCTCTGGGCCCATCCATATGGCTACAAATGGCATAACTTCATTCTTTTCTAGTTTCTTAAAAGTTATAGGGCTTCCCCTGGTGGTCCAGTGGGTAAGGACACCGCCTTGCAGTGCAAGGGGCGCCGGTTCGATCCCACATGCCGCGGAGCGCCTGGACTGATGTGTTCAATCACCGAGCCGGAGCTCTGGAGTGCATGCGCCCAGAGCCGGTGCTCTGCAACGACAGACGCCACCACAGTGGGAGGCCCACAGGAGCCAAGGAACAAAGATGGATGAAAACAGACAAATGAAAGACCAATAGAAGTGGCCCGCCTGCTCCCCTCCCTCCCCAACACGACCCCCGCCCAAAAATAAATAAATAAATAAATCTTTAAAAAGTTATAAAGTCAGGTATTGGTTTGAAATGTTCCTTTTTTTTTTTTTCTTTTTCTTTTCGGCTGCACCGTGTAGCTGGTGAGATTTTAGTTCCCCAGCTAGGGACTGAACCTGGGCCCTTGGCAGTGAATATGCAGAGCCCTCACCACTGGACCACCAAGGACCTGAGATTTCCAGGGGCTTTTTGTTTGGCTGGTTTTGTCCGCACTGGGTCTTCACTGTGGCTCTGGGGCTCAGTGGTTGTGGCACATGAGCTTAGTGGCCCATGGTACGTCGGATCTTAATTCCCAACCAGGGGTCAAACCCGATCTCCTGCATTGCCAGGCGATTCTTAACCACTGGACCACCCGGGAAGTCCCAGTCAGTTTTGCTCTGTGTGTTTGATGGTCTGCCATTAGGTGTGTAAGTTTGCACTTATTCTGAACCTTTTATCAAAAAGAATATCTTTGGGAAGAAAGTTCACAAGGGTGGGAACATATGTATGGCTATGGCTGATTTGTGCTGACGTTTGGCAGAAACCAACAAAAGTCTAAAGCTATCATCCTTCAATTAAAAATATATTTTTTAAAAAAGATTATCCTGGGGCTTCCCTGGTGGTCCAGTGGGTAAAGAGTCCACCTTGCAATGCAGGGGACACCAGTTTGATCCCTGGTCGGGGAAGATCCCACGCGCCGCAGAGCGGCTGCACCCATGAGTCCAACTAAGAGCCAGCACTCTGGCGCGCATGCGCCCGGAGCCAGTGCTCTGCAACAAGAGAGACCACTGCGATGGGAGGCCCACACAGACCAAAGAACAAAGATGGGTGAAAATAAATAAACAAAAATCAATAAAAGAGGCCAAAATTTAAAAAAGATGATCCAGTGTATAATACTTAGTACATTGTGTGGCAAATGATATTTCTCCCTTCAATAAAGCATAGCTACTGTTACATTACAAAATATAGAATGTCTTTTTTTGTGTCTTATAACCTTTTTTAATTTCATTTCTGTTTTGTCTGATATTAGTATAGCCACTCCTTCTCCTTTTTGGTTACTGCATGTTTGAAAGGAATGTCTTTTTCCATCCTTTCATTTTCAAGTTGATTGTGTCTTTGGATTTCAGTTGAGTCTCTCGTTGGTAGCATATAGGTGGTCATGTGTTTTTCATCGCTTTTGCCCATCTCTGTTGTTTGATTAGAGAATTTAATCTGTTGACATTTAAAGCAATTACTGATAAGAAGGAATATTTCTGGCACTTTGCTCTTTGTTTTCTGTGGGTTGGGGGTTTTTTTGTTTTGTTTCTGGTCTCTCATCCCACATCACTGTCTTCTGTGCTCAGCGGATTGTTTGTTCTGACATGTTTTAATTTGCCTCTCATTTCCTTTTATGTCTATGCTGTAGCAGTTTCCTTTGGGTCACATTAAACACCTTAGATTACATTTAACATCCTAAAGTTGTAATACTCTAATTTGGATTTATTCCAGTTTAACTTGAATAATGTACCCAAATTGTTGTTTCACAGCTCTGTCCTACCTCTTTGAGTTATTCATGTCATAAAATTACATTTTTATATGTTGTGTGTCTAAAAAATAAACTAATGATCATTTTTATAATGCATAAGTCTCCTAAATTGTGTACTAACAAAAACGTGAAGTTATACGCTGGAGTTATAAGAATGCCTTTTAGATTAATCATTTTTTTAGTGGGTTATTTTCTTAAATCATTGAGAAAACAAGATATGGAGTTGCAAACGATTTTATAATAATACTAGCTTTTATAATCACCCATGTATGTACCTTTCTGAGACTTAGTTTCTTCAGGTGACTTTGAGTTCCTGTCTGGGGTCCTTTCATTTCACCTGGGAGGACCCCTTGGGCATTTCTAGTGTTAGGGTGCGATGGGAACAAAAAAGATGGGTGAAAATAAATAAACAAAAATCAATAAAAGAGGCCAAAATTTAAAAAAGATGATCCAGTGTATAATACTTAGTACATTGTGTGGCAAATGATATTTCTCCCTTCAATAAAGCATAGCTACTGTTACATTACAAAATATAGAATGTCTTTTTTTGTGTCTTATAACCTTTTTTAATTTCATTTCTGTTTTGTCTGATATTAGTATAGCCACTCCTTCTCCTTTTTGGTTACTGCATGTTTGAAAGGAATGTCTTTTTCCATCCTTTCATTTTCAAGTTGATTGTGTCTTTGGATTTCAGTTGAGTCTCTCGTTGGTAGCATATAGGTGGTCATGTGTTTTTCATCGCTTTTGCCCATCTCTGTTGTTTGATTAGAGAATTTAATCTGTTGACATTTAAAGCAATTACTGATAAGAAGGAATATTTCTGGCACTTTGCTCTTTGTTTTCTGTGGGTTGGGGTTTTTTTTGTTTTGTTTCTGGTCTCTCATCCCACATCACTGTCTTCTGTGCTCAGCGGATTGTTTGTTCTGACATGTTTTAATTTGCCTCTCATTTCCTTTTATGTCTATGCTGTAGCAGTTTCCTTTGGGTCACATTAAACACCTTAGATTACATTTAACATCCTAAAGTTGTAATACTCTAATTTGGATTTATTCCAGTTTAACTTGAATAATGTACCCAAATTGTTGTTTCACAGCTCTGTCCTACCTCTTTGAGTTATTCATGTCATAAAATTACATTTTTATATGTTGTGTGTCTAAAAAATAAACTAATGATCATTTTTATAATGCATAAGTCTCCTAAATTGTGTACTAACAAAAACGTGAAGTTATAAGCTGGAGTTATAAGAATGCCTTTTAGATTAATCATTTTTTTTAGTGGGTTATTTTCTTAAATCATTGAGAAAACAAGATATGGAGTTGCAAACGATTTTATAATAATACTAGCTTTTATAATCACCCATGTATGTACCTTTCTGAGACTTAGTTTCTTCAGGTGACTTTGAGTTCCTGTCTGGGGTCCTTTCATTTCACCTGGGAGGACCCCCTTGGGCATTTCTTGTGGGCAGGTCCAGTACCTCACAGTAGGGGTCAAGGTTCATTTTTCCATATATGTGTGTGGATGTTCCCTTCTAGCATCATTTATTAAAAAACTACCTTTCCCTCACTGTACTACCTTGTAGTGCACCCTGACCATGTGTTTCCGGGTCTGTTTGTAGACTCGCTTCTGGTCCACTGATTGGGGTATCACCTGCTCGATTACCGGAGCAATCTTAAAGTCCAGTAATGTAAGTCCTCCAGTTCTTCCTCAGAGTTATTTTGGCTAGTAAAATAACTGGGCAAGTAAAATGTCTTTTTGCTCCATATCATTTTTCCATATAAAGTTTAGAATTGACTTCTCAGTTTGTATCAGAAAAAAAAAAAGCCTATTAGAAGTCTGATTGGATTGCATTGAATCTATAGGCTGTTTTGGGGAAATTTGACATCTGAGTAATACTGAATTTTCTGATGCCTGAAGGCAGCTTATCACATCGTGATTTTTGGTCTTAATTTCTGTCCACAGTGCATTGTAGTTCTCAGTGTGTGGGCCTTGCAGTTCTTAAATGTGTCCCTAAGTAGTTCATGTTTGTCGGTGATACTGTAAGTGGTGGTGTCTTTTTTGCAGTGTCTGGTATGTAGGAGTACACTGGATTTTGCACACTGACCGTGTATCCCATGGCCTTGCTAGAGTCACTCAGAAGGTTTTTGAGACTCTAGGATTTTCTACCTTGTAGGGACATTTTTTTCTTTTTAATATGTTTGTCTTGAGTTATTCATGTCATAAAATTACATTTTTATATGTTGTGTGTCTAAAAAATAAACTAATGATCATTTTTATAATGCATAAGTCTCCTAAATTGTGTACTAACAAAAACGTGAAGTTATAAGCTGGGGTTATAAGAATGCCTTTTAGATTAATCATTTTTTTAGTGGGTTATTTTCTTAAATCATTGAGAAAACAAGATATGGAGTTGCAAACGATTTTATAATAATACTAGCTTTTATAATCACCCATGTATGTACCTTTCTGAGACTTAGTTTCTTCAGGTGACTTTGAGTTCCTGTCTGGGGTCCTTTCATTTCACCTGGGAGGACCCCCTTGGGCATTTCTTGTGGGCAGGTCCAGTACCTCACAGTAGGGGTCAAGGTTCATTTTTCCATATATGTGTGTGGATGTTCCCTTCTAGCATCATTTATTAAAAAGCTACCTTTCCCTCACTGTACTACCTTGTAGTGCACCCTGACCATGTGTTTCCGGGTCTGTTTGTAGACTCGCTTCTGGTCCACTGATTGGGGTATCACCTGCTCGATTACCGGAGCAATCTTAAAGTCCAGTAATGTAAGTCCTCCAGTTCTTCCTCAGAGTTATTTTGGCTAGTAAAATAACTGGGCAAGTAAAATGTCTTTTTGCTCCATATCATTTTTCCATATAAAGTTTAGAATTGACTTCTCAGTTTGTATCAGAAAAAAAAAAAGCCTATTAGAAGTCTGATTGGATTGCATTGAATCTATAGGCTGTTTTGGGGAAATTTGACATCTGAGTAATACTGAATTTTCTGATGCCTGAAGGCAGCTTATCACATCGTGATTTTTGGTCTTAATTTCTGTCCACAGTGCATTGTAGTTCTCAGTGTGTGGGCCTTGCAGTTCTTAAATGTGTCCCTAAGTAGTTCATGTTTGTCGGTGATACTGTAAGTGGTGGTGTCTTTTTTGCAGTGTCTGGTATGTAGGAGTACACTGGATTTTGCACACTGACCGTGTATCCCATGGCCTTGCTAGAGTCACTCAGAAGGTTTTTGAGACTCTAGGATTTTCTACCTTGTAGGGACATTTTTTTCTTTTTAATATGTTTGTCTTGAGTTTCTTTTTTGTACTTTATTGCATTTTTGTATTGTGTAACATCTAATCCGACCACTTTAACAGACCACTAAACTCCACAGGTCTCTAGGGATATTTTCACTATGAATTTCATGATACATAAATGTTGAATTTATATGAGATTTACTTTCCATTGAAATTGTAGCTAGATGGTTGAGACGATGAAGCTTTTCAGACTTGCAGCATAGTGCCGCTCTTAACTTTATGAAGAATTTTAGGGACAAGTGCGTGATTTGAGGTATCATTTTTAGTGATATCACATATTTTGAAATGATATCGGCGTGTGTGTTTCATTCATTTGAGGGCCATGCCAAGTGACCTGCGTGACCTTTACTCTCCGTGAGGGGTTGAACGCGTGCCCCCACACTGGAAGCAGTCCTGACCCCTGGACCACCAGGGATGTCCCGCTATGAGTGTCTTTATGCTGGTGAAAGAGTTTATCATTTATGAAATATCGAACCAGTGACCTTAGCTATTCAGTTATGATAAAAGGCCCAATCTAGCCTTTTATCGAATGTGATATTTATTAAAAATGAAGCTTCTTGTTTCTATTACTTAATCAATAGCACGCTAAGCCATTTATTAATATGACTAAAGAAGGCACTGCACACGAGATACTCTACTCCCTGTCTTCTAGTTTACTTTTTACAACCAGGAAATCGCAGTCTGACCTAAAGTCAGTCAAGTCTGTCTAATCCTGCATGTGTCATTCTTAGAGGCTGGCAAGAGCAGTGGAAATTTGCAGGAGAATGCCTGGTCCCGGCACCTCGGGACGGAACAGGCGCTTTTAAGCGTCCCGCCCGTCCTGGAGGGCTCAGTTCATTCCCCACTGGCTGACCCTTCCTTCCTTGTTTAAAACAGGGGAGCCTGGTGCAGGCGGCACGTTGGTACGTGTGGCAAGGAGTGTGTTGTGTCGCTGGCGTGAGTGTAGACAGAGGCTTACGCTGGGAGAGAGAAAGGGGAGCCCCAGAGACAGGAGCCCCTCTCCTCCACAGCGTCTTGTGTGGGGTCACAGCACAGGCAGGGCGTGCGGGATTGTAGTTCCTCAACCAGGGATCAAACCCATGCTCCCTGCAGTGGGAGCCCAGAGTCTTAGCCACTGGACCACCGGGGAAGCCTCCGGAGTCTCGTGTTTTTATGGACGTCAAATACATGTACACAAGAGTCAGTGCCTTGGGCATGCCGCTGAGTGAACTTTCACACACACAGGCCACTCGTGAATGAATGCTCCCGCCATCCTCACACGAGGACTGTGCCTTCTCTGAACTGTCCCAGCATAGTGCCGCTCTTAACTTTATGAAGAATTTTAGGGACAAGTGCGTGATTTGAGGTATCATTTAGTGATATCACATATTTTGAAATGATATCGGCTGTGTGTTTCATTCATTTGAGGGCCATGCCAAGTGACCTGCGTGACCTTTACTCTCCGTGAGGGGTTGAACGCGTGCCCCCACACTGGAAGCAGTCCTGACCCCTGGACCACCAGGGATGTCCCGCTATGAGTGTCTTTATGCTGGTGAAAGAGTTTATCATTTATGAAATATCGAACCAGTGACCTTAGCTATTCAGTTATGATAAAAGGCCCAATCTAGCCTTTTATCGAATGTGATATTTATTAAAAATGAAGCTTCTTGTTTCTATTACTTAATCAATAGCACGCTAAGCCATTTATTAATATGACTAAAGAAGGCACTGCACACGAGATACTCTACTCCCTGTCTTCTAGTTTACTTTTTACAACCAGGAAATCGCAGTCTGACCTAAAGTCAGTCAAGTCTGTCTAATCCTGCATGTGTCATTCTTAGAGGCTGGCAAGAGCAGTGGAAATTTGCAGGAGAATGCCTGGTCCCGGCACCTCGGGACGGAACAGGCGCTTTTGCGTCAGCCCGTCTGGAGGGCTCAGTTCATTCCCCACTGGCTGACCCTTCCTTCCTTGTTTAAAACAGGGGAGCCTGGTGCAGGCGGCACGTTGGTACGTGTGGCAAGGAGTGTGTTGTGTCGCTGGCGTGAGTGTAGACAGAGGCTTACGCTGGGAGAGAGAAAGGGGAGCCCCAGAGACAGGAGCCCCTCTCCTCCACAGCGTCTTGTGTGGGGTCACAGCACAGGCAGGGCGTGCGGGATTGTAGTTCCTCAACCAGGGATCAAACCCATGCTCCCTGCAGTGGGAGCCCAGAGTCTTAGCCACTGGACCACCGGGGAAGCCTCCGGAGTCTCGTGTTTTTATGGACGTCAAATACATGTACACAAGAGTCAGTGCCTTGGGCATGCCGCTGAGTGAACTTTCACACACACAGGCCACTCGTGAATGAATGCTCCCGCCATCCTCACACGAGGACTGTGCCTTCTCTCTGAACTGTCCCAGTTTCAGTACTCGTGCTGCCGAAAGGACATCGAGGCTGAATAGTGGCAGTGATGACAGCTGTAGTGATTAAATTCCTCTCCTGGGCGAGGCTTTGTTAGGAACTTGTACACGTAGTAGTCACTCCTCACACTGAGCACGAGGGAGGAACTGTTGTCTGCAGTGTCAAGAAAGGGCTTTAGAGGCGCCGCAGCGCTGCGTGGCCCCTGTCTCAGGCTCCCACACCCCCCCAGGTGCAGTTCTCATCTGCTTTAGCAGGTGGAGAAGCTGAGGGTCAGAGAGCTCACTTGTCGGAGGCCTCTGTTCTCGAGGGCTTCCCTGGTGGCTTGGGGGAAAAGAAAGAAGCCAGCTGCTAATGTAGGAGACGCAGGTTCAGTCTCTGGGTCAAGAAGATCATCTGGAGACAGGCATGGCTTCTCACTCCGTTTTCCTGCCTGGAGAATCCCATGGACAGAGGAGCCTGGCGGGCTACCGTTTATGGGGTTGCACAAGTCGGACCCGACTTAGCAACTCAACAACAACAGAAGCTCCTTGCTCTTAGAATTGGAAGAGACTGAAAAACTGTGGAAATTACAGAAAAATACAGTTTGCCGTCTTCCCTCATAACCTGATCCCTTGATGCCTCATGCCCTGTGACCACGCTCCTGTGCTCCCGGACGCAACCCCAGGGCACCCGGCCTTCCTCAGCATCCTCACGGGACCTGGTCTCATTCCTCGACCCCAAGGGCTGGCTTCACAGGCCTCTCTGGCATGTTGTCAGTGACCTGGAATTTGCTTCTGTTGTCAAAATGGTGGGGTTGCCTCCCAAAATAAGTGTTCCCTACTTGACAAATCACCTGGACCACCATGGTTGTCAGTAGACCCCTGGAATTTGCTTCTGTTGTCAAAATGGTGGGGTTCCCTGCAGTGGGAGCCCAGAGTCTTAGCCACTGGACCACCGGGGAAGCCTCCGGAGTCTCGTGTTTTTATGGACGTCAAATACATGTACACAAGAGTCAGTGCCTTGGGCATGCCGCTGAGTGAACTTTCACACACACAGGCCACTCGTGAATGAATGCTCCCGCCATCCTCACACGAGGACTGTGCCTTCTCTGAACTGTCCCAGTTTCAGTACTCGTGCTGCCGAAAGGACATCGAGGCTGAATAGTGGCAGTGATGACAGCTGTAGTGATTAAATTCCTCTCCTGGGCGAGGCTTTGTTAGGAACTTGTACACGTAGTAGTCACTCCTCACACTGAGCACGAGGGAGGAACTGTTGTCTGCAGTGTCAAGAAAGGGCTTTAGAGGCGCCGCAGCGCTGCGTGGCCCCTGTCTCAGGCTCCCACACCCCCCCAGGTGCAGTTCTCATCTGCTTTAGCAGGTGGAGAAGCTGAGGGTCAGAGAGCTCACTTGTCGGAGGCCTCTGTTCTCGAGGGCTTCCCTGGTGGCTTGGGGGAAAAGAAAGAAGCCAGCTGCTAATGTAGGAGACGCAGGTTCAGTCTCTGGGTCAAGAAGATCATCTGGAGACAGGCATGGCTTCTCACTCCGTTTTCCTGCCTGGAGAATCCCATGGACAGAGGAGCCTGGCGGGCTACCGTTTATGGGGTTGCACAAGTCGGACCCGACTTAGCAACTCAACAACAACAGAAGCTCCTTGCTCTTAGAATTGGAAGAGACTGAAAAACTGTGGAAATTACAGAAAAATACAGTTTGCCGTCTTCCCTCATAACCTGATCCCTTGATGCCTCATGCCCTGTGACCACGCTCCTGTGCTCCCGGACGCAACCCCAGGGCACCCGGCCTTCCTCAGCATCCTCACGGGACCTGGTCTCATTCCTCGACCCCAAGGGCTGGCTTCACAGGCCTCTCTGGCATGTTGTCAGTGACCTGGAATTTGCTTCTGTTGTCAAAATGGTGGGGTTGCCTCCCAAAATAAGTGTTCCTTACTTGACAAATCACCTGGACCACCAGAAGATGTATTACACAGGGCTTCCCTGGAGGTCCAGTGGGCAAGAGTCCGCCTTGCAGTGCATCAGGCACCAATTCGATCGCTGGCCCCAGAAGTTCCTGTGTGCTGTGGAGTGGCTGGACTAATGTGTCTGGACTGGGCATGCGCCCAGAGCCGGGGCCCTGCGTCGAGAGAGGCCACTGCAGTGGGAGGCCCACACAGGCCAAAGAGTGAGGATGGATGAAAATAAATAAATAGGAGACCAATAAAAGAGGCCAAAGAAGATGTATTACATATATACAATGGAATACTACTCGGTCATGAAAAGGAATGGTCATTTGAGGCATTTGCAGAGATGTGGATGGACTTAAGAGACTTTCATACGAAGTGAAGTAAGTCAGAAAGAGAAAAACACATATATTAACACAAATATGGAGAGTCTAGAAAAAATGGTACTGGTGAACCTATTTGCAGGACAGAAATAGAGACACAGGCAGAGAGAAGAGGCCTGTGGGCATGGTGCAGGGGTGAGGAGGAGAGGGGGGAGCAAGTCAGGAGAGCAGCACTGACACACAGACACCAGCACGCGTGAAACTGATCTGTGTCCAGCAGGGGACTGTCCACCACGTGGAACAGATCCATATCCTGCTGGAGGCTGCTGTCCAGCACGGGGAGCTCAGCTGGGTACTCTGTGGTGACCTAAAGGGGTGGGGCTGGGTGGGGTGGGAGGGAGGCTTTAGAGGGGGGATATGTGTATACACGTATGGATGTGAGAGTTGGACTATAAAGAAAGCTGAGTGCTGAAGAATTGATGCTTTTGAACTGTGGTGTTGGAGAAGACTCTTGAGAGTCCCTTGGACTGCAAGGAGATCCAACCAGTCCATCCTAAAGGAGATCAGTCCTGGGTGTTCATTGGAAGGACTGATGCTGAAGCTGAAACTCCAATACTTTGGCCACCTCATGCGAAGAGTTGACTCATTGGAAAAGACCCTGATGCTGGGAAAGATTGAGGGCAGGAGGAGAGTGGAATTTGCTTCTGTTGTCAAAATGGTGGGGTTGCCTCCCAAAATAAGTGTTCCTTACTTGACAAATCACCTGGACCACCAGAAGATGTATTACACAGGGCTTCCCTGGAGGTCCAGTGGGCAAGAGTCCGCCTTGCAGTGCATCAGGCACCAATTCGATCGCTGGCCCCAGAAGTTCCTGTGTGCTGTGGAGTGGCTGGACTAATGTGTCTGGACTGGGCATGCGCCCAGAGCCGGGGCCCTGCGTCGAGAGAGGCCACTGCAGTGGGAGGCCCACACAGGCCAAAGAGTGAGGATGGATGAAAATAAATAAATAGGAGACCAATAAAAGAGGCCAAAGAAGATGTATTACATATATACAATGGAATACTACTCGGTCATGAAAAGGAATGGTCATTTGAGGCATTTGCAGAGATGTGGATGGACTTAAGAGCCTTCCACACAGGATGAAATAAGTCAGAAAGAGAAAAACACATATATTAACACAAATATGGAGAGTCTAGAAAAAATGGTACTGGTGAACCTATTTGCAGGACAGAAATAGAGACACAGGCAGAGAGAAGAGGCCTGTGGGCATGGTGCAGGGGTGAGGAGGAGAGGGGGGAGCAAGTCAGGAGAGCAGCACTGACACACAGACACCAGCACGCGTGAAACTGATCTGTGTCCAGCAGGGGACTGTCCACCACGTGGAACAGATCCATATCCTGCTGGAGGCTGCTGTCCAGCACGGGGAGCTCAGCTGGGTACTCTGTGGTGACCTAAAGGGGTGGGGCTGGGTGGGGTGGGAGGGAGGCTTTAGAGGGGGGATATGTGTATACACGTATGGATGTGAGAGTTGGACTATAAAGAAAGCTGAGTGCTGAAGAATTGATGCTTTTGAACTGTGGTGTTGGAGAAGACTCTTGAGAGTCCCTTGGACTGCAAGGAGATCCAACCAGTCCATCCTAAAGGAGATCAGTCCTGGGTGTTCATTGGAAGGACTGATGCTGAAGCTGAAACTCCAATACTTTGGCCACCTCATGCGAAGAGTTGACTCATTGGAAAAGACCCTGATGCTGGGAGGGATTGGGGGCAGGAGGAGAAGGGGACGACAGAGGATGAGATGGTTAGACAACGTCACCGACTCAGTGGGCGTGAATTTGAGCAGATCCAGAAGATGGAGGAAGGCAGGGGCCTGGTGTGTCCACGGGGTCACAAGAGGCAGACACGTCTTGGCGACTGAACAGCAGCACAGCTGATCCACATTGTTGTACAGCAGAAACTAACACAACGTCGTAATGCAATTATACTCAGATTTGAAAGTGATAGTGTTAAGTCGCTCAGTCGTGTCCAAGTCTTTGCGACCCTGCAGACGGTAGCCCACCAGGCTCCTGTGTCCCTGGATTCTCCAGGGTGAGGGTACTGGAGCGGGTACCAGTTCCCTTCTCCAGGGCGTCTTCCCGTCTCAGGGATCTGACCCTGATCTCCTGCATGGTCGGCAGATTCTTTTACCATCTGAGCCACCAAGAGAAAGAAAAAAAACTGACAAAGTTGCACATTTGGCATCACCTCTGACAGACTAAAAAGGTCCCTGAGGTTGATGTAAAATCAGGCATCATGCTTCCCCAGAGCACACCTGAGGGCTCAGCCAGAGAGGTGGTGCAGTGTTTCTCGAGCCTAGGGTGAAGGCTCTTTCTGAGAAGTTCTTGGTGGCGAGGTCAGGCAGAGCAGAAAGTGGACTTCTGGGCCGCTGCTCCCTTCTGCCCCTGCGTCCTTAGCACACGCCCAGAGTCTGCTGTTCTAGGATCTGTGCCGCTGTTAGGTGCCTCCTCCTCGAGTTGAGTTTGGCGAGGTCAGGGGCTGGGGCTGGGTGGGGTGGGAGGGAGGCTTTAGAGGGGGGATATGTGTATACACGTATGGATATGAGAGTTGGACCATAAAGAAGGCTGAGTGCTGAAGAATTGATCCCTTTGAACCGTGGTGCTGGAGAAAACCCTTGAGAATCCCTTGGACTGCAAGGAGATCCAACCAGTCCATCCTAAAGGAAATCCACACCGAGTATCCATTGGCAGGACTGATGCTGAAGCTGAAGCTCCAGTACTTTGGCCACCTGGTGCGAAGAGCTGACTCCCTGGAAAAGACCCTGATGCTGGGCAAGACTGAGGGTAGGAGGAGAAGGGGACGACAGAGGACGAGATGGTTAGACAACGTCACCGACTCAGTGGGCGTGAATTTGAGCAGATCCAGAAGATGGAGGAAGGCAGGGGCCTGGTGTGTCCACGGGGTCACAAGAGGCAGACACGTCTTGGCGACTGAACAGCAGCACAGCTGATCCACATTGTTGTACAGCAGAAACTAACACAACGTCGTAATGCAATTATACTCAGATTTGAAAGTGATAGTGTTAAGTCGCTCAGTCGTGTCCAAGTCTTTGCGACCCTGCAGACGGTAGCCCACCAGGCTCCTGTGTCCCTGGATTCTCCAGGGTGAGGGTACTGGAGCGGGTACCAGTTCCCTTCTCCAGGGCGTCTTCCCGTCTCAGGGATCTGACCCTGATCTCCTGCATGGTCGGCAGATTCTTTTACCATCTGAGCCACCAAGAGAAAGAAAAAAAACTGACAAAGTTGCACATTTGGCATCACCTCTGACAGACTAAAAAGGTCCCTGAGGTTGATGTAAAATCAGGCATCATGCTTCCCCAGAGCACACCTGAGGGCTCAGCCAGAGAGGTGGTGCAGTGTTTCTCGAGCCTAGGGTGAAGGCTCTTTCTGAGAAGTTCTTGGTGGCGAGGTCAGGCAGAGCAGAAAGTGGACTTCTGGGCCGCTGCTCCCTTCTGCCCCTGCGTCCTTAGCACACGCCCAGAGTCTGCTGTTCTAGGATCTGTGCCGCTGTTAGGGTGCCTCCTCCCCTCGAGTTGAGTACCTCTAAGAACGCAGGAGGGATTCACCTCGTGGTGCAGTGGCTAAGCCTCTCATAAAGATCATAGCTCCCCGTGCTGCAGATAAAACCTGGGGCAACCAAATCAATAAATACAAAGGAGCTGGAAAGTTGTCTGTGTGTGGTAGGGGCCCTTTGGGTGCTGGGAGAGAAGCTTTTGTTTTTACTGCAGGGTAGTGAGGTATTTTTGCCTGCTTTATGTGACAACTGTTCGAATTAGTGGTTGAATAGAAATGTGTGTTAGTGGTTGAATAGAAATGTGTGTTGATTTGACAGTTTTATGTCTTTGATTTTCTAAGGATGAATGGTCATTGAGTTTCCTTTGTCAGAAGATTAAGTAAATGCATGGTGTTTCTTTCTATCGGTTGATAGCTTTTCTCCCCTTCTGTACAGAGTCTCTGTTGAGAGCACCTTGGCAGGATCAACTCGTATTGCTTAGGTTAAAGAGCAAGCTGGGCTCTGTGACGATTCTCCTTTCCATGCAGAGAGCCAGGGTGGGGACACACGCTTCCATTCTCCGGTAGCAGCATTTCCCAGCAAAGCACAATTGCTTTCGATGTACGTAATTGATCACTTTGTTAACTGGAAAAAGAGAGGCCTTATTGAAGTAATAAAGCGTAACTTCATTATTGCCTGGTGTGGAGAGCAGACGTGTTGGGACGCACTGACAGCTCCCCGGGTCAAGGCTGGTTCTGATCACAGTAATATTTGAGTCACACCGATCGTCCTCTAACTGGACTTTCCTCCTATCATTTCCGCAGGCATTCTTTTACCATCTGAGCCACCAAGAGAAAGAAAAAAAACTGACAAAGTTGCACATTTGGCATCACCTCTGACAGACTAAAAAGGTCCCTGAGGTTGATGTAAAATCAGGCATCATGCTTCCCCAGAGCACACCTGAGGGCTCAGCCAGAGAGGTGGTGCAGTGTTTCTCGAGCCTAGGGTGAAGGCTCTTTCTGAGAAGTTCTTGGTGGCGAGGTCAGGCAGAGCAGAAAGTGGACTTCTGGGCCGCTGCTCCCTTCTGCCCCTGCGTCCTTAGCACACGCCCAGAGTCTGCTGTTCTAGGATCTGTGCCGCTGTTAGGGTGCCTCCTCCCCTCGAGTTGAGTACCTCTAAGAACGCAGGAGGGATTCACCTCGTGGTGCAGTGGCTAAGCCTCTCATAAAGATCATAGCTCCCCGTGCTGCAGATAAAACCTGGGGCAACCAAATCAATAAATACAAAGGAGCTGGAAAGTTGTCTGTGTGTGGTAGGGGCCCTTTGGGTGCTGGGAGAGAAGCTTTTGTTTTTACTGCAGGGTAGTGAGGTATTTTTGCCTGCTTTATGTGACAACTGTTCGAATTAGTGGTTGAATAGAAATGTGTGTTAGTGGTTGAATAGAAATGTGTGTTGATTTGACAGTTTTATGTCTTTGATTTTCTAAGGATGAATGGTCATTGAGTTTCCTTTGTCAGAAGATTAAGTAAATGCATGGTGTTTCTTTCTATCGGTTGATAGCTTTTCTCCCCTTCTGTACAGAGTCTCTGTTGAGAGCACCTTGGCAGGATCAACTCGTATTGCTTAGGTTAAAGAGCAAGCTGGGCTCTGTGACGATTCTCCTTTCCATGCAGAGAGCCAGGGTGGGGACACACGCTTCCATTCTCCGGTAGCAGCATTTCCCAGCAAAGCACAATTGCTTTCGATGTACGTAATTGATCACTTTGTTAACTGGAAAAAGAGAGGCCTTATTGAAGTAATAAAGCGTAACTTCATTATTGCCTGGTGTGGAGAGCAGACGTGTTGGGACGCACTGACAGCTCCCCGGGTCAAGGCTGGTTCTGATCACAGTAATATTTGAGTCACACCGATCGTCCTCTAACTGGACTTTCCCTCCTACAGGCCTCCGGCGAAGAGCTGAAGGCGGCCTACCGGCGGCTGTGTGTGCTCTACCACCCCGACAAGCACAGAGACCCAGAGCTCAAGTCACAGGCCGAGCGACTGTTTAACCTCGTCCACCAGGCTTATGAAGGTCAGCGGGGCTCTGCTCTCTGGAAACACCCTGTAGCAGACACTCGATGTTTAAGAGGCTTGATTTGTAGAGGATAGAAAAAGAGAGTCCTTGGAGGTACATAAAAGAGGCAGTTAGTTTAGTGCTTTTTACTGACAGGTCCTTTGGAAGAGGAGTATTTTGCTTTGGAAATCAATACTCGTCCAGTAAGTAGAAAATGAGGCCACAGCTGGAGCAATAGCCCAGGTCTGAATTGCGGGGAGTACTCCAGCTTTAAATCGCTTCCTCGTTTTCTTCTAAAGGGAACTCTTCGAGGTAAAAGGCTGGTCGCTCAGACAGGCTTTCTTTGTTCTCTCTTTTTTTGTGTGAGAGAAGAGACAAAGAGACAAATCACTTTCCATCTGAAAGTGATTTTCTGGGTTCTACAGCTTCAGTTAAGAAAGGGTCTAACAGAAGAAGGAAAATGATGTTAAGCATAGTAGGAAGTAGAATCGAGTAATTCAGGCTTTTATACTTATCTCTTATGTATTTCAGAAAGAAAATGTTGTAATATATTTGTTTATGATATAGTAAAGTCACTCAGATACAGTTTCTGTTTGAGAGGATGAGAAAGTTCTAGAAGTAGATGGTGGTGGTGGTTATACAAGATCGTGAATATATTTAACCCCAGTGAATTGTGCACTTAAACATGGTTTAATGGTGAGTTTTTAGGTTGTGTATATTATACCACAATTTTAAAAATTAAAGTTAATAAATATGGTCTCACTCTTAGGATATGTGCCAAGTAAATTACATCACTCATTTCAGAGCCACTTGGTGGTGATTTGCTCCTTAATTAAGCAGACTAAAAGTTGGGTTTTCTTTATGAAATATAGACTTCTCATTGTGGACACAAAAAACCCATTGCTGTGTTTCACTGTAGTTTTACCGAAAAGGTAGATTTTAATGACCGGTAAACCTGAGCCTGTGGCACACGCACGTGTCTTGTCCGCCGCATCCTCGCCGGGTGTCACGGTCTGGCCGCTGGCCTGGTCTGAGCAGAGCCTGACCGGAAGCGCGTCCCTTTCCTGTGTCTGGTGGTCTGAACCACCCGTGTGGCTGGACTGCCTCATTCTGGTCTGTGGGGACGAGTTAGCACAAAAGTCCGCAGTGCCTGTGAGCGCTGAGCAGACGTGGCCCCAGCACTTGGCCCGGAGGATAGAAAAAGAGAGTCCTTGGAGGTACATAAAAGAGGCAGTTAGTTTAGTGCTTTTTACTGACAGGTCCTTTGGAAGAGGAGTATTTTGCTTTGGAAATCAATACTCGTCCAGTAAGTAGAAAATGAGGCCACAGCTGGAGCAATAGCCCAGGTCTGAATTGCGGGGAGTACTCCAGCTTTAAATCGCCTCGTTTTCTTCTAAAGGGAACTCTTCGAGGTAAAAGGCTGGTCGCTCAGACAGGCTTTCTTTGTTCTCTTTTTGTGTGAGAGAAGAGACAAAGAGACAAATCACTTTCCATCTGAAAGTGATTTTCTGGGTTCTACAGCTTCAGTTAAGAAAGGGTCTAACAGAAGAAGGAAAATGATGTTAAGCATAGTAGGAAGTAGAATCGAGTAATTCAGGCTTTTATACTTATCTCTTATGTATTTCAGAAAGAAAATGTTGTAATATATTTGTTTATGATATAGTAAAGTCACTCAGATACAGTTTCTGTTTGAGAGGATGAGAAAGTTCTAGAAGTAGATGGTGGTGGTGGTTATACAAGATCGTGAATATATTTAACCCCAGTGAATTGTGCACTTAAACATGGTTTAATGGTGAGTTTTTAGGTTGTGTATATTATACCACAATTTTAAAAATTAAAGTTAATAAATATGGTCTCACTCTTAGGATATGTGCCAAGTAAATTACATCACTCATTTCAGAGCCACTTGGTGGTGATTTGCTCCTTAATTAAGCAGACTAAAAGTTGGGTTTTCTTTATGAAATATAGACTTCTCATTGTGGACACAAAAAACCCATTGCTGTGTTTCACTGTAGTTTTACCGAAAAGGTAGATTTTAATGACCGGTAAACCTGAGCCTGTGGCACACGCACGTGTCTTGTCCGCCGCATCCTCGCCGGGTGTCACGGTCTGGCCGCTGGCCTGGTCTGAGCAGAGCCTGACCGGAAGCGCGTCCCTTTCCTGTGTCTGGTGGTCTGAACCACCCGTGTGGCTGGACTGCCTCATTCTGGTCTGTGGGGACGAGTTAGCACAAAAGTCCGCAGTGCCTGTGAGCGCTGGCAGCAGACGTGGCCCCAGCACTTGGCCCGGAGGACGCCAGGGTGGGGAAGAACTAATTCCTGCTTAAGACCTAGAGATCCACTCAAGAAGTTCGACTTCCTGGTTTTCCAGTGGTCAGCATTTCTTTCCTTCCCATTAGATTTGAGTATGGACAGAGTCTTTGACATCATTTTTCACTTAGGCCTGAAAATACAGGGGAAGTCTCAGGGGTGAGTAGAGGGGAGGAAGGAGGCTCAGGGGTCTTGAACGGAAGTCGGCCCCGTGGAAGCAACCACCATTAGCTGCATGGGTGTGCAGAGCCGGTTTGCAGAGCTTTTGGATAGCTACCGCTCTTTTTTTTTAACGTAACATTTTAAAATATTTATTTCCTTAGTTTTCTGGCCATGCCGTGCAGCATGGAATCTTAGACCATGCCACACAGATCAGAGGTGTTGGCTCCCCAAGCAGGGATCGGACCTGCGGCCCTTGCAGTGGAAGTGTGGAGTCCTAACCACTAGACCACCAGGAAAGCCCCTCTCGTCCTATTGAACAGTCTTTTTCTGATGCACTTTAGGTGACGAGAACAACATTGCAGTGGCAAGTGTTTGTATCTTTTAAAATGATTTACAGGTAAAGAGGGGCACCCAAAAAAGAAAAGCATTGTGCATAGACTGTTGAGGGAGTTAGTGAGACCCCAGCGTGAGTAAGAGGTCAGAGTTTTCTAGTCGGAGCATGTCCTTCAGTTCACATCAGGCTTTGTTAGAAACTGGAGTTCGCTCTCTCACACCAAGGTGCTCTGTAGACTTTGGTGGAAACTTGCTACCTTCTTCTGAAAACAACTGTCCTTCAGTGATGCCCTCAGTGCACCTCACAACGAGGAGAAGCTTGGGGGTCTTCCCTGGTGGTCCAGTGGGTAAAGAGTCCACCTTGCAGTGCAAGGGGCACCGGTTCGATCCCTGACACAGGAAGATCCCACGTGCTGTGGAGCGGCTGGACCGATGTGTCCAATTACGAGCCTGAGCTCTGGGGTACAGATGCATGAAAATAAATAAATAAATAAACAGTAAAGGAGGCCAAAATTGAAAAGAGAGAGAGAGAGTAGCGTGAACACGAAAACTCCAACATTTCTCATTTGTAACCACCTTTAAACATGTTCTTGGTTGGATCTGGAGAGCAAGAGAGACACATCAGGAGTGGCTGGGGCGGGGGCGTCTCTGGGAAGATGGTGGTTGTAAGAAGAACCAGGAGAGGCAGGCTTGCCTGCTCGTGTCTGGTCAGGACTGGGCGGTGGATCCGGTGCTTTGTAAACTCGTTTGTTCTTAATTTGCAGTGCTCAGCGACCCCCAGACCAGGGCCATCTACGACATCTATGGCAAGCGAGGACTGGAGATGGAAGGCTGGGAGGTAAGAGGAGCCAGGAAGGGCCTCGACAGCTACAAACCAGCACCCAGTCCCGCAGCCCGCCGTGGTGCCCTGGAGAGTATCTGACGACACCTGGGGCCCCTTCTCACCTGATGTTTTGGTTTAAGGGATTGAGTTTTACACTTGACATCATAGCTTTGTGAACTCGGGGCAGTCCGTCATCCAGCCTGACCTATGCTTCCTAACCTGAGGTGAGAAGTAAGAGGACGGATGGACTAGACCAGTGAGTGCCAGCCTGGGGAGGGCGCAGGCTGGTCGGCGGGTGACGGTGGAGGATGGCACAGGTACAGTTCTGTCTACACGTGCACATGCTCTCTCACACACACACAGACAGACACAGACACACACGCGCCTTCCACCCTCCGGGGTCCTGAGCACCTCGCTCCACCTGAGATCATCGCTGCGTCTGGGAACTGCTCGGTGGTGCTGAGGCTGTGCCTGTAAACAAAATGGAGGCAGAGGAGAGTGGGAGCTCCTGGACTAGGTTGTCTGTAATGATCCTTCCAGCTCGAAGGCACTGTACTGCATTATTTTAGAAAGATAGTAAAACAGAATAGATAGCAGTATCTATAAAGTAGGTAGCCTGGACTGTGTACTGTGTGAGGACATGCACTGAAGTCCAGAAGGTTCTATTTCGACTTCTCTGGTGGTGCAGGGGGCACGAGTTCAATCCCCGATCCGGGAAGATCCCGCCTGCCACCGGGCAGCCAGGCCCCTGCGCCGGGAGCCCGTGCGCCTCCGCGAGAAGCCTGCCCACCACAGCTGGAGAGCAGCCCCCCTCAGCGCAGCTCGGGAAAGCCCGTGCGCCCAGTGAAGGCCCCGAGCACCCCAAACACAGAGGTGCCGTTTGTCACCCCACCCCTGAGTCCCAGGGCCTTGGGCAGGCCGTGTGACTGCCTTCCATGTTATTATCTGAAAAATGACGATATGCAGATCAAGCAGAAAAATTAATATGAAAATTGTGAAGCTCTGTATTGACTATAAGAACATCCAGGTGTTATTACTTAATTTCGTTCCAGAAACTTGGCTCTGATGCCCGGGAGGTTTTGGTAGACTGTTAGCATTCAATTGAGGGTTATTTCTTCACCGACATGTGACTTCCCCGTGTGGTTCTCTTGGTATTTGATCTTGGCCTGTGTGCCTGCCTCTTCTCGACAGCTACAAACCAGCACCCAGTCCGCAGCCCGCCGTGGTGCCCTGAGAGTATCTGGACACCTGGGGCCCCTTCTCACCTGATGTTTTGGTTTAAGGGATTGAGTTTTACACTTGACATCATAGCTTTGTGAACTCGGGGCAGTCCGTCATCCAGCCTGACCTATGCTTCCTAACCTGAGGTGAGAAGTAAGAGGACGGATGGACTAGACCAGTGAGTGCCAGCCTGGGGAGGGCGCAGGCTGGTCGGCGGGTGACGGTGGAGGATGGCACAGGTACAGTTCTGTCTACACGTGCACATGCTCTCTCACACACACACAGACAGACACAGACACACACGCGCCTTCCACCCTCCGGGGTCCTGAGCACCTCGCTCCACCTGAGATCATCGCTGCGTCTGGGAACTGCTCGGTGGTGCTGAGGCTGTGCCTGTAAACAAAATGGAGGCAGAGGAGAGTGGAGAGCTCCTGGACTAGGTTGTCTGTAATGATCCTTCCAGCTCGAAGGCACTGTACTGCATTATTTTAGAAAGATAGTAAAACAGAATAGATAGCAGTATCTATAAAGTAGGTAGCCTGGACTGTGTACTGTGTGAGGACATGCACTGAAGTCCAGAAGGTTCTATTTCGACTTCTCTGGTGGTGCAGGGGGCACGAGTTCAATCCCCGATCCGGGAAGATCCCGCCTGCCACCGGGCAGCCAGGCCCCTGCGCCGGGAGCCCGTGCGCCTCCGCGAGAAGCCTGCCCACCACAGCTGGAGAGCAGCCCCCCTCAGCGCAGCTCGGGAAAGCCCGTGCGCCCAGTGAAGGCCCCGAGCACCCCAAACACAGAGGTGCCGTTTGTCACCCCACCCCTGAGTCCCAGGGCCTTGGGCAGGCCGTGTGACTGCCTTCCATGTTATTATCTGAAAAATGACGATATGCAGATCAAGCAGAAAAATTAATATGAAAATTGTGAAGCTCTGTATTGACTATAAGAACATCCAGGTGTTATTACTTAATTTCGTTCCAGAAACTTGGCTCTGATGCCCGGGAGGTTTTGGTAGACTGTTAGCATTCAATTGAGGGTTATTTCTTCACCGACATGTGACTTCCCCGTGTGGTTCTCTTGGTATTTGATCTTGGCCTGTGTGCCTGCCTCTTCTCATCCTGGTGTGAAGACCTTGGCAGCCTCTGATGTGGGATTCTGTCCCTCTTCACTGCTGCTTCACATTGGTGGCCTCTGGGCCATTGTCCACCTGCCGCTGTGTTTTGGTTGGCCACACAATGCATGGTGGTTGCTGACTTTGAAATGCAGGAGGCTTTCCATGAAGATCCAGTATCTCACCTTCTCCGGACAAAACAGAAGGCCTGGTAATGCCGTATCTCAATTCCTCTCTGAGGCAGCAGCCGTCCAGATCCAGGGAGCCCCGAGCCGTCCAGTGCCCCCTCGTCCCAGCCGCTCCCTGTCGTGTCTGGCCTCCACCATCCACAGGCCCTGCCTGGCTCCCGGTGGCCGTTTGGTTTCTGGCTATTGGCTCAGTGGAAATAGCTGTGCCTTGTGTCACATTAGTTCATGGCAGCAAAGTGTGAGATCTAATGGCTTCGAATTTTTTTCATCAGAAAAGGAAAATGGACTCCTGTTGTACTTACTGAGTTTCTCTTCGCACTTCGTGCCCCGGTTTAAAGCTCCCTTGTGTTTTGAAAGCGTGGGTTGGTTACAGTTTTTCACGGCAGCATTCGGGGCCACTGAAAAGTTGCAGGCGTCGCTTATGCATCCCTTCCTCAGAGTTTAGGCATTTCATTCCCAGCAGGATTTGTCCCCACTCCATGGAGCAGCAGGGGTGACGTCTTCCCAACCAGATGCTGTGTGGCTTCCTGTCCCCAGACCAGACTGTCTCCCCATAGAAGCGAGCACCACACACACCGTGGTGACTGTAAAAGTGTGCGGGCAGGGTCTTCCCTGGTGGTGCAGGGGCTGAGACCCCGTGCTCCCAGGGCAGGGGCCGGGGTTCCATCCCTGGTCAGGGGACTCGATCCCATGTGTTGCAACTAAGACCTGGTACAGCCAAATAAGTAAATATTTTTTAAAAAAGAAAATATAAAAGTATGTTGGCGGTTGTGGGTGGTGACTGACTCAGCTTTTTTTTTCTTTTTTCTTTTTTTTTTGGCCACTTCTATTGATCCTTCATTTATTTATATTTTATCTTTCTTCTCTGGCCTGTGTGGGCCTCCCATCGCAGTGGCCTCTCGCTGCAGAGCACCAGCTCTGGGCGCACGTGCTCCAGAGCTCCGGCTCAGTAGTTGGGCAGATCGGTCCAGCTGCTCCGCAGCATGTGGGATCTTCCCAGGCCAGAGGTTGAACGGGCGCCCCCCTGCACTGCAAGGCGGTGTCCCTACCCACTGGACCACCAGGGAAGCCCTGGCTCAGCTTTTATATGCATATGTTTCAGTAGACTGCTTTAAGGGAGTCAAGTTCTCATCCATCAGACGGAGCTTTCCTTGCACGGGAGTCAGTACTGAGCCTTCCCTGACGACAGGAGGAAAGGACAGGAAGGCACCTCCCCAGAGGCACGTTCACCAGAGGTATGTCAGGGCCCAGAGTGTCACAGGAGGACGGACCCCACTGCTCACACTGTGACGGGAAAGGTTCGCTGAGCTCAGGAGAGCTCGGGAGCTGGTGACGCCACTCCCTCCCTCGAGCAGTTCTGCTGCCGGTGGCAGGTTCGGTCCAGGGCGCTCCTGTTCCAGTCACAGCCTCTGCCCACAGGGGAAGCTGTGATCCCCTCCTGCTGTCGCTGGCTTTTCAGACCGTTGAACTTCCCGTGCTGTCCAATGCCCATGTGCCGCGCATCTGTTAGTCTAGACGCCCAGGTGACTGGGCACTGGAGGACACTGCTACAGCCCCTCGTGGCCACAGCCCCTGGTCCAGGGGCGTCAGAGGCCACCCCAGTCCCAGCCGTGACATCCTCCCCTTCTGCTGGCGGAGGCTGGGGTGAAATGGAGCTTTTATAGGTTGCATCAAACGCTGGCCCTGTTCTCAGGCATTAGGTAGGTTTTTGGTCTTTTCTCTCTCTTTTTTTAACCCTTAAGAGACTGTGTCTTCCTCTGGCAGCATTCCAAAGGAATGAGAGGCCACTGTTCGCAGCTCAGCACCAGCCACCTGAGTCCCTAAAGTTGCCATGTTTGTGCAGATACGCATGTTGAAAATGAAATTGGCCTTGTCTTCAGAATGGCAGAAATCCAGCTCTTGAGCTGTGAATGCTCCGACAGTGTGGAGTCTGGTAACAGCTGGGGAGTGGAGTGGAAGCCGTACAGCCCGGAGGGCGCCCGCAGACTTCAGATCACACTTAGGGGAGCCGCTGCGGGCCGGCTCGTTTGCACTTTGCTTTCTGTCTGCAGTCCTGCACGTTCATGCACGCCTCACTTGCCCCCGCCTCTTTGACAGCGTTCCTTCAGCGTCTGAGAAAACACTGTGGTCAGGCAACTGAAGATCCCGTATGCCTCCACAAAGGTCAGAGCTCTCGCAGACCCAGCACAGCCAAATAAGTGAATAAAATAGTAAGGTGTTTTTTTTTTAAAGAAGAAAACCTGCATTAAAAGCTGATTGTCATGATCATGAAAATGAAGAGAGCAACTCCCACAGACTGGAGGAGACTAACGAGACCTGTGATTCAGTGCAGTCCTGGATCCTGAATTGGACCCCAGGGCATGGCAGTGATGTTAGTGGAAAGACTCCCAGGGGTCTAGGTGTAGTCAACACTCTTGCACTGACGGCATCTCAGCTTAACAGGTGTTCGTTCCTGGTTGTGGAAGACCTTCATGTTTGGAGGAGGTTGGGTGAAGGGTAGACAAGAACTCTCCCTGCTGTCCTCGGAGCTTCTTTAAAGTTCTAAATAATTTTCTAAAGTTATTCCAAAGTGAAAAGTTGTCTACGCAGAATCAATTTAACTTCCCGTGCTGTCCAATGCCCATGTGCCGCGCATCTGTTAGTCTAGACGCCCAGGTGACTGGGCACTGGAGGACACTGCTACAGCCCCTCGTGGCCACAGCCCCTGGTCCAGGGGCGTCAGAGGCCACCCCAGTCCCAGCCGTGACATCCTCCCTTCTGCTGGCGGAGGCTGGGGTGAAATGGAGCTTTTATAGGTTGCATCAAACGCTGGCCCTGTTCTCAGGCATTAGGTAGGTTTTTGGTCTTTTCTCTCTCTTTTTTTAACCCTTAAGAGACTGTGTCTTCCTCTGGCAGCATTCCAAAGGAATGAGAGGCCACTGTTCGCAGCTCAGCACCAGCCACCTGAGTCCCTAAAGTTGCCATGTTTGTGCAGATACGCATGTTGAAAATGAAATTGGCCTTGTCTTCAGAATGGCAGAAATCCAGCTCTTGAGCTGTGAATGCTCCGACAGTGTGGAGTCTGGTAACAGCTGGGGAGTGGAGTGGAAGCCGTACAGCCCGGAGGGCGCCGCAGACTTCAGATCACACTTAGGGGAGCCGCTGCGGGCCGGCTCGTTTGCACTTTGCTTTCTGTCTGCAGTCCTGCACGTTCATGCACGCCTCACTTGCCCCCGCCTCTTTGACAGCGTTCCTTCAGCGTCTGAGAAAACACTGTGGTCAGGCAACTGAAGATCCCGTATGCCTCCACAAAGGTCAGAGCTCTCGCAGACCCAGCACAGCCAAATAAGTGAATAAAATAGTAAGGTGTTTTTTTTTTAAAGAAGAAAACCTGCATTAAAAGCTGATTGTCATGATCATGAAAATGAAGAGAGCAACTCCCACAGACTGGAGGAGACTAACGAGACCTGTGATTCAGTGCAGTCCTGGATCCTGAATTGGACCCCAGGGCATGGCAGTGATGTTAGTGGAAAGACTCCCAGGGGTCTAGGTGTAGTCAACACTCTTGCACTGACGGCATCTCAGCTTAACAGGTGTTCGTTCCTGGTTGTGGAAGACCTTCATGTTTGGAGGAGGTTGGGTGAAGGGTAGACAAGAACTCTCCCTGCTGTCCTCGGAGCTTCTTTAAAGTTCTAAATAATTTTCTAAAGTTATTCCAAAGTGAAAAGTTGTCTACGCAGAATCATAGAGCTTTTGGACCAGGCAGCACCTCGGATGGTGTTAATCCCTTCGCGTACAGGAGGAGGCTGACGCTTAGTGAAGTGACTCACCCGAGTTCTCCGGGCGGTTCAGGTGTCTCTGTCGTCCTCCCACTGGGCCACCTGCTTGTTCTGGGCTGTGCACCCCCTCCTCCGGCTCGCACGGGGTCGGCTTAGCTGCTGCGTGATCAGGATGGACGTGCAGGTGTATAGGTGCTTGGGCTGCAGGGAATCACTCTGTTGATGAAAAACACTGAAAACATCCTTGCAGCTGTACTTTCCAATGCAGTGCACTTTTGGGTGCTGCATTCTGGACGCGTGCATCTGAGGATTCTCAGAGGGTTTAAGTGACTTGCAGCTGGCTTAGCCTTCTTCTGCTCTCCACCATGATGTTTTCTGTGTAGAGAAGAGTGGAGATAGTAAAGGCCTGGGGGCTTCCCTCGGGGCTCTTCGGTGAAGAATCTGCTAGCCAGTGCCGGAGACCCAGGTTGGATCCCTGGTCCGGGAAAGCCCCACACGCCGTGAAGCAGTGAGGCCGTATGACAGCTGCCAAGCCCGTGCTCTAGACCCGTGTGCTCCGCAGCAAGAGAAGCCACTGCAGGGTGAAGGGAGAAGCGCCCACGCAGCACAGCTAGAGCAGCCCCGCCCGCCCCAACACGGAGACCCGGCCGGAGCTCAACAGCCAACTCAGTGGTTTTAGAAAACATAAGTAGCCAAGGGCCCTGCGGGAGCTCGAGTGAGAGGCCCAGCCAAGGCCCTCAGCACTCTGGTGGGCCGGTCAGCTCGACTCTGCAGTGAGCTCTGATTTGTGTACCACCTGTACGAAGACTTCTGTAAAGCAGACTAGAAATGGAGACCTAGCACTTTTGGAATATTTGCCTCTTCATTCTGTCACCCAGTGTGACGGAGAGAAAGGTGTCTGCACAGGTCAGACGACTAGAATTCCTGAAAAGACACCTTGTCCTGCTCTGGCCCCGGGAGGACGCGCCCCGCCAGTCCCACGCAGGGTCGCCCTGGGGAAGCAGAAGCGTCGTAATGGGCGTGCGCAGGGAACTCCCTGGCGGTCCAGTGCGGAGACGCCACACTTCCACTGCCGGGGACCCGGCTTTGATCCCTGGTTGGGGAACAAAGGTCCCCCAAGCCGAGGGGAGCAGACAAAAACAGGAAGAGATGCAGGTGACATAGCGTTTTTAAGAACCAGTGCTGTGAGCAGGCTGCGCCGGGGGCCGTCACCCAGGGTGTCTGTGAGGTCAAAGCAGCCCTTGTCACACCACTGGGGCTTTCAGTTCTTGGATTCTTTTAACAGTGGTTTTCTTCTAAAGCTCTCTTTAAAAGAAACACCTGCCTGGAGAAGGAAATGGCCACCCACTCCAGTCTTCTTGCCTGGAGAGTCCCATGGACAGAGGAGCCTGGCGGGCTGCAGGCCCTGGGGTCTCAGAGTTGGACACGACTTAGCAGCCAAACCACCAACAAAACAAAGTATTTAAAAAGAAAGAAACACCTGCCCCTTTTTGGTAATGAACCATTTATATGGGAGAGGAGAAAATGTTTTCATTATTTTAATATTTAAATTTCATTATTTTAATATATATATTCATACATACGCATAGAATTTTAGGAAGATACATAAAAGATTAAGTGTTAGCCTTGGAGGAGGAGGCGTATTGGGGGGACCATACTTTTTACTTCAGTTTCTCTGTAGTAGTTTGATTTTTGCTGTAAGCATCTTTTGAATAATTCTTTAAAACTTGTGACTTCCAAGGTGGCCGTCGCGCGTCGCCCGCGTTGGTGGTCTCTGAGCGCCCCTCGTGAGCCCTGGGTGTCTCCACTCACGCACGGTCGGTGCCACCGCACCTTCCCCCCGTGGCGCATCCAGTGGCCGCCGCCAGACCTGGCCTTCTGCCCCTCCCCGCGTTCCTCCCGGGCGCAGCCTTCGGGGCCCTTGCAAGTCACGTGGTGCAGTTTCCTCACAGGCGGGGCCCCCGAGGCCCACGTGGCCCTTCGCAGCCCGTGGGGACCTCAGACTGCACTGCTTTCCTGAGGAGCTGAGGAAGGCTGAGCGGAGCGCCGTACCTCCTCGCGGACCCGACAGCCTCGTGGGTCCTCCAGGGCTGCCGAGTGGCACCTGGGGGTTGTCTGTGCTCGCGGGTCGCTGCCATCGTGCGCTCTGAGGGTGATTTCAGGTTGTAGGAGGGCGAGACCCCTGATGCTGAAGCACCTCGACCTCGTGGCTCAGGGACGCTGGTCCAGGAAGCGCGAGCGGCCCTGCTGGTGGCCCCAGCACACGGGGGAGACGTGCCAGGGCGGCGTGGAGGCCTCAGCCCCGTCTGGCGTGGGCTCGCTGGAAAATGTAAACCGACACTCAGGTGCCAGTTTCTCGCTGAGATTCCTGCAGCCTTGGGGTCAGTGACTTAGATGAAGCAAAAATCGCTCCCCTCTCTGGGCCGCTGGGGGGCGCTCTCGGACTGAGTGGGGTGAAGGGGAGCCTGGCTGCCCGGCTGCCTGGGGGCGGGAGGAAGCTCCGCTGGCCCCGGGCAGAGGAGCGGCGGGACGCGGCTCGCACTCGGCTCCGGCGTGTCTTCCCCGCCGTCCGGGTCCTTCGCCCACTCCTCTCGCTTCTCCCGCAGGTGGTGGAGAGGAGGAGGACGCCGGCCGAGATCAGAGAGGAGTTTGAGCGGCTGCAGCGCGAGAGGGAGGAGAGGCGCCTGCAGCAGCGCACCAACCCCAAGGTGAGCGCGGCCCGGGAGCGGCAGGTCTGCCCGGTCCGAGCGGCGGCCCCTGCGGTGAGACGCGCCGGCGCCTGCGGGAGGGCCTCCGGCCGGGCTGCTGCTGCTGCCTGGAGAGGAGGCCGGCCGGGGGGCTCCCGAGCAGGGGCGCGGGCTGGGGAGCAGAGGCCCGCCCCTGGAACCACGCTGCCCCAGCCCTGGACGCTGAGAAGCAGCCAGGGGTCCGTGTCGGGGGGACCGCGGGCTGCCCACGCAGAGGCCCAGGGTTCCTTGCAGACCAGCTGAGAGCCCGGAGGGAGGGGCATTTCCAGGCCGCCGCAGGGGCCGGGCGTGCGGTGGCCACCAGCCCCCACGCTGCCTCTGCAGCCTTGGGGTGACTGCTTTCCCTGCCGGGCAGGTCCTCAATGGAGGTTCAAGTCGTGTGACCTGGGGACATGCCTGAGTCGGAGAGTTACTCTTCAGTCCGGCTGTGATCTCTGTCCTGTGATTCATTAAAGAAGTGAACCGTTCTGCACGCTGCCTGGGTCCTGCGGCCACAGGCTCAATGGCTCGCGTTTCCTGCTTCACGGTGTTTGATAAGGGAACTCGGCAGGTGGGCTCTGTCCATGTGGCCAGGATAGCCCGGCAGACAGCCTGAAGATCTTCTAAGGAAAGAATAAAGGTCACCTTACCCCAGGGAAGCGTGATGTTAGGAACTTCAGATCAAAGATGTTCCAAAGAATGGGCTTTTCTAAGAGCCCTACATCATGTAAAGGCCCACGAATTCAGGAGACCCCATCTCTTTGAATCCTGTTACTTTGCAGGGTGTATGTGTAAGCGCCAGGGCCTCTCCTTTCCAGCCCCTTCGTCGGTGACAGGTTCCACAGAGCAGTTATTTGGTGTCAGCGAAGGTAGAGCCTGAGACACTGGCTGGACTGAGTCAGGGGCTATGAGGTCCTGGGACAGCTGAAAATCTCCAGGGTGCCCTGAGCTGCACGATGGGTCCTTTCTCAGGGGCCCCAGCCGGTGCACCAGAGGGGCTCTGGGTGAAGGTCAGGGTCCGGGATAGGGTGGGAGCCTGGCAGGAGCAGGCTGTTGCCGTGGGGTCCTGGCTTCGCCGCTGAGGATCTGCCGCCTTCAGAGCAGTGAGGGGAGAGCGCGTCACGGCCGCCCCGCCTCTGTGTCCTGGGAGGAGGTGGCCCGTCTGGGCGTGCGTGTGGTCGCTTGCTGTGCTGCTCTGGAGCTGTGTCTCCGGGCCACGTTTCTGTGCAATAAGGCAGCCCAGCTGTGGCCATTCCGACGGGCACAGAGATACCGCACGGCTTCCAGTACTGCGCTCCTTCCATTAACTGCCGCAGATAAATAAGACGTTTTCTAGCCAGAAGTACTGAGTGATCACCAGATGTTGGCTCCGCAGCATTTTGAAGAGGTTTTAAGCTCTATCTTTTATTCCATTTCCAAGCATTTTGCTTTGCAAGACGAGCAGAAAGATTTGGCGTGTTCTCAGCCTAGCACTAGAGGGGTGGTCTCTTTGAGAAGACCAGCGAGTGGAGATGCTTCTGATGACCACGGGACTGTCACTGACCCATCACCAGGACCCAACAGGAGATCACAGCTCGTGGGGAGGAGTCGGTGGCAGGACAGCGTTGAGGCACTGCTCTCTGAAGTGGAGTGACGTGGAACTCGGCAGGTGGGCTCTGTCCATGTGGCCAGGATAGCCCGGCAGACAGCCTGAAGATCTTCTAAGGAAAGAATAAAGGTCACCTTACCCCAGGGAAGCGTGATGTTAGGAACTTCAGATCAAAGATGTTCCAAAGAATGGGCTTTTCTAAGAGCCCTACATCATGTAAAGGCCCACGAATTCAGGAGACCCCATCTCTTTGAATCCTGTTACTTTGCAGGGTGTATGTGTAAGCGCCAGGGCCTCTCCTTTCCAGCCCCTTCGTCGGTGACAGGTTCCACAGAGCAGTTATTTGGTGTCAGCGAAGGTAGAGCCTGAGACACTGGCTGGACTGAGTCAGGGGCTATGAGGTCCTGGGACAGCTGAAAATCTCCAGGGTGCCCTGAGCTGCACGATGGGTCCTTTCTCAGGGGCCCCAGCCGGTGCACCAGAGGGGCTCTGGGTGAAGGTCAGGGTCCGGGATAGGGTGGGAGCCTGGCAGGAGCAGGCTGTTGCCGTGGGGTCCTGGCTTCGCCGCTGAGGATCTGCCGCCTTCAGAGCAGTGAGGGGAGAGCGCGTCACGGCCGCCCCGCCTCTGTGTCCTGGGAGGAGGTGGCCCGTCTGGGCGTGCGTGTGGTCGCTTGCTGTGCTGCTCTGGAGCTGTGTCTCCGGGCCACGTTTCTGTGCAATAAGGCAGCCCAGCTGTGGCCATTCCGCACGGGCACAGAGATACCGCACGGCTTCCAGTACTGCGCTCCTTCCATTAACTGCCGCAGATAAATAAGACGTTTTCTAGCCAGAAGTACTGAGTGATCACCAGATGTTGGCTCCGCAGCATTTTGAAGAGGTTTTAAGCTCTATCTTTTATTCCATTTCCAAGCATTTTGCTTTGCAAGACGAGCAGAAAGATTTGGCGTGTTCTCAGCCTAGCACTAGAGGGGTGGTCTCTTTTGAGAAGACCAGCGAGTGGAGATGCTTCTGATGACCACGGGACTGTCACTGACCCATCACCAGGACCCAACAGGAGATCACAGCTCGTAGGGGAGGAGTCGGTGGCAGGACAGCGTTGAGGGCACTGCTCTCTGAAACTGGGGTGGATGTGTCTCCACTTTCACCGTAAGAGTTCTCTAGGGAGGAACTTCACAGTGAGAGTCTATCCCAAGAACAAGCAAAAAGATCAAGTGGGAAAACCTATGGGTTGGACATACCCCCTCTGACACAGTGTTGCGGGATGTGAAACCCGACCTGTGACCTGTGTGCAGTTTTCTCATTTTTAAAATGAGGATGCTTCTCCTGGCCACCACGCCACATTGTTAAATGACTGAAAAAGTATGATACAGAGGTGGATTTGTTAGAGACAGAGCTGCCCCGTAAGTGAGCGCGACATGTGTCCCAAAGTGAGGTTACGAGCTTGCTTCACCGTCCCATTCGGCGCCGAGTGGGAGGCACCCAGCTCGCTTTGGTGGTCTGCTGGCCCAGGGGCAGGGTGTGGGGAGTCTTTGTCTGCTGGGTTCTGGAAATGACCCTATGCAGATGCCACTCCCCCTGCTCCGTGGCCGAGGGGCAGTGGCTTCTGTGTGGCCGGCCACCCGTGAGCCCTGGCTCGTGTCCGGGTGCTGTGGGCTGTGCTGTGGGCGGGAGGGGTGCCAGTCCCAGCCCTGCAGCTCGCCGCCTGCACATGAGCACACGGGCGCCACCTGCGCCGGGGCAGCGCGAGAGCCTCCCTGGCACCCGGGCTCTGGATTCAGACTCCACTCCCCAGCTCTGCGCCCTGGGTCCACTCATGTCTCCAGCCTTAGCTCAGTTCCTCCTTGAGTGAAGTGAGGGGTTGGCCACAAGGCCCAGTGCATGGGGTCACATCCCCAGAATCCTTATCTTCATTGCCTGTTTTCTGTCTTGAGGGCCCTGTGGGATCAGATTCCTCTATTTGTATTTCCTTCTGGAAAATACCACCCTCAGCCTGTGGAGTCCTAGGGTCTCCAGGGCCCTCCACGTTGAGCTGGCCTGGGAAGGATTTACCAATCAGACAGACCGTGAGGTTTGTCTGCATCCTTGAGGGGCAAGTGTGACCGCGGTCTGACGGGACCACCCTGGCCTTCCTCCCTGTGCTTACGAGCCCTATTGTACTGGCGTAGTCCATCTTTGTGTCTTGCCCTTAGAGACTCAAGGTACGGCTGAAACTGGGGTGGATGTGTCTCCACTTTCACCGTAAGAGTTCTCTAGGGAGGAACTTCACAGTGAGAGTCTATCCCAAGAACAAGCAAAAAGATCAAGTGGGAAAACCTATGGGTTGGACATACCCCCTCTGACACAGTGTTGCGGGATGTGAAACCCGACCTGTGACCTGTGTGCAGTTTTCTCATTTTTAAAATGAGGATGCTTCTCCTGGCCACCACGCCACATTGTTAAATGACTGAAAAAGTATGATACAGAGGTGGATTTGTTAGAGACAGAGCTGCCCCGTAAGTGAGCGCGACATGTGTCCCAAAGTGAGGTTACGAGCTTGCTTCACCGTCCCATTCGGCGCCGAGTGGGAGGCACCCAGCTCGCTTTGGTGGTCTGCTGGCCCAGGGGCAGGGTGTGGGGAGTCTTTGTCTGCTGGGTTCTGGAAATGACCCTATGCAGATGCCACTCCCCCTGCTCCGTGGCCGAGGGGCAGTGGCTTCTGTGTGGCCGGCCACCCGTGAGCCCTGGCTCGTGTCCGGGTGCTGTGGGCTGTGCTGTGGGCGGAGGGTGCCAGTCCCAGCCCTGCAGCTCGCCGCCTGCACATGAGCACACGGCGCCACCTGCGCCGGGGCAGCGCGAGAGCCTCCCTGGCCCCCGGGGCTCTGGATTCAGACTCCACTCCCCAGCTCTGCGCCCTGGGTCCACTCATGTCTCCAGCCTTAGCTCAGTTCCTCCTTGAGTGAAGTGAGGGGTTGGCCACAAGGCCCAGTGCATGGGGTCACATCCCCAGAATCCTTATCTTCATTGCCTGTTTTCTGTCTTGAGGGCCCTGTGGGATCAGATTCCTCTATTTGTATTTCCTTCTGGAAAATACCACCCTCAGCCTGTGGAGTCCTAGGGTCTCCAGGGCCCTCCACGTTGAGCTGGCCTGGGAAGGATTTACCAATCAGACAGACCGTGAGGTTTGTCTGCATCCTTGAGGGGCAAGTGTGACCGCGGTCTGACGGGACCACCCTGGCCTTCCTCCCTGTGCTTACGAGCCCTATTGTACTGGCGTAGTCCATCTTTGTGTCTTGCCCTTAGAGACTCAAGGTCCCACGGTCGGCTTGTTCTCTGCTGTGCTCACGTTGTATTGATCGTTGTCATCCCTTTCTTAAGACCCGTAAATCTCCCCTCTGGACAGCAGCTGGTTGGGGAGTCAGACTTCTCACTGCTTTCTTAATGAGCTTGTCCAGACCCCTTGAGAAGCAGGCCATTGAGTCAAGGATTGTTTAGGGGGCTTCGTTATCTGAGAGTATCACCCCCTTTCTTTGGGACCCTGTTACGGAAGAGTTTCCTGGCGATGGTTACTGTGTTCCCTGCATCACTTGTTCTCCTCACTGTTACAGAGGTCGACAGAAGCTCCCTGGTAAGCTTATGTCTTTTGATTTTAGAGAGGCCATTTTATCAGTATAGTTCCTGTAATTGCTGAAAGTCTCAATTCAGCTTTATCAGAAAGAAAAAGTGTTGAATAATGTACCTAGGAAGACATAATCATAATCCCAAAGTAGTTTCATAAAGGTGTATGAGTACATCACACGTAAATTACTTTGAAAGGTTTCTGTTGTTTTGATTTGTTTTGGTTGCCATGCCTAATGACTATAGCCGTTGGAATGAGCCGCGATTACGGGTCCAGTCTGTTCCATGGAAGTGTCGTAAACCACATCGACTGGGCTGAAAGGATAATCGTGCAGAAGGAAAGCTGTCTGAACCCGTGTGTGTGTTGTGCTCCATGGCAGAAAAGGACAATCACCGTCTGCAAGAAAGGGCTGCTGTTGAACCTGAACAAACTGGGAGGTGTCACCCGAGATGGGGGGCCTCGTCTGGGAAAGCACGGTAACGCAGAGCAGGTCTTTGGGGAAGAGGCGAGGTGGCCCGGCAGATGGGTGTAGAGAAAGCTGCTTCCCGGGGCCATAGCTGTGCCCGCCCCCTGCCGGCTGAGAGAGCTGGCTGGTAGACCGGGCCGGGGAGTGGCTGGGACCAAACAGTCCTTAGAAGCGGTGGGAATCTGAGTTTGCTTCTCCGGTGAAGGGGGGGGGCTGCAGTTGACCGGTCTGACGGGACCACCCTGGCTTCCTCCCTGTGCTTACGAGCCCTATTGTACTGGCGTAGTCCATCTTTGTGTCTTGCCCTTAGAGACTCAAGGTCCCACGGTCGGCTTGTTCTCTGCTGTGCTCACGTTGTATTGATCGTTGTCATCCCTTTCTTAAGACCCGTAAATCTCCCCTCTGGACAGCAGCTGGTTGGGGAGTCAGACTTCTCACTGCTTTCTTAATGAGCTTGTCCAGACCCCTTGAGAAGCAGGCCATTGAGTCAAGGATTGTTTAGGGGGCTTCGTTATCTGAGAGTATCACCCCCTTTCTTTGGGACCCTGTTACGGAAGAGTTTCCTGGCGATGGTTACTGTGTTCCCTGCATCACTTGTTCTCCTCACTGTTACAGAGGTCGACAGAAGCTCCCTGGTAAGCTTATGTCTTTTGATTTTAGAGAGGCCATTTTATCAGTATAGTTCCTGTAATTGCTGAAAGTCTCAATTCAGCTTTATCAGAAAGAAAAAGTGTTGAATAATGTACCTAGGAAGACATAATCATAATCCCAAAGTAGTTTCATAAAGGTGTATGAGTACATCACACGTAAATTACTTTGAAAGGTTTCTGTTGTTTTGATTTGTTTTGGTTGCCATGCCTAATGACTATAGCCGTTGGAATGAGCCGCGATTACGGGTCCAGTCTGTTCCATGGAAGTGTCGTAAACCACATCGACTGGGCTGAAAGGATAATCGTGCAGAAGGAAAGCTGTCTGAACCCGTGTGTGTGTTGTGCTCCATGGCAGAAAAGGACAATCACCGTCTGCAAGAAAGGGCTGCTGTTGAACCTGAACAAACTGGGAGGTGTCACCCGAGATGGGGGGCCTCGTCTGGGAAAGCACGGTAACGCAGAGCAGGTCTTTGGGGAAGAGGCGAGGTGGCCCGGCAGATGGGTGTAGAGAAAGCTGCTTCCCGGGGCCATAGCTGTGCCCGCCCCCTGCCGGCTGAGAGAGCTGGCTGGTAGACCGGGCCGGGGAGTGGCTGGGACCAAACAGTCCTTAGAAGCGGTGGGAATCTGAGTTTGCTTCTCCGGTGAAAGTGAAGAACACAGGCTCCACCTCTGAGCTCAGCTAGAGTGGTCCGGTGGAGACGTTCTCACAAGAGCCGCTGACAGTTCATTGGCTGTAAAACAGGCAGATTTCACATCATCTCATGCGTAATCACCTCTTTTGGTGGAAATTTTAGTTACTAAATTGTTTCTATCGAGATTGCACTTGACAGAGATCTCTCACATTATCCTACGGCCAGATAAAGAGACTCAAACGCAAAAGTATCCAGGACGGAACCTTCCTGGCCAAACAAACCACTGATGCTCCTCAAGAGGGTTGGTGAGTGATTTGTTTCCAACCTGGAGAGAAGCTTCTTGTCGGGGGAGAGAGGCTCCAACTTGACTGGGAACGACAGCCGTGAGGCTGTGTGTGTCACCTTCACAGGTGGTCGGGGGACCAAGCCAAGATTCTGAAAGACCCAGGCGAACTGGAATGGCAGGGACAAGTGTGCACGCTGGGAGAAGGGGAGACGGAAATGCTGGACTCCCGTTGACTCGCTGCCTTAAGGTCAGCAGCGAGGAACAGGACAGCAGGAAGGTGACGTGGGGTGGCTGTAAGGAGCACCAAGCAAGGCAGACTGTGGGAGGAGTGGAGACTGCGCTTTCTCCACAGTGTGGCCATGGACCGGCGTGGGGCAGACAAGGACGATAAAAATAAATACACTTTCTAGGTTGTTCGCAGAGCATCCTCGGTGTGTGTGCGGACCCTGGACCAGCAGGTGGTGCTCAGCCTGAGTTCCTTTGGGTCAGGAGCAGCTGAGCCTCTCTCTGACGTCAGATGGCTTTGGGCTGAATCCCATGTCCTCCAGCCGCAGCTCTGGGTGACAGTGTCATGTGGTTGGGCTGGGTCCTCCTCATCACGGGACATCTGAGACTTGCAGGCACAAGAAGTCTACTGGGTTTTGAATATACATAGAAGATCTTTTTTGAGATATTAATAGTTTTTAAGTAGCCTCTATTTTCGATATCTAAAATGTGGGGAAATTTTTTTTTCCTTTTTAGTGTGTTTGTGTATCTAAATAAAATGTGTAAATAGTTTAGGACGCCATGGCACAACATTATAAATCAACTTTACTTCAATTAAAACAAAAAGTCTAATAGTTATTAGGCTTGTTTTTAAAAACTATCCCCCCTTGGAGACCCCTGCCTCCTGTTCCAGAGGAGCCCCTCCTCCCTCCTGAGCTCTCCTGACATTTTCTGCTGCTTCTAAGTTGCATACTTACGCTGTTCTCTGGTTTTGGTTTTGGTTTTGTGGTTTTGTTTTGTTTTTTAACTTTAGTAACCATTGACCTCCTACCAGAAAAGATAAGGCTATAGACAGCACACTCTTTTTTCAGTTCGCCCCCTGTAATGATGACCCCCTGGAGGGTTAGATGAACGATCTCGGGCAGGTCCTCTGTCGGGCGATGGCGCACCCTGACTGCCTTATTCTTCTTCCTTTGGTCGGCTCAGCAGTCGTGGTGCACAGGCTTTAGTTGCTGCGAGGCGTGTGAAATCCTCCCAGACCTGAGACTAAACCTGCGTTCTCCGCGCTGGCAGGCCGACTCTCATCACCAGGGGACTCCTCCGTTGGGTCCTAGTTGTGGCACACGGGATCTTTGGTTGAAACCGGTGGGCTTCTCCAATAGAGGCGCAAGGGCTCAGCTGTCCCGAGGCACGTGGATCTTACTTCCCTGACCAGGAACTGAACACCGTGTCCCTGCATGGAAGGTGGATTCCAACCGCTGGCCCACCAGGGAAGTGCCCTGACTTTTCCCCGTGTGCTTTTTTCACTCCTTCGTGTCAGTAACTGTCTCGTCTGATCCCTTTGGTTTGATTGCTCTCCTGTAAATCCACCAGACTCTGCATTCTGTCGCTCACAGGTTGCTCTTGGTAGCCCCGCTCTGGGGCCCTCCTTTATCCGCCACCCCAGTCCAGCCTGTTCTCTCTCTTCTCTGCTTCCCAGGCCTGCCTTCTGGCTCTGACCTCAGGCTTTCCTCACCAACTCCCCAGGAGCACCTGTGCAGTCACTCAGCAAATCGGTGCTGAGTGCCGGTGAGAGAGGCACAGTCAGATGCTGAGCAAACAGCCCCTTGCCTGGTGGGGCTTGCCTCTCGCCAGCCCTCCCTGGTGGCCCCTCCTCTCTCTGGTGTCTCTCTTTTGTGAAGAAAGCCCATTCCCTGTAGCTCCTTTATAAAAGAGATGCCTAAAAGTTCAATTTCTTTTTGCTTTTACTCCATTCTATGTGTCTTTGAAAAAAAAAAAGATAATTGTATATATAGAAACTTATGTATAATACATATACTGTAACATAGTCATAAATACCTGGAACCTACCACCTGACCACAGCAAAAATACCGCCCAAGACTTGTGTTCATTTCCACGTTCCTCTCCTTTCCATCTCCCCATCAGAAGGAGGCACTGACCAAAAGGGTCCAACATGTGAACAAAAGCAATGTAGAAAGAGAGAAAAGGAGGACAGACATGGGGAAATAATACGAGAAGCTTCCAGAACCGAAGAACTCAGCGGTGCAGGTGGAACGTGTCTGCTCCATGCCCGGCCCGAGCAAGAGACTCACTCCCACAGCCATTGTCCTGTTGCTTTCTAGATTTTTGTCACAAACTGGATATTGCTTCGTTCCTCCTGTGTTTGAGCTTCTTGTAAGAGTGGCCCCACACGCTGGGTCGTCTTCGGGGTCTTGTTGCTCCCTGCCGCTCACGCTCTGCTGAAATTCTGTGTGTTTCATGAAGCTCTGGCTCAGGCATTGTCCTCGCTGGATACCGTGGCTCATCCATTCTCCTGCAGGGGATATTGGGAACGTTTCCAAGTTTTCGCTGTTACGAACGTTGCTGCTATGAACATTCCTGTGCATGTTACCCGCTGCTCACGTGCAAGGCTGTCTCTTGAGTGTGCGCACGCGTGTGTGTGTTTGTGCATATTGGCACATACCAGTGGGTCATAACATACACAGATTTTGCCGTACTGTTTCCCACAGGTAAAATGCTGATTTGGCATAACTCAAAATCTCTTTATTGTATCCTTATACGGGATGTGTGCGTGTGTGTGTTAAGTCACTTCAGTTGTGTCCAACTCTTTGTGACCCTGTGGACAGCACCCAGCTAGAATATTCTGTCCGTGGACTCTCCAGGCAAGAATACTGGAGTGGGTTGTTGCCCTGCCCTCCTCCAGGGGATCTTCCTGACCCGGGTTTCAAACCCGCGTCTCTTACGTCTCCTCCACTGGCAGGCAGACTCTTAACCGCTAGTGCCACCTGGGAGGCCCTCCAGGATGCTCAGCACTATGCAGCATGTATCCTATGCTCTTTAGGCATGTATGTATGCGTGTAGATATTAATAGAGCCACTTGTATATGTATCTCTATCTTAATACTTGGCTGTCTCTCTATATTTAATAATACAAATTGCTCATTTTTATCTAGACCTTTAAAAAATGACAGTTTTTTATAATTCAGCCAACTAAGTTGACTGGATTTTGAATTCTAGTTTGGAGATCATTTTTCCTCGCCTCAAAAGCCTTGTGCGGAGGCTCCCAGCCTCCAGGGCTGCTGCTGAGCGGCCGGCTCCGGGTGCTGGTTTCCAGCGTGTGGTGGCCGTCTCCCCTTTGGTGGCCCTGAGGGTCTCACTCTCTGGGTTTTCAGGGTGGAGAAACCTGGGGCGACTTCCTGCTCGTGCTGACAGCTACAGCAGACTCCCTCCTGAGACCAAGTGGGCTTGAGTTCCGGGCGCTTGTCTGCGGTCGTCTTTTCCGCCATGTCTCTCCCTCCAGACTCCTTTCATCACATGTTGACCCTTTGGACTAACCATCTCATCAGTTTGTTTTCCCCTAGATTATTTTCCACCTTTTCTGTTGGTTAAATGTTTTCTATAATGTTTTTAATTTCTTAGACTTTTTAATTCTCACATTCATTGTTTTTTCTTTTCCTTTTTTTTTAATCTATGGGAAGCACAGGATGGGGATTTAGCATATGAGCTCTGGAAACAGATGCCCCAGCTTCATAAATGTTTTCTGTGATGAGTACAGTAGCCCTTATTTTTCTGAAGATGTTGCTTACAGACCTCTTGCCATTTCCTTTGACATTTGTGCTTTCTGGTTATTTCTTATCTTTGCTTGGCTTTTTTGGGGGAGGGTGGGAGGGAGGGGGCGGGCGGGCCACTTCTGTTGGTCCTTCATTTGTACGTTTTCATCCATCTTTGTTCTTTGGCCCATGTGGACCTCCCATCTCAGCGGCCTCTGTTGTCGCAGAGCACTGGCTCTGGGCGCACGCCCTCCAGAGCTCCAGCTCGGTAATTGGACACATCGGTCCAGCCGCTCTGCAGCACGTGGGAATCTTCCCAGGCCAGGGATCGAACCAGCGTCCCTTGCACTGCAAGGCAGTGGTCCTTACCCACTGGACCACCAGGGAAGCCCCTGCTTGGCTTTTTTATGTTGAACGTTTTCATCAACTATCTGATAGTCCTCAGCTGCGGAGAACAGGGAGGGAGGGGCTTCCCTGGTGGTCCAGTGGGTCAGAATCTGCCCTGCAGCACAGGGGACCGAGGTTCAACACATACCACGTGCCCCACACCCACAGAGCGACCAAACCTGCGCACCACGAGAGAGCCCGTGCACAACAGAAGATCCTGCGTATCTCAGTGAGGATCCCGAGTGCCGCACCTAAGGCCCAACACAGCCAAATAAATAGATATAAAAAAAAAAAGTAGAGTGGGCAGTGAGGCTGTGTAAACCCTGTGTGTGCTTGCTGACAAGGCTTGTCCCTGGTGGGCTTAACTTCAGGATGTTGGGTGGAACCCCTCCTTTGTCCCCCACCAGTGGTTAGTGTCTAAAGGCTTCCTCTAGTTACCAGGCGATGTGTGTCTAGAAGAAGGCTCCAGTCCAGCCCCTGGCTGTCGGCAGTCTCCGCGCTGAGTCAGGTGGGAAGCCAGGGACCACCCCCGGTGTGGGCTCGCTTTACCTTGTTTCCAGTAGTGCCCGCCCCTCCTCAGAGAACAGCCCTGTCACTTGGGCAGGCCTCCTGGGGTGCCCGGGTCTCCGCTGCGTCACTTACAACCTCTTCATCCTCCTCCAGGCCCTGACGCCTTGGTCAGCACCTCTCATCCGTCGCCTGTAATTATTCTGTTCTTTTCCTTGTTTAAGATGTGTTTCTTTGGCTGCATTGGGTCGTAGCTGTTGCATGAAGGACCTTTTTAGTTGTGGTATGTGAGATCCAGTTCCCTGATCAGGGATTGAGCCCGGGCCTCCTACACGGGAATGTGGAATCTTAGCCACTGGACCACAGGGGAGTCCCTGGTCTGTTCTTTCTGTCTGTGGGCTTGCGATTCCTGGATTGTTATTTGGGGAGGGAAGAGGGTTTCAGGACACTGAGATAAATGTGTATGTGTTTTTGATCCCATTGGTTTAACCTATCCAGATTAGTTATTGGAAATAACTGCATTAGAAAAGACTTATTTATCCATAATCATTCATGAGATAGAGCAACAAAAACTCTGCCAGCTTCAGCTTCTTCATTTATAAAAAATGATCTTGAAGCCAGAGGCTGGGGCGGGGGGAGCAAGAGGGAGGAGGAGAGTGGCTGGAGGGTCTTCGTGACTGGGGGGCGGGGGGAAGGGGGGAGGAGGGGGTGCTGCTCTGTCCTGTCTGTAGCGGTGGATGTGTGGACCCATGCGGGGGATGCAGTTGTGTGGAATTAAATGCACAACCACAATGCGAAAATAAAAGTGAGGAGCGCTGGAGAAGGTTGTTGGAATGTGTTGGTGTGACTCCGAGGTGTGATACGCTGTGTGTTTGCAAATTTCACCGCTGTGCGAGGCAGGACTCTGTGTTTCTTACAACTGCACACATCTCCTTGTGTTTCTTACAACCACATATGAATCTACAGTGATCTAAATAAAGTGTTCCATTATGGCTATTTCTTTTTCTTTTTTTTTTTTAAAAAGACTACCAACTAGTTTATGGTCCCTGAAGCTACTCAGTTAACTCAGGTCCATTGCATGTGTTTGACTGTTAAAAGCACACATTGTCAGGCTGCCACCCGGGAACCTGTATTTTTACAAGCTTTCACCCCAGGAGTTCCGACTTGGGTGACTGAGCACAGGAAGTACGGCAGTCTCTGCAGGTGAAAGAGTCAAAGGCTGTCTTTTCACAGCGCTCTGTTAATGGTTAAAGGAAAGTCGGGGGAGTGACTTACGAATGGAGTCTGTGGTGGTCCACGAGGTGGTGATCCAGCGCAGACAGTTGACAGGTTGGAATGGGGGCTTACCAGTGGCCGTCCGCTGCTTCCCTTCGTGTTTAGCTCCTTCAGCCCTTGACTCTTAGCAGAAACTGAGTACATCAGATTCTCCTGACAACCTGAGTTATACTCTTATGACCGTGGCCTGATTGAAAACAGTGTAAAACCACGGCATGCTCCCCGCGGAGCCTCTCGGCGCCAGGGGCGGGCACGTGGTGTGACTGTCCCATGCTCTGGGTTGAGTCTTTTACAGGCTCACATGGCCTCAGGTGAGCACGTGCTGCTGCAGGGGGCCTCACCCGCAGTGATTCAGCCGTGCTGTCATTGCACAGGAAGGGCTCTGCGCTGGTCACTGTCGTCATCCACTGACGCTCTGACAGCAAAATTGGGTCCCCCCAGACAAAGGTCAGCACACGCGGGTGGCCTGCTGCCTCTTTCGGTCCAGCCCAGGAGCTGAGAAGAGTGATTAGTTTTAATAGTTTTTACAAAATCAAATAAATAACATTTTATCATACATAAAAATGGTATGAAACTCCAGCTTCAGTGTTCATAAATCCAGTTTTATAGCCACACAGCCTGTTCACTCACACATTCCCTGTGACTGTTTTACACAGCAGGGAAGCTGCCCACGAAGCCTTGAGCATGGGTGATACCTGGCTCTGTACGGAAGAGTTTGACTCCCCTGCTGCAGAAAAATAAGATGTAATGTGCTCATAGCAGGGAGAAATACAACAAATAGTTTTCTTTCCCACTTAATAGCAAAGATTACTTGAAAGTATTTTCCTTTGTAAACTTTGATAAAACATGATTTACTACCCATTTAATAATAAAAGGACATAAACTTTTATGTATTGAGTTCGAAGTTGCTGGAAAAAGTCTTAACACGTTCATTTACCCAGTGTTAGAGTTTATCTTCTCTGCTTGCTTTAAACGCGAATCTGCCTCTCATTCCTAAGCCGTGTCTTCCCCCTGTATGAAAGCAGGTTATGCTGAAACTGAAATGAGTTGTAAGTTTCAGCCAAACCCCCACTTGGCTCGTAGGGAAGTCCTTCTCGTTCTGGTGCTGTGACCAGTCCACTTTCAGAAGGTCGTCTCCTAGAAACAGAAGAGCTGAAAGCAAGCATCAGGGCCACCCCCTGAAGTGGTGCGGGCCATGACCTGCGGCCTCGGCGTGACCTGCGCAGGCCCTGCTGGGGCGGCTCCTCAGGCCTGGCCCCTGAGCCTCACCATGTCCTCGCCTCTCTAGGCCTCTGGCTTATTTTCTTCTGGGGGGGAACGTGGGGCAGTCATTTTCCATCAGCTTGGATCAGCACCAAAGGCTGGTAAATTGCAAAAGTCACCAGCTCCTTGGAGTTTTCGACGACTTTGACCTTGTTTAAAGAAACAACAAGATATTTGAGAAAGTGCAGCCGTGAGTGCTGGTTTACCTGAAAACCACGTCTCTCCAGTTATTTACTTTTTCTTTTTTTTTTTTTTTGGCCACTTCTGTTGGTCTTTCATTCATCCACTTTCATCCATCTTTGTTCTTTGGCCCGTGTGGGCCTCCCATCGTGGTGGCCTCTCTCGCTGCAGAGCACCGGCTCCGGGCGCATGCGCCCCAGGGCTCCAGCTCAGTAGTCGGACACATCGGTCCAGCCGCTCCTGGGATCTTCCCAGGCCAGGGGTCGATCTGGCGCCCCCTGCACTGCAAGGCGGTGTCCTTACCCACTGGACCACCAGGGAAGCCCTATTTGTGTACTTTTTTTTAATACTTATTTTGGGCTGTGCTGGGTTTTCATTGCTTCCGGAAGGCTTTCTCTAGTTGCAGCAAGTGGGGCTGCTCCCCAGATGACGCTGTCGGGCTCAGTTGCCCCAAGGCGTGTGGGCTCTGCCCAGGCTAGGAGCTGGACCGGGGTCCCTTGCATTGCAAGGCAGATTCTTCACCACTAGACCACCAGGGAAGCCCTTGAGCGCTGTTGTAAACTTCTAGAATCTGCCCTGGTGAGTCAGTTGATTGTCACTGTGGAGTTAACACAAATGTATATCATTTCAGAGGTTTTCTTTGGGAAACGAAGGAAAACTTAGCCAATCCAATAAGACAAATAGTAAAAGAGATGTAAATATTGAAAGGGTTTTCATTATTAGCGTGTGGTGTGAGTGCCTGTCTTTACCCATTTATTTGACTGTCATGTGACATATGAGAGAGATCTCAGTTCCCCTGCATTGGGAGTTGGGAGTCTTAACCACTGGACCACCAGGGAAGTCCCTGATTGCCTGTCTTTAAAGAACCAACTGAGGGACTTCCCTGGTGGTCCAGTGGTTAAGACTTCCAGTTCCCAGTGCAGGGTGACCAGGTTTGATCCCAGGTCAGGGAACTAAGAACCTGCATATTACAACTAAGAGTTTGCATGACACAACTAAGACCTGGTACAGCCAAATAAATAACTGTTCTAAAAGAAAGAGGGGCTTCCCTCATGGCTCAGATGGAAAAGAATCTGCCTGCGATGTGAGAAACCTAGGTTCGATCTCTGGGTTCAGAAGATCCCCTGGAGAAGGGAATGGCTACCGACTCCAGTGTTCTTGCCTGGAGAATCCCCTGGACAGAGGAGCCTTGTGGGCTCACCCAGGGGGTCTCAGAAGAGTGAGACACGACTGAGCAGCTGACACTTTCACTTTTCACTTGGAAAGAACCAACTGGAAACTGTCAGGGCCCGTGAGTCGCATGAGTTGGCCAGTGACAAAACCCACATTTGTACGTCAGTGGCTGGTGACCCTGCTTCCCTCCTCGCCCAGCACAGAGCCAGGGGAGCCTGCGGGCCGGGCCGGGCGGCCCCGCTCTGCGCTCTGGTGGCCCACGGGCCCCGTGGTCAGCCAGCATCCCCACGGGCCTGTGGGCGGGGCAACCGTCGGCCATCGTCCAAACCAGGACATTTTTGAGAGTGAAAGGAGGTGTTTACCAGAAGGCAGCTGCTGGAAACTCCTCCTTGTACACACTCACACGCTTAGCCAGCTGTGTCTGCTGGTTTGTGCTGGTCACGTGCTGCTGTGGGACTAACCACTCCAAAACCCAGCGACTGGCGAACACGATTTGATCGCCCCTGGGTGGACGGGACTCAGCCCGATGGTTCTCGCTGGGGGTGCCGCGTGCTTGCGGCTGGGTCCTGTTGAGGAAGAGGCAGGCGTGGGCCCCTCCTAACCTCAGATGCGGTGGCCGAGAGGGCCTGCTGTCTCTCCCACGCGGCCTCTCCTCTGGCCGACCCGGGCTTCCTCCCGGCCCAGCAGTCACAGGGTGCTCGGGTTGTTACGGGGGAACCAGCGTCCCCCAAAAGCACATCCCCAGATGAAGCCGTGGGGCTCCTTGTGACCTGGCCTTGGGGCCTGCCCCAGCCCGCCCATGGCGTCCTCTTGGACAGAGGCAAGCCCTGAGTGGGCACAGATCCAGGAGGGCTCTGTGCAGGGCAGGGTCGCCAGTCCACAGGCTGTCGCCGCTATGTTTGTGAAGAGTGTCCTTGCGATGTCTCTTCTTCCCTTCATGACGTTATCTGCCATGTTGATATAAGGAGCACATGTATTTGGCAAATCTGAAGTTTTGGGCATATTTGATTCTTCTCTGTATACTTTAATATTTGCCTTTTTTGTCTTTCTTCAACTTCATCTAGCATCCTGTTTTTTCAATTGAGGTATAGTCAATTTGCAGTTGATTATATCGGTTGTATCAGCTGTATCAATTGAAACTAGTATCAATTATATTCGTTTCAAGTGTACAACATAATGATTCAAAATCTTTGTAGGCCGTGCTCTGTTTATATTCGAGAATAATACCCTCTAGGCCCATGCGCGTCGGCTGTGGCGAGCTTTGTCCTTTTTCACGGCTGAGTGGCGTTCCTCTGTGCGAAGGTGCCGCAGGCCGTCCAGCTCCTCATCCGTGGGTGGCTGTGCAGGTTGCTGCCGGGTCTTCTGTTGTAAATAGCACTGCTGTGATACGACCTCGGGGTGCGTGCCTAGTTTCAAATCAGTGTTTCCATTTCCTCTGGGCCTCTGCCGAGGAGTGGGGCTGCCGGGTCCTGTGGTGGTGCGACTTGAGTCTTCCAGGAGCCTTTCCACGGTGGCTGTGCCCGCTTACACGCTCACCAGCCGCGCAGGGGGCTCCCTTTTCCCTGCACCCTCACCAGTGACTGCGGCTGCAGTCTGTGCCCTGGGGTCTTCTTAACTAAGAAAAGGCTCTCAATTCTAAGTGTCTTCATTTCAGAACATAGAAGTGTCTTGGCTCAAGTATTTTCACAAAGATTGTCTTTTTGCCTCCATTCAGAGTATTTTTTCCTTTGACAGATTTTTGGAATAAAGCATCTATGGTCTTTTGACTGCTTCATCAAGTTTAGGTGCCACCAAACTGGAGGCAGACCTTGTTCATTTCATCCCATTCCAAGAAAGAATATAAATTTAATTAAAAATGACAGCTCCGGGGCTTCCCCTGGTGGTCCAGTGGGTAAGGACACCGCCTTGCAGTGCAAGGGGCGCCGGTTCGATCCCTGGCCTGGGAAGATCCCACGTGCCGCAGAGCGGCTGGACTGATGTGTCCAGTTGCCGAGCCGGAGCTCTGGGGCACATGCACCCAGAGCCGGTGCTCTGCAACAGCAGGGGTCACCGCGATGGGAGGCCCACACGGGCCGAAGAACAAAGACGGATGAAAATAGAGAAACGAAAGACCAATAGAAGTGGCCCGCCCGTCCCCTCCCTCCCCACCCCCCCCCCAAAAAAGAAATAAAAATGACAGCTCCACCAGAAGATTCCTACCAAAAATGGAGATATTCCAAAATGCCATTATGGAATTTCAAAATGCAACAAACAGAGCTCTTATTTTATTTGTGTAGTTTTTCCTTCCCCAAGAGATCAGTTTCAAAGTATTCTCAGTTACACACTTTTCAATGGTTGCAACTTCTTAAATATTTAAAAGGTGCAGGAGTTAAGGATTTCTTAACCAGTTGTATAAAGATTCACACTTTCCTAACACACAATTTTTAGCACATGTTGCAGTTTTTGTATTCCAAATCAGCGTCACAAAAAATGTTCTGTTACTCGGAAGACACAAAAATAGTTGTACATTTTGACAACTTGAGCTTTCTTCTCCGTAGGCAGAATATCACCGCTCATTTTGACGAAATTATGTGTCATGTACACTGTGATTCTAAGACCTTTTCCACTTCATGAGTTTCTTGATTTAATTAAAATGCTTATACCATGAGGCCGTAGCGTCACCAAAACTGGTCCTTGAGTATTGCCACAGAAACGAGCCATTTTACGTTCCTGGTGGGACTTCTTCCCTGAGTTTACAGTAACATTCCCAGTGATGTCAGGTGGTTCACCTTCAGCGAGCCGAACAAGCCATCTTGCGTCTGAAGCACCTGGCTGACTCTGATACAAAACTGGCACGTCGGCGCCGTGAGGTCCTGCTGACCCCGGCTTCTAGACAGCTCCTGCCGCGTCCTTCCCGCGCCTCGGGAGCCGGAGGATGGCGCGAGGAGCGACGTCAACATAGAGGAACCACCGCTGGGTCTCAGCGAAGAGTCGTTTCTCACAGCTGCGCGTGCAGGCGCCTGCCGCTGCAGCCTCACGTTTGGCCTTCGTCTTCCGAGAAGGCCCTGGAGGAGATGCCGGTGCTTCTAAAGCAGACCGGAGTCTGTGAGTCTCACGGGGCTGGAGCTGGCGCTGTGGAGGGTCCGTGCTGAGAAGCGGTTTCTAGGGCCTTTCCTGGGGGCACAGTGGATGTGAATCCGCCTGCCTGTGCTGGGGACACTGGTTTGATCCCTGTTGGCGCTGAAGATGCTGCTGGTGACGATGGCACTCTCTTTAAGAATGAGCGTCCAGGGCGATGGCTAAGCCAGCTGAAGCATCTGGGCCAAACTGTCCCCCCAGGTAGATCCCACCTGTGGCGTTTTACGTGCTCACCCACACCCGTGGCCGCCCACGCCGGGCAGCCGCCAGCCCCCTCGGCTGCCTCCCTCCCGCCGCACCCGACACGGGCGAAGAGATACTCACAGTCTCCTTCCAAGTGTCCCTCGCGTGTCTTCATTCACGTGTCCCTTCTTGGGGAGAAAAACACATCCTGCCCAGCTGCCTTTGGGGTGGAGGGAAGCATTCTGTATAGTAAATTTGGGGGTGGTCTCACGAGGGTACACGCCTGTCAAGGCTCATGGACTTGTACACTTCAAACAGGCGCAGTTTCTATCATATGTAAATGAAGCCTCAATAGGTTTTTTTTTTAATGGGCTAGAGAATTTAATAAAAAATGTGTGTGGAGTCTTGTCTTTATATGTTGGAACAAGGTAGCTGCCTCTTTGAGGGACTTCCCCGGTGGTTCAGTGGTTAGGAGTCTGCCCTGCAGCGCGGGGGCACGGGTTCCATCCCTGGCCAGGGAAGTCAGACCCCACCCGCCTCCGGGCAGGGAAGCCCTTGCTCGCCAACAGAGATCCCCTGTGCCACAAGGAAGACCTGACACAGCCAAATAAACAAATTTTTTAAAAAAAGGTTTCAGCCCGTTTGAAAAGTCTTATGGCAGTAAAAGAAAATAATAAATACTGATTTTCTGAGTAAAGAGCATTTGTATCAGTCAGCAACACTTTCGCTTATCGTTTCTTAAAAGAATCTGGAGTTGTGTTTCTCATAACTTGACCTCAGGCAGAATAATTTTTTTTTTAAGATTTATTTATTTATTTATTTTGGTGGGATTGGGGTGGGTTGGGAGCGGGCGGGCCACTTCTATTGGTCTTTCATTTGTCCATTTTCATCCGTCTTTGTTCTTTGGCCCATGTGGGCCTCCCATCGCGGTGGCCTCTGTCGTTGCAGAGCACCGGCTCCGGGCGCATGTGCTCCAGAGCTCCAGCTCGGTAATTGGACACATCGGTCCAGCCGCTCCGCGGCACGTGGGATCTTCCCAGGCCAGGGATCGAACCGGCGCCCCTTGCACTGCAAGGCAGTGTCCTTACCCACTGGGTCACCAGGGAAGCCCAGAATAATTTTTAAATCTCCCATTTGTCTGTGATTTGATTTGCACTTGTCTGTCTTTGAAGGTATTTTTTATATTTTAAAGAAATTTAAGGTGCTTTGGGACATACGTGTGTTTAGAATTGAGTTGACCCGACACGGGCGAAGAGATACTCACAGTCTCCTTCCAAGTGTCCCTGCGTGTCTTCATTCACGTGTCCCTTCTTGGGGAGAAAAACACATCCTGCCCAGCTGCCTTTGGGGTGGAGGGAAGCATTCTGTATAGTAAATTTGGGGGTGGTCTCACGAGGGTACACGCCTGTCAAGGCTCATGGACTTGTACACTTCAAACAGGCGCAGTTTCTATCATATGTAAATGAAGCCTCAATAGGTTTTTTTTTTAATGGGCTAGAGAATTTAATAAAAAATGTGTGTGAGTCTTGTCTTTATATGTTGGAACAAGGTAGCTGCCTCTTTGAGGGACTTCCCCGGTGGTTCAGTGGTTAGGAGTCTGCCCTGCAGCGCGGGGGCACGGGTTCCATCCCTGGCCAGGGAAGTCAGACCCCACCCGCCTCCGGGCAGGGAAGCCCTTGCTCGCCAACAGAGATCCCCTGTGCCACAAGGAAGACCTGACACAGCCAAATAAACAAATTTTTTAAAAAAAGGTTTCAGCCCGTTTGAAAAGTCTTATGGCAGTAAAAGAAAATAATAAATACTGATTTTCTGAGTAAAGAGCATTTGTATCAGTCAGCAACACTTTCGCTTATCGTTTCTTAAAAGAATCTGGAGTTGTGTTTCTCATAACTTGACCTCAGGCAGAATAATTTTTTTTTTAAGATTTATTTATTTATTTATTTTGGTGGGGGTGGGGGGGTGGGGTGGGAGCGGGCGGGCCACTTCTATTGGTCTTTCATTTGTCCATTTTCATCCGTCTTTGTTCTTTGGCCCATGTGGGCCTCCCATCGCGGTGGCCTCTGTCGTTGCAGAGCACCGGCTCCGGGCGCATGTGCTCCAGAGCTCCAGCTCGGTAATTGGACACATCGGTCCAGCCGCTCCGCGGCACGTGGGATCTTCCCAGGCCAGGGATCGAACCGGCGCCCCTTGCACTGCAAGGCAGTGTCCTTACCCACTGGGTCACCAGGGAAGCCCAGAATAATTTTTAAATCTCCCATTTGTCTGTGATTTGATTTGCACTTGTCTGTCTTTGAAGGTATTTTTTATATTTTAAAGAAATTTAAGGTGCTTTGGGACATACGTGTGTTTAGAATTGAGCGTTGTTTCTGCCGTGTAGCGGGCTGTGCCCGGCGCTCATGACTGACCAGCTGAGCAGTGGAGAGCCGGGAGCAGGCCGTCTCCTTCCCTGCCCGCCGCTGGCCTCTGGGCAGCCCTCTCCTGTGGACGCGCCTGGCTTTCTGACTCTAGACGCTGGCGGCGCTCGGGCCTGTTCGGCCTGAGCCGTGATTCCGTGCTGTGTGGGCCCCGTGGTGCTGAAGGGTGCTGCCTTGGCCTTCCTCCCACAGGCCCCGGGCCCGGCGCTGACCGCTTGTTTTTCTGCCCCAGGGGACCATCAGCGTTGGCATTGACGCCACTGACCTCTTTGATCGCTACGAGGAGGACTACGAGGATGTGTCCGGAAGCGGCTTTCCACAGATCGAAATCAACAAGATGCACATATCACAGTCCATTGAGGTAAAGCTCACCGGCCTCGCTCAGCGCGCGGGGGGCTGGGGGTGCTTGGGGTGACGAGGCGCGCCGCCCCACACTGCTGGGCTGGGAGTCTGCTCCGGGTTTTCTCGTCTTTATTCACGGAAGGATGCCAGCAGGCGCTAAAAGTAGGAATGGCTGCCGTCACAGCCTTGTCTGTCCCGCTTTGATGACCGCTAGCAGCGTGGGCTCTGGGCCGGGCCCTGGAGAGGACAGGGCAGCAGGACGCGCTCGTGGCCTGGACGTGGGAGCCGAGGTCCTGAGCCATCGGGGGTGGAAGCAGACCCCTGGGAAACTCCCAGAATGCGCCCTAGTAGGCAGGCGCGTGCTCCCGTGGGCGGAGCCCTGGGGTCACCGGAGCGCCGCCCCTCCTCCGCCGCTTGGCCACGGCGGGGGTGGGCTGTCCGCCGATGGTTCCGGCAGGTCTCCGCCCAGTCTCCCCGATCGCTTCTCAGGTGTGTCAACCTCGAACGTGAGGCCCCAGCTCAGGGAAACGCTCCCCACCTCGGGGCTTCCGGTCTGAGTCACTGTGGCCACAGGCAGGACTGGGGAGTCCTGGACGTCCCCGTGGGTGATGTCACCGTGCAGCCTGATGCCGTGGGAATGCCAGGGACCAGCATCTAGCCCTGTAGCTCCCCTGGGTCTTGAGAATTCACCCGTTTAAGTTTTCGCAAAACCTGACCGGGGTGGCACCTGCCGTCATGGCACGGTGGAGGAGTGTGGCGCCCGCCTCCGGCCTGCCTGAGCCGCGGCCGCGCCGTGCTCCCGGCCCCGCACGCAGGGCGCCCTGGTCAGGCGGCTCTGCTCTGCACGCTCAGCTCTGAGCCGTGTGTCACCGACCCGTGTCGCTCCCAGGCCCCCCTGACAGCCTCAGACACGGCCGTCCTCTCCGGAAGCCTCTCGACCCAGAACGGGAACGGAGGCGGCTCCATTCACTTCGCGCTCAGACGAGTCACCTCCGCCAAGGGCTGGGGAGAGGTAAGGACGCCGCGGGGTCGCCTTGTCGGCCGCAGGGCCACCCTCAGCACGACCGCGGTGGCCGCGTCGGGTGCTACAGGCTGCAGCTGTCCCACGCCCGGAGCCGGCTGCGCCCGGAGAAGCCTGCCTCCCCTCTGGGCGCTCTGGGCGCTCTCAGTCGGGGTGGGGCCGCCGGCGCCCCGGGACGCCCGCTTCCCGAGACCCGTCTCCAGACGCTCGGCCTCTCCGTTCTCAGGAGAAAGCCTGCCGGCAGCTGCCTCCTGCACGGCTCAGAGGCAGGGCGCCTCCGTCCCCGGGCGCCGGGCCACCGCACGGCCGTCGTTAGCCCGTTCTGCCGAGCAAGTTGAGCTGCGGCAAACTGACATTGAGGAGTTGCCTCGAAAGTCACCCAGCCTGGCAGTGAGGCGGCCAGGGGCGCACGGACGTCACGCCATAAGGGCAGAACCTCTGGGGGGTGAATCTCAGACCCTGAGAGCCGCGGACAGGCAGCCCGGAGCCCTGCGGACAGGCGTGCCCCGCAGCCCGCTCCGCACCGGCAGGGCCACGCCTGACGGCAGCCGGCGCTCTGCGAACGGCCCCAGCTGGGGCTTGGGGGCTGGGGGCCGGCAGCCCTGTCTGGGGAGGGGCTCCGCAAGCCAACTGGCCTGCTTTAAAACTGCCTCGGCTGGGTCTCTGCACAGCTGTGTGTTTCTCCCTTTGGCCAAGATGAGGGTGAGATACTAAGAGTCTTCCCACCCCGACTGTTAGAGGCCTGGCGAGGCCTGGTGGCTTTGAATTAAATGAAGAAGCTAGAACCAGAATGTGTACTGAAACCCGAGTTACTACCCCGAGGTAAAAACACCATTAATTCTTTGTCTTCTTCTCTTTTGAACAGTTAGAATTTGGAGCAGGCGATCTGCAGGGGCCTTTATTTGGCCTAAAGCTGTTCCGTAATCTCACGCCAAGATGGTAAATACGACAAGATCAGTGCCCTTTGTTGGTCCGTGTGGACCTAGACCAGACAGACCTCTGTTCTCTGTCAGGTCCTCTGTCCTGCAGGGTCCCTGCAGCAGACCCTGGCACTGCGCCTGGTGCAGGGAGCACCGGACTGGGCGGCAGGAGGTCCGCTCTTGTCCCAGTCCAGGGCCAGGCCTCCTCCGGGCTCCTCAGGTTCTTCCTGGGTGGGGATACGGCCCGGCCTGGTCACCGTGGGCTGTGAGGACCGCGACGGGAGGCACTGGAGATAAAGCAGCTCCACAGGGTCGGGGGTCTGGGGCTGAGTATGCACGGGCTGGCGGCTCATTGCTTTGACACGGAGCACGGTTTCAGGTTTGGAAAGGGCTTCACCAAGCAGTGGACAGCATGCGAGGCCGCCTGTAGACACCCCCGCCCCACCTTGGTCTTTGCTTCTGCGGTGATGCCGCGCCCCTGGGACTGTTGTCCCTTGTAGGACACAGAGGTGCCCTGACTGCTCATTAAGCATCCCTGGAGAGCTCAGAGAGAGGAACTGGGAGAAGATAAACAGCTCTCTCCCCTGGGGAGTCAAGTGCAGCTAAAGAAGTCCTGGAGTGGAGCACGTGCTTGAAAAGAAAGGGAGGGCTTCCCTGGTGGCCCAGAGGTTGGGAATCCACCCGCCAGTGCAGGGGACCCGGGTTTGCCCCTTGATCCAGGAAGATCCTACACGCCTCAGAGCAGGTAACCCACAAGCACAGCTGCCGAAGCCCGTGCTCTAGAGCCGCGCGCCACAGCAGAGAAGCCTCTGCAGTGAGAAGCCCACGCACTGCAGCTAGAGAGTAGCATCTCTTTTTTTTAATAATAATTTTATTTATTCATTTTTGACAGTTCTGGATCTTTGTTGCTGCACAAGGGCTTTTCTCTCGTTGCAGTGAGCAGGCTTCTCGTTGCAGCGGCTTCTCTCACTGCAGCACACGGGCTCTAGGGCTCACGAGCTTCATTAGCTGTGCCTCCTGGGCTCAGTTGCTCCGCAGCATGTGGGAGCTTCCCGGATCAGGGACTGAACCTGTGTCTTCTGCGTTGGCAGGCAGATTCTTTACCACTGAGCTCCGAGAGAAGCCCGAGAGCAGCATCTATTAAAACAGAGAGGAAGGGGTGGCTCCTCATTCGTCGGGTCTAGGGAAGAGGTTTGTGAGCACAGGAGCCAAGGTCATCCGTTACCATGACTGTTATTATTTTAGTGGCAAAAGCAAGACCCCTGAGGCTTAGGAAGGAGAGGCACTGAGCAGGCAGGCCGTTTGGGGAGTGAGGACCACGCCCTGGAGCTGGCTGTGGACTGTCTCCTTGCAGCTGTGAATCCCTTTGTTGTTGAATGAAATACCCGTTTTTAGCCAGAAGGTGGGGCTGGCTCCCTTGGAAATGAACTTCAGAGGCCTTGCAGGGGACAGTTTCCTAGTGATTCTAGTAGCTTCACTGATGCCTCCCACGCCCACCCCCCCGCCCCACAAGAAGAATGGCTCCCGTGGTCTGGGTGGGCTCTCAGGCGGGGCTGCGCGCTCGCCCCACCTGGCCGGTTCTTCCACGCCGCGTCTGCAGGTCGGCACACCTGGGGTGGGGCCCGCAGGTGCTCTGACTTGGGCAGGACTGGACCTGCTGGTTCAGGAGCACAGCCACACGAGTGCCTTCTGGTCGCACCTGCGGTTGGAATGGGACAGGGCGGGGGGTCAGTGGAGAGAGTCCCCGGGTCAGCCTCCCGCCCCTTGATGGGAGTGACGGCGGGCAGGGTCGGCTGACGGCGAGGACGTGGCCACACCCGACGGCGAGCCCGGTGTCATCGAGGACCCTTTCTCTGTGTCCCCAGCTTTGTGACGACACACTGTGCCCTGCAGTTTTCATCCCGTGGCGTCCGGCCAGGCCTCACCACCGTCCTGGCCCGGAACCTGGACAAGAACACGGTGGGCTACCTGCAGTGGCGCTGGGGCATCCAGTCGGCCATGAACACCAGCATCGTCCGCGACACCAAGACCAGCCACTTCACCGTGGCCCTGCAGGTGAGGTCGGCTCCCCAGGGCCGCACCGGCAGGCAGGGCGGGCCTGTCTCCCCTCGTGAGCTGGGAGCTGAAACAGGCTGTGCTCGGGCTCTGGGGGAGCTGCGTTCCACCTGTGCTGAAGCAGGAGGCCGTTTCCCCCAAAGCCCACAGGACCGGGGTGGCGGAGCCCTGGTGGGTCGGTGGCCCCGAAGCAGCGTTGGCGCTCAGGTGCTGCCGCGGCCGGGCCGGAGCGGGGCGCTACAGCCCTGGGAGAACACCGGCTCGTGCGCAGACATTTTTCGTCCTCCTGAGAAGTCAGAAGACTGGATTTTTAAGTGGAATCTCCCAGTGTGTAATTATTGGCTGCCGTGTGGGGTGGCCGCCTCTTCTCCCCTCTGCCTCCGCAGCTCGGAATGCCGCACTCCTTCGCGCTCATCAGCTATCAGCACAAATTCCAGGATGACGACCAGACCCGCGTGAAGGGATCCCTGAAGTGAGTTCGGGCCGGGCTGATGCGGGAGCCCGCCCGGTCCCTGCAGCCAGGTCACTGCAGCCCGGCACCTGCTCGGTGAATCCCGCGTCTCCTTTGGGAGGCTGAGGGACCCGCTGACCTGCCGTCCCATCCCAAGGAGCTCGGGGTCCGCTCCGGTCACTGACCAAGGGCTCCGTCGCGATCGTCCTCCCCGCAGGGGTGGGGGTCCCGGCCGCTGTCCTGGGTGACCGCTGCCCGGGGTGACCGGGGGCGGGGAGCGGGAGCGGGGCCCAGCTGGCTCACGGGGGCTGCTCACGCAGGGCCGGCTTCTTCGGGACGGTGGTGGAGTATGGAGCAGAGAGGAAGATTTCCAGGCACAGCGTCCTCGGGGCGGCGGTCAGCGTGGGAGTCCGCAGGGCGCTTCCCTCAAAGTCAAGTAGGTTGGACTCGGGTCTTCCGGCCAAGGCTTGTCTGGCACCTGGTAGCTCACCGGGGCTTCTCCGACATTCAGGAGGAAAGAGCCTTTTCCCTTGTTCCTCTGCCCTTGAGTGTACCGACACGTGGTTTTGTTCTATCTCTGCGGCTTAGAGTTTGCTAAATTTCTTCCTTCTTTAAATCTATGTATTTATTTATGTAAAATTATCAAATTTGCAACTTTTAGGCCATTAATTTGTTAAATGTTAACTATCTAATATATTTCTTCCAAGCTGCAGTGGTTTCCCCAGACTCAGCTCTGACCCCTCAGTCCAGCAGGATTCAGCTGTCTCTAGCCTCCCCTTCTCTCTGGGGCCCTGATTACTCGTGGCTATACCTCTGTTTTCTGAGGCTCTGCCCACTGGCCTCCAATCTTTTTTCTCTTTGTTCTTCACATTGGACCACTTCAACTAATCTATAAATTCTCTTACTCTTCTTTGATCTCCAATCAGATGTTAAACCAGCAATGAATATTTTATATCTTTGAGCAGAGTTAAAGGAGTTGCTTTAAAATCCTTATCTGCTGGTTCCAGCATCTGCGGTCACTGTTACCTTTTTCTCTTGCTGTATCTGGGTGTGTAGCCGTATTGTATTCTGCCTCCGCAGCTCGGAATGCCGCACTCAGTCGCGCTCATCCGCAATCAGCACAAATCCCAGGATGACGACCAGACCCGCGTGAAGGGATCCCTGAAGTGAGTTCGGGCCGGGCTGATGCGGGAGCCCGCCCGGTCCCTGCAGCCAGGTCACTGCAGCCCGGCACCTGCTCGGTGAATCCCGCGTCTCCTTTGGGAGGCTGAGGGACCCGCTGACCTGCCGTCCCATCCCAAGGAGCTCGGGGTCCGCTCCGGTCACTGACCAAGGGCTCCGTCGCGATCGTCCTCCCCGCAGGGGTGGGGGTCCCGGCCGCTGTCCTGGGTGACCGCTGCCCGGGGTGACCGGGGGCGGGGAGCGGGAGCGGGGCCCAGCTGGCTCACGGGGGCTGCTCACGCAGGGCCGGCTTCTTCGGGACGGTGGTGGAGTATGGAGCAGAGAGGAAGATTTCCAGGCACAGCGTCCTCGGGGCGGCGGTCAGCGTGGGAGTCCCGCAGGGCGTTTCCCTCAAAGTCAAGTAGGTTGGACTCGGGTCTTCCGGCCAAGGCTTGTCTGGCACCTGGTAGCTCACCGGGGCTTCTCCGACATTCAGGAGGAAAGAGCCTTTTCCCTTGTTCCTCTGCCCTTGAGTGTACCGACACGTGGTTTTGTTCTATCTCTGCGGCTTAGAGTTTGCTAAATTTCTTCCTTCTTTAAATCTATGTATTTATTTATGTAAAATTATCAAATTTGCAACTTTTAGGCCATTAATTTGTTAAATGTTAACTATCTAATATATTTCTTCCAAGCTGCAGTGGTTTCCCCAGACTCAGCTCTGACCCCTCAGTCCAGCAGGATTCAGCTGTCTCTAGCCTCCCCTTCTCTCTGGGGCCCTGATTACTCGTGGCTATACCTCTGTTTTCTGAGGCTCTGCCCACTGGCCTCCAGTCTTTTTTCTCTTTGTTCTTCACATTGGACCACTTCAACTAATCTATAAATTCTCTTACTCTTCTTTGATCTCCAATCAGATGTTAAACCAGCAATGAATATTTTATATCTTTGAGCAGAGTTAAAGGAGTTGCTTTAAAATCCTTATCTGCTGGTTCCAGCATCTGCGGTCACTGTTACCTTTTTCTCTTGCTGTATCTGGGTGTGTAGCATCGTTGGTATTGTATTCTGGATATTATGAATGATAATTGTAGAAAGTCTATTTTCTGTTATGTTTTTCCAAAGAAAGTGCTAATTTTTGTTTCCTTTTAGAAAGTCATTCACTTGGGTGAAGTCTGGCTGCAAACTTGGACTTACCTGTGTGGCAGCAGCCAACACGCAGCACATTTATTTTGCCATTGACCAGGATGCTGGTAGACCAGGCGTCCACCAGCAATCTGTGCTCATTTAGAACCTGGGACTTCCCTCTGGGGAGGGCCCCTCTTCCCAGCTGCAATGGTTGCCCCATGCTCTGAGCCCTGAGTCTTCAACCCAGTGGGACTGCAGGTTTCTTTGCAGTTTCAGTCATCCATTGTGATACAGACTGGTAATGGTCCTCAAGTTAAAAGTTTTTAAAAAAAAAAAATCTGGAGGCTCCACAGTGCCATTCGGCTCTTCTGCCCTTGGTTGCTGCCCAGGCCCTGAGGGTGTGGGTCACACGTGGTCCAGAGCTCTCCGTTGCCATCGGGGATGCCAGGGCCTGTTGGAAGCACTGAGCCATCACTGAGAGCAGATGGCACCCCGGAGGGAGCGGCCACTTCTGGCTCCTCGGGCCGTGTGTGCTCTGCGCGGGTGTGAGTCTGCTGCTTGGGGCCAGTCCGTAGGTAGTGAGACCTTTGCTCTGTCACTCCCGTCAGACCCAGCGGCCAAACCTTGGAAGTGGGGCCCGCGCGGAGTAGACCGTGAAGCATGCAGCCCGGGATCCGCCTCGCCGGTCCCATGTGTCGAGAGGTTCTTTCCTGGCGCCCTTGCCCTGGGAACCTGACTCACACGGGCGCGCGGCCTTGCTCTGTCCTCAGGTTGAACAGGGCCAGCCAGACCTACTTCTTCCCCATCCACCTGACAGACCAGCTGCTGCCCAGCGCTGTCTTCTACGCCACCGCGGGGCCCCTCGTGCTGTACTTCGCCCTGCACCGCCTGGTCATCAAGCCCTACCTCCGGGCTCAGAAGGAGAAGTGAGTCCTCCCCACTGGCTGACCGCCCGGGCTCAGCTGCCCACCCTGTGACGTGAGAGGACAGGGTCCTCCCCCAGGGCTGGGAAGGAAACCACGTGAAGTACAGGTGGAAGGTGCTCGCTGGGGGCTGGTCGTGTTGAGTCTTCGGCAGTCGCTAGCTAGTTGTCTGCTCTTGGCACACATTTGGACGAGCGTCTGTCTCCACACGTGTCCTGCTTCCAGGAGCATGAGCGCTGGTTTACAGACCTGTGGGGACTGTGCACCCTGAGCACAGAAATGCGAAGTGTTCCTTTTTCTCATCCTAACCATTTCTTTTTCTGGCCCTGAATTCGAGGAGATTGGGTTCTGAGTTCCTACATACAGGGCCCACGTTAACGTAGTCTTGGAAGTCATCAAGATGTTAATTTCTTTTGCTAGGGCCATCTGAGCCCTGAGTCTTCAACCCAGTGGGACTGCAGGTTTCTTTGCAGTTTCAGTCATCCATTGTGATACAGACTGGTAATGGTCCTCAAGTTAAAAGTTTTTAAAAAAAAAAATCTGGAGGCTCCACAGTGCCATTCGGCTCTTCTGCCCTTGGTTGCTGCCCAGGCCCTGAGGGTGTGGGTCACACGTGGTCCAGAGCTCTCCGTTGCCATCGGGGATGCCAGGGCCTGTTGGAAGCACTGAGCCATCACTGAGAGCAGATGGCCCCCCGGAGGAGCGGCCACTTCTGGCTCCTCGGGCCGTGTGTGCTCTGCGCGGTGTGAGTCTGCTGCTTGGGGCCAGTCCGTAGGTAGTGAGACCTTTGCTCTGTCACTCCCGTCAGACCCAGCGGCCAAACCTTGGAAGTGGGGCCCGCGGAGTAGACCGTGAAGCATGCAGCCCGGGATCCGCCTCGCCGGTCCCATGTGTCGAGAGGTTCTTTCCTGGCGCCCTTGCCCTGGGAACCTGACTCACACGGGCGCGGCCTTGCTCTGTCCTCAGGTTGAACAGGGCCAGCCAGACCTACTTCTTCCCCATCCACCTGACAGACCAGCTGCTGCCCAGCGCTGTCTTCTACGCCACCGCGGGGCCCCTCGTGCTGTACTTCGCCCTGCACCGCCTGGTCATCAAGCCCTACCTCCGGGCTCAGAAGGAGAAGTGAGTCCTCCCCACTGGCTGACCGCCCGGGCTCAGCTGCCCACCCTGTGACGTGAGAGGACAGGGTCCTCCCCCAGGGCTGGGAAGGAAACCACGTGAAGTACAGGTGGAAGGTGCTCGCTGGGGGCTGGTCGTGTTGAGTCTTCGGCAGTCGCTAGCTAGTTGTCTGCTCTTGGCACACATTTGGACGAGCGTCTGTCTCCACACGTGTCCTGCTTCCAGGAGCATGAGCGCTGGTTTACAGACCTGTGGGGACTGTGCACCCTGAGCACAGAAATGCGAAGTGTTCCTTTTTCTCATCCTAACCATTTCTTTTTCTGGCCCTGAATTCGAGGAGATTGGGTTCTGAGTTCCTACATACAGGGCCCACGTTAACCGTAGTCTTGGAAGTCATCAAGATGTTAATTTCTTTTGCAATTTATTAGTGATAAACCCATTAGCACCACATTAGACCTGAGAGGAGGTTTAGCTTTACTACTTACAGTGATCTCATTTAATAGATCACTGAGCTTAGAGAGTCGGGGAGAAAGGAGCCCAAGAAAGGCTCTTAGGGCCCCTCCAGCCTCTGATTCAGTAGTGCTCAGGGTCCTGTTCCCCCGCCGACCGGAGGCTTGGAGCGGAGGATGAGCTGGGCCACGTCTGCTGGGCCACGTCTGTGCTGCCCAGGTCCCGTGGTTTGCTAGGAGAAAAGTTCACGCATTGTATTGCATGTGGTGTGCGTTGTCCCTCCCAAGAGCGTCCAAGATAATGCATGGCTGGGGCATCTTCAGAGATGCTCAGCTTCCGCCCTGACGCCCTTTCCTGAGATTCTTGCTGGGAGGAGTCCTCCTCCCTCTGGAGGAGGTTGGGGAGAGCGTCTGGGGACCACAGGACACTGCATAGGCCTGGGACCAACGGATTTGCTGGAACTTGTCTTGGAGATAGTGTTTAAGGCTCTAGAACCAGAAACACAGTAAGACTACAGACTGCGTGCGGTGCAGCCCAGCCAGGCTCTGCGGCCTCCTCACGCGCAGCTGTGCTCTCCTCGCCTTAGGGAACTGGAGAAGCAGAGGGAAAGCACAGCCAGCGACATCCTGCGGAAGAAGCAAGAGGCGGAAGCCGCCGTGAGTTCTGTGCCCGCCCTCCCTGCCAGCCTCTGCTGGGGGCTCCGTGCGTGTCCCTGCCTGTCACGAGGAGCAGAGGCCACACACAAGCGCCGGCCCTTCCTCGTCCACTTCTCTTAGACTGGGGCTGAGGGGGAGATGCTTCACACCCTGCAGAGTGGTCTCAGAGGCCAAAATTAAAAAAACATACCAAAACAAAAAAAAATCAGTAAAAGAGGCCCAAATTTAAGAAAAAAAGAAAAAACTAGTGGGTGTTGGCGTCTGTCTTCCCTGTGAGTAAACGAGCTGTTCACCGGGACCGCGACAGCCGCGGTGTCCAGAAGAAATGGACGGGCAGGGCCGTCGGGCCCGGGCACGTGGCCCCGGCTCTGAACCGGGGCGGCCCTGACGGCGGCATCCTCGTCCTTGGCAGGTGCGGTTGATGCAGGAATCTGTCCGAAGAATCATCGAGGCTGAAGAGTCCAGGATGGGTGAGCAGCCTGCCCTCTCTGGGGACGGAGTGGCGCTGGGTCCCACGGGAGCCCGTGGCCCCTGCAGCCCAGCACAGTGGGCGGCGCCCTCCGCGGCCGCCCCCGCTGACCGGCCGCGTCCTCAGGGCTCATCATCGTCAACGCCTGGTACGGGAAGTTCGTCAACGACAAGAGCAAGAAGAGCGAGAAGGTGAAGGTGATCGACGTGACCGTGCCCCTGCAGTGCCTGGTGAAGGACTCCAAGCTCATCCTCACCGAGGCCTCCAAGGTGGGCGCTCGGGGCAGCCGGGAGGGCGTCTGGGGAGGAGGGACCTCCCGGCGGCCGTCTCGCCACCGCGTTCCCCGCGCGGGGTGCCGCCTGGGTACCCAGTGGCGGCCACGCTGGGGCCGTTGACCTCACACATTCATCTGTCCATTCGGTCATTCAGTCATGCGTCCGTCCATCCGTTGAGCGCGTGCTGTGGGCCAGTGACCGCGCAACAGAGAGACCCTCTGCCTCCAGAGCTCGCACCCCGCATGCTCCTGCCTCGCCCCGGAAGAAGGGGGGTGGCCTGTAGCCCCTCGGAGGCTCACGGTGGAGCCAGGGTGTGCGTGATGGGGCGACTACGGCGCGATAGCTCAGGCAGAGAGCCCCACTCCCTGAACAGGTGTCTCCGCTCGCCACCTTGACAGGGCTGCTGGCAAGATGGCGGGGCGTTCAGTGTGGCGGAGGGGAAGCCCCGGACCAAGCAGGCAGCGTGGTGGGATCCTCACTTCTTTCACGTGGGCTCCCGAGTCTGCGTCCTTCGTGGGCCGCGTCCACGCTGCTCCTCCGGGTGGCGCAGACAGCAGGGCCGCTGGGCGTCAGAGGCCCGTCTCCAGGGGCGTCTGTCTGTTGCAGGCTGGGCTTCCTGGCTTTTATGACCCGTGTGTGGGCGAAGAGAAGAACCTGAAAGTGCTTTACCAGTTCCGTGGGGTCCTGCACCAGGTGATGGCGCTCGACAGCGAGGCGCTCAGGATACCAAAGCAGTGTGAGTAGCTCCCCCGCTGCCCCCGCCGTCGACCCCAGACGGGCAGGGGTCTCAGCGCGAGCCGCAGCCACCTGCCTTCTGTGCGCGCCTGGGGGAGGGCCGGCTGTTCCCGGGGGAGCTGGCGTGGGCTCTGGGAGCTGCGGCCCAGGTGGCTCGGTGTGGGGCAGCCCCGGCTGCGCGTCTGGGTTTGAGAGCGCGGTGGCTCCTGGCAGCTCACCCGCCGCTCCTCCGCAGGCCTGGCTGCCACTGGCCGGGCCTTGGCCGGGCCACCTGCGTGGACAGAGGGCCTGGACTCCGTCACCCTTAGACTCGCTGACTCTGTCTTCTTCGCAGCTCACAGAATTGACGCTGACGGATAAACTGCGAGAACCCAGACTTGAAAGAGGCTGCGAAGGAATCTTCCCCAGGAGTCTACACATTCAGAAGCAGGAAAAACTCCAGACATCAGAGGTGTTTATTTTGTATTTGTATAGAAAGTAATAACGTCTCAATTATGTAAAGGGACACACAAGTGTCCCGAGGCAGCCCCACCTGGACCGGAACCACAGCTCGGCCCAAGTCTGCTCCCAAGGATCACGTCCCCACAGGGAAGGGCCCGGGCCCGAGGCCTCCAGGTCCCTCCCCAGGTCCCTCCGCGTGCCGCCGGTCACTCTGCCGTGGAGGTATTTAGGAACACCTCGCCCTCACGCCCAGGACTGTGAACCACTTTCCTAAAACCCACACTGAACACGGAAGACGAAACCGAAGGAGGGCAGGGGTGCCTGCAGCAGAGCCTCCGGGTCGAGCGAGTGGCTGCCGGCGACTTCCTGCTGGAACGCGGCCGAGGGTCTCTGGAGAGGGTGGCGGGGTTCGTAAGCCCGCTTTCACCCGAGGACAAGTGGCTCGGGGGATTAGTGTCCTTCCTCCCCTCCCAGAACTTCTCGAGTCATTCCACGGGCACCTGGCTTGGGCCAGAGGGTGTCACTCCAGTCCCAGGAGCCACCTGAGGCCTTGGGGGAAACCACGATGCCTCTGCTCGGCCCCGCACAGCTCGGTCCAGCCTGCAGCCCGCCCGGCCCGCCTTGTAGAGCGCAGAGTGGGAGCCAAGAGGCTGGTGGGCGTCAGGCAGGCCCGCCCGCCGCCAGCAGGTGGCGCCGCCGCCCCCTCGCCGCTCCCCAGGGGCCCCTTCCGCGGAGGCGGGGCAGCTCGGGACCAGGCCCCTCCTGCGCAGCCTGGCCTGTGAACCGGCACCGGCAGCGCGGGCCGTCTGGGGTGCGTTCTGGCCGCCGCCACACAGCTCCTGGTACATCGGGCCCGCTCCTGACGTCGGTACCGGGGACGCCACTCGTACCCTCTTCCTCCAGTGGTGAAAGGTAGTGAGGTGTCCAGTTCTGTGATGTGTATCTCCGCTTAGTTTCCTGCCGGAGCTGCTGCTCTGAGTGTAGATCGGGCCCTGAGTGTCGAGGTAGCGGCGTCCGACCGCGGCCGCAGCCCGTGTCCCTGCCGGCAGGCTGCTCCTCCCGCCGCGGGGACGGGGCCGAGGACCCTCTTACCACAATAAACCTTCCCTGAACCCGGGGCAGCGTCTCCACGCGTCTGTGTGCTCATCTCGGGAGCCAGCGGCCAGAGGGACTCCCCGCTCCTGGCCTCATCTCCCCTTTCTTACGGTTCAAGCTGTGAGGCCCAGCATGGAGCTGGGGGCTCTCCGCCAGCCACTGGCCTGAGAAAGGGTCCAGAGTCAGGAAATCACGGAGGCTGCGGTTCCTGTTTTGATTTTTTATTAAAGACACCTTTTTTGGGGTAAAGGCGGTCGAGCCCTGCTGGCCCTTCAGCAGGAAACAGGGAGGCGGCGGCGAGGCGCGGGCAGACGCTTGGTCACACCCCGCACTCCGCGTGGGCAGGGGCTCCCTGAACAGGAGCGGCCCTCCAGCGGGCGGGAGGCCGCCCCGCGTCCCCCGCGGCGCCCCAGCTCGGCCGCCCCGCCGGGAGATGGTCTGGCCTGCGGCCGCCTGCCAGAGGGGCAGCGGCCGCCACCTTCTCCGGGAGGCCGAGGCGTCCTGCTCGGGGCCGCGCCCTCCCCGCTGCGGCCAGAGCCAGACCGAGACCCAGCGGCCCGGGCGCCCCTCCCGGGGCCGGGGGCGGCTCAGCTCTGCGGCCCCGGCTCAGCCCTGCGGCCCCGGGCCCCGCGGGCGCGCAGGCGACGGCACAGCCTCCGCATCACCAGCCGCTGGGCCTGCAGGCGCCGCCGCAGCTTCTCGTTCTCCCTCAGCGTCAGGGAGAGCTTCTCCTTCAGGGCGTCCAGGTCCAGAAGGGCGTAGCTGTGGTCCGACGGCTGGGTCGGGAGGCGCCGCCTCGGCCCCGCGGGGCTGGCCGGCTGCCCGGGGGCCCCCGGGGCTGCGGGTCGCCGTGGCGGGGCCTGAGGACAGAGGCTGGTGAGCGGCGCGGGGCCCGCGGCCGTCCGGGCCAGGTCGGAGGTCGGGGCCGCCCGTGTCTGGTCGCCGGCACCGGCGTTCTTTGCTCGGGCGGCAGCAGAGCCCCTCGGGCAGACCGGCCCCGCCTCCCCCGCGCCCAGCCGGCCTCACCTGTGCTCCTGGGCCTCTGACGTCGAGCGTCGTGTCCGCCGTCCTCTCCAGGCTGCGCCCCTCGGCCCCCGGCTTGCGGAGGACCTGGAAGACAGGGCAGGGCTGGCCGCTGAGCAGCAGACACGGGTCCTCCCCCGCGGCCGCTTGTCGGTCCCGTCAGGGGTCCCCTCACACCACACAGGGGCGGCCAGGGCGCCAGCAGCCAGCCAGCCTCCTCCGAGGCCCGAGGCCAGACCCCGGCTGGCGACCACTGCTACTCAGCAGGAAGGAGGCGGCACGGACCGCTGCAGAGTTCCCTCCTCTAGGAAAGCAGAATCCAAACCCTAGCCTGTGAGCAAAGCAGGGCCAGCCCCGGGGGCAGGTGCAGCGGCCTGGTCACGCGCTCCTGACCAGCAGGGCCGACTCACCTTCCCCTCCTCAGAGGCAGCGTCTCCGCCCCGGCCAGCAGGGTCCGCCTTCTCCCTCACCAGCTGCAAGAGACAGGCCCCGGTGGGCACAGGAGACCTGCACCCAAGGGCCTCTGCCAGCCTCGTGCGCCTGCCCCCACTCGGCCCGGCCCGGCTCTCCGCCCACCGTGCCCTGGCGCTCTTCCTTTTCCCCGCTGTTCCCAAGCCTTGGGTCAGTGGCCCAGAGACGCCAGGGACCTGTGTGGTCTGTAGGCATGGCCCCAGGGTCTGGCACTCCTCGAGGGAAAACACCCTGCAGCCCCCAGGCCTCCAGAGCTGAGCCGAGGCCACAGGGAGCAGATTCCAACTCCCTCACCCCGCCCCAGGCCAGCAGCAGGACCGCAGAGGTCTCCCCTGGGGGTCATCGCTGGCAGGGGGGGCATAACAAACGCGTGACGAGGGCAGGTGAAGGGTCCCAACCGGTGAGAGTTCAGGGCGGCCAAGTGAGTCCCTCCAGAGCCCATGCTACCACGACCCTGCAGTCCACGAACCGTGTGTGCACTTAACGTGTGTTACGACAGCAGATCTCAGGCTAAGTGTTCTTACCATGATAAAATAAAAAATTTAAATATATGTATAAAATAAAAGACCTTCTAGGGCTTCCCTGGTGGTCCAGTGGGTAAAGAGTCTGCCTTGCAGTCCAAGGGGCACCGGTTCAATCCCTGGCCCGGGAAAAATCCCATCTGCCACAGAATGGCTGGGCCTGCGTGTCCAGTTGCGAGCCAGCACGCTGGAGCGCATGTGCCCAGAGGCGCTGCTCTGCAGCGAGAGAAGCCACTGCAGTGGGAGGCCCACATGTACCAGGGAATAAAGATGGATGAAAATAGCGCTTCCCTGGTGGTCCAGTGGGTAAGGACACCATCTTGCAGTGCAAGGGGCACCGGTTCAATCCCTGACCCGGGAAGATCCCATGTGCTGCAGAGCGGCTGGACCATTGAGTCCAATTTTGAGCCAGCGCTCTGGAGCGTATGCGCCCAGAACCAGTGCTCTGCAACAGGCAAAGAATAAAGATGGATGAAGATAAGTAAATGTGGGAAAAAAAGGATGAAAATAAATGATGACTTAGAGATAAATAATAATAACTCCTTTAAAAAAAAAAAAAGCCTTCTATGTTTAAATGAGAAAAGCAACAGCTCCTGCATTAAGCAGCTACTCTGTGCCACGCAGCGTTCCTGGGCAGGGGAGTAACAGCCCTGGAACTGAGCCCCGCCCTCACGCACCTCCCCTGGGAAGACTCCAGGTGCCAGAGACCCAGGAGCGGACAGAGCACGGCAGCGGGGGTCTGGGCTTGGGGAGGCTGCGCTATCAGGCAGAGGAGCCAGGCCCGGCCCTCTGGGTGTGCCCACCGCCTGGAGCTCTGGGTCCCTACAGGCTGCTCCTCTCATTCCTAAACCATCACCCCAGCGTGGGGGCCTGTGTCTGTTCTACAGCTGGAGCCTGGGAGGTCTCTGGCAGGGAGGGAGGCGCGGGGCCCAGGAAGGACCTCCCAGGCTTTGGGGGTGCCCCCTCGAGGCCTCCCTCTGGGGTGCGGGGCACAGGAAGGCCTGTGAAATCCACGACGGTCCCCTCAGGGCTTCCAGCTCCAGCTGTCCTGTCACGTCCCCTCCCGAGCCCAACCCGTCCGTCCTGCCCACCAGATCCACGTCCTCCGTCTGCCTCCGTGAACTGCAGGCGCACAGGCCGTCTCCGCAGGGAGTCAGGGCCCCAGCCCTCAGCCCACCTCCCTCTCAGCCCATGGCCTGCTCCATCCTCTCATCTGGGTGCCCGCCTTCAGCTCAGGCCACCATGACTGCCCTCACCTGCGATGCCACAGTGGCCTCCGATCAGCTTCCAGCCAGAGGGACCTCCTGAAGCCATGTCCCTCCCCACCGGCCTCCCCGAAAAACCCACTACCGGTCGGGGACTGCCCTGGGTGCTCAGTGGTTAGGGCTCCACACTTCCACTGCAGGTGGCAAGGGTTCGATCCCTGGTTGGGGAACTAGGATCCCGTATGCCAAGGCCCCCAATCCCCCCAAAGAAAAGCACCACCTCACCAACTGGCCCCTGTGTCCTCCACCCACCTGAGCTGCTGCTACCAGAGTGTGCCCAAATGCTGCCCCCACCCAGCCTCACTCCACTGTCCCTGTCCCCGCAAAGCACACTGCCAGCATCACCTTTCTGTGCCCTGGCCAGGAAGGTCCGCACCATCCTCAAGCCCAAGTAAGGCCCCACAAAGTGGAGCACAAAGAACCAAGCTCTCGGCTCCCCATCAGCCACTTCTATAGCATACACCCTGAAGAGTGACTTCGTTTTAAAACAGCTTTAAACTTCGAACTCCCTGAAGCACAGGACGGGGCCATCAGGCCCTCAGGGCTCCAAGTCCAGGGCCTGACAGTCTTCGCCTCTGCTGTCCTCCTGCAAAGGACCCCCGTGTCCACCCTCAGCCAGGGGCCCTGCGGCCACGCACCTGCGCCGGGCCCTGGAAGGCGAACACCGTGGGCACCGCGTTGTGCTTCAGGTTCTTGCGGTTCCCAAAGGTGCTGAAGCACTCGGGCCGGAAATGCTCGGAGCAGATGACCGTGTGCTGCTTGGGCTCAAAGTCGCCCCGGCCGATGTTCAGCACCCATTCCTTCAGCAGCTCCGGGCGGCTGAACGGGAACCTGGGGGCACGACAGGGAGGCGCGAGGCACTCGGGGGGCTGAGCACCGCTTCAGGGTCCCAGGGACCTTTCGCACCCCTGCCCGGCATTTTACTGGACAACGTGGAAAACTTAGTAGCCTCCTGGTTAAACCACATCCATCCACTCCCGGAAGCTTCTGCCATGGCTGTTGACAGCATCCTTGGTGGGAAACCTGAGACCAGGAACACGGCCGAAAAGCCCAAGTGAGCAGCTGCCAGAGCCTCCTCTGCCAGGCAGGCCTCCGTGCCTGCTCCTGCGTGGGGAAGCGGAAGGGGAAGAGAGCCCCGCTCCCATGGAGCCTACACTCCGGAGCAGGAGACAGCCAGTGTCCCAGACAGACAGGGACCGCGCAGGGAAGGTCGCCTGAGAGGTGACACTGGAACAGAGGCTGCAGGCAGGGGGACAGAGAGGGACACGGGAAGAGAAGGACAGCAAGTGCAAAGGCCCGGGGGCGGGTGAGGAGTGTCCCAGGCAGGTCGGCTGAGACACAGCAAGAGGAAGACGCAGGTCGAGGGCGGCGGGCTCCTGGAGGCTCCGGCGGAGGGGGAAGCGCGCGGAAGGGCAGCTGGCGGCTGGAACGAGGGCGGAAGGCGGGGTGAAGAGCAGCAGATCTGGGTTCATCGGGAAAACGTGCAGGAAGGCCCGCTCGTCAGCAGTGAAGCGGAGAAGGAAGGAGTTCCATGCGCTAAGACTGCGGGGTGGGGGAGGAGCAGTGTTGGGAGGGTCTGCAGTTTGGTCTTATTAATACAGGTTCGATGTTAAATTTCAGGGGCCTCTCCGGTGTCCAAGTGCTGAAGGTGAGTAGCAGGAGACCCGAGCTGTCTGGAGATGTCACTATGCAGGCATCCCCTGAAAAGGACGGCAGACGAGCCAGAAGCCTGGGAGACGGGGCCCCGGGGAGCGACTGTGGACAGGGCCGGGCCAGAGGCTCGGCCTGCACCCGGAAGTGCTCTAACTTCTGCCGAGAGCTGGAGACGAGCAGGATCCAGCCAAGGAGACTGAGAAGGGACTCTGTGGCAGAGGGAGCCACGAGGTGTCCAGCAGCCAGGTGGGCGACGGTCTCAAGGGGTGACGCGTCGACTGTGTCATAGGCTGCAGAGAGGTCGCCTCAGACGAGGCTGGAGCACCACGAGTGGCATCACTAGGGTCACGGGGACTTGACAGAGCTCACTCGTGGAAGCGGAAGGGGTGAGAGTCTGATCAGGGTGGGAGAGGGAAAGAGAGGCCACGCCGCCCCCGGTACACACCCGACAACTACTAGGAAGACAAGACCCAGCAGACACGCCCAGAGCCACATGCCCGGGAGGCTCAAAGAGCAGAGGCACCCCAACGCCCTTCCGCTGCAGAACAGGTGAATTCTAGTACACACTCCCGGACCACTGCGCAGCAATGGAAAGGATGAGCTGCTCCTGTGGGCAACCCGGAGGACCCCCAAGCCGTGATGAGCCAAGGACAGGAGAAAGGACAGTGTGTGTCCCCATTCGGCGCGGCTCCAAACAGGCCACAGGAGTCCACTCTGGCAGAGGCAGGAAGGGCTTTCCCTTAGGCGCTGGGAGAGTGAGAGGCTGGAAGGGGGTGCGGTGTTCTAAATTCATGGCAGTCGCACGGGGTATTCACCTTGCTAAACTGTATGCTTATGATTCGGACACTTTTTCGTAAGCGTATTACATTTTAACGGATTCACTTTGAAAAAGAATACGCTTATAGGAGCAGAGGGCGTGGAGACGGGAAGAGATCAGCCCTTTGGAAGCACTCTCTGAACAGAAGGAGGCGCTGTGGCTGCTGCCTGCAAGAAAGGGCGCAGAAAGCGGCCGTGCGCTCGGCCGGGTCCCACACCTGGAGCGGATTCTAAAAGCCCCGCCATCCTCCTGCGGCTCCAGCAAGGTCGAGCGTTCCGGCCCCGCGCCCCGATCTGCTGGAACGTTCTCATTCTTCCACCCAGCCTTTCCTTTCCAACAAGAGTCCCGGAGAGGTGAGCAGAGCGCGCCGCGCTCCGCATACCTGAGGGAGGGTAGCATCGCTCCTCACGCAACAATTACTGAACACTTGCGGCGTCCCGCGCTGCATCTGAGAGGACGCAAGTCCCCGCAAGGGCGCAGCGCTGAGCGCGCGCCAGGCCCGGCCACGGCCTCCCCGACCCGCGAGAGGCTGTGCGCCGGCGGGCAGGTTGCTCAGCCTCTCGGACCGCCTCTCCGCGAACCCCGGCGGCCGAGGCGGCGTCGGGATTTGGGGGCTGGGACCTCGCCGCTCCCCGGGCCGCCGCCCCTCCGCAAAGAGCTCGGCCGCAAGTCCTCGGGCCTCCGGGCGGTCGGGCAGCGGCCCCGGCGTCCCCACGCCCTGCGCACCAGGCCTGGCGCTCTGGCGGGGGTCGTGGTCGCTGTATGGGCGAGGCGGACCCCGCGCACCCCGGTGCCCCCGACCCTCACCGGTGGAAGGTGAGCTGCTTCCTGCGGTTGCTGTAGCGGTTGCAGCACTGCCGGGCCGCGCACGACTTCGGCATCTCCAGACGCCAGGCCCAGCTGCCCCGAACAAAGATGGCGGCGGCGCGGTGTGCGGGGCGCGGCGGAGACTCGGGGAGGGGCGGGGCCGGCAGGTGGAGGCGGAGCGACCGGCTGGGGCGGGACCTGCGGGCGGGGCGGGGCCTGCGGGCGGGGCGGGGCCTGCAGGGAGCCTGGCTCTGCTTGGCCAGCATCTCAGGCAATGCCCGCGATGGGCGTCAAAGGGTGCTTCTGGACCCAGCTCAGGCCCGACATCCCCAAATGGGGGCAGATGCAGGCTTCACCGCAGTTCGCTGAAGCCCGTCACCCTCACCTCGTTGCTTTGGAGCCTCAAAACCCATCCCCTCTCAGTTTTGGACTACGGGACACTGCCCACCTCCACCTAGGCCAGTATTTTCACGATTTTAAGAGATGTTGGTTACTCATAGATTCCTGCTGTTACCGCATCACAGGAGAGAGTACTGGTTGACCATCTCCTCGCTAGCAAGGTCGAGCGTTCCGGCCCCGCGCCCCGATCTGCTGGAACGTTCTCATTCTTCCACCCAGCCTTTCCTTTCCAACAAGAGTCCCGGAGAGGTGAGCAGAGCGCGCCGCGCTCCGCACACCTGAGGGAGGGTAGCATCGCTCCTCACGCAACAATTACTGAACACTTGCGGCGTCCCGCGCTGCATCTGAGAGGACGCAAGTCCCCGCAAGGGCGCAGCGCTGAGCGCGCGCCAGGCCCGGCCACGGCCTCCCCGACCCGCGAGAGGCTGTGCGCCGGCGGGCAGGTTGCTCAGCCTCTCGGACCGCCTCTCCGCGAACCCCGGCGGCCGAGGCGGCGTCGGGATTTGGGGGCTGGGACCTCGCCGCTCCCCGGGCCGCCGCCCCTCCGCAAAGAGCTCGGCCGCAAGTCCTCGGGCCTCCGGGCGGTCGGGCAGCGGCCCCGGCGTCCCCACGCCCTGCGCACCAGGCCTGGCGCTCTGGCGGGGGTCGTGGTCGCTGTATGGGCGAGGCGGACCCGCGCACCCCGGTGCCCCCGACCCTCACCGGTGGAAGGTGAGCTGCTTCCTGCGGTTGCTGTAGCGGTTGCAGCACTGCCGGGCCGCGCACGACTTCGGCATCTCCAGACGCCAGGCCCAGCTGCCCCGAACAAAGATGGCGGCGGCGCGGTGTGCGGGGCGCGGCGGAGACTCGGGGAGGGGCGGGGCCGGCAGGTGGAGGCGGAGCGACCGGCTGGGGCGGGACCTGCGGGCGGGGCGGGGCCTGCGGGCGGGGCGGGGCCTGCAGGGAGCCTGGCTCTGCTTGGCCAGCATCTCAGGCAATGCCCGCGATGGGCGTCAAAGGGTGCTTCTGGACCCAGCTCAGGCCCGACATCCCCAAATGGGGGCAGATGCAGGCTTCACCGCAGTTCGCTGAAGCCCGTCACCCTCACCTCGTTGCTTTGGAGCCTCCAAAACCCATCCCCCCTCTCAGTTTTGGACTACGGGACACTGCCCACCTCCACCTAGGCCAGTATTTTCACGATTTTAAGAGATGTTGGTTACTCATAGATTCCTGCTGTTACCGCATCACAGGAGAGAGTACTGGTTGACCATCAGCTGGCCCCAGATTGGTTAGGCAGACGGGGTAGGCTGAGAGGACAGGCTCAGGCCCTGGGGACCCCCACAGGGAACCCCCCTTGCAGAAGCTTAGAGGAGGCCACGTCTCTTCCGTCTGCAGGTTAACCACTCAATGGGACTGAAACTAAGGCACAATGTGAAGAAACTGTGAAAGCTATTCATGTCTCTTCCTGCTGTGGTTTGTTTCTGGCAAATTTACTAGACAAGTGTGTTATATGGGCTGTAAGACTGTTTCATCCTGCTAAAACAGACTCGAGACTCTCAACGTCCCAAGTCCTCGTGTAACCATGGCATTCGGGTGGTGATGCAGGGTCAGTCCTCCAACACAAAGCAGAAATACCTGGAGCGAGACGGGAACCTCAAAGTAGCAATATATTTATTTACAAAATTTACAGTTTCACAGAAACAGCTTCGCTTTATACACATAAACTTTGTAATTACACAGAACCATGTAAACGATGCTAAGTGTCCGGCTTGGCCAAAGCCGACAGGAGGGGCCTGCTGTGGGGACGACAACCTGCCCTCCCTTCTCCATCAGCCACCAACCGGGAACCGGGGATGGGCCACAGCTAATTTGCATAAACTGATTGCAGCTGCCCAGCTCAATCTAACAGAAAAACGATGGTGTCTTGACTTCTCAGACACCACCCACAGGGGTAACTCTGTTAAAAGAACACAAAGAAGTGAAGGAAACAGAAATCGAGATGAACACCAGTGCCTTCCAGAGGCGTCCCCAGGAACTGAGTCTTCTGAGAGGCGCGCGGCACCTGCTAGGGCTGGCAGCTCCCCCCGAAAATCACACCTACCCTTAAACACACGCCTCAAACTCTGTGGAGGTTTTTGCTTTTGTTTTTAAGAGAGAAACACTTGGAAGCTTTGGCTACTGTCATGATGACGACATGAGACAGGCAATGTCATGGGTGCAGATCTTTGGCAAATTCCTCTCCAACTTTTCCTGGACTTCTGCCTTCGTCAGAGCCAGGGAGTGGTCTGCGGAGAAGGCTGTTTCCAAGTCAGCTCCTCACCATTTTTCTCTCCAGCAGAACATCTCCCCTGGGGGCTCTTCACAATAAACCGGGTTTCAGAAACTATTTCTCTCTATTTTTGTGTTAATAGAAACAACAGAATTAAAAATAAGACAAAAAGCCAGTTGGCCAGTCAAGCATGAAAGATACTAGGACGAAATACAGGATCCAATCAGCCAATTACAGTGGAGAAGCCCCCTGCGGGGAGACTGAGGCTCCATCTTGATGTCAATAAATATGACTGACTGGGGCACCCTTCCCTTTTCATGCTTCGTAACAAATAATGTTTATGAAAACACACTCATCAATTTACAAAAAAAGGTTTGAGAACAAGTACTTGAACTGCTAGAGAGTAATGTCAGTTTTGGAGAACGCGGAAGCCCTCCTTCGCCGTCAAGCCTGAGAGCCACGGCGTCCCCGCCACGCGGCCCTCCCGCGGGCTGCTGCACGGCTCCAGGCTCCCTGGCTTCTCCAGAGCCGGCTGCACAGGGTCTCCCCAGACCTGGGTCCTAGTCTTTTGATCTAAGAAACTTGGCCCAGTTCAGAGCTACCTTCCTGGAGGCCAACGTGACCGTATCACTCACCAGCTCAAAACAAAAAGGCTTCAAAAGTCCTAACCTTGCCCCTGGAACCAGCAGGCCAGCCTGTATGAGGGGCGCACTAAGAATACCCACGGGGGGCCTTTCCCCCCATTCTCCCTTTCCTTGCTACGTGGAGAACACCGTCCCCGAGATTGCCTACCCTTTAATGCAGCTGCTTGAACAAAGTTGGGGGAAGACGAGGAGAGAATCCAGGCGCCCCCTCACTTGAAAACAGCTTCCTGGGCACCCCCAGGCCCTCCGAAGCCAACTGGAGAGAAAGGGGAACCCAGGCAGAAATCTGCCAATACGTTTGGCTATTTCGTGCAAAAAGACAGGTTTTTTTACATCGTGCAAAACAGGAAACTGAGTTATGAACATGGGTCACCATGACCCCACCCCCAAACCAACCCCCTTTCCACAGAGAAGCGGCTGCAGACTGTCCCTTTTAACAAGCACAAGGACAACTGGGGTTCGCTAGCGAGCGTGCCACCCCTGGGTGAGACCAGAGAACAGGCAGCCCCCAAGGCAGGGGCGGGGGACCCCGAGGGAGGCACAGCCTGGACGGCTGCTGTGCAGACACTTACGGTAAAGGACGGACGCGAGAAGCTTACACGTGGCGGTTCATAAACAGGCCAGGGAGACGGCATACCTCCTCGCCCCAACACAGCGAAGCAGGAGTACGAGCCAGCACTTGCCCCGGTCAGCACAGTTTGTGAACAATGAGAGCAAGAATTCACAAGGACCACGCACCCTCGTCTCTGCTGGACCAAGCCCGCTGCGCTCGGGTGTGCCGTCCACCTCCGCCGCAGAGAACACGGCTCCAGCAGCCGCTCTGGCCGACGAGGCCTCCGTTCGGTCCCTGGCTATGTACAGTGCACACCTTGGACAGCTGGTCCTTTCGCGTAGGCACCTGAATGGCAGGGGGCCCGCGCCGGAGCCGAGAGTCCTGTGCTCAACCGAGACTGGGGCCAGCAGCCTCACCGTCCCCTTCCGACTCCTGGCCCACAGTCTCCTCGCTCTCCAGCAGTCAGTCCAGAAAGAGCTTCCGGGAGCCCATTCGGGACCGGTTGGAACGGCGGATGTCAAACTTGGAGTCCCGGCACTTCTGGCAGGGGAACACTTCCGGGACGTTGGACTTCCGGATCTTCGCACAGGATAGGTGGATCCAGGTGTGGCACTCGTTACACTCTATCATGGGGCGGCCGGCAAAGGGCTTCATGCAGAAGCAGGTGACCAGGTCCCAGGAGTCGTCATCTGAAGGCAGAGAACTGCGTAAGAGGAGGGAAAGCTTCGCCCCACTCTGCCCCACCGGGACCCCTCCTGTTGAAAGCACCCTCCAGAACAGAGCAGCTAAGCTGTGGTGAAACCGATTTCCAGGTTTACTAAGGCGACACTTCCCACGCTCAACAGGCAGTGAGCGCACGTTTTTACATCGTGCAAAACAGGAAACTGAGTTATGAACATGGGTCACCATGACCCCACCCCAAACCAACCCCTTTCCACAGAGAAGCGGCTGCAGACTGTCCCTTTTAACAAGCACAAGGACAACTGGGGTTCGCTAGCGAGCGTGCCACCCCTGGGTGAGACCAGAGAACAGGCAGCCCCCAAGGCAGGGGCGGGGGACCCCGAGGGAGGCACAGCCTGGACGGCTGCTGTGCAGACACTTACGGTAAAGGACGGACGCGAGAAGCTTACACGTGGCGGTTCATAAACAGGCCAGGGAGACGGCATACCTCCTCGCCCCAACACAGCGAAGCAGGAGTACGAGCCAGCACTTGCCCCGGTCAGCACAGTTTGTGAACAATGAGAGCAAGAATTCACAAGGACCACGCACCCTCGTCTCTGCTGGACCAAGCCCGCTGCGCTCGGGTGTGCCGTCCACCTCCGCCGCAGAGAACACGGCTCCAGCAGCCGCTCTGGCCGACGAGGCCTCCGTTCGGTCCCTGGCTATGTACAGTGCACACCTTGGACAGCTGGTCCTTTCGCGTAGGCACCTGAATGGCAGGGGGCCCGCGCCGGAGCCGAGAGTCCTGTGCTCAACCGAGACTGGGGCCAGCAGCCTCACCGTCCCCTTCCGACTCCTGGCCCACAGTCTCCTCGCTCTCCAGCAGTCAGTCCAGAAAGAGCTTCCGGGAGCCCATTCGGGACCGGTTGGAACGGCGGATGTCAAACTTGGAGTCCCGGCACTTCTGGCAGACGAACACTTCCGGAACGTTGGACTTCCGGATCTTCGCACAGGATAGGTGGATCCAGGTGTGGCACTCGTTACACTCTATCATGGGGCGGCCGGCAAAGGGCTTCATGCAGAAGCAGGTGACCAGGTCCCAGGAGTCGTCATCTGAAGGCAGAGAACTGCGTAAGAGGAGGGAAAGCTTCGCCCCACTCTGCCCCACCGGGACCCCTCCTGTTGAAAGCACCCTCCAGAACAGAGCAGCTAAGCTGTGGTGAAACCGATTTCCAGGTTTACTAAGGGCGACACTTCCCACGCTCAACAGGCAGTGAGCGCACAAGAAGGGCACCCACGGCGTGTGATGCCCAGAACTGCCCGGAAGGGGTTCCTAACCTTCCAAGGCTTGTTCTGGAATGTCAGCTGCCTTCAGCTGGGATCACCACTTCCTAAACGTCTCTGCATCCGCCTTCCTGGATCCTTTCCCCTGAAAGTGGTGGGGCACATGCCCCAGTTCCCTTCCAAGGGAGGGACCACACTGAGACCCCGCGCCTCATGGCAGGTGCATGGGATCTTAGCTCCCCGACTAGGGATAGGACCCACAGCCCCTGCAGTAGGAGGGCAGGGAAGGCCTAAGCCCCCATCCGGGTACCCCTGCGACCGACGCCACCCCTGGGCCACGCACCAGAATCCACCATGATGTCCTCATCATTGCCCGTGCTGTCTTCGTCCCGGAACACCACCTGCTTGCCCTGCCGGACGATAGTCCGTTTGCCTTCGGTTTTTATTTCCTTGACCTGATCCGGTGACACCGTGGCACAAGACCCACTGGAAGGAGTGTCGGAGTCCCAGCCCGAGCAGGGGTCCCCAGGGGCCTGAGGGATATCCTGCAGGGTGGGGCTCGTGGGGCTCTCTGCATACGGGTCGGTGGCTTCCAGCGGCAGCAAGCTGCCCACGGAGCCCTCCTTCCCAGGCGCGTCGCTGTCCCTTCGCTTCCTCTTCTTCTTCTTCTTCAGCTTGTCGGTCTTCTTTCTGTCCAACAGGAAGTTACTGGGCTTGGCCCGCTGCAGGAGGCTCGGCTGCAGGTGGCCAAAGCAGCGGTCGGAGACTGGCAGGGGCACCGCAGACGAAATGTCGGTGAAGCTGGCCTCCCAGCCGTCGCTGTCGATGGTTCCAGCGGTGCTGTTGGCGGGGCTGGGGCTGCTCCTCAGAGGGAGTTCCTGGAAAGGGGCGGGTTCTGATTAGTTGACCCAGCCCAGCACCCGGAGCTGGACACCAGAGCCACAGACCTGGCTCCGCGGGTCCTCCCGTTACTCCGCAGAACAGTGCCACTAGGGCTGTTTTGTGCGACCTTCCTGCGACAGCATGAACCCACGAGAGGGACCCCGGCGCTGGGGGAACCCTCAGCAGGAACTCAGCTGGTCCTCAGTCCCATCTGTGACGGAAGTGCCACAGACCCCCTCGAGTCCTCAGCCTTCCTGACTGGACAGCTCCCTCCAGCTGTCCTCCCCAAGGGTGTTCTTGTTTAACTACATGACTGTAAAACGAATGGCAAGGATGTTCTGACCCTCTTCTTTAAAAACTAGGCAGCATCTCAAAATACTGCAAAATCAAAGCGGGTTATGACTGCCCCAGAGCAGGGAGTTCACCTCTCCGCCCCTTCAGGTCAACCAGCACTTCATTTGCAAATGGCAGTGGCCCTCACAGAGGCAGTATGCTCCCAGCTCGCGTGGAAACCGTAAGCCAGTGCTGGGACCTGGCCTTCCGAGAACCCTGGATTCCATTCTCTTCACCGCAGCAGCAGAGGTCCACAGCAAGGGAAACACACCTTCCTTTACGTGGGAGGCTGGTCCCTAAAGCTTCTATAACAAGACGTGCACAGCAGCCAGGAGGCCACCACCAGGGCAGGCTGGACTGGGACGGGCCTGACAGTTGGATCTGCTTGAACCCCAGGCTCCACTGCCCACTGGCCTACGCCCACGGGGTAAGAAGTTCCCTCTCTGTGTCCCAGGGGGCTCATCATTATTTTTTTTTTGGCTCATCTTTAAGACGGAGGAGAAAAAAAAGAGAAAGAACAAATAAATAAAACAGAAATAAATAGGAACTCCCAGGCAGTCCAGTGATTAGAATTCAGCACTTTTCACTGCTGGGCCCAGGTTTGATTCTGGGAACTGAGACCCCGCAAGGCACAGCCAAACTAAATAAAGTGCCAAAAAAAAAAAAAGGATATAAATAACAGCCCCTACCACATATCATTCCTAGGTCCAATTGATTAGAAAATCCCGACTCAGACCCGGAGTCTGCACCGTCCCCCAGAGGAGTTCCTGGAAAGGGGCGGGTTCTGATTAGTTGACCCAGCCCAGCACCCGGAGCTGGACACCAGAGCCACAGACCTGGCTCCGCGGGTCCTCCCGTTACTCCGCAGAACAGTGCCACTAGGGCTGTTTTGTGCGACCTTCCTGCGACAGCATGAACCCACGAGGGACCCCGGCGCTGGGGGAACCCTCAGCAGGAACTCAGCTGGTCCTCAGTCCCATCTGTGACGGAAGTGCCACAGACCCCCTCGAGTCCTCAGCCTTCCTGACTGGACAGCTCCCTCCAGCTGTCCTCCCCAAGGGTGTTCTTGTTTAACTACATGACTGTAAAACGAATGGCAAGGATGTTCTGACCCTCTTCTTTAAAAACTAGGCAGCATCTCAAAATACTGCAAAATCAAAGCGGGTTATGACTGCCCCAGAGCAGGGAGTTCACCTCTCCGCCCCTTCAGGTCAACCAGCACTTCATTTGCAAATGGCAGTGGCCCTCACAGAGGCAGTATGCTCCCAGCTCGCGTGGAAACCGTAAGCCAGTGCTGGGACCTGGCCTTCCGAGAACCCTGGATTCCATTCTCTTCACCGCAGCAGCAGAGGTCCACAGCAAGGGAAACACACCTTCCTTTACGTGGGAGGCTGGTCCCTAAAGCTTCTATAACAAGACGTGCACAGCAGCCAGGAGGCCACCACCAGGGCAGGCTGGACTGGGACGGGCCTGACAGTTGGATCTGCTTGAACCCCAGGCTCCACTGCCCACTGGCCTACGCCCACGGGGTAAGAAGTTCCCTCTCTGTGTCCCAGGGGGCTCATCATTATTTTTTTTTTGGCTCATCTTTAAGACGGAGGAGAAAAAAAAGAGAAAGAACAAATAAATAAAACAGAAATAAATAGGAACTCCCAGGCAGTCCAGTGATTAGAATTCAGCACTTTTCACTGCTGGGCCCAGGTTTGATTCTGGGAACTGAGACCCCGCAAGGCACAGCCAAACTAAATAAAGTGCCAAAAAAAAAAAAAGGATATAAATAACAGCCCCTACCACATATCATTCCACAGTAGGTTCTCAATAAATACTGGCCATTAAAAAGAAAGTTATCAATTCGACTATTTGAAAGCAAACTCTGAAAGTTTATCAAACCATTTCTAGACAAGTCTGCATTTTCTATCAGTTTTAGGAACCAGTTCCCAGGCTAGTCCAAGTTTGTAAAAAAAGATTTCTGCCTTACTGCTGGCTCAATTCCTCCCACGTAACCCCTTCCAGACCCACCACCTTGTCGAAAACTCTCATTTTGTGGCCAACAAGGCCTCTATATAAAGGGCTGAAAAGTACCTCCTTTGGATAAGGTATGTAGCCTGCATAGGCCAAGACGAAGGTGCAGAATTTGTTGAAATCTTCCACAGTCCTGCGCCGCTTGAAGCTGGGGGAGTACTCCTGTGAAGAGGCGAGAAAAGGGAGCGCGTTTGAAAGGAGACACTTGCAGCTGCAATCACAGACACAGAATGAGGCAGGCTGCAGCCTTTATCATCTGCCATTCAACCACACTGCTAGATTGGCAAACACCCCAAAAACAAGATAAGGTAAGTTTGGGTCAAGAAATACACTGTATTCAGAAGGCTGAGAAAGGGGGGATGTGACATTCCACCAAGAATCCTGGGAAACTGGTTAATAGATAAAAGCCTGTACACAAGTCTGTTTTTTAAAGCTCAGGTGGCATTTTCTAACATTATCTACTCGTTTCTACAGGCCTATCAAAGACCCTAAATACTTTTTTGCCACAAACTTTCCACTTTGAAAATAAACTCCTGTCGCAGCTTTTAATAAAATATGTTAAGTGACTTCAGAAGTCAATTACTTTTTAACTTTCAGAGCTCAGACCCTGGACCTGACTCTCACCGAACCCCTTCCCAGCCAGGGCTACGGAACCCCATCTTCCTGCCCGCCTCCCTCCTCCAGAGACCCTTCCCCACGGTCGCCCTTCTCCAGAGGAGACATTCCCGCTGGTCTCAACACTGCTCCAGCATCTGGGGGCCAGGCACCCAAACAGTCCCCAACCCAGAAAACAAACCGAAAACAATCCTGCTTCTACCATTTACTACCATTTTACAATCCTAACTCTATTCGTTAACAGTCACTAAAATCCACCTGCAATGCAGGAGACCTAGGTGCGAGTCCTGGGTCAGGAAGATGCCCTGGAAGAGGGCATGGCAACCCACTCGAGTGTTCTTGCCTGGAGAATCCCATGGACAGAGGAATCTGGCAGGCTACAGTCCATGGGGTCTCAAAGAGTCGGATATGACTTCACGACTAAACAACAAAACTATTTGCACACTGAATACGAAACACTTGGAAGTTTCAGCCTGTGTGTCCCATCCCTATTCAATGAAGAAAGTCGCTCAACAAGAAGTGACTTTCTCCTGAGAGAAAGAGTAGCTGGGGGAAAAAAAAAAGACTATCTGCTACGAAGCAAGACAACAGTGCTTCGTTCACTTAGGTTCATTCGACTGGAGAATTTACTTGGGTTTTCTGTAAGCGCTTGGTCACCCACCCCGACCCCATCCTTAGACCTCAGCTCTCATTTCCAGAGCCAAGGGGCCCACTTCCCGCTCGGGTGGAAGAAGGGGAAGGAGAGGCGGGGGTGGGCTCCTGGGGCCGCCCGGGCCCACCCCCGCGCCACCGCAGCCCAACGCGTCCAGAAAACAGCGCAGGCAGCCTGCTGCCCGCAGGTCTCCTTCCAAGGACTCCACTTCTTTTATTATCTCAACTCAGTGCTAGCAAGCCACCTCTGCCCACACCCCTCGGTCGCCCAGACCCCGAGAGGCGCGCAGGTCGGTCAGCGGAGCGCCCGGCGGAGTCCCCGCGGCACCCAGCGCTCCCAGCGCCGCGGAGACCCTGCCCCCACCGCAGGGAGAACGGCCCGCCCGCCCTCCGGCCGGGTGGGAGGGCTGCGGCCCTGAAACTCGCGCGGAGAACTTTTATTTCGGCGGGGAACGTGCAGAAGTGGGTCAGCAGCCAGGGCGAAGAGGGGATGGCGGCGGGGTCCGCGGGCCCGGGGCGGGGAATCCGCGCCGGCCCCGCCGCCGCCGCCGCCCGCAGGAAAAGCAGATGGCGGTGCGGCCCCCTCCCCGCCCTCCCGCGGAAGCCGCCCCTCGCCGCCCCCCGGCCCCGGAAGGTGCGGGGCCCACCCCGCGGGGGAGGGGCGCGAGGAGCCGGGCAGGATTCGGGGTCCGCGACCCGCAGGCCCCGAGAGCCCCGCGGCCGGGCAGCGCGGCCCCTCGGAATGCCCTGGAAGAGGGCATGGCAACCCACTCGAGTGTTCTTGCCTGGAGAATCCCATGGACAGAGGAATCTGGCAGGCTACAGTCCATGGGGTCTCAAAGAGTCGGATATGACTTCACGACTAAACAACAAAACTATTTGCACACTGAATACGAAACACTTGGAAGTTTCAGCCTGTGTGTCCCATCCCTATTCAATGAAGAAAGTCGCTCAACAAGAAGTGACTTTCTCCTGAGAGAAAGAGTAGCTGGGGGAAAAAAAAAAGACTATCTGCTACGAAGCAAGACAACAGTGCTTCGTTCACTTAGGTTCATTCGACTGGAGAATTTACTTGGGTTTTCTGTAAGCGCTTGGTCACCCACCCCGACCCCATCCTTAGACCTCAGCTCTCATTTCCAGAGCCAAGGGGCCCACTTCCCGCTCGGGTGGAAGAAGGGGAAGGAGAGGCGGGGGTGGGCTCCTGGGGCCGCCCGGGCCCACCCCCGCGCCACCGCAGCCCAACGCGTCCAGAAAACAGCGCAGGCAGCCTGCTGCCCGCAGGTCTCCTTCCAAGGACTCCACTTCTTTTATTATCTCAACTCAGTGCTAGCAAGCCACCTCTGCCCACACCCCTCGGTCGCCCAGACCCCGAGAGGCGCGCAGGTCGGTCAGCGGAGCGCCCGGCGGAGTCCCCGCGGCACCCAGCGCTCCCAGCGCCGCGGAGACCCTGCCCCCACCGCAGGGAGAACGGCCCGCCCGCCCTCCGGCCGGGTGGGAGGGCTGCGGCCCTGAAACTCGCGCGGAGAACTTTTATTTCGGCGGGGAACGTGCAGAAGTGGGTCAGCAGCCAGGGCGAAGAGGGGATGGCGGCGGGGTCCGCGGGCCCGGGGCGGGGAATCCGCGCCGGCCCCGCCGCCGCCGCCGCCCGCAGGAAAAGCAGATGGCGGTGCGGCCCCCTCCCCGCCCTCCCGCGGAAGCCGCCCCTCGCCGCCCCCCGGCCCCGGAAGGTGCGGGGCCCACCCCGCGGGGGAGGGGCGCGAGGAGCCGGGCAGGATTCGGGGTCCGCGACCCGCAGGCCCCGAGAGCCCCCGCGGCGGCAGCGCGGCGGACCAGCCCGCCGGCGCCGCCTCCCCTCCCCCACCCCCGGCACCGGACCCGCGCCCCGGACTCGGCGGGCCCGGGGAGGCGGAGGGGGCCGCGGCGGGGGCTCCGGGCGGGGGGCGGCCCGGAGAAGCCAGGGCCGATCCCCGGAAGGAGGGGAGCCGCGGCGGGGCGGGGCGGGGCGGGCTCGGCGGAGGGGGCCCCCGCGGGGGAGGCGAGCGCGCGGGGGTGGGAGCGCGGCTCCGGCCCCGCAGGCCGAACCGCCCCCACCCCGCCGGAGGGGCGCGGGCCGAGCGGCCAGGGGGCGGGGCGCGGGCCGCGGGGCTGGGGGAGGCGGCGGGGGCGCGCGGCGCGGAGCTCCCGTCCGAGGGGGGCCGCGAGCCCCTCCGGGAGGGAGCGGGTGACTCCCCCGAGAAGCGGGCGCGCGGGGCGGAGGCGGCTCGCACCGCGTCCCCGGGGGCGGGGAAGGGGTCAGCCCGGCCGGCAGGAGGGGCCGGGGGCGCAGAGAGGCCCCCGGCTCGCGAGGCCGGGGAGGGTGGGCGCGGCGGCCGGGGGAAGGGAAGGGGCGCCGGGCCTCGGGCGGGCCGGGAGGAGCGGGCGGGGCGGGCGCCCGGGGGCGACGAGGGCGGGCTGGGGAGGGGAGGGCGGCGGTCGGCCGGCGGGGTCCGGCTGCGGGAGCCCCGGCAGCGGCGGGGCGGGCCGGGGCCATCGGGGCACCGCTCTCACTCACCTCCGGGTGAAAAGCGGCGGCGCAGGAGTCGGAGTCCATGTTCAGGGTGGGGGGCGGCGACCGCGGACTGCAGGGGCCGGGGTGCGGAGGCCGGGCCGCGGGGTCGCGCGGGGCCGGGGGGCTCCGGCGGCCGCTCCGGGCGAAGGCGGAGCCGGGAGGGGTCGCCCCGACTGGAGACGATGGGGGGCTCGGCGTGTCGCGTCCTGGACACGCTCCTCTCGGGCCGGCGGCTCCCCGGCCGAGCGGCGTTGTCGATGCAGCGCCTGCGACCCGCGCGACTGGAGCGGCGGGAGAGTCGCGGCGGGGGGCGGCGGCGGCGGCGAGCGGGAACCCGACCGGCTCCCCGACCTGACGCCCAGCTCGGCTCGTGTCTCGGGAGGGAGGGCGGGAGCGCCGCGATGGCTGTCGGGAAGTGTAGTCTGGCGCGGCGGGGAGCCGCCGGCCCGGGGCGGGCGCGAGGCATTGTGGGAGTCCCAGTCCGCGCGCCCGCCGCCGAGGCGCGCCGAGGCCCCCTCGAGGACTGCAGCTCCCAGCGGGCTCCGCGGGAGCCGCGGGCCGGGACCTGGGGCCGCCGGCGGGGGAGGGGCGGGACTCGCGCCGGCGGGGGAGGGGCGCGCGAGCCCGGCGCCGCGGGCTCCGAGGGGGCGGGGTCAGGGGTCGCCCGCCGGTGGGGGCGCGGTGGGCGGCGGCGCGCGCCCGCTCCTTGGCCTCGGGGGCCGAGCCCTCTGGCTGGGGTCTGCACGGCCGGGCGGGGACGGCGGGCGCGACGTCGCAGCCGCCGCTCGGCTCGGCCCCGGCCCCGGCGGAGCGAGTGGCCTGCACGGCCTTTCCGGCGGCTCCTCCTCGGCCCGCAGCGCCGGGGCTCCCCGAGGAGACGCTTCGAGGCGTCGGGCTCCGCGCGCCTTTGTGCACACTCCGCCGGCGCGCCGGCGTTTTAGAAAATGTCCGTTTTAAACACGCCTTTTCTCCCCGCTCCTGCTGGCCTAACCTTGACCGCCCTCCTGTTTGCTTCCTTGGCGTCGAGTTCTTTCCCGAAGGGGCCCCTCGCGGGACGGCCGCAGGGCGAGCCGAGCACCCCAGGGAGACCCGCGGCCTCGACGCCGCCTCGGTTCACGGCGCTTTCGCCGAGGCGGCTGTCCTTCAACCCCGGGCCGCGGGCGCGCTGGAGGCGGCCGGTTCCGATCACCTGCCCGAGCAGGCCTCGGGGACTTCAGCGTCTCCACGACCCCTGGAAAGAAAGGAGTCTGTATAGGAAATGTAAATGATCCAGGCTCCTATTCGGTAGTTTCGAAGACGGACTGTTGAAGTGACAACATTTTAAATGCCATTCAGAAAACTGGCTCATCGACAGACTACATCAGAACGATGATCGGAGGAACCCCGAAAAAAGAGACGATTTCTGTGCCAGTGAATGCTCCGTCGCTGGCTGTTGCGGTCGAGATGGTTACCATAATTCTCATGTAAACGCTTAGGGGTTAAGAAGCTGATTTCTATTAGAAATACTTCTTGAAGCCTTCTCTCCGCTATGCAGTGTTCAACTTGCTTCAAGAAACAGTAGTTTACTTTTATTATTACGGCTACTTTTTTAAATATTTCAGCAAGAGCTTCAAAGACTAGAGAGCTCCCCGGAGGTGACGGCACATGTAGGTGCTTTACAAAGCTGGGAAGGTAAAGACGGACATCAGATTCGGCCTGTGGAAATAGCATTAACATCTTCTCTCAAACTCGCCCCAAAGAGAAGAGTTAGGTTGATCCGGAGTGTTACGTGATCTGTGTGGCCAGAGCAGATGTCCTGAGGTTCGCCAGCCTCGCTTCTTTCACTTGTTTTTGTCTAACTATGAAAGAGCCAAGAAGGGCTTTATCCTATTGCTAAAGGAGTAAATACCAAAAAAAAAGAATAATTATGAGAGGCAAAGTCCAAACGAATAGAGGAATTTAAAGAATTATACCCTAGTAGTATAATTTTTTACACAATAAACATTACTCCCCCCTCCCCCCAGTTAAGAAATGGAAATAAAGAACTTACTCATAATAATAACAGACGTGATGACAAAAGACCCTAGAATCCAGGGACCTATACTGGAGCACTCGTCACACTAAGAAAACCCCAAACTTGGGATGTTTCATCTGACAGCGATAGCTTACTCAGAATGCTGCTATTCAGTAGTTACTTCTTGAATAAGTTCTTAGTGCACAAAGGTGAGCTGTTCTTGGTGGCTCGCAGTAAAGAACCCACCTGCCAGGGCAGGAAACCGGGTTCCACCCCTGGCCCAAGAAGATCCCCTGGAAAAGGCCGGGCGCTCCAGGATTCTTGCCCGGGAAACCCCATGGACCGAGGAGCCAAGCGCGCTGCAGTCCCTGGGGGCGCAGAAGAGTTAGACCCAACTTAGAGATTCAGCAATACCCCCCGCCGCAGAAGAGACCAGTACAGGTGGTGTCCTCGGCCTGCCCGCCTGCCACCCCACTGAAGCAGAAAACTGCACGGAGGAAGACCTTCTTTGTCCCTCCTTCCTTTGATTCCCCTTCAAAATGTAACTTTTTATAGAGCGTTTAGATGTTAATGCCTACCCCTCCCTTCCCCTGCCTCAGGAAAGGACTGTAACACCAATAACTGACCCAAGCTGAATAGCATAATACATACCTGTGGGGATAATAAAGCTGATTTTCTCTGACAGGCTTAGGTTTCTTCAAAATATTCATTTTATTCCTCAGGTGTCCTGTACTACTCTTGGGCTCCAGGGGGCAAATCTAGAATCCCATGATTAATGCAAGAGTATTAGCTACAGTAGCCAGATCCTTGTTTTCTGCTTAGAAAAAAAAAACTGCTGCTGAATACTAATTCTCAGATGCTTATAGTAACTCGGAGAAGAGGGAAAAAAAGCCAACATTAGCACAGGTTGTGACAAGTTTTAAAATACTAAGAATACCACGGTTTCCCAGTAAGTAACTTGAGAATGTAGTTATTTTAATTGGGTTACCAAATATAGCTCACCTTCCTAAATCTCACTCTACACTGCGTTTACTTGGTGAAAACTCAGGAAAGCTTTTCTGCTTCTGTTCTCTCTAAGTTTGATTGTGATTATACACGTAACAAAAGATTTATTTTTCTGGTAATTATTTTTTTTGCATTTCATCTTTTTGCTCAGCTTCATAGGATAATCTTGTGGATTCTTAACGGATTTTTTCCTACCTTAGGTTTTCTGCCTTTCTCACTTCCATTTCCAGGAGAGGGAAATAAGTGTAAATTTCTCAAAACTTCATTGCTTTAAACCGTTAGTGCCTAGACTGTACAAATATGTGTGTGAATAATTTTTTAAAGGTGCTTTTCGCTGTGCCAGGTTTTGCTTGTAGCATGCGGGATCTTCTGTTGCACCAGCCAGGTGGGACCTAGTTCGCCAACCAACACGGGCCTCCAGCATTGGGAGTACCAAGTCTCAGCCCCTGGACCACCAAGGAAGTCCCGGGATGAATAATTTTTAATCATTAATAGATAATTTCTAAACTAGGTGTTGTCAACTTTTCATATGATGAGGAAAATTACCTGTGCGTAGACAAACGAATGTCTTGTGGTTTGGTTTATACTGGTAAAATATAAAGATTAATAGGTATCACTATGTGCCCAATGATTTAAATGTTTTATTTGCAGCATACTACAAGTACTACTACACTTAATAAATAGAGAATACTGTAACACTTCTTAAAGGAAAAATTTGTGTAATAAGTGCATTACAAACCACACCTTAGGCAGCCCAGAAAAAATAAGAGTGTCTAATTGGGAAAGATGCAGTGTCTTGTTAACTTCATAATGCTGCAGGATGTGTTCCTGTCCCCTTCAGAGCTGCACAGCCTCATCCTGGCAGACAAGCCTGTGTAACTCCATGAAGCCAGGAGCCTTCCGGTACATTCTCACAAGAGAAAGGAGGGCACAGTGACTTTTAAAATTATCTCAGTGACCTTCTGGCCAGTCTGCCTAAAATAAGAATTTAAATATCAAAATAAAGTCGTTTTCATTTTTTTAATGAAATAGTGCCATTATGTGTTAAATCACGTTAAATTACATTATCATAAAGTTACTTAAACAAAGACCAGTTTCGTGAGTTTAGAAGAAGTACACTTTGAAGACTTTAACGACTGAAGTTCAGTCTTTAAATACATTTTCCCACCAACTATGGCTTGTTGGCTGGAGTTAACACCTTCTTCACCCAACAGTGGTGCTGGCACCACGCCAGGAGCTGGATGCTGCTGGAGAATTTTAAACTATTAATACAGTTTGCTGACCATCCACCACACTGTCAGACTGTAGTGAATGAATTTTTCACATTCCCGTTTTAAACTCATGAGACTAATAAGCACATACACAAAAAAGGAACTAAACAGCATGCTTACGTTAGCAGGTTATTCAAAATTCCAAACACAGCTGATAAGTCTAAATCTATTCCTTTCTTTTCTAACTGTATCCCTTCATTGACTTAACGTATGCTTCAGATGCTCTCCTGTTAGGTCTGAGATACTTATACTTTTTCCTTAGACTGAGTTCTATTCCCCGGGATGAATAATTTTAATCATTAATAGATAATTTCTAAACTAGGTGTTGTCAACTTTTCATATGATGAGGAAAATTACCTGTCGTAGACAAACGAATGTCTTGTGGTTTGGTTTATACTGGTAAAATATAAAGATTAATAGGTATCACTATGTGCCCAATGATTTAAATGTTTTATTTGCAGCATACTACAAGTACTACTACACTTAATAAATAGAGAATACTGTAACACTTCTTAAAGGAAAAATTTGTGTAATAAGTGCATTACAAACCACACCTTAGGCAGCCCAGAAAAAATAAGAGTGTCTAATTGGGAAAGATGCAGTGTCTTGTTAACTTCATAATGCTGCAGGATGTGTTCCTGTCCCCTTCAGAGCTGCACAGCCTCATCCTGGCAGACAAGCCTGTGTAACTCCATGAAGCCAGGAGCCTTCTGGTACATTCTCACAAGAGAAAGGAGGGCACAGTGACTTTTAAAATTATCTCAGTGACCTTCTGGCCAGTCTGCCTAAAATAAGAATTTAAATATCAAAATAAAGTCGTTTTCATTTTTTTAATGAAATAGTGCCATTATGTGTTAAATCACGTTAAATTACATTATCATAAAGTTACTTAAACAAAGACCAGTTTCGTGAGTTTAGAAGAAGTACACTTTGAAGACTTTAACGACTGAAGTTCAGTCTTTAAATACATTTTCCCACCAACTATGGCTTGTTGGCTGGAGTTAACACCTTCTTCACCCAACAGTGGTGCTGGCACCACGCCAGGAGCTGGATGCTGCTGGAGAATTTTAAACTATTAATACAGTTTGCTGACCATCCACCACACTGTCAGACTGTAGTGAATGAATTTTTCACATTCCCGTTTTAAACTCATGAGACTAATAAGCACATACACAAAAAAGGAACTAAACAGCATGCTTACGTTAGCAGGTTATTCAAAATTCCAAACACAGCTGATAAGTCTAAATCTATTCCTTTCTTTTCTAACTGTATCCCTTCATTGACTTAGACTTAACGCTTATGGCTTCAGATGCTCTCCTGTTAGGTCTGAGATACTTATACTTTTTTCCTTAAGAACTGAACGTTTTTTCTTATTTTGAAGTTTCAATATTCCTTTAATACCCCAGTTATATGTGGTTAATATAGAAAAACAGAAAATGCAGGCAAGCAGAAACAAACAAAAAACCAAACCTATCCACCTAGAGAAAGTGTCACCTTCACAGTTTCTTGGTAGGCATAGAAACACATGTAACAAGTGAGGTCACACAGCGGGTAATCAGATCGTTTGCTGGACATTATAACACAAACACCTTTCCATTTCAGTAAGAGAGCACCGTGGCCTTCAAAGTACACCTGTAGCGTGAGTTACCTCCGTGCTGGGAATACGGCAGACTAGACTCAGTTCCTCACTCCAAGAACATTATCAATGTAAAGATTTGATTTATACCCGGTGGATGGGTTTTGATCCAGAGGGTTTGGAGTACTTTTCCCTGCAAACATCCCACTTCCTGGCTACTCAGACTTTCTTGTCACAAAGCCTGAGCAAGTAAGCTTATTGGCCGGGCTCCTGGGCCCAGGAATGCTGCCGTTAATAGCTGTGTGAACAGTCCATCTATGGGCAACGGGCAGCCCGCCTGGGTACCTGAATATTTTCTGACTCAGGGCTGTGTTTCCCATGGTGACATTCAGATCAGATACCTTCTCCCAGCAAAAGGATGGGAGAGTCGGGCGTAGAAGAGAAAACATACAGTTCACATCTCCCAGGAGGAATCAAGATGTCTTCTCCAAAGGCTGAGTCGACAGCTGGAACCAAGAAGCGACAGCCGCCCCTGGCGGGCCTGCCCTGGGATGCCCGTGGGCGGAGTGAGGCTGCATCAGGCCTGTGCTGGCCCCACTCACAGGGCAGAGGTGGGGGCTCTCCAGAAACAGGGACCCAGGCTCCCTCTGAAACACAAGAAGCCCAATCAGAGTCTCCGAAACCTGAGCAATGCATGCCTCTACCTAAAGGAAAAAATGGCTTCCAACTGAGGGAATTTTTTGTCTGGTTTCTTTGAAAGCGAAGTCCTAGTCTTGCATCTACTGGAACCGAAGTTAAGGAAGACTTCTTCACCGCCACCCGACACGTGACGGTGACATACTGAATAGCCACATCTCTGGTTTTTAAGGCCGTCCCCTGCCTGACCTTGAGCTGAGAGCCCTGTCCCCTCTGGGTGCCTATCGACTCTCTCAGGAAAGAGGAAAACTGCTATTTTCCCCAGGAATTATTTGCTGGTGCTTCAGCTTTTTGTTGAGTTGAATAGTATATTCTTAACTAATTCTCATGGATCTTTCCTATCCTGATGTCTGCCTTCCCTATTTCCATTACCAGGAGGGGAGTGGTGAGAAGTCCAGGGTGACCCAACAGAGCCAGGGCAGGTCCCTGGCCGTCAGAGGGGAGCTCCGGCCCGAAAGGGTCTCTCTGACTCAGAAACGAAAGCTGCCTCCCGTGTGCTGACGAATTAATGACCGAGTTAGTCAAGTCCGAGATTCCAGCAGGAACAGTGATTCCTGGCATCTGGATGCGCCAAGAAGAAAACGTCACCTAAAGACTTCACACTTGGTCTTGTTTCGGTCCTGAATTGTAAAAACAAACCTCGCCATTAGAAATCTGTTCCGAGAGAGGGTTAACAAACAACCCGTGGAACTAGTGGAATTCCAAAAAAAAAAAAAGCCATTGTACCAACTCGCCCTGGAGCAGTTTGGGAAGTCTGGCGCCAGAAGGATGGCTTCGCTCGCGCCCATCGGGTCTTATTCAGCAGCCAGGCCGAGTGGGTGCTGGGCAGGTTCCGGAGGCCCCCGGTTCCAGCGCACAGCAGGACCGCCCCCGCGGAGAGGACACTTGTCACCCGGTGTCCCAGGCTCGGGCGTCGGCGGGAGGCCGCAGGAAGCCCCGGAAGGGCGGCGAGAGGGAGCGGGCGCGGGCGGCGGTGACTCAGCCAGGGGCGCGGGGGCGGCGGCGCGCGAGAGGAGGCGAGGCCGCGCGCTCTGCCGGGCGGCGGCGCCGGGCTCGGCGGGGTTAAGTGGGCGGCGCCGGTCACGCCCCGCCCCCGCCGGCACTGGCCTCCCGGAGGCCGCCGCGCCCGGCCGTATTTATTGCAGCGGAGTCCACCGCGCAGCATCTCTTCCGCTGGCCCCGGCCGCGGCTTTCCCGAGCAGCGCGCGCAGCCGCCCCGCGGCCCTAGCCCAGGCGCCATGGAACGGCCGGCGCCCCTGGCCGTACTGCCCTTTTCGGACCCCGCGCACGCGCTGAGTCTGCTGCGCGGCCTGAGCCAGCTCCGCGCCGAGCGCAAGTTCCTGGACGTGACCCTGGAGGCGGCGGGCGGGCGCGACTTCCCGGCGCACCGCGCCGTGCTGGCAGCCGCCAGCCCCTACTTCCGCGCCATGTTCGCCGGGCAGCTGCGCGAGAGCCGTGCGGAGCGGGTGCGCCTGCACGGCGTGCCTCCCGACATGCTGCAGCTGCTGCTAGACTTCAGCTACACGGGCCGCGTGGCGGTGAGCGGCGACAACGCCGAGCCGCTGCTGCGCGCCGCCGACCTGCTGCAGTTCCCGGCCGTGAAGGAGGCGTGCGGCGCCTTCCTGCAGCAGCAGCTCGACCTGACCAACTGCCTGGACATGCAGGACTTCGCCGAGGCCTTCAGCTGCGCCGGGCTGGCGAGCGCGGCGCAGCGCTTCATCCTGCGCCACGTGGGCGAGCTGGGCGCCGAGCAGCTGGAGCGGCTGCCCCTGGCGCGGCTGCTGCGCTACCTGCGCGACGACGGGCTCTGCGTGCCCAAAGAGGAGGCCGCCTACCAGCTGGCGCTGCGTTGGGTGCGCGCCGACCCGCCGCGACGCGCGGCGCACTGGCCTCAGCTGCTGGAGGCCGTGCGCTTGCCTTTCGTGCGCCGCTTCTACCTGCTGGCGCACGTCGAGGCCGAGCCGCTGGTGGCCCGCTGCCCGCCCTGCTTGCGGCTGCTCCGCGAGGCGCGCGACTTCCAGGCGGCGCGCTACGACCGCCACGACCGTGGGCCCTGCCCCCGGATGCGCCCGCGCCCCTCCACCGGCCTCGCCGAGATCCTCGTGCTTGTGGGCGGCTGTGACCAGGACTGCGACGAGCTGGTCACCGTCGACTGCTACAACCCGCAGACGGGCCAGTGGCGCTATCTGGCCGAGTTCCCCGACCACCTGGGTGGAGGCTACAGTATCGTGGCGCTGGGCAACGACATCTACGTGACGGGTGAGTGGGCTAGGGGCTGATCAGGAGGCACTTGGGCCGCTCAGACCTCCGCCCGCCTGTGGGGGCGAAGCATGTCCACCTGCAGAAGAAGGCACAGTGCCTGGAACCCCGGTGGCACCTGGGTGCGAGAGGACACTCCCCTTCCGCCTCTCCCCCGCTGGCGGGCACAGCCGTTTCTAGGCTTGACACTTAAGATCTAGAAGAGCCTTTTGTGTGAGTGGGACAAGTAGCTGTTTGTAACTCACTTCCCCGCTCACAGGGGCCTGCCTAGGCAACCCCTTCCTTGCCCTCGAGGTGTCCCCGTTTGGTGACAAGACACTGGGCAGTCGCCCCGTACAATGAGCTCTTTCTTTGTTCTCCCCAAGGCGTCTGGGGACAGGCCAGGAACCGACACCCTGTGATACATCCATCCTACCCCGTGGGGGGAATTCCTCCCAGCTGAGCAGCCAGCCTCCTGACGCACTGCCTAGGTCACCAGAGGCAGAGTTCCCTGGGCTTGTACCTAGGCCCTGTGCTGGGTCACGTGGCCTTCAGGCTGCTCCCTGCCCAGCGACTGTAAACAGAGTCATATGCTCAGAGGTTTTCTTCCAGTTACTTGGCCCAAACCCCAAAACACTGCCGAGTCACGCTGGGCGGGTCCCGGCCCGCCCCAGTCCTGGGCATCGCCCGCATTTTTTTTTTTTTTTTAATTAAAGATGAATCCCAGTTCAAACATGAGGCTTCCCCCCATGCGTGGGGTGAGGAGGGGAGGTCTGAGTGACGGCTATATAAGGAAAGAACCCGGCCCAGCGTGCTCGGAGGGCCTGCGGAGGCTGGAGGCTGGATCGGCAGGGAGGCCCCAGCTGGGCCGGCCCGGCACTGTGTCCAGCCAGCACGTTCAGAAGAAAGCCAGCCGGCTCTGAGCCTCCCCCTCCACCCTCTGGTACCCCGTGGGGCGGTGAGCGGGCACGCCCCGGCCTGAGGACAGGCTCAGCGGTGCGGTTCCGCTCCAGGTCTTAGCTCTGCAGGACCCTGCGGGGACGGGCCCCTTGCCCGGTCTGAGGCTGGCCCGGTGTCTTGGGAAACTCCCCCTCCATCCACAGCCTGCCACTGAGGTCTGGCCAGTGAACTCCCGCAACTGGTCAGACTCGCCCCAGCTTTGCACACCCTTCCGTCAGTGCCTCAGCGGAGCCGCCGATCCTCTGGCCTTCGACAGGTACCTGGCCTTTCCCCTCAGCTGCCTCCCGGGAATTGTGGGGCGAGGAGGCGGCTTCAGCTGCCTCGGACTCAGCTCTCCTTTACAAGGAAGGAGGCAGGCCGGCGGGCTCCACAGCGCGTCTGTTTTCTCCCTCTAAAGGCTCAGGGCTCTGAGCCGGGTGGAATGCTGCAGAGGCCCTGCTCTCCTGTGGCCCCAGCCTGGGACAAGGAGGGGAGCACAGCCCCCAGGGCTCGCGGGGTCTCTTCACCCAGTGGGTGAACCCAGTTTAATGTATGGTGGTAGGTGCTGGGCTTTGTTTGGTTTTTGCCCCCCCTTTTTTTGACATATAGATGGAAAAGTGGACATCCTGCTGTATACCTTGATGAGTTACAAACAAAACAAGTTGGAAGCTTTCATATAAATCGAGAAATACAACCCCGGAAGCCCACTCACAGTATCACTCTCTGCGTTAGGTTTCTTGCTTGCAGAGGACAGTGGATTCCTTCTTAACTTGTCCTGGCCCAGCCTTGGTTGGGGGGATGCCTAGAATTTAATGAACGGGCACCCCACCCACATGCCTGTTTATTTGTTTGTTTTAATTTACTTTTACGGAGCTTTGTTGTTTACAGATATGTATGATCCCAGATTAGTCATATGTACACCCCCCCATCACATGCCGGTTTTAGCCAAGCACAGCACATGGGGTCTTGGTTCCCCGACCCGGGATGGAGCCCACAGCCCCTGCAGTGGACATGCGGTGTCCTGACCGCTGGACGACCAGGGCCGTCCCTCCCACCCACGTGACTTGTGGCTCCCCAGGAGGAAGGACTCCAAGGCCCCTGTTGAGTTGGAGTGTCTGACTCCACGTGTGGGGTCCGGACCGGGGGCCCTGCGTGCTCTCCGTCACGGCCCCTGGGCCTCTGGTCGGCCCTGAGAGAGGCGGCGGTGGTCTTACGGCGGGAGGCAGGGCCATCCTGGGTGGCGGTCAGCCCGTGCTGGCCCGAGCCCCTGGCGTGGGCCTCGAGAGAGGACGCGTTGCATCCTCACCCCCAGGAGGCTCAGGGAGGCATGGGGTCGGGGGGTGGCTCCCCTGCGTGGGCGCGGGCTGACCGGCCGCCTGTGTCCCCGAGCAGGTGGCTCTGACGGCTCCCGGCTCTACGACTGCGTGTGGAGGTACAATTCGAGCGTGAACGAGTGGACGGAGGTGGCGCCCATGCTGAAGGCCCGGGAGTACCACAGCTCCTCCGTGCTGGACGGGCTTCTGTACGTGGTGGCCGCGGACAGCACGGAGCGCTACGACCACACCACGGACTCCTGGGAGGCCCTGCAGCCCATGACCTACCCCATGGACAACTGCTCCACCACGGCCTGCCGGGGCCGGCTCTACGCCATCGGCTCCCTGGCCGGCAAAGAGACCATGGTGATGCAGTGCTACCACCCAGACACGGACCTGTGGTCCCTGGTGGACTGTGGCCAGCTCCCGCCCTGGTCCTTTGCCCCCAAGACAGTGACTCTGAACGGACTCATGTACTTCATCAGGTGAGTCCCCAGGGGCCAAGGCCGCCGTGATCTTTTTTCCACCGGATAAGCACAGCTTCTGTGGCTTTTTTGGGCCCTTGGGGATGCCTAGAATTTAATGAACGGGCACCCCACCCACATGCCTGTTTATTTGTTTGTTTTAATTTACTTTTACGGAGCTTTGTTGTTTACAGATATGTATGATCCCAGATTAGTCATATGTACACCCCCCCATCACATGCCGGTTTTAGCCAAGCACAGCACATGGGGTCTTGGTTCCCCGACCCGGGATGGAGCCCACAGCCCCTGCAGTGGACATGCGGTGTCCTGACCGCTGGACGACCAGGGCCGTCCCTCCCACCCACGTGACTTGTGGCTCCCCAGGAGGAAGGACTCCAAGGCCCCTGTTGAGTTGGAGTGTCTGACTCCACGTGTGGGGTCCGGACCGGGGGCCCTGCGTGCTCTCCGTCACGGCCCCTGGGCCTCTGGTCGGCCCTGAGAGAGGCGGCGGTGGTCTTACGGCGGGAGGCAGGGCCATCCTGGGTGGCGGTCAGCCCGTGCTGGCCCGAGCCCCTGGCGTGGGCCTCGAGAGAGGACGCGTTGCATCCTCACCCCCAGGAGGCTCAGGGAGGCATGGGGTCGGGGGGTGGCTCCCCTGCGTGGGCGCGGGCTGACCGGCCGCCTGTGTCCCCGGGCAGGTGGCTCTGACGGCTCCCGGCTCTACGACTGCGTGTGGAGGTACAATTCGAGCGTGAACGAGTGGACGGCGGTGGCGCCCATGCTGAAGGCCCGGGAGTACCACAGCTCCTCCGTGCTGGACGGGCTTCTGTACGTGGTGGCCGCGGACAGCACGGAGCGCTACGACCACACCACGGACTCCTGGGAGGCCCTGCAGCCCATGACCTACCCCATGGACAACTGCTCCACCACGGCCTGCCGGGGCCGGCTCTACGCCATCGGCTCCCTGGCCGGCAAAGAGACCATGGTGATGCAGTGCTACCACCCAGACACGGACCTGTGGTCCCTGGTGGACTGTGGCCAGCTCCCGCCCTGGTCCTTTGCCCCCAAGACAGTGACTCTGAACGGACTCATGTACTTCATCAGGTGAGTCCCCAGGGGCCAAGGCCGCCGTGATCTTTTTTCCACCGGATAAGCACAGCTTCTGTGCTCTCCCCATTTCACAGATGAGGAAATTGAGTCCGCGCTGGGCTGAGGCTGGGTCTTTCTAAGCTGGAGCCATTGTTCTGCTCCTCATTCCTTAGAGCGGGTTCTGTGGCCTCCTGGGATCCCAGGTGTGATGGAGCTGGGTCTCTACGGAGAACTTTTTGAGATTCATAGATGCTAAACCAACTGTCTCGCTTTAGCTAGACTTTGCCTTTGCATGCGTACTAAGTGGCTTCAGTCGTGTCCAGCTCTTTGTAACCCCATGGTCTGTAGCCTGCCAGGCTCCTCTGTCCATGGGATTCTCCAAGCAAGAATACTGGAGTGGGGCTTCCCTGGTGGTCCGGTGGGTAAGGACACCGCCTTGCAGTGCAAGGGGCGCTGGTTCGATCCCTGGCCTGGGAAGATCCCACGTGCCACGAAGCGGCTGGACCAATGTGCCCAACTACCAAGCTGGAGCTCTGGAGCACATGCGCCCAGAGCCAGTGCTCTGCAGTGAGAGAGGCCACTGTGATGGGAGGCCCACACAGGCCAGAGAACAAAGATAGATGGAAATAGATAAATGAAAGACAAATAGAAGTGGGCCGTCCCTCCCCCCCCAAAAAGAATACTGGAGTGGATTACCATTTCCTTTCTCAAGGGATCTTCCTGACCCAGGAATCGAACTTGTGTCTCTTATATCTCCTGCACTGGCAGGCAGTTCTTTAGCATTAGTGCCACCTGGGAAGCCAGGTCCCTCTAAAAGCTCTGGAACCACCTGTTCTACCTGAGAGGGGCTTCAAATCTTAATAAGAGAACTTTTTGGACGCTTGAGTCTTTGGGGGAGGACGATCATGGCCTTGACACACCCTTTGTTCCCATCAGGCGGGTGCAGGTGTGAGGGGCCAGGCAGGTGGATTGGCCTCACCCCCTTTGCAGGCGGCAGCACTTCCGGGCTCAATGTGTTTCCGCGGGTTCTGTCTATTCCCTTCCTGCCCAGCCTGGCCCAAGGAGGGCCCGTGAGTCTTGCTGAAAGAATGCTGTTCTCCAGGGATCCCGCAGCCACCCTGGACCAGGGAGGGGCCTGGTCCTGAGCCGGCCCGGAGCTGCCTGTAGAAACAATGACGATAGTTAGCCTGTTGGGATCTGCAGTGCACCAGGCTCCGGGTGACCTGCTTTCTGGACATTTTCACGGCTAGGCCCCATGGCCGTCGGATGAGGCAACACCGCTTTCGTCCCCATTTCACAGCTGGCAAAGCAGAGACTTAGAGGGGTGAGAGACTTACCTACAGCCGCAGGCTTTCGGTGGTGGCATGGGGCTAGAACCGAGGACAGGACGCGCAGCCCAGGCCCCACGTGCTGTCACCACGCCACGGCCTCCCTGGGCCAGGCTGTGGCCTCAGCAGCATGTCACTGGACTGGGCGACCCATGGGTCAGCATGCAGCCTTGGGTCTCGATGACTTGTCCCAGCCAAATGCCCTCTCTTGATTGACCCAGTGGGTATCCAAGGAGCTAGGACACCCACCTACCTCACAGCGCCTGCTGCACACAGCGTCTGTGTGCGTGTGCTCGTATGCACGCACACGCGTGCTTGTATGTGTCAGTGACTCGGTCATGTCCAACTCTTGGCGACCCTATGGATTGTCGCCCACCAGGCTTCTCTGTCCATGGGATTCTCCAAGCAAGAATACTAGAGTGGGCAGCCCTTCCCTTCTCTAGGGGATCTTCCAGACCCGGGGATCGAACCTGGGTCTCCTGCATTGGCAGGTGGGCTTTTTACCATCTGCGCCACCAGGGAAGCCCTAGGTGCTTGTAGGCGTGTGTTGTCTGCCACTCCCCTCCTCCATGGCCTGGAGCCTGCCGGAAGCTTTGGGACCCAGAAGGGAGGGGAGGGGAGGGTGTGAACCGCCGTCACCTCTGTCCCCTTTCCATCAGGGACTTTGCATTGGGAGCCTCCGAGGAGGGGGACACTGTGCTTCTCAGCCCATCCTTGCTCACCGTGCGAGCATCCCCTCCCGAGCCCCGAGGCACCTTCCCAGGTTTTCTGGGAGAACACATTTGGAACTGAGGTGGCCGTGCTTGTCTCGCCTTGGCGAGGCCTCCCCGTATCCCCGGAGGCTCAGTCCTGCCCTGAGAAAGCCCCAGAGGCCCCTGTTATGAAACCTAGTCTGACCAGCTCTCCTCCCTGAGTGGTGAAAACCTCTTCGAAGAGGGGGTGGAGGCGGCTATAGATAACAGCGCAGGAAGGCTATGCCAGAGCCTTCTTCAGAGTGCCAGACCTGGCCGCAGCCCCGCGGCAGTGCCAGGCCGAGTGCCTTAAGAACACCCTCCCCACCCCACCCCATGGTCCTAGAACAAGATGTCCCCAAGGACCGGTCTGTGGACGGACGGCCACCCCCGGGCCACGGTGCTGCTAAACTGTCCTATGTTGTGAACCTCAGGGTGGGCGCCGTTCGCGTGGTCACCACGCCACGGCCTCCCTGGGCCAGGCTGTGGCCTCAGCAGCATGTCACTGGACTGGGCGACCCATGGGTCAGCATGCAGCCTTGGGTCTCGATGACTTGTCCCAGCCAAATGCCCTCTCTTGATTGACCCAGTGGGTATCCAAGGAGCTAGGACACCCACCTACCTCACAGCGCCTGCTGCACACAGCGTCTGTGTGCGTGTGCTCGTATGCACGCACACGCGTGCTTGTATGTGTCAGTGACTCGGTCATGTCCAACTCTTGGCGACCCTATGGATTGTCGCCCACCAGGCTTCTCTGTCCATGGGATTCTCCAAGCAAGAATACTAGAGTGGGCAGCCCTTCCCTTCTCTAGGGGATCTTCCCGCCCCGGGGATCGAACCTGGGTCTCCTGCATTGGCAGGTGGGCTTTTTACCATCTGCGCCACCAGGGAAGCCCTAGGTGCTTGTAGGCGTGTGTTGTCTGCCACTCCCCTCCTCCATGGCCTGGAGCCTGCCGGAAGCTTTGGGACCCAGAAGGGAGGGGAGGGGAGGGTGTGAACCGCCGTCACCTCTGTCCCCTTTCCATCAGGGACTTTGCATTGGGAGCCTCCGAGGAGGGGGACACTGTGCTTCTCAGCCCATCCTTGCTCACCGTGCGAGCATCCCCTCCCGAGCCCCGAGGCACCTTCCCAGGTTTTCTGGGAGAACACATTTGGAACTGAGGTGGCCGTGCTTGTCTCGCCTTGGCGAGGCCTCCCCGTATCCCCGGAGGCTCAGTCCTGCCCTGAGAAAGCCCCAGAGGCCCCTGTTATGAAACCTAGTCTGACCAGCTCTCCTCCCTGAGTGGTGAAAACCTCTTCGAAGAGGGGGTGGAGGCGGCTATAGATAACAGCGCAGGAAGGCTATGCCAGAGCCTTCTTCAGAGTGCCAGACCTGGCCGCAGCCCCCGCGGCAGTGCCAGGCCGAGTGCCTTTAAGAACACCCTCCCCCACCCCCACCCCATGGTCCTAGAACAAGATGTCCCCAAGGACCGGTCTGTGGACGGACGGCCAGGTGCCCGTCCTCCTGGTCGGGGTCACTGGTCAGCTGCTAAACTGTCCTATGTTGTGAACCTCAGGGTGCCCCAGGCCGGCCGTTCGCCTTCGCGCGTGGTCACCCAGGCCGTGGGGCGGCGGCGGCGGGCTCCGCTCTGCGCTCTCACCACCACCGCGGTGACCGCTGAGCCTGGCGGGAGCGGGAGCCTCCTGGAAAGCAGCCTGTTGTCCTCCAGGTGCGCAGTGGGGGCCTGGGCGCCTGGCCTCACCTGAGCGTGTGGACCAGCCCGGGCTCCACACTCTACGCTGGAGTGTTCGCGCACCCTGTCTGCATACGTGGGCACCTCGGCCGCGTCACCCGTGTGATGCCCCCTGTCGGGTTAGCGCCCACCCAGAAGATGCTGTGCCAGGCAGGTGTCCACGCCGTGTGGAGGTTTTCGCCCGTCCGCGGCAGCTCCCCTTGGCTGTGACAGGTGACGGACAGCTCCTTTCCCGCCAGCCGTGTTCCGCCTCGACCCCAGTGTGGCACAGCTCCTGGGCAGAGGCAGGCGTGGAGAGCCCTGTCCAGCCGGGCACCTTCTGGCTGCAGCTTCCATGTCGCTGCCGGGGAGGGCAGCCCAGCGGGCTCCCGTGTTCATGATCATCATCTCATGGGCCACAAACTAAGAATGGGTTTTACAGTCTGAAGTGGTTGGAGAAAGAAAAAAAAATCAAAGCAAGAGGCCTGCTTGGTGACATGTGAAAAGTGACATGAAATTCAAATCTGCATCCATAAATAAGGTTTCGTGGGACGGCAAGCAGCCCCCTGGTTTCTAGTCTGTGACTGTGTTTGTTCTCGGGAGCAGAGCTGGGGCCCTGGCGCAGAGGCCGTCTGCTCCGCACTGCCTGTTTCCTCTCTGGCCCGCCTGCTGACCCCTGACCTATGATCCTCGTCATTATCAATGCTTCTGTTTGGGGGACAGTGGCTGCTTTCCAAGGCTGCCGTTATTGAAGGCATCAGGAGTGAGTCACACAGGATTGAAGGAGCCTGAGCCCAAAGGTGGTGGCAGTGCTGGTGTCCTTGCTCCTGGGACTCTGGTCACCCTGCTGGGCACCCAGGATGCAGCAGAAAACGGGGTGTGATGGGGGCTGATGTGGGGGGCTGGGGGGCAGTGGCTGCAGAGCAGCTCAGGGCACAGGGGGTGGGAAGCGGGCAGGAGGCCTGGCCTAGACTGGGGAGGCCTGGAAGGCCATCCTCAAGAGGAGGCAGAAGTCCATACTGGAAGAATGAGCAGAGATGGGAGGGAAGGGCCGGGGTCAGCTCAGGAGTGGAGGCTAGACTGTGACCACAAGAGGCGGGCGGAGGCCGCTGCGTTGGTGCTGGGCTGCAGGGAAAGGTCTCAGTGAGACTGTGGGTGTGTGGACCAAGGCCGGGTTCTGGCTTCAGGGCCCAGGTGCAGGGACCTGCAATCAGCCTCTCCGAGCCAGGGATGGGGTCCCACCTGCTGCAGGGCTGCCGGACAGCGTCGCGGAGGTCCCCGGAGGAGACGGGCCTGGAGGACCTTCTCTCCGGCCCTCACACCCAGGGGCTTCCTCCTCTGACCCGCTCCTCCTTCCCCCCTCCCAGAGACGATTCTGCCGAGGTGGACGTGTACAATCCCACCAAGAACGAATGGGACAAGATCCCGTCGATGAATCAGGTGAGTCTGCAGACGCGCCAGCCCTGGGAGCACGGGCTGGTCCTGGTTTCCAGCCAGAGCCTCCGCATAGGTGCTGGGGAGCAGTCCCGGCGGGTGGGAGGCTGTGCTGGGCACTTGCCCAGGGTGGTCTCCCTGCACAGCGCGCTGGTGCCGTCCTCAGCGCGTGCTCGGGGTCCCCTAAACAGAGACCTTAAATAAGACGCCAGGGGCGCACGGCTTCGTGAGCGCATCCGTGCAGACCTGCGCCCAGTCTGAGCACCTGCTGTGAGCCAGAGAGCAGGCTGGGAAAGAGGGCGTCACGGGGTCCCAGCAAGTGCAGCGGGCCTGGGGCGGGCTGGGCCTGGTGTGGCGGGAGCTGGGTGAACGCAGGGCAGCAGAGGGATGACGTCAGACGAGGAGGTCTCCCTCGGGAGTACGCTGATTGAGCACCTGCTGTGTACCCACGCTGCTGCTGCCCGATGGGGTCTCACCTCTTTGCTTCTTGAGGGGAGGGTGCGAAGTCTGAGGGCGACGGAGCCAGGAGCGCTCCGTAGCCACACGGGCGCTCTCCTCAGTCCCAGGTACACGTCTACACCCGCCCGTGTCTCTATTTTCCTTAATACTTCCAAACCTGGCGCTTCCCCGGGGGTCCAGTAGTGAGGACTCTGCATGTCCACGACAGGAGGCACAGGTTCAATCCCTGGGCGGGGAACTAAGATCCCACAGGCTGCTCGGCCCAGCCCCCGGCCCCACCCCACCAGAAGGTGATTCCTAAGCTTGCTCTCACGCTACCGCTGCGTGACCAGCTCCGTAACTTACACGTCACAGCCTATTTAACATCTTCACAGCTAACGAAGGATAACTGGGTCCCCGTGATGGACTGTCGTGCACGCGTGCTCAGTCACGTCCGACACTCCGACCCACGGACGGTAGCCCACGAGGCTCCTCGGTCCACGGGATTCCCCAGTCAAGAATGCTGGAGTGGGTTGCCATGTCCTTCTGCAGGAGATCTTCCCCACCCAGAGATCAAACCTGTGTTTCTTGCATCTCCTGCATGGCGGGCAGGTTCTTCACTGCGGTGCGTCCTGGGAAGCCCATAATGAGCTACGTGCCCTCATTGTAGCACTTCTGGGAAAGATGGGAGAGTCCAGCCTTGTGGATCATAGCCCAGACTTTGGGTCAAGGCCAAGCTCTGCCACTGTCACCTACTTGGGGCTCAGTTTTCCCATCTGTACGATGGGGAGAACACTTCCGCCTGCCTTACGGGGCTAATGCTGCTCCAGCGCCCCTTGGTCGCCATCCGGACCAGCCGTGGTGTGTGACCCCTGGGCATGGAGCCCCTCTTTCCTGGCAAGAGCCCCATGTGGGGGGACTGTGGGGCTCTCCCCTGCATTGGCTGCTGGCCTCCGCTCACTGCCTAACTTGTCCTGCAGGTGCACGTAGGGGGCAGTCTGGCTGTGCTTGGAGGTAAGCTTTACGTCTCTGGGGGCTACGATAACACCTTCGAACTCTCCGACGTGGTGGAGGCCTACGACCCAGAGACTCGCGCGTGGAGTGTGGTGGGCCGGCTCCCCGAGCCCACCTTCTGGCACGGCAGCGTCAGCATCTTCCGCCAGTTCATGCCCCAGACGCCCCTGGGCGGGCGCGGCTTTGAGCTAGACAGCGGCAGCTCGGACATGGACGTGGGCCAGCCCCGGCCACCCCAGAACCCCGCCGAGGCGCACTAGCCCCGGCCTGGCCCGGGGAGGGCCTCGGTGCAGGTAGCCCGGCACCTCAGGGGCAGCACCCCCTTCCTTCGTGCCTGGGACAGGTGGGGCCCACCCGGTGGACCGTGGGCTTGGGAGTGGCCGAGGGCGCCTCAGGGTGTGACGCCTGGGGAGCTGCTGGGCGTTCAGAGCCTGCCGGGGCCAAGGCTGGTGTGAACGCGCCCCTTGGTCCAGGACGAGCTGCCTCCCCGTCAGCAGGCGCCCCTGCCCCAGGCCCCGCCTCACCGACACGGGCACGTCCCTTCTGCGGTCACCACCTGTGCCTACTCCCCCAGCTCCCTGGCAGGGCAGAGCCTCAGCACTTCCGGGGACAAGAGGAGGGAGGGGTCCTTCCAGGAGAGGCTAAGACTGGCCTCCCCGCAGACCCTGGTGTCCAGAACGTGGAGAATCGGGCCCACGGTGGCTCCAGGGAGGTCCCCCACTTCGCGGCCGTGCCTGGAGAGCTGGCAGGCCAGCTCCTCACTCTGCTGGGGCCTTGTGCGAAGACATCCTCGTGATGGGTGGGCCTCCCGGAGCAAAGCTCAGACCTGGGGACGCGGGTGGGGAGGCTGGGCGGGAGCTAGGGGAGCCCCGAGAGACTCGCTGAGGGTTTCCGTCTCCCGTGGACCTGGGCTAGGGCCTCTGTCCAGCCCAGCTGCTGACGGGGCCCCGCAGGGGTAGGGGCCTCCAGGCCCTCCGTCGCGGGCCGGGGCGGGAGAGGACAACAGCCTGCACGTCAAGGTCATGGCTTCTCACTGGAGACCCTGGGACTTTGTTGCTGAAACTCCGCCAGGCAGACAGCTGCGCGCCGCGCCTGGCGGCCTGAGGGGCCCGTTGCTTGGAGGTAAGCTTTACGTCTCTGGGGGCTACGATAACACCTTCGAACTCTCCGACGTGGTGGAGGCCTACGACCCAGAGACTCGCGCGTGGAGTGTGGTGGGCCGGCTCCCCGAGCCCACCTTCTGGCACGGCAGCGTCAGCATCTTCCGCCAGTTCATGCCCCAGCGCCCCTGGGCGGCGCGGCTTTGAGCTAGACAGCGGCAGCTCGGACATGGACGTGGGCCAGCCCCGGCCACCCCAGAACCCCGCCGAGGCGCACTAGCCCCGGCCTGGCCCGGGGAGGGCCTCGGTGCAGGTAGCCCGGCACCTCAGGGGCAGCACCCCCTTCCTTCGTGCCTGGGACAGGTGGGGCCCACCCGGTGGACCGTGGGCTTGGGAGTGGCCGAGGGCGCCTCAGGGTGTGACGCCTGGGGAGCTGCTGGGCGTTCAGAGCCTGCCGGGGCCAAGGCTGGTGTGAACGCGCCCCTTGGTCCAGGACGAGCTGCCTCCCCGTCAGCAGGCGCCCCTGCCCCAGGCCCCGCCTCACCGACACGGGCACGTCCCTTCTGCGGTCACCACCTGTGCCTACTCCCCCAGCTCCCTGGCAGGGCAGAGCCTCAGCACTTCCGGGGACAAGAGGAGGGAGGGGTCCTTCCAGGAGAGGCTAAGACTGGCCTCCCCGCAGACCCTGGTGTCCAGAACGTGGAGAATCGGGCCCACGGTGGCTCCAGGGAGGTCCCCCACTTCGCGGCCGTGCCTGGAGAGCTGGCAGGCCAGCTCCTCACTCTGCTGGGGCCTTGTGCGAAGACATCCTCGTGATGGGTGGGCCTCCCGGAGCAAAGCTCAGACCTGGGGACGCGGGTGGGGAGGCTGGGCGGGAGCTAGGGGAGCCCCGAGAGACTCGCTGAGGGTTTCCGTCTCCCGTGGACCTGGGCTAGGGCCTCTGTCCAGCCCAGCTGCTGACGGGGCCCCGCAGGGGTAGGGGCCTCCAGGCCCTCCGTCGCGGGCCGGGGCGGGAGAGGACAACAGCCTGCACGTCAAGGTCATGGCTTCTCACTGGAGACCCTGGGACTTTGTTGCTGAAACTCCGCCAGGCAGACAGCTGCGGGCGCCGCGCCCTGGCGGCCTGAGTGGAGGATCCCGTTGCTTCTCAAGGAACCTGGGGCGGGGCCGACTCGGTGGCTGGCCACAAGGTTTCAGACGCAGGTGGCCTTTCCTTAAAGGAAGAGGGGCAGCTGGAGGCGGGGTCTGGTTGCTTTGACTCTTACTTCCAGTGCCTCTTGCGGAGCTTGCTGCCAGGGAGCTGGGGCGCCTTGAGCCCCTCGGGAGCCTGGGCTTCTCAGGTCCTGGAGCGGGTCTCCCTGGTTCCCTCTGGGGACCGCGCGCTCTGGGGCTTGGCCGCTCTCGGCCCCTCCAGGGTCCCCGGGGTCGCCTTTTGAATTTGTCCTTCGCTTCCAGGGGAGGGTGTTGGGCGGGGGGGCGTTCATCAGTGTTGTCACCAAGAAGAGGACGTTCTCAGCGTCGTGTCCCAAGCGCTCTTGCAGCCCCCTTACTGGGCAGAAGCTGTGGGGGGTGGACAGCAAGGCCGGGCTGCTCGGGACCCATGGAGCCCAGGTCCTGCACAGCTCACCCGCTCAGTGCCCGTCTGTGCCCGCCCAGTGGGTGTGGCACCAGAGAGGCGGGGGCAGCTGCGTGGCAGGCCGTGGGGGTGGTGCAGGGACGCAGTGTCACGGGAGGCCTCCAGCTGCCCGTCCTGGGCTGTCTGGAGAGGGCCGGGGCAGCCGTGGGCTGTAGCGCCCCTCCAGGCAGGCAGGTGGCTGTGCCTCTTGTCAAGGGCAGGGAGGTCCACACGCAGTGGCTTATGGGGAGAGGGCTTTTGCTGGGACCAGAGGCTGGGAACACTTGTGTTTTCCCCAAAACCAGCCTTGGCCACCCGTCCGCCGTGGTGCCCTGGTCAGCCCTGGGCCTGGGTCTCTGTCATGTCTTCCTGTGTTGCTGGCACCTCACCCTGTGACTGGCCGTCCCTCCCCGTGATCGGGAGGGCTCAGATGATGGTTTGGGGAAGGGGCGGGGAGTGACTTCACTTCCTAGAGCTCCCCGGGCCCCCAGCCCCTAGGCCCTGTCTTGGGAAGGGGAGGCACCAGCCTCAGCACCAGCAGGCTCCCTCTGGGGGTCCAGGATCAGGGTCGACCCTAGGGAAGCCTCCTGCCCAGAGCCCAGGGCACTCTGTGCCAGGGGCGGGCCAGCCGGCGAGGGGCAGCGTCTTACCCGTTGGATGTACACAACTTTTTCAGTCTGTGAGGCAAGTTAAGTTATGAGAGTTCGGTGACTAGTATTTAATGCTGACCTACTGTTGTAAAGTATTCTATATTTATATGACTTTAGAGACTTTTGGGAGAGGCTCCGCTCCCTCCAGGGTCCACTCTCCAGGGCCAGCCCCCGAGCCTGGGGCAGGTTTGCATATTTATTTGTCTATTTGGTAGGCATCTGTGTCTGGGATCCTGTCTAAGGTTTTAGGATGCCTTCAGTACCTTAACTTTTTGAAATAAAATGTTTCCTATACGTTTGGTGTCAAGGCCTCTGTCCTGCTGCCGCGGGGTCGTGGGGTCTCCGGGCTGAGGCCGGGCGCCAGGGGCGAGGGAAGCCGGGCGGCGTGGAGGACCACACTGCACACCCGGTAGCTAGTGCGGCCGCCCTGTGCCCTCGGGGAAGGAGGCCGAGACGAGTGCCCGGGACTCACGCTGGTGGTTTTGGGGACAAAGCCTCGCCGGCCTTGTCTCGTCTGGATCATTGCAAGGCACGACGTCGTGGAAAGAGGGTGAGCCCCGGAGGTGGGAGGACGGTGGGCGGCTGGGGCTGTAAGCTGTTTCAGCCTCCCGACTCCACTTCCGGGCGCGCTGCCCACTGCCTTGCTCCCCGCTTCTCTTGCAGGTGGGGTCCCAAATGGTGGTGAGGTCCCCATCTCTGCAGTGGGTGAACCCTGGACCCTTAAAATAGAGGAAGACCGCTAACAGAAGAGGCCGAGGAGCTTGGAACATTCCTCAGGTCTGCAGGGACAGCTGCTCCCCAGGCAGCGGTCAGTGCTGGCCGGGAAGGGGGCGTGCTGCGGCCAGGGTCCCCCCAGTCCCCGGCCCGTCTGCAGGGCTGGTGAGCTGGCTGGCAGTGGCCGCACCTGAACACTTGCTGTCTTTACCTCGCGGTCAAGGAGTAACAGGAAGGACAGCCGGATGGGTTGAGTCTAAAACGGAGTTTTTCGGGCCTGAGGCGTTTAGCACAGCACAGGGCGGGGCAGGTGCCGTGGGAATCCACCAGGGACGAGGTGTGAGTTGGGGTCACGGCGGTCACCACCCCGGACTCCACACTCGCCCAGTGCTAAGCAGAAGCACGCAGTCTGGCGGGGCAGCTGTGAGCCCCGCGGGCCACAGCGCGCCCAGAGCCGTGGGGGCCACCTGCCCTACCCCTGAACCCGTGCCACCTTCTCAGGCGAGTGAGCCGTCCTGAGAGCAGCCCTGCCCCGAGGCCGCGGGCAGTCCAGTGGTGGTCTGCCCAGTGGGGACGTAACAGCAAGTGTCACTTAATCCTCAGCGGCGGAGCGGGTACTGTCACTAACTCCATTACCGACGAGATGAAGCAGTCGGTCTCTTGCCCGGGGTCCCGGCCATCGCAAGGAGCCGGGGAGGCGTCTGGATGCGGGCCTCCTGAGCCACATGTGCTTCCTCCCGAGGCTGCAGAGCCTGAGGACCACCTAAGCCTCTGGCCCTCCTAGGCCTGGCCTGGCCTCTGCCCCAGGCCAGCCTCCTGGACGAGCTTCCAGACAGGGCCGTAGTCCCTTTGCCAGCCAGAGTCCAGAGCAGACTTAGCCACAAGCCGGACTGTGTTCGGGCCCCAGATCCCCTCAGCTGCACCCTAACTGGGCCCTGGTCTTGGCCAGCCATCAGCAGCGCCTGGGCCCCCCTATTTCGGCTCCAGTGGCTGAGGGGTGAATTCCACCCTCACTAGCTGGCGTCGCCGAAGCTCTGCTTGTAGGAACGCTACTGTGGCACCTGGTCCAAGCTCTAAACCCCGGACAGGAGAAAGCTGAGTGCGCTCCGGGTCAGAGGCGTGACCCCCAGAGCCACCCACCCACGTTTCACCTGGCTGGGGGCTCCTGACAACTTGGAGAAGCTGCTCACTGAGCTCCAGGGGGCGTGGGGGACCAGGCAGTGCCGTTTCTTCTAGGAGACAGGGCAGGAAGGTACCACCACCCTGAACCCAGGTTCCTGGGGGAACAGAGCACTGGATGGGCTAGAACAGTTGAGTCCAAAGTCCTGTGGTTTATTGGCGGCTGGGGCCAAGGGGGCTGTGGGTGGGTGCAGGTCTACGTGTCACAGTCCTCGGGGATGGTGGCCGTGATGATGAGCGAGGGCTCCATGACGCCCGCGCCTGCGAAGCCCTCTTCTGCGCACAGTCTCTGGCCGGGGAGCTGGGAGGCCAGGCCGCCCTGGGCCAGCGACTCCACAATGACCTCGGCCGAGCCCACCTCCAAGTCGGCAGGCGGCTGGAGCGCCACCACCACCACCTTCTCGTCCTCGATGACCAGGTTCCGGAGCTTGCGCTGCCGGGGGTTGTAGTTCTCCACCCGGTCGTGAATCTCCATGTGCCTCCGCAGGTGGGCCTGGTGTTGGGGCGGGACTCAGGCTGGGGGGCCCAGGGGCCCTGGGGCGGGGCTTTGGGGGCCGGGGGCGGGGCTTCGGGGGCCAAGGGCGGGGCTTCAGGGGCCCGGGAGCGGGGAAGCCGGCCGCCCCAGGCCTACCTGCCGGGTGAACTTGTAGCCACACTCCGTGCACTCGAACTTCCGGACGCCCTTGTGCCTCCTCACGTGCACGCGCAGCTGCTCCACAGCTGTGGGAGGGCAAGGCCGGCGGGGTCAAGCGAGGCAGGAAGTGGGCGGGCTCGAGCCTGCCGGGCTCTCAGGCACCACCCTGAGGTCACTACTGGGAGCCCCAGATCCCCTCAGCTGCACCCTAACTGGGCCCTGGTCTTGGCCAGCCATCAGCAGCGCCTGGGCCCCCCTATTTCGGCTCCAGTGGCTGAGGGGTGAATTCCACCCTCACTAGCTGGCGTCGCCGAAGCTCTGCTTGTAGGAACGCTACTGTGGCACCTGGTCCAAGCTCTAAACCCCGGACAGGAGAAAGCTGAGTGCGCTCCGGGTCAGAGGCGTGACCCCCAGAGCCACCCACCAACGTTTCACCTGGCTGGGGGCTCCTGACAACTTGGAGAAGCTGCTCACTGAGCTCCAGGGGGCGTGGGGGACCAGGCAGTGCCGTTTCTTCTAGGAGACAGGGCAGGAAGGTACCACCTCCCTGAACCCAGGTTCCTGGGGGAACAGAGCACTGGATGGGCTAGAACAGTTGAGTCCAAAGTCCTGTGGTTTATTGGCGGCTGGGGCCAAGGGGGCTGTGGGTGGGTGCAGGTCTACGTGTCACAGTCCTCGGGGATGGTGGCCGTGATGATGAGCGAGGGCTCCATGACGCCCGCGCCTGCGAAGCCCTCTTCTGCGCACAGTCTCTGGCCGGGGAGCTGGGAGGCCAGGCCGCCCTGGGCCAGCGACTCCACAATGACCTCGGCCGAGCCCACCTCCAAGTCGGCAGGCGGCTGGAGCGCCACCACCACCACCTTCTCGTCCTCGATGACCAGGTTCCGGAGCTTGCGCTGCCGGGGGTTGTAGTTCTCCACCCGGTCGTGAATCTCCATGTGCCTCCGCAGGTGGGCCTGGTGTTGGGGCGGGACTCAGGCTGGGGGGCCCAGGGGCCCTGGGGCGGGGCTTTGGGGGCCGGGGGCGGGGCTTCGGGGGCCAAGGGCGGGGCTTCAGGGGCCCGGGAGCGGGGAAGCCGGCCGCCCCAGGCCTACCTGCCGGGTGAACTTGTAGCCACACTCCGTGCACTCGAACTTCCGGACGCCCTTGTGCCTCCTCACGTGCACGCGCAGCTGCTCCACAGCTGTGGGAGGGCAAGGCCGGCGGGGTCAAGCGAGGCAGGAAGTGGGCGGGCTCGAGCCTGCCGGGCTCTCAGGCACCACCCTGAGGTCACTACTGGGGAGCCTCCGCCCCCTCCCTGCGGCAAGGGTCACGGGCCAAGGAGCTGTGGCAGCCACTGCTGTGCCCAGCCTTTCCGGGAATCCCCCAACCCTCTCTCGGCCTAGGGCAGGGCAGGGGCAGGGGCAGGGCGATGGCCCCCTGCAGGCCTGGACACCTTTGAAGGTCTTCCCGCAGATCTGGCAGAAGTGGGGCCGGCCCTCCTGGTGCCTGCTGGCCACGTGCCTCAGCAGGGGCCCCTTCTCGGTGAAGCGCTGCTCGCAGAACTCACAGCTGAAGGGCCTCTCGCCAGTGTGGGTGCGGTTGTGCTTGTCCAGGCTGGCTGTGGGGACAAGGCCAGGGCTCAGCCGGGGGCCTCAGCCCTGGGCCGGTGGGCGGGGCCCGCCTGCCTCACCTTGGGTGCGGAAGGTCTTGCCACAGAGGTGGCACTGGAAGGGCTTCTCGCCTGTGTGCGTGCGCAGGTGCATGTTGAGGTTGGCCTTCTGGGTGAAGGCGTGGCTGCAGAACTCACAGACGTACGGCCGCTCGTTCCTGTCAAGGCGGGGGACACGCGTCACCAGGGGAAGCAGCCCCCCTGGGACCCCTGGAGCCAAGCAAGCGGGCCAGGTCAAGGTCAGAGAGGCTACAGTCAACCTGCCTGAGCGGCGAGACCAGGCCGAGGCGGCCCAGGGGAAAGAGGGCTTGGGTAGCGCTCAGGCAGGGGCACGCGTTCCCTCCCAGGAGCCACGGGAAACCAGGACTCAGCCCAGGGAGGCCCGGAGCCTCGGCCTGCCTGCACCCCGCAGGTGCTCCCCCGAGAAAGGCTGCAGGCCCTGGACACAGGCGGGGCCCTCTGGCCCAGGGAGGGCGGCCCGCACCTGTGCTTGGCCTTGATGTGCATCTGCAGGCCATTCCGGCTCGAGGCCCGGTGCCCACACTCCTCACAAACGAACAGCTTCTCCCCGCGGTGCTTGAAGGCCTCGTGCAGCTGCAGCTCCGTCCGGGACAGGAAGCACTTGGCACACGTGGGACACTGAGGGGCGGGGGCGGGGCCGGCATGAGAAGCAGGCCCCCGGGGTCCTCTGTAGGGCGGCCACGCGGCCGCCCGCCCGCTCCTGGTGCAGCATCCCTGCCTCCCCGCGCTGGCTGCCGGCACTGCGGGGCCGGGCCCCAGCCCTCGGCTGGCCCAGCACTTACGGCGTGAGGCTTGGGGGCTCCGTGCAGCTTGATCATGTGGCTCTGCAGGTCCTTCTTCTGCATGAACTGCTGGGCGCAGGAGGAGCACTGCAGGACAGGCCGCGGTCACCCCTGGGTACTCTGGCACCCAGGGAAACCCCGCCGATGGGGCGAGCCCCCAGAGACCAGGCCCAGCCTGAGACGCCCTGACCGGCAGTGAAGGCCACACCCGCGCGGAGGCTGAGGCCACCCGTGGTGAAGAGAGACAGCGGCCCCGCCTGAAGACACAGGGGCCCGAGAGCGGGCAGGGAGAGGCCCCAACACCATCCCATGGAAAGGGCGGGGGCGGGGGGGTCCTGGGGACAGCCCGCGCCTGACCTTGTAGGGCATCTCCCCCGTGTGAGACACCATGTGCACCCGCAGCTCCATCCTCCGGCGGAAGGTCTCCTGGCACACGGAGCACGTGAAGACCTGGCGATGAGGGGCAAGCAGGGCCGGCATCAGCAGGGGCCCCTGCCTGGGCTTCCACTCGCTGCTCGGAAGAGCCTGCCCGAGGGGGCGGACCGCTGGGTGGGAGGGGGCAACGTGGAGCCTGCTTGCCCTGACCACCAGCGCTGAGAGTTGCAAGCCCACCACGCCAGGCTGCAAGCCAGGCCAGGGACGAGGACCAAAGGGCCTAACCTGCGACCCTCACCCTGACCGGCGACAGGCCTCTAGGAAGAGACGAGGAGGGTTCGGCCTGCCAGAGGGGTCGGGGGAGGTGGCCAGGCGGCCTTTCCCAGCAGCAACTCCCCACCAAAGACCCCTTCTCCGAAGGCCAGGGGCCCTGGCAGGCAGTCCGCGATGCCTCCTGCAGCGTCTCCCCTGGGCTGGTCCCTTTCGCCCCCGGAACCTGGGTCTCCACCTGTCCTACCGGGAGGGGACCGATGACCTCCAAGGACCCTGCTGCTCTCAAGCCTACACTCCTGTCAGCCAGTCCTCTGGGGGCCCCTCCCAGGAGGCAGAGGGACAGCCAGTGGGCCCCGCCAGGGCCCCGGGCGGCCCAGGCACCTGCTCCGAGCGGTTCATGCAGTTCCGGGCTTCGTGCTCCAGGAGGTTCTCCTTCCGGAAGTAACACTTCCCACATTTGGGACACTCGAAGGGTTTCTCCCCAGTGTGCTTCCTGCTGGGAGAAGTCATGGGGGGTGGGGGCTGAGAGACTCACCAGCAGCTCGCCAAAGGCAGCAACGGTCCTGGACCCCGACTCCCTGGAGAAACCACCGTGAGCTCAGCCTTTGAAACCACGGCCCGAATCTGACCACCTCACCTGGCCCCGGGCTACCATCTAGTGCGGCCACGCCGCCCCCAGGCCGCTGCCTGGCTTGCTTCTTACCCGGGCCAGTGCTCCCCGCCTGCCACCCATCAGGCTTGCACTTCAGGAGCCAGCCGGGCCCTTGAGGATGAGCAGGTCTCATGCCCCTGGCTCCCAACCCTTGAAGGCTTGGCATCTGGCTCTGAGAGGCCCGGGGACCCGTGAGGACACTGCTGCTGCCCCTTTCCTTGCTGGCCTCCCTCCCACCCCAGAGCCTGGGCTCCAGCTCCTCTCCGGCCCAGGGCGTGCTCCCCAGCAACAGCGAGCTCCCTCACTTCCTCTGAACCCACTGGGGGGGGTCTCCCTGAGCTCCTGGGCGCCGCCCCCTCCACGCCTGCCGTGCTTTTCTTTTTACCGGTGGCGCCTCCAGCCCTCCAGCACACTGCGCTCTGCAGTCTCCTCTCTGGCAGTTCAGGGTCTCACCGCCCTGCTGGAAGGTGAGCTCCACAAAGGCCCTGTGCTCTGTTCACGAAGGGATCCAGAGCACCCAGCCACCCGGCGGACAGCGCCTTTGACGAGCTAAGGGAGCCCTGAGCTCAGAGCCCAGGACTGGCGTGGGCAGAGCTCCGACAGCCTGCCGCAGCCCCTCTCCTCCCACCCCCTGCGCCGCACTGACTGTCCCCCAGCCCCAGGACTTCGGGAGACCAGCGCCCCCTCCCAGTTCTTGGGCTACAGCCTGAAGCGGGGCCCAGGCTGGTACCTGCACCCAAGGCGCACACTGGGGAGCGTCCAGGCAGACACTGGTCACCCAGCTGTGGCTGCCCCGAAGGCTCCCCCGGCAGCGCTGCCCCCGAGCAGGGAAGCAAGGACGCTCTGTCCCGTTCGAACTGCATTCGGTTGCCAGGGGCCTCCACGAGCTGCATGTGAGAAAATGTGCGTGGCCCAGCTGGGCCTGGCAGCACATTGCACGAGTGCTGTCTGGGGAAAGCACGTCACCTAGCTGCCATCCCGGCAAGCCCTGGGGACAGCAGGACCCCCGGCAAGGCGCCTTCCACGCAGACGCGCAGGAGGATACAGTGGTCGGCAGCCGGGGCCATACCTGGCTGCAGAGCCCTTGAAGCCAGTGTGACCAAGGAACTGAACTTTATTTAATTTCAATTACTTTCAAGTTAAAACAGCTTAGCATGACACCTGATTACCTCTGAGACATGGCATGTCCCTGCCACATCAGTAACCAAGGCTGTCACAGGCGCGGGCCACGGCGGCCTGCCCCCCCCACCCCCACCCCCCGTGGAGCCAGGGAGCCCTGAGGGAGCTCTGAGAGGAGGAGACCTGCCACGTGCAGCCGTCAAAATGCAGCGGCTGGCTCGCTCAGGACTAAACAACACGGGATCCTGGCCCCACACGGCTGAGGTGCAAATCCAAGGAATGGTTTCAGAGAGCCCAGACTCTTGCATTGTCTCATTCATAGGAAAGTGCTCAAGTCCTTCACTTGCGATATCCAGATTTCTTTCATTAATGATAATCTTCGGACGCTCAGGTAGCTCAGACTACCTGCCGGTTGTTGTAAAACTGCTATTTAACTTGGCTCCTCCCCTCGCCTCCTCAGAGCGCTTCTCTCAGGGTTACTTGAGATGCTGCCTCCCGCTAGAAGTCCTAACATTCCCACCGAATAAAACATAACTCTCAAGTTTAAGATTGTGGGTAGTTTTGAAGTCGACCCCTTACTGGACTGGGCAGCTTTCGACACGGGTCCCTAATGTTCTGCGCTAACCTGTTCGCAGAAATGCAGGTGCCACCAACCCTAACGACCAGCGCCCCCTCCCAGTTCTTGGGCCCGTCCAGTGGGCTACAGCCTGAAGCGGGGCCCAGGCTGGTACCTGCACCCAAGGCGCACACTGGGGAGCGTCCAGGCAGACACTGGTCACCCAGCTGTGGCTGCCCCGAAGGCTCCCCCGGCAGCGCTGCCCCCGAGCAGGGAAGCAAGGACGCTCTGTCCCGTTCGAACTGCATTCGGTTGCCAGGGGCCTCCACGAGCTGCATGTGAGAAAATGTGCGTGGCCCAGCTGGGCCTGGCAGCACATTGCACGAGTGCTGTCTGGGGAAAGCACGTCACCTAGCTGCCATCCCGGCAAGCCCTGGGGACAGCAGGACCCCCGGCAAGGCGCCTTCCACGCAGACGCGCAGGAGGATACAGTGGTCGGCAGCCGGGGCCATACCTGGCTGCAGAGCCCTTGAAGCCAGTGTGACCAAGGAACTGAACTTTATTTAATTTCAATTACTTTCAAGTTAAAACAGCTTAGCATGACACCTGATTACCTCTGAGACATGGCATGTCCCTGCCACATCAGTAACCAAGGCTGTCACAGGCGCGGGCCACGGCGGCCTGCCCCCCCCACCCCCCCACCCCCCGTGGAGCCAGGGAGCCCTGAGGGAGCTCTGAGAGGAGGAGACCTGCCACGTGCAGCCGTCAAAATGCAGCGGCTGGCTCGCTCAGGACTAAACAACACGGGATCCTGGCCCCACACGGCTGAGGTGCAAATCCAAGGAATGGTTTCAGAGAGCCCAGACTCTTGCATTGTCTCATTCATAGGGAAGTGCTCAAGTCCTTCACTTGCGATATCCAGATTTCTTTCATTAATGATAATCTTCGGACGCTCAGGTAGCTCAGACTACCTGCCGGTTGTTGTAAAACTGCTATTTAACTTGGCTCCTCCCCTCGCCTCCTCAGAGCGCTTCTCTCAGGGTTACTTGAGATGCTGCCTCCCCCGCTAGAAGTCCTAACATTCCCACCGAATAAAACATAACTCTCAAGTTTAAGATTGTGGGTAGTTTTGAAGTCGACCCCTTACTGGACTGGGCAGCTTTCGACACGGGTCCCTAATGTTCTGCGCTAACCTGTTCGCAGAAATGCAGGTGCCACCAACCCTAACGATGGACATCCTGGGCCCAGGCCCACCCTGCCGGGCTTCAGAGACACCCACAGTCAGGCCTCCGCCACAGCCGGGGGCCACAGGCTTCCCTCACCCTCCCGGGAGAAGCCGATTGGAGGTCAAGGTCCACAGTGGGTGAGGCCTGTTGCTAAGGTGTCCCCAGACCCACTCTGAGCAGAGAGCTCACCGGACTGGAAGGAAGAAGGAAGCCACCCAAGGTCAGGGGCTCACTCCCCAGCGGTCAGAGGTCACCAATGCCTGGCACCATGTGGGTCTGAGGTGGCACTGCAGGCCCCTTCGTGGCCAGAAGTTGGGGGTACAGGCCCCCACTCCCAACACGTGGACAGCAGATGGGGAAAAAAATAGAAAAACGGAACGTTTACCTGTTGTGGACTTTCAGGTAGTACTTGCTGAGGAACTTCTTGTGGCACGTGGGGCACTCGACTGGCACCGCTGCTCCCTTGCTGTTCTCGGCAGGCTCGGTGGCCAGGGGCCCTGTGCTCCGGGCCGGCGCGGCAGCGCAGGGCTTCCTGACCGCGTCCGCCTTCCTCCGGGCCGGCACGGCCTCCGGCTCAGACACGTACTCGCCATCCCCGTCGTCCTCAACCTGAACCACCACCTCCCACTAGAGCAGAGCGGGCAGCAGGAGGGCTCCAGGTCACCAAACCGCATGGGCAGGGGCTCTGGGGACGGGTCTAGGGGCAGCCAGCTGCATCCAGGTCCACCTCAAGTCCCAGTCCAGGGGCTGTCCCTGGACGCCTCCCTTCCTTCATCAGTGACTGTCCCCTTCCGGGTCCCCGGGCAGCAGCAACAGCCCAGCCTCGGGTTTGGAGGCCAGGAGTCCTGTCTGTGGGTGACTAGAAGTCTGCCTGCATTTCACTGCCTCGATGCGCCCACGTGACCCCAAAACGCGGCAACCACAGACACAGCTCGCAGAAAGGTCGGACTGAGGCTGCAGGCTGGAGCCGCCTTCCTATACTTGGAGACTATCCTGTCTGACTCTGTGCCCCCATGGACTGTAGCCCACCAGGCTCCTCTGCCCGTGGGATTTCCCAGGCAACCATACAGGAGCGGGCTGCCATTTCCTTCTCCAGGGGATCTTCCCAACCTGGGGATCCCAGTCCACGTCTCCTGCCTTGGCAGATTCTTTACCCCTGCGCCACCTGGGAAGCCCTGTCCTTGGGGAAAGCCTGTTCTAAGTCCACACAGAGGCCCCACCTTAGGGGCCAGACCGCCCCTGGAAAGCGTCATTCTCTCCTCCCCACCTGTCCCTCTCCAACACCCTGGGCACGGTACCTCATTAGTGCCGCCCTGCAGCGGGACACCTTCAGCCTCAAAGGGCTTTGGGAGCACTTTGCAATCCTCAGGCTCCTTGTCCTCGGGGGGACAGAGCTTCAGGGCCTGCTTGAGCTTCCCACGGAGGAAAGAGGGGCTCTCGCTCTGAGCAGGGAGGCCAAGTCGGGGCCGCTGGGGGCTGGCACTACCGTTGAGCTCCTGATCCCTTGGGATTTGACCCAGCGTCCTTGAAACTTCCTCCTCCTCCACACCTGCGGGCTCCTTGAGGTGGCTGTTCACATCCCGAGGGGCAGGCTTCCCCAGCCCGCTCTGGGCACTTGGCACCTGTCCCCCGGAGGCTTTGGGCTTGAAGCTCTGGCACAGTTCTACAGCCTCGGGCACTCGCAGCTCCCTGGCTGCCAGGAGCACTTGATCCCGGTTCCCCGAGGTGAGGGCGAGGTGGCCCGTGTAGAAGAAGTCCAGCAGGAGACCAAAGATCTCAGCAAAGCCCGCCGGGAGGACGACGCTGCCCCCGGAGCCGTCCCCGGAGAGGCTCTGGAAGAAGTGGCTGCAGCAGGCGAGGACGCTCCAGTGCGCCTTGAACACCAGGCCCCCCACGTCCAGGGTGGCGTCGCAGTACTGGCCCCTCTCCCGCTGCTTGTTCAGCTCCTGGAGAACCCTCACGCTGTGCTGGACGAACGAGCCGTCCATGGTCCGTCTGAAGGAGAGAAACACGGCAGGGACACTCTGACCAGTCCAACCCAGAGGTAGCAAGAGAAAGCCCCTGGATCTGAGAGCAGGGCAAGGGAGGCCGACCATTCATGCCCGTTTATTGCAACCAGGACTTAGATCAGGGTTAGAGGGGGCAAGCTGAGACAGCAAGGGGCGGAGAGCCTCCCCGGGGCCGGGGGCCAAGCAAGTAGCCCATAGCGGGGGTGGCCTCTAGAGAGTGCCGGTGACGGGGGTGCAGGCGGGCTAGGTGGGGACAGGGTCGGAAACGGGTGCTGGTGGGAGGAAATCAAAGTTTGGGGCAAGGGGTGCGGAATCAGCGCGAACTGATCAGCCTGAAACGGCGGGAGGACCCGCGGGAGGGGAGGCAGGCGGCTGCAGACAGGTGAGCGGAGCCCACGCCGCGCCCACACGTCGCGAGCGGCGGGCGGAAGGCGGCCGCGGTCCCACGCCGTCGGCAGCCACCGCGGGCCACGCCGCCCCCGCCCTCCTCCCTCGCCGCCCGCCCGGGACCGTCCTCCCGACGCCTACCCCTCGGGCGCCGAGCCAGGTGGCCCACACAGCCCCGCGGACCAAGCAGCCCGGCCGCCCGCGCCTGGCCGACGGTGCAGAGGCGCCGCCGTCGCCGCCGCCGGACGTGACGTCAGGGCACGCCGGCCGGGGCGGGACGCTTCGGAGGCGCAGGCCTCTACCTCCAGCCCCGGGAGGCGGCACCGCGCAGACAACAGCCAATGGAATGCAGGCAAAGGCGGGACCAGCCCCGTACCCTCGACGCTGGGCCCGCCCCCAGGGTTGCCCAGCAACGCCACGCTGGGCTGGCGTCTCCTCCCTGTGCTTGAGTCCCCAGGTTCGGGCTGCGGCTAGCTGGGCGGCGCAGCACCCTCAGGCTTGAAGAGGCTTCGCCCTACCGTTGCCCAAGAGAGAAAGCGCAGCGAAGACGCACGTTTCACCTCTTTATTGGCAGCCAGCACAGCCCGGACCCAGCTCTCCCGTGGGCTTCCACTTCCCAAGCCAGGGCTGAGGAGCCTGCCGGACACGCCAGGTCCTGGGCGCCCTGTTCCACCCCCGCCTGGCTGGGCCCTGCCGGATCCGATGGTCAGCAGCGCGCAAGGAGAACACGGCAGGGACACTCTGACCAGTTAGCAAGAGAAAGCCCCTGGATCTGAGAGCAGGGCAAGGGAGGCCGACCATTCATGCCCGTTTATTGCAACCAGGACTTAGATCAGGGTTAGAGGGGGCAAGCTGAGACAGCAAGGGGCGGAGAGCCTCCCCGGGGCCGGGGGCCAAGCAAGTAGCCCATAGCGGGGGTGGCCTCTAGAGAGTGCCGGTGACGGGGGTGCAGGCGGGCTAGGTGGGGACAGGGTCGGAAACGGGTGCTGGTGGGAGGAAATCAAAGTTTGGGGCAAGGGGTGCGGAATCAGCGCGAACTGATCAGCCTGAAACGGCGGGAGGACCCGCGGGAGGGGAGGCAGGCGGCTGCAGACAGGTGAGCGGAGCCCACGCCGCGCCCACACGTCGCGAGCGGCGGGCGGAAGGCGGCCGCGGTCCCACGCCGTCGGCAGCCACCGCGGGCCACGCCGCCCCCGCCCTCCTCCCTCGCCGCCCGCCCGGGACCGTCCTCCCGACGCCTACCCCTCGGGCGCCGAGCCAGGTGGCCCACACAGCCCCGCGGACCAAGCAGCCCGGCCGCCCGCGCCTGGCCGACGGTGCAGAGGCGCCGCCGTCGCCGCCGCCGGACGTGACGTCAGGGCACGCCGGCCGGGGCGGGACGCTTCGGAGGCGCAGGCCTCTACCTCCAGCCCCGGGAGGCGGCACCGCGCAGACAACAGCCAATGGAATGCAGGCAAAGGCGGGACCAGCCCCGTACCCTCGACGCTGGGCCCGCCCCCAGGGTTGCCCAGCAACGCCACGCTGGGCTGGCGTCTCCTCCCTGTGCTTGAGTCCCCAGGTTCGGGCTGCGGCTAGCTGGGCGGCGCAGCACCCTCAGGCTTGAAGAGGCTTCGCCCTACCGTTGCCCAAGAGAGAAAGCGCAGCGAAGACGCACGTTTCACCTCTTTATTGGCAGCCAGCACAGCCCGGACCCAGCTCTCCCGTGGGCTTCCACTTCCCAAGCCAGGGCTGAGGAGCCTGCCGGACACGCCAGGTCCTGGGCGCCCTGTTCCACCCCCGCCTGGCTGGGCCCTGCCGGATCCGATGGTCAGGGGGAGCCGCAGCGCCTGGTGTAGTCCTGGATGGAGGCCTGGAAGTGTTCGGTGTTGTTGAGGTCTGGGCGACGCAGGATCACGTAGCACTTGGGCAGGAAATAACCGCTGAAGCCGCCACTCAGACTGCTCAGCATGGCCAGCGCTTTGCCCGCGGGCAGGTACTTGCCATGATAGACAGTGGCCAAGGTGAAGAAGGCAATCCAGGACACGAAATTGAGGAGCAGGCTGAAGGTGACACATTTGGCCTCGTTGTAGTTCTCTGGCAGCTCCTTGCCCAGGTAGCTGCAGGCAAAGGCGCTGACCGACAGCAGGCCGTTGTAGGCCAGAGCCAGCATGAAGCCCGGGGAGTTAGCCTCGTTGCAGCCAAGCACCACCAGCTGAGGCAAGTGCTTGTAGTCCCTGGTGGGCAGTGGCGGCCACGCGGCGACCCACACTAGGCAGATGAGCAGCTGCGTTGTTGAGCTGATTACCACAAACAGGCCAGCACCGCGGTGTTGGACCCACGCCCGGAAGAAGGTGGGCAACTTGGCAGAAAACTTGAAGATGAAGACAAGCTGGAAGGAGCGAATCGTCAGGCAGGACAGGAAGACGGCAAAACCAAGGGCAAAGAGGCTCTGGCGCAGTAAGCACGCGGGCAGGGTGGGCTCCCCGAAGAAGCCGTAGAGGCCCCAGCTGCCCGCTGCCAGGGAGCCCAGCATGAGAAAGCACAGGCAGCCCCCAGCCGACCTCACCACGGGGGTGTCCCGCTGCCAGGCGCACAGGCCGGCAGTCCCCGCCACCAGCAGCAGCAGCAGCGTGTTAGCCGCCAACAGTGCCAGAGAGACAGGTTCGTGCCACGTCAGAAACACCACGGTGCGTGGGAAGCAGGCCTGGCTTCTCGCGGGGGCCCACTCTTCTTTCCCACAAGGCCAGCATCTGTAGGGGTCTGGAAGGGAAGGCGGAGAGGCTTCCTGAGGGCCAGGTGAGGACGGCAGGAAGGGCGAGGGAGGCCGTGCAGCCCCGCGAGGTGCTGGCAGGGCTGTGGCCCCGGAGCTGGGCTCGGCCAGGCACAGCAAGACGGGGGGGGCCCTGAGTGGGGGCCGCCAGGCCATGGGGCTCCTGCCTTAATTACAGATCCTGGAGACTCCTGGGTTGGTTCGGTGTGGCTCTTCCGGAGTTGGCAAGCCAAGAGGTCCTAGAGAGCGCCGTACCCTGTAGCTCTGCCCACACCGCCGTGAGCCTGTCGTCCAGTGCCCCAAGGAAGGGCGTTCTCATCCCCCCACCGCCCCCATCCTCGCTAACCAAATCCGCCTTCCTGAGCTGCTACTCTATCACTTCTCTGAGTTGATTCTCTCAGGATGGAAGAGATGCATTCCCACAGCCACAGTGACGGTAAACGGAAGGCACATGGCCCCCGGAGTCCAGCTCTGGGCTGAGCCCCTTGGCTACTTCTGTCTGCGCGATGGCCTTGACCTTGCATCGCGGGGTGGACCGTGCTGTCTGTCCTGCTGCAGACATGCCAGTATCTACGTTCAGACCAGGCCGTCCGAGGCACCGGCCGTCCCTGGCATGGACGGCAGGTGGGACTTCAAACAGAGAACGTGCGATGAAAAAAAGAAAAACCAGACAACACGGGAGACGACAAGGGGACTGCCAGCCAGGTCTGGATAAAGACGCTGAATTTAGGATAAACTTGCCTCTGTGGGCGGTGGGTCGGGAGCTCTCTTAGAAAGAATACAGCTAGACATGAAGCCTTCAACTGCTTGTGTGTTTCTGCTTGATCAGAACTCAAGTCTGGTGGAAGTCGTCCTCCAACCAGTCTCTACCCCGCAGCAAAGCGGCCAGAGCCCTGGTTCTGTGGACATGCGGCCCGAGGGAGGCCCCTCCATCTGCTCTCCAGACCCTAGGAGTGCTGGTGGTTCGCCAGCACTGGGTCACTGCCGCGTCCCTCACCGCTCTTGTTGAGGAAGGTCCCGGCCTCGCAGGGCACACACTCGAAGCAGCAGTGGTGGAAGCCTGTGATCACTCGCTGGTGCCCGTCGGGACAGTCGCTGGAACACACGGACGCGGGCACCTGCGAGAAGCCACGGGGTTCGGCAGCCACCCGGGGGGGCTCAGGCCAAGGGACACTCGTTTGGGAGGGGAAGCTGGGTCTCTGAGCCTCTGCCCTTGTGGCTCCCTCCCAGGGCAGAGCCCCTGGCCGTGTGAACCGGCAGCCACGGGGCGCCCGTCTGCTTGAGCCCCGGGGTTTCCCTGGCAGGGCTAGCGAGAGCCACAGCGGCCTGCCCCCCAGGGCCCGCCCCCCTTTGCTGTGTGAGCTGTGTCAGCACTGCCCCCCCCCCACCCCCGCCACAGGCAGCCCCCTGGCGAGTGACCACGCCTCCACTACCTGGCTGTTGTTTCCGTGCCACGGGATCTGGGTTGTATTTATGTCCAGCGACACTGGAGACGAAGAGGAGGAGCCGATGACCCTGAAGGTCCAGTCGGGGCCACTCCAGTCCCAGGCAACGATGTCATAGTTGCCGAGGGTACTCCCATCGTCATTAAACGTCACTGCGTTCTCGTGTAAAAGGAAATTCACCTTGCGGACCTGCTCCAGAAGCTGAAACAAACAGGGCTCGCGGGCTGGGGCCGAGGACGCCACGTGGGACCCAGATGGCCAAGGAAGCGAGTGCGTGGGGCCATGTCGAGCTCCTACCTGAGTGGTTTCAGCCCACCTGGAAGTTCTGGTCCCTTCCTCAGGCCCCCTCCCGACCAGGAGGCCCCCGAACCCCGCTAGCCAGCCTCCCGAGTGAGAGGAAGTCTCTAACAGAGGAGTCTTTGGCAGAGGTTCCTAGCCCTGGGTCGGAGGCATGGTGGGTGGGCAGAGCCACCGCTCAGAGAAGTCCAAGAAGAGCCTCAGAGCAGGGCTCGGCCTGCAGGGGTGGGCCTCGGCCTCTGGTCTCCAGCCCTGGAGTGGAGGGAGGCTGGAGAGTGATCACACTGCTTTACGCTTCAGTGAGGCCGGTGTGGGGTGCCCGCGGCCGGTGAGCGCCTTACCTGCCAGGGGTAGACCCGGCCCCTGGAACAGGCTCCGGAGGCGCAGCCCAGGAGCCGGTGGAGGCCGTGGGCCACGGCGTAGACAGCCTGGTACACGTTGTAGGCGGAGATCATGGAGAACTTCCCCAGCGAGGGCATTGTCTGTGCCGTGAAAGCCCAGCACTGCGTGCAGAGCTGGTTGCCTCTGCACCCGGAGCCCCGGGGGCAGGGCCTGAGGGCTCCCTGGTCGGCCCGGACATAGGCCTCTTCAAACTCCTTCAGGCCAGGGACATGCCGGTGCAGGATGGCCACGCCCAACACCGTGCCGACGCTCTGGATCCCGGGCACCCTGCTGATGTGAGTGGAGATGGCCCAGTCTTCCGTGGCGATCCACACCTTGGCGGTCAGTTTGGCGAGCAGCACCGACTCAAAGAAGACCCTGGCCAGCTGCCTGCCGGAGTAGACCACCACGACGGTGGTCCCGGCTTGGGCCAGGCAGCGCAGCATGCTCTGCATCTGCGCGTCGCCCGGCTGGGCAGAGAAAGGCACGACGTCCCTGAAGGCGACGCAGATGCCCCGCTGGGTGACCTGGTACTCCAGCTCCTGCATCCCCACCTCCCCGTAGTCGCCCTCGCCGCCCACTATGGAGATCCAGACCCACCCGAGCCGCTGCAGCAGCAGCACCAGGATGTCCACCTGGTGGTGGTCACTGGGGACGGTGCGCAGAAAGGAGGGGTAGAGCCGCTTCGTGTTGAGCACCATGCTGCTGGCTCCGTAGCTGATCTGTCGGGTTCAGTTCAAGCTCAGCGGCCTCAGCCTCCACGGCGGGCCCCCAGGGCCGGCCCCGGGCGCGCAGGGGGACCGGGAGGGCAGAGAGGGAGGAGGGAGACCAGGTCCTGGCCTGGGGCATCAGGCAGAGTACAGCTAAGTTACCCATGGAGGAGGGGGCAGGTCCCCAGGGAGAATTCTGGGAGAGGAGGGGACTCTGGCCCTGGACACAGGGAATGCGACCTGCAGGCAGGGAGTGAGTGTGCGCGTGGAGCCCTCCAGGGACGCCCCCTCAGCGGGAGGGCAGATCCAGGCAGGAGAGCATCGTGAGCCTGGGTGTCCGGTCGGGGGAGGGGAGGAAGCCTTGGCCCTTATGTTGAGGAGCTAAGGCTTTACCCCAAGGCCACAGGGTGCCCCTCAGGATTTAGGGAGCCGAGTGACATCAGACTTGTGTCTCTCATCAGTGGTCCAGTGGGTAAGGACACCGCCTTGCAGTGCAGGGGGCGCCGGTTCGATCCCTGGCCTGGGAAGATCCCACGTGCCGCGGAGCGACTGGACCAATATGTCTGACTACCAAGCCAGAGCTCTGTGGAGCGCATGCGCCCAGAGCCGGGGCTCTGCAGCGAAAGAGGTCACTGCAATGGGAGGCCCACACAGGCCAGAGAACGAAGATGGATGAAAACAAATAAATGAAAGACCAATATAAGTGGCCAAAAAAAAATACCCGAATAAAGTAAAAAGAAAGGGCTCAAGGCCAGTGTCAGGGAGAACTCCTAGGAGCTGATGGAATCATCTAGATGGGAAAGGACTGCAGTCAGTTCAAGCTGCGGCCGTGGCCATAGGGGAGGGAAGGACCCGACAGTGGTTGGGGGCCCCCACGGCAGAGGCCGTGGTGATGGGGTAAACCAGGGGGCAGAGAAGGGAACGCAGGTGGGACTGGCTTCCTTAGAGAGGGTCACTCTGCCAGACAGACTGGGGAGGGGGCTCCGGAAGACAGGAGGCTTTTGTCATGGGGGGAGGTAAGCTCATCGGGGGCCCTGCTGGTTCCGGGAAGCGGAGGCACTGGGTGCGCCTCCCCACTGCTGATGCGCGGGTGGAGACCGAGGGGGAAGACGGGAATTCAGCAGGACCTCTGCTTGCCTGGGAAGGGGGCGGTCTGCGCTAGAGTCACGGCTTTCTCAGGAGATGGGGTGGGGTGGGCGCAGAGTTCCGGAAGGAAACCAAGAAGGAAGAGGCATGAGGGAAAGAGGAGGTCATACATGCTGGGGAGAAAGTGTCACAGTGGCCCAATGGGTTGGAGACCTGGGGCCTCCACCAGTCCTTTTCAGCAAGACCCTGCTGCTTCTGCCTCCGGGCGGCCCCTTGACCCACCTCCCATCCCCAGCCAACCCGCAGTCACCACCTTGCAGCCCTGGCTAGAAGGGCAGAGCCCAGGTCAGTGGAGGGGGAGTAAATGCAGAGAGAGAAGCAAGCAGGAATGGAGACCCCATGGAGAAGTCTCCTCAGAAGGGGACAGTCAGCGGGCTGAGGGGAGAAGGGCCTGGAGGATGCAGGGGCACAGGGCAAGGGCATCTGCGGAGGAAGAGGCCCAGGGAGAGGCTGAGGAGCAGGGGAGGGGAGGACGCCCGAGCCTGGAGGGAGCGATGCGAGGAAGAGGGTCGGGAGACACGAAGTCTGTGGGGTGATGGGACAGCGGGAGGAGAGAGGCGGCCAGAGGTTTCCAAGGAGAATGGATTTTCTGGTGGGCACAGAAGCAGGGGGATCCAGAAGCAGCCACTGGAGAGAAAGGAAGGCCAGGTGGGCCACTCCAGAGCCGTGACGGCCCAGGAGGTCCTGGAGTTCAGACCGGCCTCGGCCAGCAGCACCTGCAGGCCCACCCCGACCCAAGATGGACGTGCCCCGAGGGGAGGGAGTGAACCACCAGGGCCCAGGCTTACCAGCGGCACCAGGTAGGGGCTCAGCAGGGCGGCGGCGGTGGCGACGTGGTTGGTGTTGTCGGGCCCGATCACCGCCACTGTCGCGGGGGAAGCGTGGGCAGGCTCTCCCTGGGCCTCCGTGGGCTGCCCCCCCAGGACATCCAGTACGCTCAGCGACGCGTACATGTTGGCGGACTCTGAGCACACATCGTACAGCGTGTACCCCAGGGTGACGTTGGGCAGCAGGGTGGTGGAGTTGTTGATCTCCTCGATGCTGAACCGCATGGCCTGGAAGAGGTGGTAGCTGTGGCCGTTGAAGCTGCTGAGCCTGCGGGGAAAGCGGGGCTGAGAGCTGAGCTCCTCTGGTCTCTGGGAACCGCAGGCCGGAGGGTAGAAAGGACCCTCTGAGGCCCCCTGTCCAGCTCCCTGCACCCGTGAGCTCCATGTGGGCCCTTGTGCCACACATCCCAGGCATAGTTCTGCTGCCAGGCCTTCGGAGCAGGGGACAGATTGGGGAAGGACACACAGCACGACCCCTCCCCAACCACACTAGCACTGATAGCTTCCCAAGTCCTAGGACGAGGTTCCTGTGCAAACAGGAGCAAACAAGAGGGAGGCTGTCCTTTACTGGAGACCTCCCCCTTTCTCTCAAGGTCTTCAGCTGAACAGACAAGGCCCGCCTACACTAAGGAGAGCCGTCCGCTTTACTCCGTCTATCCACTGAAATGTTCAGCACGTCTGAAATGTTCACGACCACCACATCTAGGCTGGTGTTTAACCAAACCCTGGGGCCGCAGGCCCCAGCCATGTTGACACGTGAAATTAACCACAGTAGGAACTTAAGCATGTTTAACTAGTACTTTTCACTGGGACAGTCGTGACTTGTGGCCTCTCTGGGAAGCACGGACATGACACCCTGGGGCCATGACCCTGCCTGACTTGAGGAGCGCCCCGCTTGCTGCGTCTCCCCGCCTCTCTGCCTCATCTGAGGCTCTCTCACCATCCACACTGCTTCTGTCCTTGAGTCCCTGGAAGGACGCGCAGCACCTCCTGCCTGCGACCGGCCCTTCAGTCACCTGAAGCTGCTGCTTACGCCCCCTCCTTCCTCAGGTATCCTCTTCCCAGGCCCCACCTGCAGCTCTTTGGGCCAGTCCTCCTGCACCAGGCTTTCCAGAACCGTCTTCCTGGGTCGGCTGGCAGCAATGCTACACATCTCAGGCCACTGAGCCAAGAGACATCCTCAAGCTGCCCTAATCTATTACGCACACAGATGTAAGCAAATGTCCTCTTTATGAGAAAAGCAGTTGCTTTTGTTTCCCTGTCCACTTCAGGGAGGCACCGACCTGCGTGAGCCTTGCTGAGCTACTGAAGCGTCTTCCGCCCGCCGTGTGTCCCCGTGCCCCCGCTGGAGACCCACGCCTGCCATCTGAGAGACCGAGGAGTGTGAACTGGGAGGAGCGGGGTCGGGGAGACAGAAGAGGCGAAAGGCCACCCCTGCTTAACCCTTGCTCTCTAGTCACTGTAAGAAAGCCAGGAAACAACTGGCCTGGAATCAAACGACAAAGGACTCCAACAGCCCTGGCAGAAGAATGTGTTACAAAGGGGAACCGGTATTGCCAGGGGCCAGGGCAGGGCTAGCGAGCACTTACTGGTGGCGGCTGTAGGCTGGGTAGGGGTTGGAGGCAGCCCAAACGGTCACCTGGGAGGCAGAACCTGTAAGGTCCCGCAGAGGCGGGCTAGCAGACGGGCCCCCACTCACCTGTCACAGAAGGTCACCGTGGGTCTGCGTCTCGCCTCTAGAGGGGCACTGTGGAGGGGGAACATGCCAGCCAGCAGGTAATCCCCAGGGAGGTTGAAGTCTGGGGAGGACGGGGCGTTGTGGCAGCTGAGCGCCCAGCAGCAGGAGAGGGAGAGCTGCAGGGCCACCAGGTGCGCCGCCCAGGGTGACATGCTGGCCGGCCAGCCCTAAGCCTGGCATGGCCGCGCCGCGCCCTGGGACCAGGTCAGGCCGTTTAAACAGACGCTTCCCCATTTCAAGCCTTTGGAAGGGGGCGGGACTGGAGCCTCGTGGTAGGAATCGGGCTGTTTGCCTCCACCTTCCGGGCCTGCGGTCCTCCTCAGGAACTGGGCAGGGTAAAAGCACAGGTGCCAACCAGGTGGCACCCGCTGACCCTTCCTCTGGACGGTTGTGGGTTCTGTCCTTGCTCTGGTGCCCGTGGCTTCCCCTGGCTCGGTCAGGGAGCCCCGGTGTCTGGGTGGCAGCTTCTCTGGGGGCCTGGAGGAACAAGGTGTGGAAGCTTGCTCCTAGCAAGCCGCAGGTTCAAGAACCGTCTACCTGGGCCTCAGTTTACCGAATGAGACAAGACTTTGAGTTACACTCGTGGCCCACCCTAGTCCTCAGTATCCTGAAACTGAAATGCTGCGGGAGTCATCCCTATTTCGCCTCCTGATACAAGGTGGCTCCCTTCAGCTCAAAGACAAATGCTTGCAAATAGAGGTTATGCAAATAGACCGGTTTTGTTTAAAACGTCAATCCTGGAGCTTTTTCGGCCGGGAAAAAAACCCAAAAATCTTAGGTGGATTTCCGGAGAGGTGCCCTGGACTCCGGGCATCTGACTTTCCCTCGCCAGGCAGCGGGACGAGGCTTTTGCATAATGTAAATGGGGCCTCCAGGCGCCGGGGCCGCCGGCCGGGTGTCACCGAGGCGGCCTCCGGACTCCGCCTCCAGAGGGCGCCCGCGCCCCCCAGGCCCTTCACGCGCCGCGGGGCGGAGCGTCGAGATCTCGCGAGACTCCCCCGGGCGGCCGCGGCAGCCAGCATGGCGGACTCGCTGCTGCTGCTCAAGCGGGGCTCCTCCCGCTCTTCGTGGCTGCGGGCCCGCAAGGCCCGGCCCCAGCTCATGCTCAGCCGCCGGCCCCGCCGCCGGCTCCGGAACCCGCGCTCGCGCAGCCGCAGGCGGCTTCGGCGGCGGCTGCTGCAGGCCCAGGCAGCCGGCGCGGACTGGCGGCAGGGCGGCCGTCTGGTGCCACGCGCGGGGACGCTGCAGAGGCTCAAGACCGCGGCCCGCAGGCGGCCCTCCAGACCCGAGCCGGCCGAGGACCCGGCCCCGAGGGGCCCCGAGACCCTCCCCATCCCGCCGGTGCGCCGGCCGGCTCGGGCCGCGCCATGCTGCTGCTGCCGCTCGGGCAGGTGGGTCGCTCGGGTCGCGCCGGGTGGGAGCGCGGGCGGGCTGGGGACGCAGCCGGCCGAGGCCCGCGGCCCTCTGCGGGTTTTCGGGCCGAAGGTCGGGCGCGTTCCTGGCGCAGTGGTGCTGGGCAGGGGCTGGCAAGGACCCTCCCGAGGGCGTTCTAGGCCTTTGGGGCTGGCTGCATGTCTCTACTGCTTAGAAGTGTCAGGCCCCAAGTGTTCGGCATATCCTGAAACCTTTGGGAGACAATGACTGACACTCGTGGCCCACCCTAGTCCTCAGTATCCTGAAACTGAAATGCTGCGGGAGTCATCCCTATTTCGCCTCCTGATACAAGGTGGCTCCCTTCAGCTCAAAGACAAATGCTTGCAAATAGAGGTTATGCAAATAGACCGGTTTTGTTTAAAACGTCAATCCTGGAGCTTTTTCGGCCGGGAAAAAAACCCAAAAATCTTAGGTGGATTTCCGGAGAGGTGCCCTGGACTCCGGGCATCTGACTTTCCCTCGCCAGGCAGCGGGACGAGGCTTTTGCATAATGTAAATGGGGCCTCCAGGCGCCGGGGCCGCCGGCCGGGTGTCACCGAGGCGGCCTCCGGACTCCGCCTCCAGAGGGCGCCCGCGCCCCCCAGGCCCTTCACGCGCCGCGGGGCGGAGCGTCGAGATCTCGCGAGACTCCCCCGGGGCGGCCGCGGCAGCCAGCATGGCGGACTCGCTGCTGCTGCTCAAGCGGGGCTCCTCCCGCTCTTCGTGGCTGCGGGCCCGCAAGGCCCGGCCCCAGCTCATGCTCAGCCGCCGGCCCCGCCGCCGGCTCCGGAACCCGCGCTCGCGCAGCCGCAGGCGGCTTCGGCGGCGGCTGCTGCAGGCCCAGGCAGCCGGCGCGGACTGGCGGCAGGGCGGCCGTCTGGTGCCACGCGCGGGGACGCTGCAGAGGCTCAAGACCGCGGCCCGCAGGCGGCCCTCCAGACCCGAGCCGGCCGAGGACCCGGCCCCGAGGGGCCCCGAGACCCTCCCCATCCCGCCGGTGCGGCCGGCCGGCTCGGGCCGCGCCATGCTGCTGCTGCCGCTCGGGCAGGTGGGTCGCTCGGGTCGCGCCGGGTGGGAGCGCGGGCGGGCTGGGGACGCAGCCGGCCGAGGCCCGCGGCCCTCTGCGGGTTTTCGGGCCGAAGGTCGGGCGCGTTCCTGGCGCAGTGGTGCTGGGCAGGGGCTGGCAAGGACCCTCCCGAGGGCGTTCTAGGCCTTTGGGGCTGGCTGCATGTCTCTACTGCTTAGAAGTGTCAGGCCCCAAGTGTTCGGCATATCCGAACGCATTAGTGCTCCGTGCTCTTTGGAGTCGTACCGCCAGGAATGTTTACCGAAAGGCACAGCGCAGCGGAGGTGGCCTGCCAGAAGGGCCTAAGTGAAGGCAGAGCCAGAGGTCAGACCCTTCACCCGGATGTGGATCTGGGAGGTCCCCCGCAGCCCAGGAGGGAAGTGAAGAGCAGAGGAGGAGAGATGCCTCCCTGGCACTGGACCTTTGTGAGGACAGGGAGCCCTGCGAGCAGTGGAACTGAGTTCAGGGGGCCCCCTTGGCTCTCTCCGTCCCTGGGACTGCTACAGGGTATGCTCTTAGATTGAAAATATTCATGTTTTAACCTCCTAGTTTAAAATACTACATAGTTACCTTCAAGGTATTCTGTTATGTAGAAATCGGCCTCTCTTGGATGCCTGAATAGCCAGGTAAGATCTTACAAGTTTTCAGTCATTGGGAACAGAATCTATAACCTTATTTCTTCCTTTCTTCTTTCGTTCCTTCTAGGGCTTCACTTTCAGTGGGATCTGTCGTGTGACCTGCCTCTATGGCCAGGTCCAGGTGTTTGGTTTTACCATCAGCCAAGGCCAGCCTGCCCAAAATGTCTTCTCTACTTATACCCACTCTCGCCTGACCATCAATGCCATTCATTACTCGGTGCATGAGAAAAGCCAGAAACAGATGAGGAGAGAGGCCCGAGCACTACTCAAACCTTATCTGAACCGAGGTAATGAAGAGAACTGAGTGACTTATTGAGGGTATATCATAATAAGGCAAAAACATTTTTTTTTTTTTCTGACTGCACTGTGCAGTGTGGAATCTTAGTTCCCCCACCTGGGTTAGAACCCGTGCCCCCTGGAGTGGAAGCTTGGAGTCTTAACCTCTGGAGCACCAGGGAAGTCCCAAGGGAAATAATTATTTAGGTGCTTACTACAGCTGGAACTCGAGGGGGCCGTCCCGCAGGCCATCGCGTTGGGAGAAGTGCTGTTTCTAAGGCAGCGTGTGTCTCTCTTTGCAGAGGACAGAGTTTCTATGATGAGCAGCTTTTCTCCGCTGTGTTCGTTCGTGTTGCTGGAGCGTCTGAACACCTCCACCGTGAACTTCATATCCAGCCACCCCGGTTTATCGTACGTTTTCACACAAGAGGTAGAACCCGTGTTCCTTCAAGAGTGTTGCTGGTTACTTTCACCGAAACAGTCAGGTGGCTGTGTAGGATGCTCCCAGTCCGTCTGTCTGTCTGTTGTGCTGTCCGTGGCACAGAGCGGGACGTGTGTATAGTGACAGAGGGCCGGCTGAAGGACGGGTCGGAGAAGCTGTCTCTCCCGCCCCATGTAGCTCATTCCCCAGCTGAAGCCCCTGCCTTCTGTTAGAGCTGATTGAGTGCCTTTTGATACATACTTTTTAATGGTTACCTTTATATTTTGACCCATGAACTTGAGACAGTATGAGTTTTCTCTAAACTTTGAGTAATTTCGACGTAGTTACACTATCTCCCATCTCCCTCTGTTTCCTCATCTCCAGATTTTTTGCTGCCCTGATTATTTTCTGAGGTCAGATTAGGTTCCTGTAGTTGTCTCCCACGAGCCAGTAAATTGAGCTGAGTCTATTAGGAGCATCAGACAGACCAGGCGTGAGGTGTGAGGAGGAGTCGGGGAGCACCAGCGGGCTGTTCCGGCTGGACTGCCGGGGTGCACGGAGACGCGGAGCTGTAGGAGGAGACAGGATTGTAGCTCAGAAGATGCCTCGTAGGCATCCAGTTGGAAATGCCTGGTGGGCAGTTGCGCATGTGAGTTCAGAGAAGAGGTCCCAGGCATGCGTGTTAAGGCGCTTCGGTCATGTTCTACTCTTTGCGGCCCCGTGGACTGTAGCCCACCAGGCTCCTCTGTCCTTGGGAAGCTCCAGGCAAGAATGCCAGAGTGGGTTGCCATTCCCTTCTCCAGGGGATCTTCCAGGGATTGAACCCTCATCTCGTATGTCTCCTGCATTGGCAGGCGATTCCTTTACCACTAGCTCCACCTGAGAAGCCCAGAGAAGAGGTTTGGGCTTTTGACATTTGGCTTCCTAAATGTCAGTTTAGGAGATTTCAGTAAGAAGAAGGTTCCAAAGCCCGTGAGATGGGACAAGGACACCACGAAGTGGATGTAGGTAGAAGTGAAAAAGTGTAAGATCTGAGCCCGAGGAGCAGCAGAGACTGAGGAGTGGCCGTGCTGATGGTAGAGGAGAGCAGGCGGTGTGAGCGGGGAGCCTCTAGGAAGCCGGGATGCACGATGCTCCTAATGGCGAGAGGAGGCCTGAGAAAGGACGAGGGGTGCAGGCTTGCCATCTGAACAAGGGTGGTCTCACGGCGTTGCTGAACGGGCCAGCCTGGTTGGAATGGGGTCGAGATCTGAGGAAGGTGGTGCTCAGTGGATTCGTGGGAAGGGATTTTGCCTTTAGAGAGTCGAGCTGTAAACGGAAGGAGACGAGACTGCAGTTGTTTGGAGAAGTAAGTGTGGTGTAGAGAGCTCAGGGCTTTTGTTCAGGTGGACAGGAGGAACCGCATGCTTGAGCACCGTGGGTGGGAAGGCGCCACGGAGAATGTGCCAGTGGTACGGGGAGAGCCTGGCGCAGGGCGGGAGTCTGGACCTCGAGGGAGGGCGTCCAGAGTCTGTGTGATCACTTGACCTTGGGAGCAGGGGCAGCTCCTTCACAGCGGCCGGAGGAAATGCCCAGGGCAGCCCAGGGGACACGTGGAGGCTCTCTTCCGTTGCCTCTCACTCTGTGGGATGGATCAGGGGTATCACTGACCGGGGGCCGAGGGAGGAGTTTGGGGTTGGAGGCTTGAAATGAAAGGAGAAGCTGTGGAGTGAGGGCAGGCTCGTGCGCGGGCTCTCGTGGTCAGTAAGCTTAGTCTGGTGCAGAACCAGCAGCCCCAGAGGCCCCAGAGGAGGACGTGGAAACCCCGTGTCCCACGTGGGTGTTTCAGGTGCCATGATCAAGCCTATTTTTTCACTTACTTTCAGGTTTCTTTATTAATTTAGTTTCCTGCAGCTTAACTCAGCCACCACTATTTGTATTCCTTATGCTCTTTTTTGGATGACTTTCTTCTCCACACATAGGCGTTGGTACATTCCAGAGGTGTCTGTTCATGGAAGGAAGAGAGTAGCCTTTAGATTATCTCGTTTGATAAGATGTTCTTGTTTTGCCCTCCTTGATTGATAGTTGAGAATCAGCTGGAAGGTGGGAGGAGGGAGAGATCAGAGTTTTCCCTTTTTCGTATTTATTTATCTGGCTGCACCAGGTCTTTGTTGCAGCTCTCAGGATGTTTAGTTGTGGCACGTGGAATCTAGTTCCCGACCAGGGATCCACCCCAGGCCCCTGCATTGGGAGCGTGGCGTCTGAGCACCTGGACCCCGGGAAGCCCCAGAGTTGTCTGAGAAAGGACGAGGTGCAGGCTTGCCTTTACGGCGTTGCTGAACGGGCCAGCCTGGTTGGAATGGGGTCGAGATCTGAGGAAGGTGGTGCTCAGTGGATTCGTGGGAAGGGATTTTGCCTTTAGAGAGTCGAGCTGTAAACAGAAGGAGACGAGACTGCAGTTGTTTGGAGAAGTAAGTGTGGTGTAGAGAGCTCAGGGCTTTTGTTCAGGTGGACAGGAGGAACCGCATGCTTGAGCACCGTGGGTGGGAAGGCGCCACGGAGAATGTGCCAGTGGTACGGGGAGAGCCTGGCGCAGGGCGGGAGTCTGGACCTCGAGGGAGGGCGTCCAGAGTCTGTGTGATCACTTGACCTTGGGAGCAGGGGCAGCTCCTTCACAGCGGCCGGAGGAAATGCCCAGGGCAGCCCAGGGGACACGTGGAGGCTCTCTTCCGTTGCCTCTCACTCTGTGGGATGGATCAGGGGTATCACTGACCGGGGGCCGAGGGAGGAGTTTGGGGTTGGAGGCTTGAAATGAAAGGAGAAGCTGTGGAGTGAGGGCAGGCTCGTGCGCGGGCTCTCGTGGTCAGTAAGCTTAGTCTGGTGCAGAACCAGCAGCCCCAGAGGCCCCAGAGGAGGACGTGGAAACCCCGTGTCCCACGTGGGTGTTTCAGGTGCCATGATCAAGCCTATTTTTTCACTTACTTTCAGGTTTCTTTATTAATTTAGTTTCCTGCAGCTTAACTCAGCCACCACTATTTGTATTCCTTATGCTCTTTTTTGGATGACTTTCTTCTCCACACATAGGCGTTGGTACATTCCAGAGGTGTCTGTTCATGGAAGGAAGAGAGTAGCCTTTAGATTATCTCGTTTGATAAGATGTTCTTGTTTTGCCCTCCTTGATTGATAGTTGAGAATCAGCTGGAAGGTGGGAGGAGGGAGAGATCAGAGTTTTCCCTTTTTCGTATTTATTTATCTGGCTGCACCAGGTCTTTGTTGCAGCTCTCAGGATGTTTAGTTGTGGCACGTGGAATCCAGTTCCCCGACCAGGGATCCACCCCAGGCCCCTGCATTGGGAGCGTGGCGTCTGAGCACCTGGACCCCCGGGGAAGCCCCCAGAGTTGTCTTCTGTAGCTCACAACTATATGAGGCCTAATTTCGAACTGAAATAAAAGAAGTGCGTTTGTTGTTGTTTTGAGGTTTGGACTTTGCAGATTAATACTGAATATTTCGCCTTGAGATCTGTGGGCATTAAAAGAGAGAAGAAGAAAACCGGCCTGCGTTTAACGGAGAGCGCCTTTGCAGCCATGGAAGAGTTAGCCAGCGTTTGTAGCGGTGAGTTACACGGACAGATGTAGCCTAGCGTTCGTCAGCCAGCGCCTCCGAGGATTGTTCTGGATGATCAGAGTCCTGCAGACAACGGCTTAGATCGGGTCCATGTTTGTTCCCCTGCAGAAGAAGCAGACATCTGCCCTGTCATTCTGGTTTGTGGCTGCCAGGACATCGGAAAGTCAACATTTAATAGATACCTCATTAACCAGCTGTTAAATAGGTAAGAGTCTTAAATCCTGTTGTGACATATTGCTAGGCTTTCAGCAGGAAGTAGGATAATTTTTACTGGATAGCTAAGATGTGGATTTATTCAGAGAGAGACACGCTCCACAGACAAAACGTGGGCATTGCAGAGAGCGAGTGTGGCAGCCTGAAACGTGGCGTGGGTCGCTTCCGTGGGCTGGACAGCTTCACGGCTAAAGAGTGGACGAGAGGAACCGTCGCTCAGTTGAGGCTGACTCCGGGTGACCCCACAATTTAGTTTCCTGCAGCTTAACTCAGCCACCACTATTTGTATTCCTTATGCTCTTTTTTGGATGACTTTCTTCTCCACACATAGGCGTTGGTACATTCCAGAGGTGTCTGTTCATGGAAGGAAGAGAGTAGCCTTTAGATTATCTCGTTTGATAAGATGTTCTTGTTTTGCCCTCCTTGATTGATAGTTGAGAATCAGCTGGAAGGTGGGAGGAGGGAGAGATCAGATTTTTCCCTTTTTCGTATTTATTTATCTGGCTGCACCAGGTCTTTGTTGCAGCTCTCAGGATGTTTAGTTGTGGCACGTGGAATCCAGTTCCCGACCAGGGATCCACCCCAGGCCCCTGCATTGGGAGCGTGGCGTCTGAGCACCTGGACCCCCGGGGAAGCCCCCAGAGTTGTCTTCTGTAGCTCACAACTATATGAGGCCTAATTTCGAACTGAAATAAAAGAAGTGCGTTTGTTGTTGTTTTGAGGTTTGGACTTTGCAGATTAATACTGAATATTTCGCCTTGAGATCTGTGGGCATTAAAAGAGAGAAGAAGAAAACCGGCCTGCGTTTAACGGAGAGCGCCTTTGCAGCCATGGAAGAGTTAGCCAGCGTTTGTAGCGGTGAGTTACACGGACAGATGTAGCCTAGCGTTCGTCAGCCAGCGCCTCCGAGGATTGTTCTGGATGATCAGAGTCCTGCAGACAACGGCTTAGATCGGGTCCATGTTTGTTCCCCTGCAGAAGAAGCAGACATCTGCCCTGTCATTCTGGTTTGTGGCTGCCAGGACATCGGAAAGTCAACATTTAATAGATACCTCATTAACCAGCTGTTAAATAGGTAAGAGTCTTAAATCCTGTTGTGACATATTGCTAGGCTTTCAGCAGGAAGTAGGATAATTTTTACTGGATAGCTAAGATGTGGATTTATTCAGAGAGAGACACGCTCCACAGACAAAACGTGGGCATTGCAGAGAGCGAGTGTGGCAGCCTGAAACGTGGCGTGGGTCGCTTCCGTGGGCTGGACAGCTTCACGGCTAAAGAGTGGACGAGAGGAACCGTCGCTCAGTTGAGGCTGACTCCGGGTGACCCCACGGACTGGAGCCCGCCAGGCTCCTCTGTCCATGACATTCCCCAGGCAGGAGACTGGAGTGGGTGGCCATTCCTCCACCAGCAGCAGGGAGGATTTGGGATCTGAGAGACTAGATGGGAGTGTATCTCGACCCCTGCGTAGAGGCGACGTGCAGCCCTACAGAACCGCTTAGCCCAGGGAGGCGCCTGCTTGTGCCATCTTGGGTCCCACAGCGCGCTTAGGCGTGCACAGCCTGCCTGTCAGTGAGGTCTGGAGGCGTCCCTTGGTCTCTGTATTTGTCCAGATCCAGAGAGTCAGGAGTGGGGATAGATCCTGTTGTGTCTTAAAAGTAACATTGGAGGAAAGGCAGCGTTGCATGCATCTAGTGAGTAGACACCGTGGGAGGCCCGTGTCCCGGTTCCTCTTCACCGGTCCCCTCTCTAGGCTGGTGTCGTCTCGGAGCATCCTGCCTACGAGGCTGTGGCAGGGGGCGTGCCTGCGCATCACGTAACATCTTTACGTTCTGAAGTACCCTTTGGACACCGAGAAACTAGTGAAGGTGTTTTTCTTTTACATTTCCAGTATATCCTGTGTTGATTACCTGGAATGTGACCTGGGACAGACAGAATTTACTCCTCCGGGTTGCATTTCTTTACTTAATATTACAGAACCAGTTCTAGGTACGTATTCTCCATTTCCTTCTTTTTCTTTTTTTTTTTAATCTCATTGCATTTTTTTTTTTAAAGATTTATTTATTTATTTATTTTGGGCGGGGGTCGGGTTGGGGAGGGAGGGGAGCGGGCGTGCCACTTCTATTGGTCTTTCATTTCTCCATTTTCATCCATCTTTGTTCTTTGGCTCCTGTGGGCCTCCCATCGCGGTGGCGTCTGTTGTCGCAGAGCGCTGGCTCTGGGCGCATGCACTCCAGAGTTCCGGCTCGGTGATTGGACACATCAGTCCAGCTGCTCTGCAGCACGTGGGATCTTCCCAGGCCAGGGATCGAACCGACGCCCCTTGCACTGCAAGGCGGTGTCCTTATCCACTGGACCACCAGGGGAAGCCCTGCATTTTTTTTGTTTTTTATATTTTTTTGATTAATATTTATTTTGGCTGCACTGGGTCTCACTTGTAGCATGTGGGCTCTAGCTCCCTGACCAGGGATCAAACCCGGGCCCCCTACATTGGGAGCACAGAGTCTTAGCCAGTGGACCACCAGGGAATTCCCCCCTTCTTTTTCTTTTTAGTTGCTGATTTGGTTTTGGCTGCCCTGGGTCTCTTGCCAGGCACAGGCTGTCTCCAGTGGAGGCGAGCACGGGCTTCTCACTGCGGTGGCTTCTCTCGCTGCAGAGCACAGGCTCCAGGGCAGGTGGGCTTCAGTAATTGTGGCACCTGGGTCTGGTGGCCCCGAGGCACATAGAATCTTCCCAGACCAGGGACTGAGCCTGTGTCCTCTGCATCAGCAGGCAGATTCTTCACCACTGGACCACCAGGAAGCCCCTATTTTGTATTTCTTAAATGTCTTGGTTTTATACAGTACAAAAGTAATGACACAAAGTCAAAGAGTACAGAAGTATAAAATATAAAAGAATGAACACCGACCCCCTCTCCCGACCCCACACATGGTCTTTCTGTTAAGTATTCTTTTAGGCTTAAAAAATAAGGCCCTGGGGTTCCCTGGTGGTCCAGTGGGTAAGAAGTCTGCCTTGCAGTGCAAGGGGCACCAGTTCGATCCCTGGCACAGGAAGCTGGACTGGCGTGTCCAGTTAAGAGCCAGCGCTTTGGAGCTCATGTGCCCAGAGCCCGTGCTCTGCAACAAGAGAGACCACTGCGATAGGAGACCCACACAGGCTAAAGAATTAAGATGCGTGAAAATAAATAAATGAAGGACCAATAAAAGAGGCCAAAATTTAAAAAAAAAAAAGCCCTAAAAACTCAATGAAACCTAGGGTTCCATTTTAGTAAGTGGAGCTTCCGTCTGTTTTATGTAAATTAGAAATACGCTTTACTCTAACATTAGCGTCTTTCCTAACGCCGCACAGTGGTCTCAACCAGGGGACAGACATTGATGTAAACTGTTAGCTAATCTGTAGCTATTTTTTTAAATTCATTGATTACCTTATTAATGTCCCTTTTCTGTTTCTGAATTCAAATCAGAGTCCCACACTGCCTTTTTACACAGAACTGTCCATAGCATGACACGTGGCTGTGCACGTGCTGAGTGCAGACGTGTGTCCGTGCCTGCGTGTGGAGCGCCGTGGCACCAGGTGGCTTTGCAGTGCTGGGTCGCCATCACTCTCTCTGCCTCCAGAATGCCCTCGCTGTGCTAGACATAGCTGCTGGGCCCGTTAGACCCCGGTCCGCCCCTGCCGGCCCCTCAACCTCTGGCCCGCCGCCTGGCCCTGGGAGTGTGCCTGTTCGAGCACCTCCCAGAAGTGAAATTATGCAAGATTTGTCCTTCTGTGTCAGGCTGTTTTCACCAAGTGTAAAAGTTTTAAGATATTTTCATATTGTAGCACATATCAAAATTAATTCCTTTTTAAGGCTGAAAATTATTCCATTGTATGTATATCACGTTTTATCATCTTTTTAAATTTAGTTTTTAATGGAAGGATAATCGCATTACAGAATTGTGTTGGTTTCTACCAGACATCAGCAAAAATCAGCCACAGGTGTTGGTGCCGCCCTTCCCTCCGGAACCTCCCTGTTGAGTTGGTGCTGTTTTGGTGGCACTGGGTCGTCATTGCAGCACGTGGGCGTGACTCTTCGTGGCAGCGTGCAGGCTGCTCGTTGCGGTGGCTTCCCTTGTTGCGGAGCACAGGCTCTAGGGCCGAGGGCCTCCTGGGCCTCGCTGCGCTGTGATACGTGGAATCATCACGGGTCAAACACGTGTCCCCTGCGTAGGCAGACGGTTCCACCACTGGACGGCCAGGCACGCGCCTGGAGTGCTGCTGCTTTCTGCCTGTCGTGGCTGACGCTGCCGTGAGGACGGGTGCACGGGCATGTGCTCAGGCCCTCCGGCTCCTGTGTGCACACCGAGGAGTGCGGCCCAGGCTGTTCCGCAGCGGCGGCACCGCTGTCCGCTCCCATCAGCTGTGCACAAGGGTTCGGACTTCTCTGCAGCTTCCACAGGACTTGTCGTTTTGATTAGGGCCTTTCTTGTGGCCGTGAGGCAACGCCTCTGTTGGTCTTGGTTTGCCTTCCCCTGACAGCAGTGTTGAGCCTCCTTCCATGTGTTTATTGGCCATTTGTACGGCTGCTTTGGAGAAATGTCTGTTTTAGTCCTTTGCCCACATTTGCATTGAGTTCTTTGTTGAGTTTTAGGAGTTCTTTATCTATTCTGGATGTCAGTTCCGTACTAGACACATGATTTGCAAATACTTCCTTATCATTTGTTTGCTTTTGATAGTCTCCTTGGATGCACAAAATTTCTTAATTTTATTGAAGTCCCAAGTTTTTTTTTCCCCAAAGTCTCCAGTGTAACCTCTGGCCCGCCCCCTAAGCACCTCCCAGAAGTGAAATTATGCAAGATTTGTCCTTCTGTGTCAGGCTGTTTTCACCAAGTGTAAAAGTTTTAAGATATTTTCATATTGTAGCACATATCAAAATTAATTCCTTTTTAAGGCTGAAAATTATTCCATTGTATGTATATCACGTTTTATCATCTTTTTAAATTTAGTTTTTAATGGAAGGATAATCGCATTACAGAATTGTGTTGGTTTCTACCAGACATCAGCAAAAATCAGCCACAGGTGTTGGTGCCGCCCTTCCCTCCGGAACCTCCCTGTTGAGTTGGTGCTGTTTTGGTGGCACTGGGTCGTCATTGCAGCACGTGGGCGTGACTCTTCGTGGCAGCGTGCAGGCTGCTCGTTGCGGTGGCTTCCCTTGTTGCGGAGCACAGGCTCTAGGGCCGAGGGCCTCCTGGGCCTCGCTGCGCTGTGATACGTGGAATCATCACGGGTCAAACACGTGTCCCCTGCGTAGGCAGACGGTTCCACCACTGGACGGCCAGGCACGCGCCTGGAGTGCTGCTGCTTTCTGCCTGTCGTGGCTGACGCTGCCGTGAGGACGGGTGCACGGGCATGTGCTCAGGCCCTCCGGCTCCTGTGTGCACACCGAGGAGTGCGGCCCAGGCTGTTCCGCAGCGGCGGCACCGCTGTCCGCTCCCATCAGCTGTGCACAAGGGTTCGGACTTCTCTGCAGCTTCCACAGGACTTGTCGTTTTGATTAGGGCCTTTCTTGTGGCCGTGAGGCAACGCCTCTGTTGGTCTTGGTTTGCCTTCCCCTGACAGCAGTGTTGAGCCTCCTTCCATGTGTTTATTGGCCATTTGTACGGCTGCTTTGGAGAAATGTCTGTTTTAGTCCTTTGCCCACATTTGCATTGAGTTCTTTGTTGAGTTTTAGGAGTTCTTTATCTATTCTGGATGTCAGTTCCGTACTAGACACATGATTTGCAAATACTTCCTTATCATTTGTTTGCTTTTGATAGTATCCTTGGATGCACAAAATTTCTTAATTTTTATTGAAGTCCCAAGTCTTGTTTTCTCTCGTTGCCTGTGCCGGTCACCCAGGAAGTTGTTGCCAAATCCAGTGTCAAAACTTTTCTGTTTTCTTCTAGGAATTTTAAGTTTTAGTTCTAACATTTAGGTCTCTGATCAGTTTTGAGCTGCATTTTGAGTTGGACACAGGGGAGGGGTCTCACTTCGTCCTTTTGTACACGGGTGTCCATTTGGGGTCCTTGCACGTTCACTGGTCTTGGCACCATGTTGGAAATCGCTTGACGATACATCCGTACGTGCTGAGTGGCTTCCGTCGTGTCTGACTCTGGGCGACCCCGTGGGCTGGAGCCCTCCGGGCTGCTCTGTCGTGGGCTCCTCCGGGCAGTAGTGTGCAGTAGGTCTCTGCCCTCCTCCAGGGGATCTTCCTGACCCAGGGATCCACCCTGCAGTTCTTCTGTCTCCTGCATGGTGAGCCGGTTCTTTACCACCCCGGGGGATCCTGTACATGCAGGATTCTTTTTTTTCTGAACTCTATTCCATTGCTCTGCACATCAGCCCTTAGGCCAGAGTGTAGGCCAGTGGAATTACACTTTTAATTACTGTTTCTTTGCAAGAAGTTCAAAGTTGGGAAATGCGAATCTTCCAGCTTTATTCTTTTTCAAGATTGGCCATTTTGAGACCCTTTGCAGTTCCATATGAATTTGAGAATAGGCTTTTTCATTTCTGGGAAAGGGGCTGCTAGATTTTTGATAGGTATTATATTCAGTCTGTTTTTTCCACTTGGCTGATTGGCATGGCTTGCGGGGTCCTAGTCTCTGCACATATGAACCCACGCCCTGCGGCGGAGGCACGGGGTCTTCCTCCTGGACTGTGAGGGCCGTGCCCTCTTTAACAGGTGTCATTCTTCCCCTTTTTACGTTTCCTCCTTTCCTTTATTTTTTTTTCTTTGTGGAGGTATTTTTAAAAGAAAGACACTGTTCCATAATCACAGCTGACCATCAGAATCAGACTGTGACCTTGCTCGAGCGCTGTCGCTCAGCTTAGCTGCTGTCGCAGTCGTCCGTGTGGGCCAGTGCCCCGTGCTTACAAGTCTCCGGTCTCCTGCAGTCTGGAGCCGCTCCTCTGACTTTCCTTGTCTTCCGCTGATGTTGAGAATCTGCAGAGTGCATCTGTGGACTTCCCCCTGATGAGGCCTGGAAGGGACGCCGTGTCCTCTCCGTCGCAGTGACATGCTGCCAGTGTATCCTGTTGCCAGAGACGTTGGCTTTGATCCGTTGGCTAAGACGACGTTGGCCAGGGCTTTGCCCTCTAGCTAGACGTGCTGTTTTCATCTTCTGGTGCCATTGCTCCAGATCCCCGCGGTGGACAGCGTTAGGGAATATGCATATGTTTAAACCCATACGTGTGGCCTGGGGGGACTCTGGGCGACCCGTGGGCTGGAGCCCTCCGGGCTGCTCTGTCGTGGGCTCCTCCGGGCAGTAGTGTGCAGTAGGTCTCTGCCCTCCTCCAGGGGATCTTCCTGACCCAGGGATCCACCCTGCAGTTCTTCTGTCTCCTGCATGGTGAGCCGGTTCTTTACCACCCCGGGGGATCCTGTACATGCAGGATTCTTTTTTTTCTGAACTCTATTCCATTGCTCTGCACATCAGCCCTTAGGCCAGAGTGTAGGCCAGTGGAATTACACTTTTAATTACTGTTTCTTTGCAAGAAGTTCAAAGTTGGGAAATGCGAATCTTCCAGCTTTATTCTTTTTCAAGATTGGCCATTTTGAGACCCTTTGCAGTTCCATATGAATTTGAGAATAGGCTTTTTCATTTCTGGGAAAGGGGCTGCTAGATTTTTGATAGGTATTATATTCAGTCTGTTTTTTCCACTTGGCTGATTGGCATGGCTTGCGGGGTCCTAGTCTCTGCACATATGAACCCACGCCCTGCGGCGGAGGCACGGGGTCTTCCTCCTGGACTGTGAGGGCCGTGCCCTCTTTAACAGGTGTCATTCTTCCCCTTTTTACGTTTCCTCCTTTCCTTTATTTTTTTTTCTTTGTGGAGGTATTTTTAAAAGAAAGACACTGTTCCATAATCACAGCTGACCATCAGAATCAGACTGTGACCTTGCTCGAGCGCTGTCGCTCAGCTTAGCTGCTGTCGCAGTCGTCCGTGTGGGCCAGTGCCCCGTGCTTACAAGTCTCCGGTCTCCTGCAGTCTGGAGCCGCTCCTCTGACTTTCCTTGTCTTCCGCTGATGTTGAGAATCTGCAGAGTGCATCTGTGGACTTCCCCCTGATGAGGCCTGGAAGGGACGCCGTGTCCTCTCCGTCGCAGTGACATGCTGCCAGTGTATCCTGTTGCCAGAGACGTTGGCTTTGATCCGTTGGCTAAGACGACGTTGGCCAGGGCTTTGCCCTCTAGCTAGACGTGCTGTTTTCATCTTCTGGTGCCATTGCTCCAGATCCCCGCGGTGGACAGCGTTAGGGAATATGCATATGTTTAAACCCATACGTGTCATATATGTGTATACGTGGTGTGTGTGGATCTATAGGTTGGGGACTTCCCAGGTGGCGCAGTGGTAAAGAATCTGCCCACAATCCAAGAGGCCTGGGTTTGATGCCTGGGTTGGACAGATCCCCAGGAAGAGGGCAACTCACTCCAGTGATTCTCGCCTGGAGAATCCCACGGACAGAGGAGCCTGGTGGGCTACAGCCTGTGGTGTCTCAGGGAGTTGGACACACCTGCGAGACTAAGCACACACACACACGTGTACACAGTTATTTTTGTGTCTTTGTGTGCAGCTCTGTTTATTAAGAGCCGTGAGTTTGCACTGATCATTCTTTTTTGTTTTGACTGAGCTGTATGGCTTTGGGAATCTTGTTCCCTGATCAGGGATGGAACCTGGTCCCCTACAGTCGTAACCACTGGACCACTGGGGAGTTGCGATAATCCAGATTTTAATCTAGTGCCCAGGGTTCATCCTCGGCAGCCTTTCCGCTTCCACGTTTCTGCGCGTGCCCCTCTCCAATGCTGAGTCCTGGCTGCCGTGCTTTTCAGTGTGTTGACGTGTTTGCTCAGTCCTCGCCCGTGCAGGCCGCTCTCAGGTGCGGGCCACGCTGAGTCCCCTGACTCCAGGTGGGAGGGCAGCCTCACCAGCTCTTCCCAAGTGGCCTCGCAGCAGCCTCATGGACCACGGCCCTTGTGGCGGTTGTGATGCTGGCTTGGTCACCTGTCAGGCCCGTGTGGGCCAGTGCCCGTGCTTACAAGTCTCCGGTCTCCTGCAGTCTGGAGCCGCTCCTCTGACTTTCCTTGTCTTCCGCTGATGTTGAGAATCTGCAGAGTGCATCTGTGGACTTCCCCTGATGAGGCCTGGAAGGGCGCGTGTCCTCTCCGTCGCAGTGACATGCTGCCAGTGTATCCTGTTGCCAGAGACGTTGGCTTTGATCCGTTGGCTAAGACGACGTTGGCCAGGGCTTTGCCCTCTAGCTAGACGTGCTGTTTTCATCTTCTGGTGCCATTGCTCCAGATCCCCGCGGTGGACAGCGTTAGGGAATATGCATATGTTTAAACCCATACGTGTCATATATGTGTATACGTGGTGTGTGTGGATCTATAGGTTGGGGACTTCCCAGGTGGCGCAGTGGTAAAGAATCTGCCCACAATCCAAGAGGCCTGGGTTTGATGCCTGGGTTGGACAGATCCCCAGGAAGAGGGCAACTCACTCCAGTGATTCTCGCCTGGAGAATCCCACGGACAGAGGAGCCTGGTGGGCTACAGCCTGTGGTGTCTCAGGGAGTTGGACACACCTGCGAGACTAAGCACACACACACACGTGTACACAGTTATTTTTGTGTCTTTGTGTGCAGCTCTGTTTATTAAGAGCCGTGAGTTTGCACTGATCATTCTTTTTTGTTTTGACTGAGCTGTATGGCTTTGGGAATCTTGTTCCCTGATCAGGGATGGAACCTGGTCCCCTACAGTCGTAACCACTGGACCACTGGGGAGTTGCGATAATCCAGATTTTAATCTAGTGCCCAGGGTTCATCCTCGGCAGCCTTTCCGCTTCCACGTTTCTGCGCGTGCCCCTCTCCAATGCTGAGTCCTGGCTGCCGTGCTTTTCAGTGTGTTGACGTGTTTGCTCAGTCCTCGCCCGTGCAGGCCGCTCTCAGGTGCGGGCCACGCTGAGTCCCCTGACTCCAGGTGGGAGGGCAGCCTCACCAGCTCTTCCCAAGTGGCCTCGCAGCAGCCTCATGGACCACGGCCCTTGTGGCGGTTGTGATGCTGGCTTGGTCACCTGTCAGGCCCGTGTGCTGGCCCCGGCTGCAGCCCGACCCGAGGGCGTGGGAAGTGGCCCGGGCTGAACAGACTGCAGTTGCGATGAGGGTGTGTCCTCTCCACCTGGCCAGGCGGAGCTCAGGTCCCGCTCGCTGTGTGACCTTGCTCACGTTCGTCTCTTCCTGAATTGCCTCGTCTATAAAATGCAGAAAGGAATGCTGCCTCCGGGAAACTGCACGCAGTGCAGGCCGAGCAGGGTGGTCTGGTGTTGAGCGAGGGACTGCGCTTGGTTTTGTTCTGAAGACCTGAACTGCCTGATGGCTTTCAAGGAAGCGTTTTTTTTTTTCTTTTAAGCACTTTTATTTTCTTATTATTTGTTTATTTGGCTGTGCGGGGTCATAGCTGTGGCACGTGGGATCTCGTTTCCCGCCTAGGGGTGCGACTCGGGTCCCCTGCATTGGGAGCACGGAGTCTTAACCACTGGACCACCAGGGAAGTGCCCGCTGTGGCTGATTGTCCTGCACTCGTGCGGAAGCCCTCAGGGAGGTCTGTATCCAGACCACCACCCACGTGCAGCAGGCGTCGGGCGGTGTGTGTCGGACGAGTGGCCGTGTTGGGCCAGCGTTGGAGCTGACTGTGTAGACATGGGGCGTGTCCGTGTGGTGGCGCGAGCTTCGATTTCCAAAGGTGAGAGCAGAGCTCGTGGCCGAACGGGCTTGGGTTTCCGGAGCAGCTGCGTCCGCGACCACGGCTGGCCCACGCCCTCCCGCCTCGTGGGCTCTGGTGGATCCATGACTCTCCCCTCTGTCTTCTCAGGACCACCTTTCACCCACCAGAGGACACCCCAGAAAATGGTCTATTATGGAAAAACTTCCTGTAAAGACAGCTTTGAAAGCTATATTGAGATAATAAAGTATGTGTTCAGCGCCTACAAGCGGGAGTCCCCTCTCCTCATCAACACCATGGGCTGGGTGGCAGGTAAGCCCACGGGGGGCACCAGCAGGAGTGGGGGACGGGACGGTCGCGCTGAAGCCCGGCTCGCAGGCGCTTCCTCGTCGCAGCCGGCTCGGTCCGGCCTCGCGGGGGCGCACGCCGCCGCCCCGTGCCTTGACTGCTCGCCGTCCCCTTCCGCGCAGACAAGGGTCTCCTGCTTCTCATCGACCTGGTCCGCCTGCTGTCGCCCAGCCACGTGGTTCAGTTGAGCTCCGACCGGGGTCACCACATGCCAGACCTCACCCCCGGCTACGTGGACGTCATGGACGGCTTGTACACAAGAAGCAAGGTCAGGGTCAGAAACAGAGGCTTCCACTTGGCCGAGCTCGCAGAGAGTTTGGAATTTGCTGACGAAGAAAAGGAGAGTCCAATTGTGTCCACTGGGCACAAGCTCATGTTGGTGAAGTCGGAGTTTGTGACTGGGAAAACGCCCAGGAACAGGTGAGCAGACCGTCACAGCCGGAGACGTCCTTTCGCGTCAGTCTGACAAGGCCGCCTGTCCTCGATTCCATCAGAGGAGTCGGTCCCCTGGAGTCCTCCAGATGTCTGTCCCAGCTGCCTGTCCGTGAAGGGGAGTCAGTATGTTGTTCTGAATGGTTGTTTCCCTGTGGAAATGCCCAGAACTGGCCTCCAGGTCCGCTCGCCAGGAGCTGTGACCGGAAGGATTTCCAGCGGGGCTCGAGCGGCAGGGGCTGCCGATGCCGAGGTCGGGGCGCGGGCTGCGGAAGGCCGGGGCCCTGTCTCAAGCGGGAAGCGGGCCTCTTGCCTCACTCTGGCTTACTTTCCAGGGAGTCACACAACAGAGTCTTCCGCGAGCTGGCCGTGCTGGGCTACCTGGGCCAGCTGCAGCCGCCGGTGCCGAAGCCGCTGCGTCCCCTGCACGGGCTCACCCCCTACCAGGTACCCGGGGCCTCGGGGCATTTCCAGCTGCCTGGCGCCCAGGGCACGTCTCAGCTCCTTTTCCCTCCCACGTGCGGTCCCCGAGGCTGGCCCTGGGGTGTCGGTGGGGCGGGAGCCGAGGGGTCCGGTGGGAGTGGATCCAGCTCCGCAGGGGCTCTGGTGCCCTCCTGGCCATGAGCGTTCTACCTCACGCCGCTCCCCGCACACCCTGCAGCCCGGCTCCGCCCTTGCGCCGACTTGGGCTGGGAATGGTGACGGCGGTGCCAGGCCTCGTAGAGCGCATGCGCGCACGGAGAGCACTGGTCACGCGTCTCAGATATTGTCACAGGTTGATCCTTGCTCTAGAGTATTTGCATCTTGGATTCCATCCTCCGGAGAATTGTTTGGGGAAGAAACCACCGTCACATTAGGATCCCAGATGATGAAAGAATAGAGTAGCAACAGGCAGCATTTCTGAGTGCTCGCCCTGGGCTGCACTCTCCTCCGCTCACCGAGGCCCTCACCGACTAGGGGTCATTATCCCCACTTTACAGATGGTAGAAGTGAGGCCTGGGCAGACTCAGCACGCCCGTGGGCCCACGACGTCGGACTGGGACTGGCACCCAGGCACCTGACCCTGGACCGGAGTCCTCAGCTCTGCTGAGCACGCCCCCCGGGGTGGCAGCCGGTGGGGAGGTGCTGGCACACCCCACGTACAGCCTGGAGCACTGGGCGCAGGTGGGGGAGACGCTGGGCTGCGGTCGTCAGACGGGCTGTGTCTGGGGGTCACGACCTTCATGGTTCCCAGGCCACTGGGGAGGCTGGCCCAGGCTTCCGAGTCCTCTCCACCAGAGAAACCGAGGCACTTGGTCTAGTGGAGTTTTGGGTGGTTTCCCCAGGTGACCCAGTGGCGATGTTCTGGAGCTGGAAGTGAAACTCGTCCAGCAGTAATTTAAGCTGCCATTTGTTATATATTCTGCTTGGTTTTGAAGCCTAAATTATATGTTTAGCAAAATACTGTTTTCTATTTTAAAAGTTTGTAAACAGTTGCCAGAAGTTCCATGTTAAAGGTAGTCCTTTGCCTTCCGCTCGAGGCAGGCGGTCCGTCCCACCTTAAAGCAGTGGTTCTGTGAGCTGGGGCGCGGAGGCTGTTCCTCACTCCGTGGACATGTACTTTCTTCTGTCCAGAGACCTGCTGGTGACGGGCTTTCAGCCTCTCCCTCGCCTTCAGCTCATTGCGGAGGTCCCCAGGCTCGCATCTCTCGTGTCTTCTTCAGGCAGAGGGCAGGCGCGCGGTGTAGCTTTCCGGCCGGCGTGGCCGGCGTGCCAGAGCTGTGTGGGATTTTCCCAGTTCGCAGTCTAAGGCAGAGAGGCGCTGAGCCGCGGTGGTTAGTGTGTCCATTCTGTTTAGATACGTTTGATGGGCGACTTGGCAGGTACAGTTTCAGATACCTGACTCGTCCGCTTGTAGAAACTGTTAATACAAGTCGTCCTTCAGGTCAGATAAGCGGGGGTGGGGCACGTGTGTCTTCCAGGTCCCCTTCAGCGCCGTCGCGCTCCGGGTTGTCCACTCCGACGTTGCGCCCTCCCACATCCTGTACGCGGTGAACGCCAGCTGGGTCGGGCTGTGCAAGATCTTGGATGACGTCAGGGGATACGCCAGTGGGCCCGTCCTGCTTGCCCAGAGTCCCATCTGCGACTGTGTGGGGTTTGGTGAGTCTGAGCGGAGGGTCTGCGTGTGAACCCGCTGAAACCGACCCTCCGGGGTGGCCGTAGGTGGCGGGGCTCGCCCTTGTTGCCGTCCCTCGCCTGGAGCGGCTGGAGAGCTCGTCTGTCCTCTGTGGAGTGGCCCTGGAGGCTGGGGCAGGAAGGCAGCGGCTCTTCTCTGCTGGTCTCGCTGGCTCATGTGAACACAGGCGTCCTCAGCGCCTGGCCCGTCCTCTCTCGTCTGGCGTGTTTGCTGCGGGCCGTCCCCTCTGCGGGCGCTCAGACAGTCGCCGGCTGATCCCCGCACACGCTCTCCAGAGCGACCTCGGAGCTCCACCCGTGTGACCATCACTGCTCCACTTAGACGTCCCTCTGGCGTCCGAGCCGTTGGTCCAGCCCTGAAGTCCCCGTAGACCATCCGGTGCTCCCCGACCTTCTGCCCACACCTCCTCCTGCCCGGCACCAGCCCGTCAGGCCGGGAGCCATCCTGGAGGCTTTGCTCTGGTGCTTGGGTCAGCCCCGGGTGCTCCTGGCACGCCTTGCTTTGGATTGTCACGGCAGCACTCCTGCTGGCCGGCGGCTTCTCTTGGAAGGTCAGCCTCCTCTCCTCCCACCGCGCCCGGGAGCTCAGTCGTGGCGGCGCCTGGGCTCAGCTGCTCCACAGCACGTGGAATCTTCCGGGGCCAGGGATGGAACCCGCGTCCCCTGCACTGGCAGGTGGATTCCCGCCCACTGTACCTCCAGGGAGGGTGGAAAACTTGTGTTTGAAAAGCCACTCTGCGCTCCGGGCGGCGGGGTGGATGACCCTGGTGTGTGTGTCCCCAAGGGATCTGCAGGGGGATCGACATGGAGAAGAGGCTGTACCACGTCCTCACCCCCGTGCCGCCGGAGGTGCTGCGGCACGTGAACTGCCTGCTGGTCGGCGCCGTGGCCACCCCGCCGTGCGTGCTCAAGAGCCAGGTGAGCGGCCCCGGGCAGGCCGGCCGCGGCCGCGCGCAGAGCGGAGGCGGGGCGGGCGTCTCGCGCGGTGTCTCCTCTGGGACGCCCAGGCTCCGTCCCTGAGGTGGGCGAGGCTGGCGGCCTGGAGGTCCGGGGCGTGCGGTCCCGTCACCTCGGGCAGGAGCCCGGGCTGGCGCCGTCCGCGCGGGCATGGGTGTGGGAGAAAGGGGCGGAAGCAGGGTCTGCAGGAGGACCCCTTCCTGAAGAAGGGCCCCCACGGGCAGGTCACGGAGGAGCACGCTGGCCACACCAAGCGGCAGGACCTGCACGTGGCCGGGCGGCAGCCCGCGCCCCTCCCCCACCTGCTGGCTTGCGAGCCCCCTGCCGCACGCTGTCGGGTGTGTTTCTAGGTGGGCTGGCCTCTCAGTGGGCCCTTCCGAGGAGAGGGAGCCGAGCGTCCTAGGAGTGGTCCAGCCCTGTCTTCCATCTTGGTCGGGTTTGAAGTGTTCCCACGTGTGTTCTCTCTGCTTCCGTTTCAGCGAGGGCTCGAAGGGACCATACCTTACGTCACGACAGACTATAATTTTAAGCTTCCTGGAGCATCAGAGAAAATTGGAGCAAGAGAAATTGGGGTAACAACACATAAAGAAAGAGCACACCCCAAACCTAAGTTCTATCGAAAAACGTACTGATTTTCTTAATACGGGAAGGACTTCCCACCAGAAAGCGCGACAGCGTGCAGCCTGCGCCCGCGGGCTGGAGGGCTCGGGCCACGAGTGGAAGGGCGTGCCCGCGCGGCCCAGGCGCCTGGCTTCTGACGTCACCGCGCATTGTTCAGAGTTCATTCACTCTTCGTCGGCATGACATGGAGGTTTGCCCTGGCCTTTTGTTGTGCTTCCTTTTTTTGGTTTAATTTTTATTTTGCTTTTTACTTTTACAGAGTTTTGTGGTTTCTGTTGTACTTTCTAAAGGAATCAAGCAGCAGGGAAAAGTTCATTCACCGTTGCGACAGAACACAGTCGATTCCTCATAAAGTTTTTCAGGGACCTGGTATCTGGATGAAAATAGAGAAGTTGGACCACAGAAACGTCCTGAGGGGGACAGCAGGCCGGCCAGTGGGGCGGAGCGCATAGAAGCTCAGGGAGGCCCCTGTGTTCCCCGCCCGGGGCCCAGTCCTGCTTAGCCTCTTCTGTGCAGATGGGTTGAGAATTAAGCCTATATTTGGTGTTAAATCTAATCAAGCTTTCATAGGTAAAAGTTTGACCCAAAAGCCTTTCTTTAAAAAATCTGATGCTGAAAATGTTAATGCATGGTGAGCAGAGCCGGAATCCAGGCCGTCCAGGCGGCGGCCCAGGGGCGGCCCCTGCTCTTGGCTTTGGAGGCTGGACGTGAGCTCCACACAGGTGTCGCTGCTGTCCTCCCGGAGGCTTCGGGGGGAACGGTGGACCCCCTTCTGCACCTTCCCCCGGGGCCAGCATTCTTTTATCCCCGTGGTTGGTGAACAGGTAGGACAGCCAGACCGGGTCGTGTGACGTCCTTCCTGCGTGTAGGACCTTGGAGGGCCTGTTGCGGAGGCAGCCTCGCACCCGGTGCTGGGAATCCCAGCCTCCGAGTGGGCCGCGTCGGAGGGCCGCGCCCAGGTTTAACACCCGCATCCGCTGAGGGTCGACCCTCCCTGTCTTCAGTGTTTTCCCTCACCTCGTAGAGCCCTGTCGTCCCCGGGACCAGCTTTGCTCTCTGCAGGCTGTTTAACGGCCGGCTTCTTACTTGCGTCTTACTCATCTCCAGATTTAACTTGTCCGTGTTTTCTGTGTTGCAGCAACAGTCTATCCAGCGTCAACTTTTTGCCTCCTTCCCAGGTTGCTGGATCTTTGCAGTAATACTTAGGTCTTTAGCAGCAAGTCTCCAGAAGGATGAAAGTGGTGACCTGTCGTTTGTATTTTCTTTAAATCCAGGCTCACCCTTAGCCTGTGTCCTGCGGAGCTCTAGGGTGGTCAGGTCAATCCCCACTGCTCAGGGAAACAAATGTTGCCGCTAGAGGGCGCTGCCAGCCATCGGCCCGCTGGGCGCGCGGGCGGGCGGGAGTGGTGCTGGTGGTGGTGGAGCCCATGAGGGCCTTTCTCTGCAGTCAGACATGCTGGAGACAGGCCCGTGGCCAGCTCCAGGGGCGGCCGTCGGGGCGGCAGCGTACCTGTGAGTCCAAGGGCTCAGGCTTCTGTCGTTTCCAGTCTCTGATGGTTCGGGAGGGCCCTCTACTGAAAGCCGCCTAACAAAAACTCCCGGGACCTCCCTACTGGCCCAGTGGTGAGGACAGGACCCTGCACTTCCACAGCAGAGGACACAAGTTCAAGCCCTGGTCGGGGAACTAAGACCCCACATGCCAAGAGATGCAGCCAAAAAACACAAACTCTTAGCCATTTCTGTATGTGATTTTCAAAGCAGTATATGCTTATTTTAAGAAAATTAAAGGAATATATGAGGCTTAACTGGTGGTCCAGTGGGTAAGGACACTGCCTTGCAGTGCAAGGGGCGCCGGTTCGATCCCTGGCCTGGGAAGGTCCCACATGCCGCAGAGCGGCTGGACCGATGTGTCCAATCACCGAGTCGGAGCTCTGGAGCGCATGCGCCCAGAGCCGGTGCTCTGCGACAACAGAGGCCACTGCGATGGGAGGCCCACACGGGCCAAAGAAAAAAGATGGATGAAAGTAGATAGAGACCAATAGAAATGGCCCGCCTGCCCTCCTCTCTCCCCAACCCCCTCCACCAAAAAAAAGGAATATATGGCCTAGAACGTGGAAACACGTAGTCACTCATCTGTGGCTCCTTCAGATCTGTTTCCGAGACAGGTAAACGTGAAAATGCAGACGCTCCAATTCTCGGGTTGATTTGCTTTTATGAAGAAGGTGGTTCTGTTCCCATCGGTCGCCAGATGGGCCTCGGGGGCCGGAGCCGGCATGTCCTGGAGACCCCAGGGTAGAGCTGAGGAGAGAGCAGGAGGAGACAGGGAGGTGTGCGCCCTGGGATTGTGGTCTCTGAGAAATCAAGCTCTGGGAGTGGCTGGCCGGAGAGGCCGTGAGAGCGGAGGCCTCAGCTGAGCTGAGCCAGCCCGCGGCCACCACCAGGGCCCCTGTGACAGGTGAGTCCTCGCCCTGTGGACACTCAGGTCTGCCGAGTGACTCTGGACATTGGTTCGTAGATCGTCTGCCGGTTCTTTAAATTTGTGTGAGGCCACGTGGTGCCATGGTAGCAGGCTTTACTGTTGCGGCTCTGGGTCCACGTCCTGGCTGGGCCACCGGCTGACGGTGTGGCTCTGAGGGGCGTTTGGCCCGAGCCTGTGCTCTTTCAGACAGGCGGTGGCGCTTCCCTCAGGGCCCCGCCTGGAAACAGCGTGAGGCGGCCCAGGGCAGCGGCAGCTCCTGGCGGGGCCTGTCTCTGCTCAGGCTGTAAATCCTGGAAGGCAGCGGGGAGACTGCCCCTCACGGTTGCCCAGAGCAGCCGCTCAGTGTTGGGTCCAGAAGTAGCTTCCTGGCGTCCCCCAGGGCAGGTTGACCTTAATTAGCACCATCCTTCCTGCTGCGGGTCCCCGCCGGAGGTCCAGGGCTTGCACCCATCACCTGCTCCTGGGAGTGTTTCGTAAACCCCACATACTGCCTTTAAAATTGTGTGATCAGCTCACCCGTGCACGGGACGGTCCTGAGGTGCCCACCGGGAAGTCACCGTTGCCGCTGTGATCCTGCCTCGTCCGGTGGTTTTCTGAGCTGCACGTGTGCGTTCGTGCGTTTACAAACCTGCGTCCACCTGTATGTGTGGTTTCTCCAGAATTTTTCACTTGTGAACTTCTGTATCAATAAATATTTTTAAGAATGTCAATTTAATTGTGTGGTTTTGTTACATAGATAGACAGCCCATGTTATTCCAGGAAATTGTATTGTCTAAAAACGAAGGCAAAATTATGGCAGAAGCATTGGAAAGTGAGTGTGAGTCACTCAGTTGCATCTGACTCTCTGGGACCCCGTGGGCTGCAGCCCGCCAGGCTCCTCTGCCCATGGGATTCTCCAGGCAAGAGCCCTGGAGTGGGGTGCCGTTTCCCTCGCCAGGGGATCTTCCCCTGCCAGGAGTCGAACCCAGTCCCCTGCATTAGATCTGAGCCACAGGGAGATCTGCGTGTCTTGGCGGGAAGGAGAGGAAGCCCCCGCAAGTGCCTTCTGGTTTCAGTATTGAGTGGGGTAAACTCCGGTGGGAGCTTATTTTTCTTTGGGGCTCAAGGAGGTAAATTAAGTCACTTCTGGACTACCTTTGAGACTGTTTTAGCAGGAAAAACTTGCTCTCAGAAGAGTACAAAGAGGAAGAGGGCCGGCCGGCAAGTGGGGCTCTGTGCCCTGCCTCTCTCAGAGCGATCGCTCAGCCCCTGGGCCCTTGCCCCCAGGGTGGGGCCTGGCGGAGGCCACGAGACGAGGCTGACAGGCGGAGCCTGAACGGTGGCTAGAATAAGTCTGGGGCCATCTGTGCAGTAGGGGGAAGAGCCACGTAGAGGGTTTGGCCAAATGAAAGGTTTCCAAGGCTTCACCAGGAAGAGCAGAGGGCAGAGGGTGGGCCGTCGGGGAGGGGGCAGTCTGAAAGGAGCCGCGCTCTGAGTTAAGGGGCAGCGGGTCCAATCCGGAGATGCCGGGAGCTGAGTGAGCAGTCTTGGGAATCAGCAAACAAGAGTCCAGCCGGGCAGACAATGAGCTGGGTGGGAAGCCCAGGGTTGCCATGGCGACTGGCCCTGCTGCTGCCATGGCGCTCAGCAGATAGTGCCTGGGGTTTCTGTGATGCTCTGGGACAGGGCTGGCCTCTGGGCTGTACGTGTCGGCCCAGGAGGGACAAGCCACGAAATTCCAGGCCTGCCTTCTCACCGAGGAGCCCAGCTGGGGGCGTTACCAGCCGCTGGGACTGCAGAGGCGAGGGTCTTCGGGGGTGCTCCTTCCACAGAAAGAAGGGAAGGCCCCTAGGGGTGTGAGCAGTGCTTTCCAGGGAGCATATGGGTACTTGGGGATGGAAAGTCCAAGGGGAGAAAACCGCCAGCAAGGAAACACAGTGCAGACTGCAACCGCCGAGAATGTACGTTAAAAACAGAGCACGCCGGCAGGGGGCGGGGGGGGCCGGTGTCGGAGGAGAGGTGGCTCGCCGGGGCGGAGGGCTCTGTGCTTTCCTGTGCACAGACAGCTCGGCTGGAGGCCTGGAGCTCCGGGCTGAGCCTGGGAGCAGCCCTCCAGGGCCCGGCCTGCAGCTGGGCAGAGAGGGGCGGAGACCACGGGTCTAGCACGTGGCCCAAGGGCCCGGCCAGGTGCCACCCTGAGGTCAGACATGGATTCCGTCCCGACGAAGCGCGGGTCCCCGCCGCGGAGCCGGCTCAGCCTGCGTCCTGGACCTGGTGAGTACGTTTTCTCCCTCTTTGGTCCAGGAGGAAGGAGGGTTGACGACAGAGCCGAGGAGACTTGAGGGGCCTTGGAGGGACCGCTATGACCCTCACTTGGGGAGTCCACCTCGGGCCTTTAAGAACCCCTCCGGTAGGCTGGGCACATTTTATCGTTAGGGGCGATTTGATGAAGGGCGAGCCTGGAAGGCAGGGCTGGCCATCAGCTCTGATTAGGTGCAGGGGAAGGAGGCTTTCGGTTGCAGCCATCCGTCCCCTGAAAGAAGAAAGAGCAGGGTCCTGTGTGAAGAGCTGCTAGGGCGGGCTTGGGCTGGGAGGGCCTGCGTGAGGGAGGCTCCCCAGCTTCCTCACCTGGGAGGTGGAGCGGGGTGGGAAAGTGTCCTGGACCTTCAGACCTTCAGCTCTGTGCACACGTCCCCACTGGCAGGACGGTCGGGAGCAGGTTTCCAGTCGTAGCTGTGCTGAGCCCGACATCGCTCCCAACCATCAGGATCTGTAAGTTCACTTTTGACGCATGTCGGGGTGCATTCTGGCAGCAGGGAATCAGAAATGGCGTGCATGGCCTCACGTGGGCTTCTAGCCCCCCCGCAGTCAGAGCCCTGGTCTGCCGGAGAGGAACGGCCTGACCGTGTGTGAGCCACTGACCCCTCAGAGCTCACAGGGGAGCCCTCGTTCTGACCTTTACCTACCCCGCCCCCGCCCCCAGGGCTGGATCAAGACAGATTTAGGAAGCAGACAGCTAATCGCACCCTCTCGGCCGCTGCGGGGACACGAGCACAGCCACCCAAGCTGCCCCAGCTTGTTTGTCTCTTCTGAATTTTTTGGCCACCCCGTGTGTCTGTGGGACCTTGGTTCCCTGACCAGGGATTGAACCTGACCCGGACAGTGGAAGCTTGATGTCTCCACCTGCTGGACTGCCAGGGAATTCCCTGACTGTGTCTTTAAGCCCTTTATTTCTTTATTTTTGATATTTAAAGGACAGCTAGTGGGAATTCCCTAGCAGTCCAATGACTACTAAGATTCCGCACTTCCATTGCTGGGGCTGAGGGTTTGATCCCTGGTTGGGGAAGTCAGATCCTGCAAGCCACGCGTCCTGGTGAAAAGAGGGAAAAAGAAAAACTAGGACCACTAGTTATACTTTTGCCATATTTCCAAATTTGAGTTTAACAAGCTTCAGTGCGTCTGGTTCCTCATGTAATCGCTGGCCAAATGTTTGCTGAGCTCTTCCTAACGCAGGCGTTGTGCCGGGCGGGGGTGGGTGGCGGTGAGTAAGATGCATGCCCCGCCTCTTAGACTCCTATCACGGAGGGCTGAGGACAGGAAAACAGGACATGGGAAAGCAGTTTGATGTGTATTAAATAAAGCGATGCGATTATGCTGTTCGCACACCAGAGAGACTCCTCTTATGACACCCGCCTGGGGGACTTTGTGCAGAAGTTACTTTGCCTAAAGGATACCCTGGAATCAGTTGGGTAAAGACTAAGGGTGGAAAGGGTCTGATCTCAGGAAGAGAGAAAAATGGGAGCTTGAAACGGCATTTTGTACAGCGTGACTGGGACGGGGCGGGTGCCGTGGGGCTGTGGGGAGCGGGGAGCACAGAGAGATGGTGCCCGATCCAGAGACAGGGTGGTCGAGCAACCTACAAAATTCAGATTTCATCCTTGGGGCGATGAGCACTTAAGGATTTGCAATAGCAGGGTAAGTAGCGTTTTCTGATATATATTTTAGGAAAGTCTTTTTCTAAAAAAAATTTGGGGTCTTCCCTGGTAGTCCAGTGGTCCCCTGGTGGTCCAGTGGGTAAGGACACCGCCTTGCACTGCAAGGGACGCCAGTTCGAGCCCTGGCCTGGGAAGATCCCACGTACCGCTGAGCGGCTGGACTGATGTGTCCAATTACCGAGCCGGAGCTCTGGAGCGCATGCGCCCAGAGCCGGTGCTCTGCAACGACAGACGCCACTGTGATGGGAGGCCCACAGGAGCCAAAGAACGAAGACGAATGAAAATAGAGAAATGAAAGACCATTAGAAGTGGCCCGCCCACTCCCCTGCCTCCCCAACCCGACCCCCGCCCAAAGTAAAGAAATAAATAAACTTAAAAAAAAAAAAAAAAGAGTCTGCCTTGCAGTACAAGGGGCACTGATTCAATCGCTGGCCCAGGAAGATCCCACGTGCCACGGAACAGCCGGACTGGTGTGTCCAATTACGAGCCAGCACTCTGGAGCACTTGTGCCCAGAGCCGGTGCTCTGCAAGGAGAGAGGCCACTGCGATGGGAGGCCCACACAGTCCAAAGGATAAGGATGGATGAAAATGGATAAATAAAAAAGTAATAAAATAGGCCAAAATTAAGGAAAAAAAATTCTTTTGGCCTCTTTTTATTGATTTTCTATTCATTCATTTTTCATCCATCTTTATTCTTCGGCTTGTGTGGGCCTCCCATCCCAGTGGCCTCTGTTGTTGCAGAGCACCGACTCTGGGCGCACGCGCTCCAGAGCGCTGGCTCGCAATTGGATGCATAGCATGTGGGATCTCCCTTGGCCAGGGATCGCACGGGCGCTGCAAGGTGGACTCTACCCACTGAACCACCAGGGGAGCCCAGGAAGATCCTTTTGGAGAGCAGTTTGGAGAGTGGATTTGGGGGAGTGTGAGGAGTGGAGTACGACAAATGAAGAACCAAAAAATCAGGAGGCTGCCTGGTGACTCAGTGGTAAAGAACCTGCTGCAGTGCAGGAGACCCTGGTTCGATCCCTGGGTCAGGATGATCCCCTAGAGAAGAGAATGCAGCCAACTCGATTATTCTTGCCTAGATAATTCCATGGACAGAGAAGCCTGGCAGGCTAAGTCAACGCAGTCGCAAAGAGTCGGACATGACTGAGCAAGTAACACTTTGGCAGTAATGCAGGTGAAAGGTGGTCATTTAAACTGTTTAAACTAGCATATAAAATTTAAAATATACATATGCACACACATATGTGTTTATACTTTGTTCTGCTTATACAGATAGTATGTTTTTATTATAAAATTCTCAAACAGTAAATAAATAATGAAGCTATAATTCAGATTTTCAGTTATTTCCAATTTCAGATTTTTTTCTATGAAAATATGCACAGTGTACATACCTAAATGTGGCGTATATACAAAAACGTTGACATGAAATTGGAGAAAATATGCAGCTGTTTTTCAGATTAATACTGTATTTTTGACATTAGAACTGCAATATATGAAGGCGTACCTCTTTTTTTAATGGCTTCATGCCATGTGTTGATAGACCTCAATGTTGAAACCGGCCCTCTGTGAGCGGACATTTAGGGTTGTTTGTTGGTTTTCACTCCTGGAAATGACGCCGTAGTGAGCATCCTTACACCTACGGACTTGTGAAAAAGTCATCTATAGAAGACATTTCTGAAAGTGGGATTACTGGGTGGAAGGGTCTGAGCATTTTACATTTTTAAAAAATAATTCTGTGTATGGGCTGCGCTGGGCCTTCTGCCTTTGGATGGCTGTTTCCGGGTTGTCCTCCGGAAAGCCGTTCCTCCCCCAGGAGCAGCCATTCTCACGCGGGTGTGTGCTTGCTGTGTCTGGTCACCATGGGCCTTGAGCCTGTCCCTGACACAGGAGCGGGGCGGCTGGACGGGTGTCCCCTCACACGGCCTCAGGCCCCTCTCTTCCGCGTCCACGCCCCTCCTGGGACACTGCGGCTCCCTGAGGGACAAGCACAGCTGCGGCCCTGACGCTGCGCCTCCGGCACTGCCGCAGGCTGCTGTTCAGGGCTCCGCTGAGTCCGACTGTCACCACCCCGTGCCCCGCAGCACGTCAGGCTGTCCTTCGCCATCTCCCGGAGCGTGCTCAAACTCGTGTTCGTGGAGACGGTGACCCCACCACGGTCCTCCTGAGGACCCTCTCATGTAGAAAGCTTTTACCAGCATAGATTACTGGCGGCTGGGTGATTGGAGGCAAGCCTAGCCTTCTGAGCTTTAATTTCATTTTCGTTCAAGTCGAGACAACACCCCACTTTAGGATTAACCGTATCTATTATCGAAGATTTTGTAGAGCTCCTCAGGCTTTAGCGGATCTCTGTTGGCTTTCAGTCATAGCATCTTAGTTGTTTTGTATGCCTGGTCATCTTTGATGCTGTGTGGGACCTTGTATTTTAAAAATTACTTGCAAGAAAAATGTGAGGCCTAAGATGATACCGGATGTCCGCATGCCTCTGTCGGACGCCTGGAGTCATGCTGGTCTGCACCGACCGTGGTCCAAGCTCAGGTCTGAGGTTCCCAGGCTTTGAGCATTTCCCCTTCGCTCCGCTGAGCAAGTGGAACGATCTCCCACCTCTTGCTCCAGGCTGCGTGAACACTCTACGTGCCTCCCTAGATCCTTCTCGTTTGTGTGGCTTGATGTTTTTAAGATTAAAAAAAAGTGTTTTCATCCAGTGGTGTTGGTTGGCCTAAGTGGGAAGGCTGGCTCTGGTCCACCTGGTCCACCGCTGTCGCAGCAGAGACCCCACTGACGGCTCTGAGTGTTCAAAGCGTTCCTCCCTGCTGTTTCTGAAGCCGTGATGCAGTATGTATTGACTCGTTTGGTTTTGACTACGTAGGGAGGAGCCTGGCGGGCTACAGTCCATGGGGTCTGAAAGACTGAGCGACTCACACTTTCTACTCCCTAGGGTCGTCGTCGTGGCTTGCAGGGCCTTTGCAGCAGCACACGGGATCTTTTTTTTTTTTTTTTAATGTATTTATTCTATTGATGTATTTTCAGCTACACTGGACCTTTGCTGCTATGCAGGCTTTCTCTAGTTGTGGTGAGGGGGGTTACTCCCGGCTTGTGGTGCACGGTCTTCTCTTCCAGGGAGCTTCTCTTGTTGCAACTTCCGGGCTCGAGAACACAGGCTCCGTAGCTGTGATAGGTGGGCTTAGTTGCTCTGTGGCCTGTGGGATTTTAGTTCCTGGACCAGGGATTGAACCCACATTCCCTGCACTGGCAGGTGGATTCTTTTTTTTTTTTCTTTTAAAAATTTTTATTTTACTTTTAACTTTTACAGAGTTTTGTTGTTTACAGATATGTATGTTCCCAGGTTAGTCATATGTATGTCCCCCCCATCCCACCCCTCCAGACCGTCATACAGCACCCGTGAAGGATCTGCTTTTCTCACAGAGCAATGACTATAGCTATTTTCTTCACATATTATAGTACAGGCCTTCAAGCTACTTCCTTTACGCCTCTCACCCACTGTTCCTTCCCCACAATGTCCATATGTCCACTGTCCATGTCTGTCTTTCCGTTGCTTCACTGCATGTGGCAGGTGGGTTCTTAACCAGGCAAGCCCCAGGGTGAGCTTTTAAAGCACAAGAAGCTGAAGTTTGTTAGGTTCATAATGAAGTAGGGCGAAGATTTTCTGTGGTTGACACCGAGTCACACGGGGTCAGGAAGTTCCCTGTGGCCTCCCTAGATCCTTCTCGTTTGTGTGGCTTGATGTTTTAAGATTAAAAAGTGTTTTCATCCAGTGGTGTTGGTTGGCCTAAGTGGGAAGGCTGGCTCTGGTCCACCTGGTCCACCGCTGTCGCAGCAGAGACCCCACTGACGGCTCTGAGTGTTCAAAGCGTTCCTCCCTGCTGTTTCTGAAGCCGTGATGCAGTATGTATTGACTCGTTTGGTTTTGACTGCGTAGGGAGGAGCCTGGCGGGCTACAGTCCATGGGGTCTGAAAGACTGAGCGACTCACACTTTCTACTCCCTAGGGTCGTCGTCGTGGCTTGCAGGGCCTTTGCAGCACACGGGTCGTGGCTTGCAGGGCCTTTGCAGCACACGGGATCTTTTTTTTTTTTTTTAATGTATTTATTCTATTGATGTATTTTCAGCTACACTGGACCTTTGCTGCTATGCAGGCTTTCTCTAGTTGTGGTGAGGGGGGTTACTCCCGGCTTGTGGTGCACGGTCTTCTCTTCCAGGGAGCTTCTCTTGTTGCAACTTCCGGGCTCGAGAACACAGGCTCCGTAGCTGTGATAGGTGGGCTTAGTTGCTCTGTGGCCTGTGGGATTTTAGTTCCTGGACCAGGGATTGAACCCACATTCCCTGCACTGGCAGGTGGATTCTTTTTTTTTTTTCTTTTAAAAATTTTTATTTTACTTTTAACTTTTACAGAGTTTTGTTGTTTACAGATATGTATGTTCCCAGGTTAGTCATATGTATGTCCCCCCCATCCCACCCCTCCAGACCGTCATACAGCACCCGTGAAGGATCTGCTTTTCTCACAGAGCAATGACTATAGCTATTTTCTTCACATATTATAGTACAGGCCTTCAAGCTACTTCCTTTACGCCTCTCACCCACTGTTCCTTCCCCACAATGTCCATATGTCCACTGTCCATGTCTGTCTTTCCGTTGCTTCACTGCATGTGGCAGGTGGGTTCTTAACCAGGCAAGCCCCAGGGTGAGCTTTTAAAGCACAAGAAGCTGAAGTTTGTTAGGTTCATAATGAAGTAGGGCGAAGATTTTCTGTGGTTGACACCGAGTCACACGGGGTCAGGAAGTTCCCTGTGGCCTCCTGGAATCCCTTCATGTTCCTAAGCTCCTGGAATTTCAACCATGATGACCTTGGAGACGGGAGCCTCTTAAAATCTCAGTCAGACATGTTCCTCCTCTGTCAACAGACTGATGGCGGACATCCCCCGCCCCCCGCAAAGGGCGCAGTCCTCACAGGCCTGTCCCGGATGTGACGCCCTGTCCCCGCTCTGACTTTACCGCCTCCCCTTGCTGACTCTGCTCCAGCCACACTTTCCTCCGAGACCTTCCCTCGCTTCGTTGTTCAGCTGCTAAATCGTGTCCAAGTCTCTGTGACCCCACAGAATGCAGCACGCCAGGCTTCCCCGTCCTTCACCATCTCCTGAAGGCTTCTCTAAGTCGTGTCCATTGACTCAGTGATGCCATCCAACCATCTCGTCCTCTGTCGTCCCCTTCTCCTTTTGCCTTCTATTTTCCCCAACATCAGGCTTTTTCCAGTGAGTCGTCTCTTCTCATCAGGTGGCCAAAGTATTATAGCTTCAACTTCAGCATCATTCCTTCCAATGAATATTTAGGGTTGATGTCCTTTAGGATTGAATGATTTGATCTCCTTGCATTCCAAGGGACTCTCAAGAGTCGTCTCCAACACCACAGTTCAAAGCCATCATTCTGCGGCACTCGGCCTTCTTTATGGTCCAGCTCTCACATCCAGACATGACCACTGGAAAAACCATAGCTTTGACTAAATGGACCTTTGTTGGCAAGGTGATGTCTCTACTTTTTAGTACACTGTCTAGGTTTCTCATAGCTTCTGTTCCAAGGAGCAAGTATCTTAATTTTGTGGCTGAATTTCACCATCCACAGTGATTTTGGAGTCCAAGAAAATAAAGTTCTTCACTATTTTCACTTTGGGTGACCAACATATCCTGACTTTAAACCTGGAAGTCCTGAGACTTCGCTGGTGGTCCAGTGGCTAAGGTTCTGCGCTCTCAATGCAAGGAGCCCAGGTTCAATCCCTGGTCAACGAACTAGATCCCATATGCTACAACTAAGAGTTCATAGGCCGCAACTCAATAAATAAATAATACTAAAAAACAAAGCCCCTGAGATTCCTGTGTCCTGGGACTCCTCTTAGTCTGGGAAAAGCACAGTAGACCTTGCTCACCTTAACTTGAACACATTCTGTGTCCCTTCCCCAAGGTCTTTGCACTTGCTTCTTTCTCACTTCTGCACAAGTATCTCCTTCACGTCACTCCAGCCTCTGGTCAACGTGGCCTTCCTCAGAGAGGAGTGTCTACAATAATGTGCATTCACATGACCTCACACACACGGAGGTGTGCACACACACATTCACGGTGGCTCTCTGTCCATTAGCTGCTTTATTTTTCTTGCAATACAAATGAGCACCTGAAGAAGGAAATGGCATCCCACTCCCGTCTTCTTGCCTGGAGAACCCATGGGCAGAGGAGCCTTGCGGGCTGCCGTCCACGGCGTCGCAAGAGTCGGATTCGACTAAGTGACTAAACGACCACCACAGAAAACTAAGAGCACTTCATCTGTAAAGATGTGTAGAGGTCTCATCAGGTTTATAACAGATATGTATATTGTGAAACTGAATCTCCATTGACATGACTTTGGAAAGATAATGGATATTATGAGTTTAGGGAAATACTTTATCAAGTCTGCCTCAACTCCTTAGTGGTTTTTAAATCTAGGAGGGGCATATCTCTAATTACAATACCAAACTTATTTCCTTTTTTTCTGTTTTTTTTGCTCTTGTTCTTTGAACAAACCTCCTTGTTTCTTTCTGATTTCCCCAAAATAAACAAATGTTTATTCCAAACAAACAAACAAAAAGCAAACGAACAGGTCCGAGGCAACCCCTCTCCAGGCCCAACAGGAGTCTCTCGGAGCACCAGCCTCCGCTGTAAAGTCCTCACAGGCGAAGACCCAGCAGCCGCCCTGCCTAGAAACTGTCTCTGCAGGCTGGGCTTGCATCCTCGCCTTGGGGGAAGGAGGGGTGTCTGGCCTCCACGGAGAACAGGGAGACAAAGCTGGTCCCCAGAGACCAGGGTCTCCGCAGGGATGTCTAAGGAGACGGCAGCGCTAGTTTCCGACTGCTGGGATTGGCGTTCCGACGCTGGGTTAGATATTTTGAAATCCCAGCTGTCCTGGAAGTCTGGCCAGTCTTCTCTGTGGTTGGGAGCCTGGCTCAAAAGCCTTTGTTCCTCGGACAGACTTGGCCCTCCAGAGGGCCCAGCCTCTCAGACTGTCTGGCCAGGTCTGAAAGCCGGCAGTGGCCAGCAGCTGGCAGCGAGACTGGAATGTGGCCACAGCCACGGACAGCCCTGGGGCTGCAGGCAGGCTTCCATTTCCTCCTCTCCGCCTTCCCAGGCACCGGCCGACAGAGGGCCTGGGTCCAGCTGGGGTCTCTGCTCCTCCCACGAGCTGGCCAGGTCTGACCCCAGGCCTGTGGGCTGTGCTCTGCATGCGGGTCCTCCTTGGAGTCTCCCGGCCACTTTCGCTGGACTAGGTTTTGCGGTATTTGGAAGTTGACCCTGGGAGCAGTGGTTGGTTATGAACTCATTCACGTTCAAGTCCGCGAGCAGTGCCCTGGCACCTGCCCGGTTCCAGGCTGGATGGGGAGGTGGCTCAGACGGTGAAGAATCTGCCTGTAAGGCAGGAGACCCGAGTCTGATCTCCGAGTCGGGAAGGTCACCTGGACAAAGGAATGGCTACCCACTCCAGTAGCTTTGTCTGGAGAATTCCATGGACAGAGGGGCCTGGCGGGCTACACTCCGTAGGGTTGCAGAGTCAGACAGGACTGAGCAGCTAACAGACACGCACGCACGCACGCATGCACACACGCACGCACGCACAGAGCTGCTTCGGGGGCTGTCGGCGCAGGTGGACCCAGGCCGCGCCTCTCAGCGTGGCCGCCTGCAGCAGAGGCTGGACGAGAGCGGGGCCTGGCTCGAGGCTGGAGGCCAGCTCCGCCAGGGAGAAGTGGGTGGGGCAGGTCGGGGAGGGTCTGAGCGGCCACGCCTGGGAGGGCGACCTGGCCCCACAGGTGATGAGAGAAGTTTTCACAGAAGGACATTCTCAGCTTTGCTCTGTGTTCTTGTTGTGAGTTCCGGTCCCTGTCTGCTGACTGTGGAGGCTGCTCTTCTGGATGAAGTCGTTTAATCCACACAACCGCCCTCGCTGATAGATAAGGAAACTGAAGCCCAGAGAGGTTGAGCAACTTTCCCGAGGCCACACAGCCAGCAGGAGCTGGGTTTGGAGCCAAGTGCCAGGCTGCATTCCGGATGCCAACTTGGAGGGGCAGAAGTGGGGCAGGTGACCCAGACATGGTGACAGTGGCCTGAGTGGGGGCCAGAACATTCTAAAGGCAGAGCTGAGAAGGGCCTGGGCAGCTGGTCCATGGCCAGTCTGCCCGAGGGTGTGCTTGTCCTCAGGCCGTGGTGGGTGGATGGGTGAGTGAGGACAGTCGGGCCAGATGCTGGTCACTTCCTGCACGTCCTGGCTAACCTGAGCAGGTCTCTAGGCCCCTGAGCCTTGCTTCCTCCTCTGGACCATGGGGAGATAGTAACCCAACAACAGCGTCGTTAGGCGGCTTAAAGAGGGTCCACCCTGCGGGCTCTGGGTCCAGGGCCGGGCACACAGCGGGGCGGGGCTGGTGGCAGTGTCCCTGCTGTGGGCCCAGCCACTAGCTGGAGAGCAAGGACCGAACCAGCCTCCCTGGCCGCGTGGCAGCCTCTGCTCCTGGGGGTTCCTGTTGGAGCGCCTGGGGAGAAGACGCCCAGGCTCCCCCAGCCACAGGGGCCCAGCCTCCCCCCACCTGGCCCGGGACTGCCTGCTGGCAGACGCTCCCGCCGCGGGGGTGACCACCGTGCGCTGAGGGCCGATACAGCCCGTCTGCGGGGCTGCTCGGGGAGCTGCCCACGGGCCCCCCCAGGGACGGGCGGAAGCCCACTGCGGGATCCCGCCCGGTTCAGCCCCGGGCTCTGCGAGCCCGGCCTGGGTGCGGTCAGGCCCCAACGCCTCACAAGTCTCCGTCCCAGCCTCTGGGGCCCCCGAGGGCTTGAGACAGGGCCGTGCGGGCTGAGCAGGCGTGCGGGGAGACCGACACTGGCCCAGACCGCTCCTGGCACGGTGTGCGCAGCCCGCCCTGCTGGGGGTGGGAGGCAGCAGCTGTGGGCTGGGAGGGGTCTGGGGAGGCCTGGGGCGGGGCCCGGCCGAGGCTGAAGGGGCTGGGGCTCACTTTGCTCCAGCATTTTCCAAACTGAGGGACCCACAAGTGGCTGAGACTTCAGGCCCGTGTAGCCAGCCTTCGAAATGGTTTATGGTCTGTGGGGGGGTCTGGGCCGTCCATAGTGGTCCCCACTCTTCGTCCCCCACGTGGGCGTGCCTGCTGTCCGGGGGGTGGTCTCCACCCCGTCCCCAGCCCCCATCGGGACCCACCGCCTGGCCGCGGCCCTGGAGGGCTCTTGGTGGGGGTCCCTGGCAGGTGGCGTAGACCCTTCTCTTTACCTGGAGCCAGAGGTCAGCTGTGTTACTGGGGGGTGGGCACACGCCACCCCGGCTGGGGCGCCAGGGAGCCGGGGCTGGGGGTGGTGAGGGCCTGCCCCGTGCCGTGTTATGTAACGGGCCTCTGGCTGCCTGGCCAGACATAATTCCTAACAGGCTCTGCAGCCCGACCCGGGGGCACTTAAGCACAGTGCAGTCCGTGGAGCTGCTTCTCACGGAAGCCATGCAGCTGGCACTGGGCACCGCCCGGCGGTGTCGGCTCGGTCAGCGGCCGCCCCAAACCCACTCCCACAGCTGCCGCTCCCAGGCTGCCCAGGGGCCAGACCACCTCCCCACACACTGGAAGGTGGGAGAAAGACGTGGTCCCTGGCTCCCGGGGGGCTTAGGGGACCACAGAGGGTCCCAGACGATCTTGCCTGGGGAGGGGGAGGGGCAGGGCCCCCCCGGCAGGAAGCAGGGACCTCCTCCGGTCTTCATTCTCGGGGCGAGCCCATGTTCTTTGCCTGACCCCATGTGAGCAGGATCTTAGGGAGACCCTGGTGTGCGGGAGTGGCGTCTCTCCTCACTCCATTTCACAGATGAGGACACTGAGGCTTCAGGAAGCGTCCTGCCCGGGGCTACCCAGCCAGTGAGGCAGAGGCAGGGCCCCGGCCCTGCCCACCCCTCAGGGGGCTGCCCTCCGCTCTCCTGGGGCATAGGGTCCGCCAGGGCTGAGGGGGAAGGGTATCTAGAGGGCCCAGGGCCCCCCACTCGGTGAATTCAGGAAGAGAAGGTGCCCGCAGGGCCAAGGTCTCGGTGGCCCGTGGCTTGCTGGGAGGCGGCTGCTGGGCGGGTGGACGGCCGGCGGGGCCACCTGCCCCTCTTCCTCTTCCAGCTCCTTACTCAGCGGGCCTCCCGACCTCCGGCTCGGGTCCTCACGTGGCACTTCCGCTCTCAAGGAAACAGCTGCCAGGCACTGGGGGAGCAGCCTCGGGTTTCCAGTTCTCACCCCTCTGCCGCCCTAGCCCTGGCTCCTGACCCGTGGGAGGAGCTCTTTGCAGTGGAGGCAAATCTCCAGGGTCTCCCTCCACAAGAAGGGCACGATTCACGGGTGTCCTGGCTCCCTGGAGATCATCCTGTCCAGAGCGCATGAGCTTCCAGGGAGGGCCAGGCAGGAGAGGAGGCGCTGGAACTGTGGGAGGTGGGCTTCCTGCGCGGGGCCGTCCTGCCTCTCGCTGGACCCAGGGTGCCCTCTCTGCGGCCCGTGACTGCATCGTCGGCGGGCCGGCAGGGCGGCCTCGCCGTGGGAGCGCAGCTCTGGAGGTCACCTGGGTTTGTCTCCTTCCAGCTCTGGGCAGGCCCTGGCCTCAGCCATGACCTCTGACCTGGACTAATAGAACTGATCTCTCAGGGCTGATGTGAGGCTTAAAGGGGACAAGGTATGCACTGCCTCAGCCTGGCGTCAGGCCCACGGTGACGCTCATCACTCCGCCCAGCTGGAGCTGGCGACACAGCAGACCCGGGCTTCCCCGGTGGTCTAGTGGGTAAGAATCCACCTGCCACTGCAGGAGACGACCCCTGGTCCAGGAAGACGCCACATGCCACGGTGCAACTAAGCCCGTGTGCCCTAACTACGGAGCCTGTGCTGACCGAGCCCATGTGCTGCACCTACTGAATCTCGCCCACCCTACAGCCTGTGCCCCGAAGCAAAAGACGCCACCGCTGTGAGAAGCCCGCGCACCCCGACGGAAGGGTGGCCCCACCCACCACACCTAAGCCTGCATGCTGCAGCGAAGACCCAGCGCAGGGAACAATAGAAATAAAAAGAAAAAAAGACAGACACGCACACTCCAGCTCCCCCAGAGGCAGCGAGGAGCCCCTCCCCGTGTCCGTAGGCGGGCTCACTAGCTGCCTAGCCTCCTGGTTTCCCCCAGACCCAGGGAAAGGCTCGGCTGTGTCCACTCGCCTTTGACACCTGCCTCACGGTGGCGGTGGGCGCCGGCGGGCTGCCCTGGGGCACTGTGGGGGCCCCTGTCTACCAGCCTGGGAGGGTCTGCCCAGAGTCCCCAGGGCCTCATGCTCTGCTGCACCGGCAGGATGGGGGCCAGGCCTGACCAGAAGGCGTGGGGGTGCCTCTCGAGGGAGCCGAGGCAGGGAGGCAGGAAGCAGAAGGTTTGGGAACAGAGAGAGCCTCTGGGAGGAGCTGGTGGTGCCCTAGAGAGGGGGCGGGCACAGCCGGCCTCCGCTCCGCAGCACCAGGACCGAGGACCAGCAGTCCCAGGGGTGGGGGGGGGTGCTCCTTGGGTTCACCCCAAAGCTGAGGACTAGATGACACTGCCCCCCAGCCCCCTGGGTGCGGTGGCCTTGAGGCTTGTTGCTTTGAAAACAGCCAAGCGTCACTGACGGCCCCTCCGGGCCTAGGTCCGGGAGGGTTGGCCTGGGCAGCTCCTCAGTGATCGCTCTGCGCTCTGCCCCGAGACCAGCCACGCCTGCCAGGGGCGCGTCATCTGACCCCCTGCGCTCTGGCACCCCCACGCCGGCCACTTGCCTATAAACACGAGCCTGGGCGCCCGCAACTTCGCGCGGGCCCAGGCGACGTGGGTGCCCTTGATTAAGGACCAGAGGGCCCGGAGGCATCTGTCTGGCCCTGGCCCTGGGCCGGAGGAGGCGGAGGAGGCAGAGGAGGTGGGCAGGCGGGCGGGCGGGCATACGGTTTGAATTACTCCAGCTGCCTCTCAGCACCTTAGCCCTCAGCGGGGGGCATGCGGGCTGCCTGGACGGCGCCCCGCCACCCCCAACCGCCACAGCCCCGGGGTGACCCCCGCCCGGAAAGCAGAGCCAGGCATCTGGTGGGGCAGGGGACGGCCAGCTCTGCCTCCACCCAGGTGAGCTCCTTCGAGACCCTGGAACGGCAGGGGGCCACTGCAGGGTCCCGCAGAGGGGCTCAGCAGTGTGGGGGAGGCTGGCTGGGAGGCCAGCACTGTGCCCTTGTCCCTCCAGCCCGGATCCCCACAGGGCACCCGTTTGCTCTCTGACCACCAGACTCCTCCCCAATGTGGCTGCCTGGGCCCCCAAGTTGGCTTGTGTAGAAGTATTTATTTGGCTGTACCAGGTCTTACCCGTGGCATGTGAACGCTGAGCCGCCTCATGTGGGATCTAGTTCCCAGATCAGAATGAATCTGGACCCCCTGCATCGGGCATGGGGTGTCTTAGCCACTGGACCACCAGGGAAGTCCCCCCAAGTGGACTTTGAAGCCAGATAGTCCTAGGTTCAAGTTCAAGCGCGACTCCCTGCTCGCTGAGTCCCAGGTTCCTCACCCTGTGCCCGGCCGTGCTCTACACCACCCAGCTCCTCCACCCGCCCTTCCGGCCTCCCTGCCCGGCTCCGGCGCTCACCGAGCAGGGGCTGGTGAGGCTTCGCGTGAGCCCCGGGGCCCTGTGCACCCACTCAGCCTGCGCAGGCCCCGTGTGTGGCACCGCCATTGGTCTAAGGGACATGGTCTAAGCAGGGAGGCAGGGGCATGCCAGTGGGCAACCTGGTGGTTTGGCAGCCCAGCGAGGGAGGGGATGCAAACCCAGAGGGTGGATTGCGGGCCTCATCAGCAGCCTGAGGCCAAGGCCTGGCCCGCAGCTCGTGCCTTCTGACCCCTGGAGGCCCCCGCCAGCCTCCGCTCAGGGAAGCTGGGAGACACGCGTTGGGTTTCTTGGGGAGGGGCCCAGTCAGGCTGCTGAAAACAGCTCTGGGTTCACTCCACAGAACCCCATGGGTGCTTCGAATCCTCACTGGGAAATCCTGCAGGACCCAGCTGGGGGCTGGGTTCAGAGGTCAGGGGTAGGGGGCTGGAATTGCTTCTGGGGCAGCACATTTTTCTCCTCTGAAAACTTATCTTAGCAAAGAGATCACGGAACAATCAGACTCTTTTCCGGGCCTTTGCGGTCCCCAGACGGCCAGCCCATCTCCTTGGTGGGGGCTCCGAGGGGGCCGGGAAGTTGAAATTTGTAAAATGTCTGTAGGAGGGGAAGAAAGGCGCTTTGTGTGGGGCCGGGGCCCTGGCCATTGGTCAGATCCGAGGCCCCCGGCCGCTCCCAGCATGCTCCCCTCCCTGGGGAGAGCGGTGCTCGCCAGCCCTGAGGCCAGCCCCTGGGTCTCTTCAACCCCTGCATCCGCTCAGTCCGGGCCTCGGGCTCCCCGGGCCTTGGGGCGGCCAAGCCTCTGAGGGCGCGGACCTGGCGGGGAGGCCTCTCCAGCCCTCAGGATGTTTCTCTACTGGAAGAAGCGGGGTGCCTACGAGCTGGAGGCCCTTCCCAGGACCCTAGCCGAGCTGGAGCTGGGGGCCGTGGAGTGCTTCTCCTGGAGCTCCACGCTGGACATCATCGACCTCAGGGGTAGGTGCAGGCCGCTTTCTCAGGGGGACACTTGAGGCTCAGACACCTGGTCCACCTGGCTGCTTCCCTCTGGCCAGGGCCTGTGGCCCAGTCACCACGTATGTGCAGCTGCTGGTCACTTCCTGAGCACCAGTGTGGGGACCAGACCCTCCTGAGAGCCACTGCTGGTGGAGGACCCTGGAGGCGTCAGGGCAGAGAGGGCAGGCCAGGCTGGGCTTCAAGGCTGGACGCAGGGCAGCTGGGGCTGGGGGCAGCGGTGGCCGGTGGCCGGCTTCAGGCCTGGGCTCCGTCTCCACAATCAGGGCCAGACAGTGGGACAAGTCTCTTGGAACGTTCATGTTCAAGGCCCCAGGACAGGTGCCATTTCTCCTATTGTTCTTCTTTCAGATGAGGAAACAGATGCATAAAGGGATTAAGCCCCCCAAGAGGCGGCACACAGGGGAGCTCCCTGGCGGTCCAGGGGTTAAGACGCCACGCTTCCACTGCAGGGGGTGTGGGTTCAATCCCTGGCTGGGGAACTAAGATTCCACGTGTAAGACAGAAAAGAACCAAGAGGCAGCCACGTGAGGGGACAAGGGGGGTTCCGAGGCACCGGGGTGCCGAGGGTAAAACTTATCTTAGCAAAGAGATCAGAAAATCAGACTCTTTTCCGGGCCTGCGGTCCCCAGACGGCCAGCCCATCTCCTTGGTGGGGGCTCCGAGGGGGCCGGGAAGTTGAAATTTGTAAAATGTCTGTAGGAGGGGAAGAAAGGCGCTTTGTGTGGGGCCGGGGCCCTGGCCATTGGTCAGATCCGAGGCCCCCGGCCGCTCCCAGCATGCTCCCCTCCCTGGGGAGAGCGGTGCTCGCCAGCCCTGAGGCCAGCCCCTGGGTCTCTTCAACCCCTGCATCCGCTCAGTCCGGGCCTCGGGCTCCCCGGGCCTTGGGGCGGCCAAGCCTCTGAGGGCGCGGACCTGGCGGGGAGGCCTCTCCAGCCCTCAGGATGTTTCTCTACTGGAAGAAGCGGGGTGCCTACGAGCTGGAGGCCCTTCCCAGGACCCTAGCCGAGCTGGAGCTGGGGGCCGTGGAGTGCTTCTCCTGGAGCTCCACGCTGGACATCATCGACCTCAGGGGTAGGTGCAGGCCGCTTTCTCAGGGGGACACTTGAGGCTCAGACACCTGGTCCACCTGGCTGCTTCCCTCTGGCCAGGGCCTGTGGCCCAGTCACCACGTATGTGCAGCTGCTGGTCACTTCCTGAGCACCAGTGTGGGGACCAGACCCTCCTGAGAGCCACTGCTGGTGGAGGACCCTGGAGGCGTCAGGGCAGAGAGGGCAGGCCAGGCTGGGCTTCAAGGCTGGACGCAGGGCAGCTGGGGCTGGGGGCAGCGGTGGCCGGTGGCCGGCTTCAGGCCTGGGCTCCGTCTCCACAATCAGGGCCAGACAGTGGGACAAGTCTCTTGGAACGTTCATGTTCAAGGCCCCAGGACAGGTGCCATTTCTCCTATTGTTCTTCTTTCAGATGAGGAAACAGATGCATAAAGGGATTAAGCCCCCCAAGAGGCGGCACACAGGGGAGCTCCCTGGCGGTCCAGGGGTTAAGACGCCACGCTTCCACTGCAGGGGGTGTGGGTTCAATCCCTGGCTGGGGAACTAAGATTCCACGTGTAAGACAGAAAAGAACCAAGAGGCAGCCACGTGAGGGGACACCGGGCCCGAGGGCCTGCGTTGGTGCCATGTCGACGGGGACAGAGGCACCTGGGGTGCCGAGGGGTGGCCTAGAGGACGGCCTGGATGACACGTGGGGCCCTTCACGCGCCGCAGAGCCAGGGCACGACCGCACCAGCTGCTGTCCTGGCCACGTAACCACAGCTCAGCTAACGAGCGGCCCCGCAGAGGTTTCAGCCTTAGGCTGGCGCCGCCGATGCCATCCGGACGACTCAGTGCTCCGGGCAAGGGGAGCCTGGGCCCGGCAGAAGCCTCGGCTCTCTCCTCGCTGGCCTCGTCGCGGGCCCCAAGCTCTGCCCCCGGCCCCAGGCCGCAGACCCAGAGGAGCGGGAGACCTTCCCCGGGGCCACTCCCCAGCCTGGCATGGTCGTTCCCAGATGGGTCCCTGCAGCCAGAAGGCTCGGAAAGGGATGGCTGGGCCTGGGGTGCCCCCCAGAGAGAGATCACGTGGAACAGGGATTCCACCGGGCGGGGCAGCCGGTGCTGCTCCCAGCGGGCGGGGGGGACGGGATGCCTGTGAGTGTGAACGGCAGGTGTCCCGCCTGTGAGCAAGCCCTTTCCTTTGGCCAACTGACCCGCTGGCCAAAGGAGACAGGGCGATGGGGCTGCCGGCGGAGGGGCGGGGCGGGCCGAGGGCCCACCTGGGGCCCTGGCTCGCAGGCGCCTGTGCGGGAGGCTGGGCGAGAGGAGCGCTGAGCAGGGCATGGAGCGGGGGGCGGCGGGGGCGCCGCGCGGCACAGGCTCAGGCCAGTCTGGAGCGGACTGCCCGTCTCTTCCAGCCCAGCCAGCACCGGTCTGGAACCGGAGGGCAGGTCGGGGGCCGTGGCACGGGGTCCTCTCGGGCTGCTTCAGCCGGCAGGCTCCTTCCACCGAGGCAGGGAAGGTGACCGAGTCCGGTCCGAGAGCACACAGTCAGTGCGAGACACAGGCCGGGTGACCCAGCAGGGGCCGGGACCCCAACCACCTGCTGGGTCTCTGCATCCAGTTACTACAAGGTGCCAGCCAAGCTTTGCTGCTGCTGGGCCCTCCCTGCTCCCCAGGACTCTGGACCGGTGAGCCCCCTCCTCCTCCCCATAGCCTCTCCAGGCAGGGCCATCTCTGGGGTCCCAGCGCTGTGCTTAGAGGGACCTACCCCAGGCCAGGTCTTCCCTTGGCTCCTGGCATCTCCACGCCCCCTCTTTGGGGCAGGGGTGATTCCTGGCACCCCCTTTGCCCTGGAAGGGACGTCAGAGCTCAGCAGGGTGGTGAGTGGTGGTGCCCAGGTCCGTAACTCCCGTCCTCGGCCCCGGGGCCACAGGACCAGGCCTTGTTCACGGCAGCCCCAGCCCACAGTGGGTGGATCACAGCGCGTGAGCAGGCCTCGGGGGCGAGCTGAGACAGGGAGTGGGAGAGCTGGGCACACGGCTCTCTGTGTGGGCTCTGTCCCCTGCAGTCAGCCAGCTCCTGGCCTGGGCCCATCGGGGGTGGGCGGTGGGCCTCAGCGCTGGCCCGGCCCTGCAGTGGGGTGGGCTTGTGCACGGAGCGTGACTGTCCTGAGCTGGAATCTCGCACCAGTATCTTCAGTCCTGTCCTGTTCCTCCCTCGGCCACTCTCAGTTCCTCTGAGGAGCCTGGGGAGGAAGTCTGTGGCGGAGGGCAAGCAAGCAGGTGCCCGCAGCTGCCTTGGCCACAGGAAGTGGCTGGCCGGCCCAGGCCTGCGTGCAGGAGCTGTGTGGACAGTCTCTGCGGCCCCAGGAAGGAATGCAGGATGTGTCCTCCCTCTCTTCTCGCTGAGTCTGGGCTTGCGGCTGGGCAGGGCAGCGGATGGGGTCTCTAGGCTTCAAGGGGTCGCTCCACCGTTTGTTCTGGGCTGAGTCAGGGACAGCCCCAGAGCCACGGTCCAGCCTCTTTCCTCCAGCCGGATCCCCCTGACGGCCCTACCCCACGATGGCCCATGGGGTTTGGAAGGGGGACCTTTCTTTCCCGGGCCACTGTGATGCTCTGACCTGTACCTCGGGTCGGGAGAGGAGGCTGGCTCATGAGATCAGCAGGCGTCTGCTCAGGACACACTCCTCTGGCTCTTGGGCAGCTTTGGGTCCAGTCTTGTCTTGCAAGCTGCAAGCTGAGGATGGGGTTCAGTCCTGGCCGAGCCCGCAGCAGCTGCCCAGCCAGAGACCGGCTCCCGGGAGAGCTGGGTGTGCGTGGGAGGGGGCATTCAAGGCCACAGCTGCTCCCTGGGAGGGGCGGCTTTGGCCTGGCCTGGCGCGGGCTGGGGAGCTGGTGGGCAGGGAAGCTCCAGCTCCTTGAGGCAGAGAGGTTCATGGTGTCAGGGAGACTCACAGGAGGGCTCCCCAAGGAATGACAAGGGTGGCTTCTTATACCGTAACTCCCGTCCTCGGCCCCGGGGCCACAGGACCAGGCCTTGTTCACGGCAGCCCCAGCCCACAGTGGGTGGATCACAGCGCGTGAGCAGGCCTCGGGGGCGAGCTGAGACAGGGAGTGGGAGAGCTGGGCACACGGCTCTCTGTGTGGGCTCTGTCCCCTGCAGTCAGCCAGCTCCTGGCCTGGGCCCATCGGGGGTGGGCGGTGGGCCTCAGCGCTGGCCCGGCCCTGCAGTGGGGTGGGCTTGTGCACGGAGCGTGACTGTCCTGAGCTGGAATCTCGCACCAGTATCTTCAGTCCTGTCCTGTTCCTCCCTCGGCCACTCTCAGTTCCTCTGAGGAGCCTGGGGAGGAAGTCTGTGGCGGAGGGCAAGCAAGCAGGTGCCCGCAGCTGCCTTGGCCACAGGAAGTGGCTGGCTGGCCCAGGCCTGCGTGCAGGAGCTGTGTGGACAGTCTCTGCGGCCCCAGGAAGGAATGCAGGATGTGTCCTCCCTCTCTTCTCGCTGAGTCTGGGCTTGCGGCTGGGCAGGGCAGCGGATGGGGTCTCTAGGCTTCAAGGGGTCGCTCCACCGTTTGTTCTGGGCTGAGTCAGGGACAGCCCCAGAGCCACGGTCCAGCCTCTTTCCTCCAGCCGGATCCCCCTGACGGCCCTACCCCACGATGGCCCATGGGGTTTGGAAGGGGGACCTTTCTTTCCCGGGCCACTGTGATGCTCTGACCTGTACCTCGGGTCGGGAGAGGAGGCTGGCTCATGAGATCAGCAGGCGTCTGCTCAGGACACACTCCTCTGGCTCTTGGGCAGCTTTGGGTCCAGTCTTGTCTTGCAAGCTGCAAGCTGAGGATGGGGTTCAGTCCTGGCCGAGCCCGCAGCAGCTGCCCAGCCAGAGACCGGCTCCCGGGAGAGCTGGGTGTGCGTGGGAGGGGGCATTCAAGGCCACAGCTGCTCCCTGGGAGGGGCGGCTTTGGCCTGGCCTGGCGCGGGCTGGGGAGCTGGTGGGCAGGGAAGCTCCAGCTCCTTGAGGCAGAGGGGTTCATGGTGTCAGGGGAGACTCACAGGGGAGGGGCTCCCCCAAGGAATGACAAGGGTGGCTTCTTATACACCTGTCTCAGCCCAGAGACAGCAGGGAAAGGGGACACTTATGTGACAACGAGGAGATCAGTTCACTTGCGCTAAACACCTACATGTGCCAGGAGCTATGGGGCCACCATAGGGGCAGTGTTGCCTAATGGTTAAGAGCATAGACTTGGCGTCTTATGGTTCTAGTCTCACGTCCTAGGCTTACCACTCACAAGCTGCATGACCTTGGGCAAGTCACCCAACCCTCTGAGCCTCAGTTTCCTCACCTATAAAATGGGCATGACTGGCATACCTCCTTCTCTCAATTGTTTAGACAAATGCTAGAACTTTTATCTTTTATGTATTCTTTTCCTTTTGGCCACATGGGCTCTTTGTGGTGTCCTGGCTTCTCCAGCTGCAGAGTGCTGGCTCAGTAGTTTCGGTGCATGGGCTTAGCTGCCCCCAGGCATGTGAGATCTTCCCAGACCAGGGATCAAACCCATGTTCCCTGAACTGGCAGGCAGACTCTTAACCACTGGACCTCCGGGGAAGTCCCTTTCATTGACATTTTTTTCCACTAGGCACATTTGAAAAACCAAAACAGGGAATTCCCTGGCGGCCTAGCGGTCAGGATGCCACACTTTCACTGCGGAGGGCTGCCGTTCCCACAAGCAGTGCCACAGAGGCAAAAACAAATAAAATAAAATAGATACATGCAAAAGCAAAACAAAAACAAGCAAGTGAAATGAATTCTAACAGTAAATCTTATTTAACTGAACGTATTCAAAAAACATTACCATTTTGGGCTTCCCTGGTGGTCCAGTGGGGAAGGACACCACCTTGCAGTGCAAGGGGCGCTGGTTCGATCCCTGGCCTGGGAAGATCCCACATGCCGCGGAGCGGTTGGACCGATGTGTCCAACTACCAAGCCGGAGCTCTGGAGCTCATGTACCCATAGCCAGTGCTCTGCGACAACAGAGGCCACTGCGATGGGAGGCCCACACGGGCCAAAGAACAAAGATAAATAAATGAAAGATCAATAGAAGTGGCCAAAAAAAATTTACCATTTTAACATATACTTGGTATAAAAAAATCATGAGATTTTACGTCCTTTTTTCCTCTGGGCACTAAGGCCCAGGGTCGGCTGTGTATTTCACACGCGCAGCACAGCGCACCTCAGTCTGGCCAGGCCCCTCTGCACATGCTCAGTAGCTGCCGTGGCCAGCAGTGGCTCTTCCGGGTGAGCCACGCTGCAGAGGTTTTGACGGTGAAATGGACCATGTGAGAGGAGCAGAGTGCCCTGCAGGTGCCCAGCAGGTCAGAGCTATCGCTGTCAGCAGGCGTTTCCGGAACGATCCAGTGGGGAAGACAGGTCCAAAGTAGCAGGTCAATCCGAAGGCCCGTCCCAGGACAGTGGGGCGAACGAGGGAGCAGTTGAGCTGAAGTCTGGACGTTGCGAGATCAAGAGGCCTTCCGAAGCTCTCTCCATTCGCTCGGGCCTTCGGGAGTGGGCAGGGTGTCAGCAGACAGACGAGGGCTAGGGGAAGGATGCGGCGGGGCAGAGGGACAGAACCAGGAAGGGCTGGGCCAGGGTCGGAAGCTCAGCTCCGGCCCAGGGGCCCCAGTGCGTAACAGAGGCAGCGGGCTGGACGGGCCTTAGGGAGCAGGGGGGGACACTGGAGGGTGGAAGAGGGTGTGGCCGTCTCAGGCAGACAACTGGGGCGCTGGAGCCCTCAGGAATATGGGTCTGGAGCGGCCAGGCTCTCTGGTTTGTCCGTGGAAGCCAGAAATCTGGATTTGTATGTGAAATCTGACTTTTCAAAGTTGGCAACCATGTCAGATTCTTTTGAAGCACTATGCTTGGCCAAACAAAACATGTCTGCCGGCCGGCTTCTGCCCAGGCGCCCTGACGGCCCCGTTGTGGTGAGGACGGTGTTGGAGGGAAGGGGAAACGGCATCGTGTGACTAAGACAGAGGCTGAGGGATGCCGCACAGGGGCTGGTCTGCCCGGCAGAGGGGCCCCGACTTTCCCCAGAGGGCTGGGAGCCGTGGGGCCGAGAGGCCAGAAGGGCCTCTGGGCTCTTTCAGACAGAGTGAGACAGCCTCCGGCGCCCTGGGGTGGGGGACGAGTTCCGAGTTCCAGGTCTGCCTGGAGCGGGCTAAGGGCCCGCAGTGGGACCCTGGCTCAGGCGGACTCGAGTCAGAGGGGTCCTCCAGGGGTCTTACCCACCCCTCGTCAACAGCGGGGCTCTCTGCCCATTCCGACTTTGTATGGTCTCAGGGCTCCAGGCCCAATAGGAGTTGACTATCTCAATTCAAATTCCCAAGAGAGTAAACTGAATTGAACAGGCTGGGCCAAGAGGCCACCTCTGTCCCAGTCAACCATGTCCAGGGTATGTGCCACCCGGAACAACATCTCCCCCTTACCGGGCGCTCTTTTTGCAGGGCTGTGAACGGGGCAGCCCACTAAAGGGAAGCCCGCGGCGGCCCTGGGTGGGGGAAATGCCCGTCCCTGTGCCTGATTCCTCCCCAGCTCCCAGGGGCCCCCTTCCAGGCCCTGAGAGATATCAGGGTCCTCAGTGACCTTCCTGTGTTTGGAGTCTTGGGAGAGAAACACCCACGGGCTCTAGGAGGCTGTAACTTTAGTGCAGAGTGCAGGGAGATTAGATTCCAGAGGGCTGGGGCCAAGCAGTCCACAGAGGGGGCGGAGTGGGGTCTAGAAAGCAGATTGAGCGCTTTGAGAGGGCTGAAGCCAGAGGCAGGATTGTTATAGGCCAGAGGGTTCAGCCAGGTGGAACCCCAGTGCTTAGGAGAACGGGGCACAGAGCTCCCAGCACACACGCACCTCACGGCAGCCGAGAGCCGTCTGGCATAGCAGCGGCCGTGGCCTGGAGCGGTCGTGGCAGGACCCGGACAGCTCACAAAGCAGCGCAGGTCCCTGTGACGGAGGCGAGCCTGCAGAACGTAGGGCCAGAGTTCAGAAGTCCTGGAACAGAGGGTGTTAGAACCCAAGCCCAGGCCCTGAGCCGAGAGAACCCAGGGACTCAGTTACACGGGCTGGCCTCGTCTGGCTGAGCTCCCCAGGCTGAGTGGGGTGCATGGGAAATTCCCCCAAAGCTGGCTGAGGTCTCCCGGTCCCTGGAAGCCCAGAGGTGAGGGGAGGCGGCTGGGGGCGGAGAAGAGCCTCGCTTCACACCCAACCCTGGGGCCGGCTCCATTCCGGCAGGCGCGGGGGCAGGGCTGTCGGGCTCCTCCTAGAGGCGTCTGGGCTTCCGACAGGAGCAGAGGTTCCGAGAGGGAAAACAGAACTCTGGGGCTGAGCGGGTCCTCACCCTGCGGACTGAGTGAGGCGGGGCGTCCCGGGGGTCCCGAGGCTATCAGAGACCTTCCCAGGGCAGAGCGCCAGGCTCACCCCACAAACTGCAGCCTGGGAGACGCTGTCACCTCTGCCCTCTCAGCCTGGAAGCTTTGGGACCCTGACCCGGCTCCCTGTGCAGCTGCTCCCGGACATGGGGCTAGGCACATGGCGGGCCCTTAGAGGACCTGCTGTGCGTTTGCTGAGTAAAGGCAAAGAACCCAGAAGACCTAAGATCCACCCCGGTTCCCTCCTCTGCGAAGGGGTTGCGCTCTGGTCACCCGTGAGGCCCCAGGAAGTCAGCCCACGTCGAAAGGCAGGCACCCTACTCTGGCTGGAGCAGGGGCCAGGGGAGGCTTTGGGAGAGACAGGCCCCAGGGGGATCTTCCCTACTAGGGGCTCATCCACGCAGGGCCTCCCAGCACCCACCAGCATGTTCCACAGGGTCTGGGTAGGCTCAGGAGCACGCTGAGTCCCTCGGGAGAGTTTTGGCCACCTCCCCAGGGCTCCATTTCTGTAGTGCTAAGTGTTTTGTTCCACTAAAATGCGGTCCAAGTACCTCGTGATGCCATTTACATAAAGTACAGGATCAGGCAAAACTAATCGAAACAGAGTTCAGGACAGCAGCCCTCAGAGGGGAGAAGCCGACGGCCCCCCTTCAGCAGGAGGTGCTGCTTTCGCTCTGCTTCTTAACCCGGGGGCAAGTTATTTTGCACAAATACGCTTTGTGAAATTTTTACTGAGCTGTGTATTCACGGGAGCTACACTTCTCTGTACCTGTTTATTTTCCACGTTCATAAAGTTTTTAGAAATGCTAAACAAACCCGAGATGATGGTAGTAAAACATCAGTACCCCCAACCCCGCTCCCCCTAAAGAACCCTTACCCCCATATGCAAAATGAGGAGAAGGGGCCTCTTCGAGTGGGAGGCCAAGGGGACTGGCAGCGGCCCTGACCTGCACGCCTGTCTACAAGAAGGCACCCTTTCCGCTTGGATGGTACCTTTCAGACCAGGACAAACAGCAGTGCTGTCTCAAGAGCCTCATTCCCACTTTCTAGGAGACTTGAGAAAATGTCTCCTGATCACGGCAAAAACAGGGGTGCTTTCTCTCGAGGCGGCTGGGAGGCTGAGGGCGTCGGAGGACGGCGGGATGGCCTTTAGTCACGTCCAGAAAGGATGGAGGGGGCCCGTCGCGCCCTCCGGGGTGATGCCCCACGCGCGCGGCCGCCGCACGCTCTGCCCAGCCCGGCGCCGGGTGCAGGGCGCAGAGTTCCGCCCCGGGGCGGGGCCTCCCGCGGCCCCTCCCACCGCCCACCTGCCCCGCCCCGCCTCTCGCCGCCGAGGGTCCCTCGGCCGCGGCGCTGCGGCCTCTGCCCAGGCTCCGGGCCGGCGCCCGCCCCCCGCCTCCGTCGCGCTCGCCCCCAGCCGGCCCGCGGCACCCCAGTCCCACCCGTGTTCCTGGCCGCCCCGCGCCTCCTCCATGGGTGAGTGCGGGGCCCCCAGCCCGGCCCCGCCATGCAGGCCGGCGGGCCTGGCCGCCTCTGCGCCGGCTCGGGGAGGGGCGTCGGCGAGGGGCATCGCGGGCCGGCTGGGGCGTTGGTGGGGGCGGGGGGAGATCAATGGCAGGGCAGGGCCCGTTCCTCCCCCCTGGGCGGGCAGGGGCTCAGCCCGCCCGCACCTCTGGGGAAGGCCTGCTCGAATGGGAGGTAGACCCCGGTCTCAGAGCTGTGGGGGTCCAGACTGCCCCTGTGTAGGGGCGGGCTTCGTCATCCGCTCCCCTGGCCCTGCAAGCTGGCCGGGGCGGGCAGCCTCTTTGCCCCCCTTTCCTGCCCCCTCCGCTGTTGCAACCCAGGAAGAGGCAGCTTGGAGGGGGCCAGATTCTGGGTCAAAGATGGACATGGGGTGGGGGGCCCACCCTCGGCTCTCATGGGGGAGACCGTCCACAGAGGCAGAGATGTGGAGGGCAGGAGCGAGGAGGCAGGAAAGGACCTTGGGGAGTCCCCCGAACCTCGCAGTCTTGCAGGAATCCCCCAGGAACCCTGGGGCCCAAGGTCACTGAGCCACCCCACCCCCATGCCCGGTCCCCCTGTCCAGCCCCCACTAGTGGGACAGAGAGAGCAGCTCGTTTCCAAAGATGTTTTCTCCCCCTGGAATCTGGATAATTTCCCTAGGGAGCTGCAACAAGAAAAGGGCTCTGCACACAGATTCCCCTGCAGATAAGTTGGCATTTAAAAGAGAAAGGGACACTGCCCTCCTCTGAAGGGTGCATTGAGGAGACCGCCCCACCCCATCCTCCTCGGGAGGCTCCTGGGGCCCGCGAGCCAGGGTGCCCCTGCCTGGGGCACACCCTCCCTGCGCCCCGCCCGACTGGTAACCCTCTGTTCCTCTCCTTTGCAGAAGGCCGGAGCCCGGAGGAGGAGAAGGGACTGCGTTGTCAGAACCCCGACTGCATGGACAAGCGGCGCTGCGGCCTCTGCCCAGGCTCCGGGCCGGCGCCCGCCCCCGCCTCCGTCGCGCTCGCCCCCAGCCGGCCCGCGGCACCCCAGTCCCACCCGTGTTCCTGGCCGCCCCGCGCCTCCTCCATGGGTGAGTGCGGGGCCCCCAGCCCGGCCCCGCCATGCAGGCCGGCGGGCCTGGCCGCCTCTGCGCCGGCTCGGGGAGGGGCGTCGGCGAGGGGCATCGCGGGCCGGCTGGGGCGGTGGGGGGGGCGGGGAGATCAATGGCAGGGCAGGGCCGTTCCTCCCCTGGGCGGGCAGGGGCTCAGCCCGCCCGCACCTCTGGGGAAGGCCTGCTCGAATGGGAGGTAGACCCCGGTCTCAGAGCTGTGGGGGTCCAGACTGCCCCTGTGTAGGGGCGGGCTTCGTCATCCGCTCCCCTGGCCCTGCAAGCTGGCCGGGGCGGGCAGCCTCTTTGCCCCCCTTTCCTGCCCCCTCCGCTGTTGCAACCCAGGAAGAGGCAGCTTGGAGGGGGCCAGATTCTGGGTCAAAGATGGACATGGGGTGGGGGGCCCACCCTCGGCTCTCATGGGGGAGACCGTCCACAGAGGCAGAGATGTGGAGGGCAGGAGCGAGGAGGCAGGAAAGGACCTTGGGGAGTCCCCCGAACCTCGCAGTCTTGCAGGAATCCCCCAGGAACCCTGGGGCCCAAGGTCACTGAGCCACCCCACCCCCATGCCCGGTCCCCCTGTCCAGCCCCCACTAGTGGGACAGAGAGAGCAGCCCGCTTCCCAAGATGGGTTCTCCCCCTTGTATCTGGAAAATTTTCCCCTAGGAGCTGCAACAAGAAAAGGGCTCTGCACACAGATTCCCCTGCAGATAAGTTGGCATTTAAAAGAGAAAGGGACACTGCCCTCCTCTGAAGGGTGCATTGAGGAGACCGCCCCACCCCATCCTCCTCGGGAGGCTCCTGGGGCCCGCGAGCCAGGGTGCCCCTGCCTGGGGCACACCCTCCCTGCGCCCCGCCCGACTGGTAACCCTCTGTTCCTCTCCTTTGCAGAAGGCCGGAGCCCGGAGGAGGAGAAGGGACTGCGTTGTCAGAACCCCGACTGCATGGACAAGGGCCGGGCGGCTAAGGTAGGGAGGCCGGCGGCCTGGGGGCCACGAGGCAGAGGGGGCAGGGCGCCAACCACCCTCTCTCTCTGGGCGCAGACATCCATGGGGCCCTGGCAAGGGTGCGGCTGGCCTGGCCAGTGTCGCCTGGGGTCAGGGCTGGGCAGGGCGGTAGGACAGCTGGTTTAGGAGACAGGGGAGCTGTCGCTGGTTCAGAAAGAGCAGGGTTGAGGGGAACTTCTGCAAGGACAGCAGGAGCGCTGGTGCCTCAGAGCCCTTTCCTGCACTGCGGTCCTTACAGCCCCGCGGGTGGGCACTGCCGCTCCGAGGCGCCGATGAGGCAGCTGAGCAGCAGCAAGAAGGGCCCCCCCACAACCAAGGTTCCGTTCCAGTGCCCCGCGGGGGCTCTTCCTGGGTTTCCAGGACCGTCAGGCCTGGGCATGGGTCAGGGACACTTTGGGACTTTGGGACAGCAACGGTGGGCCTGAGGACGAGGAAGGGAAGGAAGGACCCACTGGAGTGTCAGGACTTGGGAGTTAGGAGTGGACAGAATGAGAGGGATACAGATGTAAGTGATGGGGGCTTCTCTCGGGTCTGTGCTGGTTCTGCGCCTCACCTGCTGTTTGTGGCAGCCCTGCCAGGGAGGCGTCGGCCATTGCCCCGTCTTCCAGATGAAGATACTAAGGTTCAGAGAGGTCCTATGACTTGGCTGAGGCCCCACAGCTCAGGAGAGGCCGAGCCAGGGAGGCCCCTCCCTGCTCGCGTTTGAGGGACAGCAGTGGTGACTGCCACAACTGACGGTGTCGCCCCGGGCACTCAGAACTCTGTCTCCTCCCTCTGGCCTTCGGACGACTGTCCCGCCATTATTCTCATTTACAGTGGAGAGGCAGCGGCTCCCCTAAGAGCCCATCTCTAGGGTGCGGGAGGGCTGAGATGTGAGCCCTGTTCCTAAGCCTTGTGCAGCTCAACGCTGCCAGCTGCAGGAGATTAAAGATGCCGCCCTGTTACCCCCTCCACCCGGACACAGGCGCTTACATTCTGCACAGGAAGCCCGCGGCTGGAAGGAATGGGGAGGGCTGTTCTGGGGGCAGGGAGAGGAGCGGGAGGCTTCCAGTTGCCGTGGTCCCCGGGCAGGGGGGCGGCTGTGATGCCAGATGCCATCTGCCGGCACGGATGGTGCCTGGCATCGGGGCTCCAGTGTCGGCTGGCTGCCTCTCCCCCACATGGGGGCTCCTGGCAACAAACTGGCCCCAGTTACCCTCAGCTACATCGTGTGCGGGGCCTGCGAAGCCTCGGAGCCGTGCCTGACTCAGAGGGGTGGCCGAGGGAGCCGGGCCTCGCTGCCCCAGCCTCTCCCGCGGGCAGGCCCACACGCTGCCGCAGGAAGGGCCAGGGGTCAGGCCTGTGAGACGAGAGCAGGTGTCAGAGTGGTGTGGGCCTCTGCAGCCTCCAGGTCTCAGCTCCAGCCCCGCGGTGGGCTGCCCGCCACTCCGCATGGCCAACGCAGGCATCAGCAACAGAAGTCACCCAGCCTGCATGGGAAGAGCTCACGTCCTGTGGCTGATGGGACCCACTTTGGCACAGATGACACAGACTTGGGGGACAAGGACGCCTCAGCAGTCCGAGGCAGAAGGGCTGGTCAGGGAGGACATTTGGGAGGAGGTGGCCTCGGATGAGAATGAAAACGTGGACGTGCGTGCTTGCGTGCTAAGTTGCTTTAGTCGTGTCTGATTCTTTGTGACCCTGTAGACTGTAGCCCACCGGGCTCCTGTGTCCGTGGGAGTCTCCAGGCAAGCATACGGGACGCCTGTTTAGACTGTAAAAGCCCACCGGTTTGCTCGCGTTTGAGGGACAGCAGTGGTGACTGCCACAACTGACGGTGTCGCCCCGGGCACTCAGAACTCTGTCTCCTCCCTCTGGCCTTCGGACGACTGTCCCGCCATTATTCTCATTTACAGTGGAGAGGCAGCGGCTCCCCTAAGAGCCCATCTCTAGGGTGCGGGAGGGCTGAGATGTGAGCCCTGTTCCTAAGCCTTGTGCAGCTCAACGCTGCCAGCTGCAGGAGATTAAAGATGCCGCCCTGTTACCCCCTCCACCCGGACACAGGCGCTTACATTCTGCACAGGAAGCCCGCGGCTGGAAGGAATGGGGAGGGCTGTTCTGGGGGCAGGGAGAGGAGCGGGAGGCTTCCAGTTGCCGTGGTCCCCGGGCAGGGGGGCGGCTGTGATGCCAGATGCCATCTGCCGGCACGGATGGTGCCTGGCATCGGGGCTCCAGTGTCGGCTGGCTGCCTCTCCCCCACATGGGGGCTCCTGGCAACAAACTGGCCCCAGTTACCCTCAGCTACATCGTGTGCGGGGCCTGCGAAGCCTCGGAGCCGTGCCTGACTCAGAGGGGTGGCCGAGGGAGCCGGGCCTCGCTGCCCCAGCCTCTCCCGCGGGCAGGCCCACACGCTGCCGCAGGAAGGGCCAGGGGTCAGGCCTGTGAGACGAGAGCAGGTGTCAGAGTGGTGTGGGCCTCTGCAGCCTCCAGGTCTCAGCTCCAGCCCCGCGGTGGGCTGCCCGCCACTCCGCATGGCCAACGCAGGCATCAGCAACAGAAGTCACCCAGCCTGCATGGGAAGAGCTCACGTCCTGTGGCTGATGGGACCCACTTTGGCACAGATGACACAGACTTGGGGGACAAGGACGCCTCAGCAGTCCGAGGCAGAAGGGCTGGTCAGGGAGGACATTTGGGAGGAGGTGGCCTCGGATGAGAATGAAAACGTGGACGTGCGTGCTTGCGTGCTAAGTTGCTTTAGTCGTGTCTGATTCTTTGTGACCCTGTAGACTGTAGCCCACCGGGCTCCTGTGTCCGTGGGAGTCTCCAGGCAAGCATACGGGAGTGGGTCGCCATGTCCTTCTCCGGAGGATCTTCCCGATCCAGGAAACGTCTCCTGCACTGGCAGGCGTTCTCTACCGCTAGCAGCACCTGGGAAGCCCGAACACGTGGACAGGCAGAGCAGAAGGCAGGGGCATCCAGGAAGGGGGCACCGCCACCGGCAGAAGTGCAGAGGCAGGAAAGAAGGGGCGAGAGGCAGGTCCTGCCAAGGGTATGCGCAGGCTGGAGCCTGAGGTCAGAGGAGGTGAATGCCACCCAGTGAGTGAGACAGGAGCACAGAAAATCCTGTTACTGAGGACGATAAGAAGCAGCAGTGGCCAGACAGGTTGTCAGGCCCTCGTGCTTGATTCACCGAACCTTTGTGAGAACCTCAGAAGAAAAGCGTCATTATCATTCCTGTGTGAAACAGAAGGAAACTGAGGCTCAGAGACGAAAGGACTTGCCCACGTCACACAGCATGACTGGCACCGTGCAGCCGGGAGTGAGACGAGAGCCTGGCTCTCGCTCCTCCTCGGCCGTTCTAGGAACCGCCAGCAGCATGTGACTTAGCGTTCCGCGGAGGTGACCTGTTCATTCATTCAAGTCAGCTTGAAGCACTTGGTGTGCCGGTCCGGTGTTGGGCCCTGGAGATCTCCAGGGAACGAAGGCCCTGCCCTCCTGGAGCTGCTCTCAGGCCCCCCGGGAGGAGGAGGGAAGCAAGGACTTGGTTTGTTGGACTGGCGCTGGTGCCCCAGGCTGCCCTGGAGAAGGGCGGTCTTCCAGCAGGGCTGGATCTTCTGCTTCTCGGCCCGCCTTGAGGGGGTTTTATGTTTGTTTTTCGGCTGCACTGAGCCTTTGTTGGTTTGTGCGGGCTTTCCCTAGTTGCGGAGAGCAGGGGGCTACTCTTTGTTGTCTAGTGTGGGCTTCTCATTGGAGTAGCTTCTCATGTTGCAGCGCGTGGGCCCTAGGACTCATGGGCTCAGGAGCTGTAGCTCTGATTCCATCCTCAGCATGTGGAGTCTTCCCTGAGCAAGGACTGAACGCGTGTCCCCTGCGCTCGTAGGTGGACACCAGGGAAGTCTGAGGATTTTTGTTTCTTTGTTTTGTTACATCTCTTTGTTTTTATTTATTTATTTTTGGCTGCAGCCTGTGGGATCTTGGTTCCCCAACCAGGGATTGAACTGGCGCACATGCATTGGGTGCATGGAGTCCTAACCCCTGGGCTACTGGGAAAGTCTCCACCCTTGAGGTTTTATCTGAGCCTCCCTGTTGACTCCGATGATAAAGAATCTGCCTGAAATGCAGGAGACCCAGGTTTGATCCCTGGGTTGGGAAGATCCCCTCGCGAAGGAAATGGCAATCCGCTCCCATATGCTTGCCTGAAGAATCCCATGGACAGAGGAGCCTTGAAGGCTACAGTCCAGGGGGCCCCAAAGAATCTGACATGGCTGAGCGACTAACACACAGACACTTCTGGGAGCTGGGGCCTTTGAGGTCAGTCAGCCACCCTAGCCTACCCTCTGTCCCTGGAGTTCACTCTGGGGGGATGCGGATAACTCGCATGGGCTTCCTGGAGGAGGCTGCTGATGTCCAGAGAAATGAGGGCTCTTTAAGATGGAAGAAAGCTGAGTGAGTGGGGAGGGATACTGGGGATGGAAGGAGCGAGCAGGGCTGAGGGGACGGGGAAAGAGAAGCAGAAGTGAACAGGGCGCCCCCGAGGTCCAGGCGAGGCGTCCGGATGCCTGCCTTGGGCCCCACCAGAGGGTGGTGACGTCCCTGCCCTTCCCCAAGGGGAAGACCGCGTAGAGCAGGGGCTTCCCTGGAGGTCCAGTGGCTCAGAATCCCATCTCCCAGGGCAGGGACTGGGAGCGCCGACCCTGGTCAGGGGAAAGAGACCCCACATGCTTCGACTAAGAGGTCGATGCCCCAACTGAAGACCCCACATGCTGCAGTGAAGGTCGAAGGTCCTGTGTGTCCTAGCTAAGACCCTCGCAGACAGTCAAAGAAACACACGAACATGTTTGAGAAGGACAGGTCGGGTGCCCCACACCTGGGAGCTCCAGGGACACAGCCCAGCTCCTTCCAGCGGCGTGACCCCAGGCAGTCACGCTACCTCTCTGAGCCTCAGTTTCCTCATCTGGAAGCCGAGGCTTCTCAAGTTGCAACAAGAATTAAAAAGAGGGCTCACGTGTGAGGTGCCTAGCACAGAGCACAGCTCGCTGTGATCGTTGGTGCATCTACCGTGCGGGGAGGAAAGCCCCAGGCTTTCAGCATGCCCTCCCTGCCTCCCTGAGATCTGCGACCTCCTTGGGTTCCATCCCAGACCCCAGCCAACCCCACCTGGCCAGACAGATGTTTACCACACAGCTGTCCTGTCCCTGCAGGTGTCCTGTCGGGGACACAGAGGAAGGGTTTGCTCCTCCCTCCCAGAGGACCAGGTGATGGATGATCGGTGGGGTGCTTGCCTGAAGAATCCCATGGACAGAGGAGCCTTGAAGGCTACAGTCCAGGGGGCCCCAAAGAATCTGACATGGCTGAGCGACTAACACACAGACACTTCTGGGAGCTGGGGCCTTTGAGGTCAGTCAGCCACCCTAGCCTACCCTCTGTCCCTGGAGTTCACTCTGGGGGGATGCGGATAACTCGCATGGGCTTCCTGGAGGAGGCTGCTGATGTCCAGAGAAATGAGGGCTCTTTAAGATGGAAGAAAGCTGAGTGAGTGGGGAGGGATACTGGGGATGGAAGGAGCGAGCAGGGCTGAGGGGACGGGGAAAGAGAAGCAGAAGTGAACAGGGCGCCCCCGAGGTCCAGGCGAGGCGTCCGGATGCCTGCCTTGGGCCCCACCAGAGGGTGGTGACGTCCCTGCCCTTCCCCAAGGGGAAGACCGCGTAGAGCAGGGGCTTCCCTGGAGGTCCAGTGGCTCAGAATCCCATCTCCCAGGGCAGGGACTGGGAGCGCCGACCCTGGTCAGGGAACGAGACCCCACATGCTTCGACTAAGAGGTCGATGCCCCAACTGAAGACCCCACATGCTGCAGTGAAGGTCGAAGGTCCTGTGTGTCCTAGCTAAGACCCTCGCAGACAGTCAAAGAAACACACGAACATGTTTGAGAAGGACAGGTCGGGTGCCCCACACCTGGGAGCTCCAGGGACACAGCCCAGCTCCTTCCAGCGGCGTGACCCCAGGCAGTCACGCTACCTCTCTGAGCCTCAGTTTCCTCATCTGGAAGCCGAGGCTTCTCAAGTTGCAACAAGAATTAAAAAGAGGGCTCACGTGTGAGGTGCCTAGCACAGAGCACAGCTCGCTGTGATCGTTGGTGCATCTACCGTGCCGGGGGAGGGAAAGCCCCAGGCTTTCAGCATGCCCTCCCCTGCCTCCCTGAGATCTGCGACCTCCTTGGGTTCCATCCCAGACCCCAGCCAACCCCACCTGGCCAGACAGATGTTTACCACACAGCTGTCCTGTCCCCGCGGCAGGTGTCCTGTCGGGGACACAGAGGAAGGGTTTGCTCCCTCCCTCCCAGAGGACCAGGTGATGGATGATCGGTGGGGGTCCTTACCCTCCTGCAAGGCAGAGGCTGGGCGGCCTTGAGCTGGGCACTCTGATGAAGGTTTGTACAGGAGACACAGAGAAGGGCTGACACGGCCCTAGGGGACGGCATTTGAGGTGTGGGAAACTTGGGGTGTTGGTCCTCGAGATGGGATCCTCGGGCTTCCTCCTTAAAGGTGTCCGTTCCAGCAGCCACGTGCTCTCAGCAGTTACTGCGTGCCAGGCCCTGCTTCCCCGCGGGGGCCTCTCTGGGCCTCACCCCCCCTGCGCAGCAGGGACAGCCCCTTCGCCGACACAGACAGGATACTGAGAAGCAGGGTGGGAAATGACTTGCCCGAGTCTGTCTGTCCTCAGAGCCTGCCATTCCTAAGAAACTGTCAGGAGGAAAAGGGGGTGAGTTTTTCTGCAGGGCTCCCGAGGCCTCTGGCAAGGAGGTGAGCTTTGATTCGGTACAGGCAAGAGTTTCCAGTAGGTGAAGCTGTTCTGTGATATGTACGTAGTGAGCACCCCATCCTTAGAGGCATTTAAGCAGAGAGAGTGGAGATTGGGTTGATGATGTCAGAGCTCCCTTCCAGCTTGACTGTGGGCCATGAGGTGGCAGAGAAGAGTCAGGAGGGGTGGTTCTGTGTCTAGGTGAGGACTTGTCAGATGAAGACCAGTGGACACAGGGCAGAGGAAGGGGTGGGTCTGAAGTCCTTGTCGAGAGAGAATGGGCAGGATGTGATGAATAAGGTACGAGTGAGTCACGTATTCTCCTGGGCAATTCTTTGGGGGTAGCCCGTTGCCCTTGGGAACAGCCAGATGCCAGGGGTCTCTGGAGGCAGCTGGCCTGGTCAGCGGTAGACAGGGGCAGTCGAATGTGTGGCTGGAGAATGGAGCAGGATCAGAGAAGCAAGTGGAACCTTGGGACTTTGGCTGGGTCCTTTGACGGCCCCAGAGGCAGAGGACCGCCACATGCAAGCAGGCCAAGCTGAGCTGCTGCGGTGTGGACCAGCCTCAGGGAGGTCATTGCTGACCCCCTTAGGAGGAGGCTCCAGTAGTCTGGAGGCCCCAGCCTGGTGAGGAGCCTGATTCCCCTGCAGGTGTCCTGTCGGACACAGAGGAAGGGTTTGCTCCCTCCTCCCAGAGGACCAGGTGATGGATGATCGGTGGGGGTCCTTACCCTCCTGCAAGGCAGAGGCTGGGCGGCCTTGAGCTGGGCACTCTGATGAAGGTTTGTACAGGAGACACAGAGAAGGGCTGACACGGCCCTAGGGGACGGCATTTGAGGTGTGGGAAACTTGGGGTGTTGGTCCTCGAGATGGGATCCTCGGGCTTCCTCCTTAAAGGTGTCCGTTCCAGCAGCCACGTGCTCTCAGCAGTTACTGCGTGCCAGGCCCTGCTTCCCCGCGGGGGCCTCTCTGGGCCTCACCCCCCCTGCGCAGCAGGGACAGCCCCTTCGCCGACACAGACAGGATACTGAGAAGCAGGGTGGGAAATGACTTGCCCGAGTCTGTCTGTCCTCAGAGCCTGCCATTCCTAAGAAACTGTCAGGAGGAAAAGGGGGTGAGTTTTTCTGCAGGGCTCCCGAGGCCTCTGGCAAGGAGGTGAGCTTTGATTCGGTACAGGCAAGAGTTTCCAGTAGGTGAAGCTGTTCTGTGATATGTACGTAGTGAGCACCCCATCCTTAGAGGCATTTAAGCAGAGAGAGTGGAGATTGGGTTGATGATGTCAGAGCTCCCTTCCAGCTTGACTGTGGGCCATGAGGTGGCAGAGAAGAGTCAGGAGGGGTGGTTCTGTGTCTAGGTGAGGACTTGTCAGATGAAGACCAGTGGACACAGGGCAGAGGAAGGGGTGGGTCTGAAGTCCTTGTCGAGAGAGAATGGGCAGGATGTGATGAATAAGGTACGAGTGAGTCACGTATTCTCCTGGGCAATTCTTTGGGGGTAGCCCGTTGCCCTTGGGAACAGCCAGATGCCAGGGGTCTCTGGAGGCAGCTGGCCTGGTCAGCGGTAGACAGGGGCAGTCGAATGTGTGGCTGGAGAATGGAGCAGGATCAGAGAAGCAAGTGGAACCTTGGGACTTTGGCTGGGTCCTTTGACGGCCCCAGAGGCAGAGGACCGCCACATGCAAGCAGGCCAAGCTGAGCTGCTGCGGTGTGGACCAGCCTCAGGGAGGTCATTGCTGCCAAGGGGGTCGCTCCCATTAGGAGGAGGCTCCAGTAGTCTGGAGGCCCCAGCCTGGTGAGGAGCCTGATGCAGGTGGTCCGTCTGAACTCCGTGGCTGGGAGTGGGGGGTGGCAGCCCCACCATGTCAGTCTCCCCAGGGAAGGGGGTAGGTGTGCTCGAGGCGGGGCGTCCCCAGAGCCTCCCCCCACCTCCAGTCCTGAGCGCTGAGTTATGCTAAACTCAGTTGGCCGGGAACCACCGACGGGCGATGGGCGGGATGGGCCCCTCCTTCAGGAGCGACTAGGCGTGGGCCAGGAAAAAAGAGGGAGGCACGGGGCTAGGCGGGCCCGTTTCTCAGGCGCCGCGCAGGGCGCCGTTCAGAATCCAGCGGAAGCCAGCCTGGCTTGGGGCGATTCCCGGGGCGGCCGGGGCCTGCGGGTGCCTCCGTCTGGACTCCGGGGGGCCGCGTCCTGTCGCGGGCCCTCGCCGGGGGCGGGCAGGAGAGCGCCTGCCCTTAAGCCCAGGTTAGAGACTGCAGGTTTTGAACTTTCTGCAGGTCTGAAAAGAGCAGCCCCCTCGGGGCCAGTGACCACGGCCTCCTCCCCTCCGCCCGCAGCCCGGGCCCTAGGTTTCCCCCAAGCGCCGGCCGACCCTCCTGCCCCGCCACGGGCCGCGGGGTGGGGCGCCCCGCGCTCCCCGCGCTCCCCGCGAGCGCAGCCCCTCGCCGCCCCAGCCGGCACGCCGATGGTACGTCCCGGCCCGCCCAGGTGGTAGCGCCCGCGCCGGCCTACCGTAATTCCCCTACCACCCGCGCCCCCGCCGGCGCCGAGCGGACCGAGCCCGCCCGGCGGTGCCGGTGCCCTTCGCCCTACAGGCCCTCGGAGCTTTGGCAGCCTTGACCCGAGCCCCCAGCTCCTGGGGAGGAGACCCATGTCCTCAGGTGAGTCCCACAGGGAGTTCGGACGGGGGCGGGTCCGGGAGCCAAGACTCCCCCTGAATTAATTGACAGAACCCTGGGTGGAGGGTCCAACCCCGTCCTGGGCCTGCGGGTGGCCGTCGATGGGCGCCCCTGGCTCTGCTTCCACTTCCTTGAGGGCGGAGTGGGCTCCAGCGACCGCGCCCACAGTGACTCTAGGGTGGGGTCGGCTGGGAGGAATGGCCGTGAGGAGCCTGTCTGGCCCCACCCCTGGTGTGGGGGCTGCTGGTGGGGCGAGGGGTTGCGCAGGGGCTTTGGCGCGACCCGGTGGGGCGATTTCGGCGCCCTTGCCCTGCCTGGGTGTGTGCGTTGGCCGGGGGGAAGAGTCCGCTCGAAACGGCAGGGGGCGCGCAAGGCTGCACCTCGGGCCACCTGGCCTGGCCTGCTGGGGGAGGGGTCAGGCAGAGCACCCCAGAGATCCTGGCCTGCTCAGATGAGACTGAGGGCGTGGAGACCCAGGGGCCCGGAGCCTGCCGACCGCTCCGCCTCCTTCCCCAGCCTTGGGGGCTCTGGGAGGATTTCTTTCGCCGTGCCTCTGCCCTTTGTCAGAGTCCAGACAGACATCAGGATCCAGGCGCCATCCCTCGATGAGGATTCTAGAGAACTGCCAGTGACATCTTTGCACATGTGGGGAAGGGCAGGGGTAGGTGAGCCCCAGAAGAGGTGTGCAGCCAGGCCCGTGCCCTCTCCCCCACTCCTTCCCGAGGAACCTTTTGTGTGGCTCCGGTGCCCGGGGAAGGTGCAGGCTGCCGGGCTGGGGTCCTGGGCTCCAGGACCTGGCGCATCTGGGCAGGGCCTGGTAGGGGCCACGTTCAGGGACCACAGCCTCTCCTCTTCCGCCTGGCCCTGACCAGTCCCAGCTCGTCGGCTCCCGGGGAGGCAGAGGCCTCACCGTCTTCTGGGGTTGGTGTGCGGCCGGCCTGTGGAGAGGTTCTCTGACCCCTGCCGTCTGCCCAGCACAGGGCAGGGCCTTAGAGCAGGCTCTGCCTCCTGGTGGACCCCAGAACCCAAGGACGAGGAGAGAGGCCCAGGCCTAGGGGAAGGGAGAGGCCAGGTGGGCCGTTGGGAGCAGGAGAGCAGGCAGGCGGAGCGGGCTCCTCCCTGGCTGGCCTGCCCACGCATGCAGCCTCCAGCCCTGGGTTTCCGAGGTGCCAGATGGGGCCTTGGAGCTGGGAGGCTCTTAGCGGAGCTTCGCTCGGGTAGGGAGCCCCTGGGGCGAAGGTGTCCTCCTGGCCAGGGACCTTCTGGCTCCAGGCCAGTCTCCTATGGACAGAGCACAGAGCTGGCCTCAGACTGTGGCCCAGACCTGGGACCTCTCCTCTCCCACTGCAGACCTGGCAGCGGCCCCAACCCGCTGATGGGGAGGGGATGCCCACAGGCCCCTCTGTTCTGGGGCTGGGGAGGTGGGGCGGGGCGGGAGTGGGAGGGGGGCTCCTGCCTTGGAGACTCCATTATTCATCAGACCCGGCATCTGGTTTCTGGCTATCAGTTTCAACAAGCCAGTCCTGACTCACAAGCCTGGAGCCGGGCTGGGCTGGGGAGGGCCCCCTCCTCAGGGCCGGGACCCTTTGGGCCTGTGCTTGGGCAGTTTCACCTCCCTTGTGTAGAGAGGACATGGGAACCTCGGAGCCCGGCGAGGCTCCTCCCGCCCAGGGCAGGGGTGCTTCCTCGCTTGCTCCACAGGCTCCTTGACCCTGCACTCCTGGCCTTGGGACAGCAGGGCCCTGCCCTCAGAGGCCAGCCCCAGCCCTGGATGGTGGACCCAAGCAGGAGCGTGACTCAAGGTGGCCAGGGCCTGGTCCCTCAGGTGACCTCTGGGGACCTGTCTAGGCCCAGCCCTGAAGGTCTCTGATCGATGCAACCTGGCTACCCCAGGGCACTGGGCGCGGGGATCTGCCCTGTCCCCCGGGCGTGGACCTCAAGTCCCTGCTATTCAAGCCATCGCTTGGCTGGTCTTCATGTCCCCACGGCTCTCTGTTTTTGAGGGACACAGAGACTGTTCCAGTGGGCATCTGCTGCTAGAACAAATCAGTTTTCCTTTCCAAACCTCAACGTCTTTGTTGAATGCAGATAGGAACAGTATCTCCTCCTTATGGTCTCCGAGAAGAGTGAGCATGCTGCAGCACAGGCCTGGCGCTCAGGAGGGCTCAGAGATTGACCTGGGGCAGCCACAGGGCTGGGGGGCCCGGGCCTAGGCTTTGAGGTAGAAACTGATCTGCCTGGGGCAAACAAGCCGAGGCCGTGGATGCTGGGGGCTGGAGAGAAGCCGTGCACAGGGCGTGAGGGAAGCTTTTGTTGACCGCTGGAAGGGATGTCCTGGCCGAGACCTTGCTGGCCTCAGTGGCCCTCTCTGGCACCGAGTCCCTCCTCCTGCCTTCATTCATCCATTCGTCATCTCGTCTACACTGAGCACCTGTGGCGGCCAGAACTGTTCCAAGAGCCAGGGGTGAAGCCTGGGCCGGACAGCCAAGACGGCCGGCCTCTGGAGGGAGTCATCGAGCAGGGAAAAGTGCTAAGCAAGAAGTGAAGACAGAAAATATATTTTTTTTAATTTTACTTTTTACTTTTACAGTGTTTTGTTGTTTATAGATAAGTATAATCCCAGATTAGTCATAGGTATATCCCTGGCTCCCATTCCTCCTCCACCCCTCTCCTAGTCCCTACCGCACCCCCGTCCCATCCCTCCAGGCCGTCGCACAGCACCCCTGCAGGATCCCCTGTTCCCACAGCGCAATGACAATAGCTATCTTTTTCACGTATGATAGTATAGGTTTCCATGTTACTCCCTCTATGCCTCCCACCCCATGTTCATTCCCCACAATGTCCATACGTCTGTCTGTTCTCTGTTAGTTTTTCCAGCGCTTCACTGCGTGTGTTATCATTACCATCCTACTAGATTCCATATATATGTGTTAGTATACTATACTTGTCTTTCTCTTTTTGACTTACTTCACTTTTTATGATAGGTTCTAGCTCCATCCACCTCATTAGGAATGATTCTTCTGCATTTCTTTCTATAGCTGAGTAGTACTCCATTGTATATATGTACCAGAGCTTTTGTATCCATTCGTTCGTCGATGGACATCTAGGTTGCTTCCATGTTCTAGCTATTGTATAGAGTGCTGCAATGAACATTGGGGTACAGGTGCTTCTTTCAGTTTTGATTTAATCAGGATATAAGCCTAAGAGTGGGATTGCTGGGTCATAGGGTGCTTCTATTTTTAGTTTTTTTAAGGAATCGCCATACTGTGTTCCACAGCGGCTGTCAATTAGCAGTAATCACGCCTCGGATATACCTCACGGGCTAAGATACTACTACTGCGCAAAGCTCAGAAAATACTTTCAGGTCATAGTATTAATAGATGCTTTGGAGGAGATGATTCAGTTTAAGGGCTGGAGAGTTCCAGGGTAAGGGGATGTTTATTTGGAGAGAAGAGTAATGGCCTCCTTGGAGAGGTAGCGTTTTTTAAGGGGCCCAGCGCCAGCCGTTGGAAAGATGAGGGCGACCTGGTGTTCTGAGTGCTCGGTGAGTTGTAGGGATAAGGGAAGGCACGAGGCATGGGGCAGCCCGCCCGGTGGAGCCCGCCAGGGGCAAGGTAGGAGCCAGGCCACACTTGGGGTTTTCTTTAGAGCAAGATGGGGAGCCACGGGAGGGCTTGGGGGGAGTGACAGGGACTGGTTTTCAGAAGACGTGCCTGTGGTGTGGACAGGATTCCTCAGGATATGGGAGGAAACAGCGGCGACCTGGATAGATTGCTGCTCCCGTGAGACCTTCAGAGACCCTCTCGCCCCACAGAACCAGACTGGGGGGAGCTGGCTGGGCGATGGGGCTGATGCCGCAGTCCTCCTTCCCCGTGAGTGCAGAGGCGCGCTCCGGGGAGGCCCTTCCAGAACCCCGAGTCAGGAGGGGAGGCCCTTCCAGAACCCCGAGTCAGGAGTAGCCGTCAGTGCTGCCTGTGAGCTGTGGCGTCACTTCGCTCGCTCTCGAGGAGCGCGGGTCCCAGCGCCCGCCTGCGCCCCCAGGGGGTGAGGGGCAAGGCGCTTGGACGACCGACCGTGGGGACCCGGCACCTCCCCGCGCTCCCGGTCCCCGCGCTCCGGCTCTGAGGAGCGCCCCTGGCGGCAGGGCGCCGGCAGCGCTCGCGGGGCGCGGAGCCGGGGCGCGGGGCGCGGGGGGCCCCGGCGTGGAGCCGCGAGGGCTGCGCCGCGCCGCGAGGCTGCCCCGACGCGCCTCGCGCTCCTCCCGGGGGCTCCCCGGGGCGCGCCCTCTCCGCCCCGCGCACCTGCCTTCCGCCGGCCGCCTCCACGGGAGCCCCCAGCCGCCTCTGCGCCTCCGCCCAGCCTGGGCAGTGGGAGCGGGGGCGCCCCGGGCTCGGGCTCCGAGGCAGGGGTCTCTTGGGTGGCGCGCTGGCTCTAAAATGAGCCGCAGAGAGGCCCCGGGGAGCCAGCCGGCTGTGTGGCGGGGACTGACAGCCTGGGGTCGGAGCAGAGACGGATCCTCTCGGGGCTGGGCTGGGAGCGGTCTGGGGACCGGAGGGAAATGCGTCCCTGGCCCCGGCCCCTCTTCTGCGCCCAGCATGGAGGAAGCCCCCTCCTGGGAGGGAGAAGGGGCCCGGCGCGCTGAGGCTCTGGGGCGGGGGTCGGCCAGGGGGACCTCCTGTGCCCCGCGGTGGGCGTTGGGGGTGGGGTGGAGGGCACAGCAAAGGGGGGCGCCCGCGGCACTGGGAGGGGCCGGGTTCCGCAGTCAAGGCGAGGGGGCTGTCACCGGCGGGCCGCCCTGCCCCCAGCATCCAAGGAGGTCCCCGGTGGGGAGGAAGTCCGGGAGGGACTCTCCGAGCCCCGGACCTCTGTGCTGGGGGTGGGGGCTGGGAATCGAGCGGGGCTGAGGGCGGGAGGGTGTTCCCCGCCCCCCCCCCCGGGGTCCCCCGGCGCGCTCCGCGGGCGGGCGCGGCCGCACAATGGCAGGAAGCGGGGCTCCGCGCTTTGTCCGGCGGGCGGCGCAGACCGCCGCTTCCTCCGGCCGCCATGGGGACGGGACCCGGCGTCTCCGGGCGCCGCGCGGCCTCCAGGCCGAACCCCGGGCTGCCCTCCCGGGGCTCCGAGCCTGGCTGGGCGGGGGATCGCGGCCGCGACGGGGAAGGCCAGGTACGGGCGCGGGGACCGGGCGGGGAGGCCGGGGCGGGTGCTCTCCGCCTCCCGCGCGCGCGCGTCTCTAAGCGGATCCGGCACTCGGCGGCCCAGCCCCTGCCCGGGGAGCGCAGCGCTGCGGTGCGGCGTCGGGGGAGGCGGTGAGGGGCTGGGGCCTTGAGATGCGGCCCCCTACCGTGGCACCAAGGGGGCCGGGAGCGGAGGGGACCGCCAAACCCTGGCCTTTGTGTCTGGGGCTGACTCCGGACACACCTGTGGGTCCCAGGCCCTGTACTGAGCCACCCTCCCCCTCCTTCCTCCGCCCAGGCCCTGCCCACACCCCTCCCACTCCTGCCTCTGGCCACCACCCTGGTGTGGCCGGGAAGACCGAGTTCTCCACGCCCCGCCCCTGTGGGGGTCAGCCTTGACTGTGCTCCCCAGGGCCCAGCCGCCTCTGTTCCTTGTACAGTTACGGCCCCTTCTCTGCCTTTGGAGATGCGGGGTGACCAAGCCATTCCATTGGAGCCGCTCTCGCCTCTTTGGCCTGAGTCCTGAGGACCTTTGGCCCTGGATCCCGCTGCCTTTCCCTGGCTGGCAGGGGTGCTCCTGCCTTCCGAGGATGGGCACGGGGCAGCAGGGGGGCGGGCAGTAGACTCTAGGCCTGAGAGAAGAGGTCCAGGAGTCTGGCTTTGGGAAGGGGTGGCCCGGATTTAGTGCTGGGATGACCCTGACCCGGGAGGGAGCACTGGAGACCCTGGGGCTTGGGGATGGAGGTGTGAGGAGGGGTGGGAAGCGCACAGTGTGGGCTGGGCCCACCTCGGTCAGCCTCAGGCTCCCTCCCTGGGGCTTCTCAGAACTTCCTCCTTAACCAGACCCCTTGAATACGCCTCTGCTTCAGAGCCTGGCCTGAAGCTCACGTCACCCTGGTGTCCTGAGCCTGCGGCCTCTTGGGAGGATGGAAGCAGAAGAGGCCAGCCCCCAGCTGGGCTCCTGTCCTTCTCACTAGCACTAGGGTCCGGGCTCATTTCCTTCTCTGCTGGATCTCCCTGACCCAGGGATCGTCTCCTGCGTTGGCGAGTGGATTCTTTACCACTAGCGCCACCTGGGGAGCCTCTCTACTAGTTCCTACATTCCGTTAGTATTTCCTTAGTGACAATCATACGCCACACAATGGTGTTATAGGTATTATAAGAGGAATGGCAACCCACTCCAATAGTCTTGTTTGGAAAAGTCCATGGACAGAGGGGCCTGGTGGCCTACAGTTCATGGGGTCACAGAGTCGGACACGACTGCGGTGCGGCGTCGGGGAGGCGGTGAGGGGCTGGGGCCTTGAGATGCGGCCCCCTACCGTGGCACCAAGGGGGCCGGGAGCGGAGGGGACCGCCAAACCCTGGCCTTTGTGTCTGGGGCTGACTCCGGACACACCTGTGGGTCCCAGGCCCTGTACTGAGCCACCCTCCCCCTCCTTCCTCCGCCCAGGCCCTGCCCACACCCCTCCCACTCCTGCCTCTGGCCACCACCCTGGTGTGGCCGGGAAGACCGAGTTCTCCACGCCCCGCCCCTGTGGGGGTCAGCCTTGACTGTGCTCCCCAGGGCCCAGCCGCCTCTGTTCCTTGTACAGTTACGGCCCCTTCTCTGCCTTTGGAGATGCGGGGTGACCAAGCCATTCCATTGGAGCCGCTCTCGCCTCTTTGGCCTGAGTCCTGAGGACCTTTGGCCCTGGATCCCGCTGCCTTTCCCTGGCTGGCAGGGGTGCTCCTGCCTTCCGAGGATGGGCACGGGGCAGCAGGGGGGCGGGCAGTAGACTCTAGGCCTGAGAGAAGAGGTCCAGGAGACCGGCTTGGGGAAGAGTCGGACCGGATTTAGTGCTGGGATGACCCTGACCCGGGAGGGAGCACTGGAGACCCTGGGGCTTGGGGATGGAGGTGTGAGGAGGGGTGGGAAGCGCACAGTGTGGGCTGGGCCCACCTCGGTCAGCCTCAGGCTCCCTCCCTGGGGCTTCTCAGAACTTCCTCCTTAACCAGACCCCTTGAATACGCCTCTGCTTCAGAGCCTGGCCTGAAGCTCACGTCACCCTGGTGTCCTGAGCCTGCGGCCTCTTGGGAGGATGGAAGCAGAAGAGGCCAGCCCCCAGCTGGGCTCCTGTCCTTCTCACTAGCACTAGGGTCCGGGCTCATTTCCTTCTCTGCTGGATCTCCCTGACCCAGGGATCGTCTCCTGCGTTGGCGAGTGGATTCTTTACCACTAGCGCCACCTGGGGAGCCTCTCTACTAGTTCCTACATTCCGTTAGTATTTCCTTAGTGACAATCATACGCCACACAATGGTGTTATAGGTATTATAAGAGGGAATGGCAACCCACTCCAATAGTCTTGTTTGGAAAAGTCCATGGACAGAGGGGCCTGGTGGCCTACAGTTCATGGGGTCACAGAGTCGGACACGACTGAGCCCATATGCTGGATTGATTTAAAAACAAGATGGCGGTGCAGAACCAGGGACTTGAGCTGGAAGGGTCCCAGAGAACTCCCCCCATCCCGTCCCCAACAGAACACCCACAACCTGGCACAGCTCCCGCCTTGTCACCCCTCCACCACCGTGAGGCCAGGGCCTGAGCAGATGGTCGGTGCGCAGCCCCACTGCCCAGTGCCAAGCCTGGCATCAGAGAAACGACGCTGTCAGGGAAGTCACTAGAGACTCGGAAGGGGTCTGGGTGGCGCGCCTGGGGCAGGCTGGCTCTCAGGCTGGACACAGAGGGCAAGGGGGCGGCAGAGCTGGCGCGCTGGCTGGCTCTGGGCCTCCGAGGGACGAAAGGACAAGCGATTTCTTTGGATGTGTCGTCGAGAGGAGATGCTCACAGCAGAGGATCCCGCGTCTGCAAAGCCCGGCTCTCTGTCAGGAGGGTGTGTGTGTCTGTGGGGTGGGGGGCGAGGGGGGGCGGGTAGATCAAAGAGCTTGCCTGGTGGCTCAGTTGGTAAAGCATCTGCCAGCAGTGCAGGAGACTCCTGTTAGATCTTGAGTTGGGAAGATCCCCTGGAGAAGGAATTGGCGACCCACTCCAGCGTGCTTGCCTGGAGAACCCTATGGCCCGAGGAGCCTGGTGGGCTACAGTCTCTGAGCTCTCAAGAGAGTCGGACACGACTGAGCAGCTAAACCGCCACCAGCAGATCAAGTGAAGATAAAAGCAGCTGTTCCAGCTGAGGGGGCCCTCGCCCGCGTCGAGACCCACGATCGCACTTGAACATCACTCAGGAAGGGGGTGGAAGTAGGGGTGCCTGGCACCCAGGCTGCTGTCGGGAATATGGGCCTTGATGCCCATGACCCACCCCCGGGAGCTGGTGGCCTCTGCCGCCTGCCCCCCGCCAACTGTCATTCCTGTGTCCGTATTCCTTTTTCTGTCCCGTGGAGGAGCGGAAGGAACACAGGAACCAAACAGCAAGCATCCAACTGCAATGCATTTCCTCTTGTCTCTGAAGCCCCCAGGCTGACCCAAAGCCAGCCCGCCCCCCTTCTCTCCCTTCTCCACTAGCCAAGACATGGGGTGCAGGTGGTGATGCGATCTGGAGCTTCATACCTTGGGTTCAAGTCCTGACTCCACTAGCCGTGGACCTTAAACAAGGGAGTTCACCTCTCTGAGCCTCACTTTCCTCTTCTGTAAAACAGTCCTAGCCCCTGCCTTCTGGGGCAAGGGGCCTTCAGTGCGGCTCTGGGCACACGACAATCATGTTGTAAATCCTCAGACATTTTCAGCTTCCCCTTCCCTCCTCTCTGGCCTCCTTCTCTGCCCTCTAGGCCATCCTCACCCTGTCTGTCATCTTCAAAATCCCTGATCGGGGGACTTCCCTGGTGGTTCAGTAGTTAGAGGCAGGGGGTCCAGGTTGCATTCCTGGTCAAGGAGCTTAGATCCCAGGTGCTGCAGCTAAGAGTTCACTTGCCACAGCTAAAAATTCCATGTGTCACAACTAAAGATCCCATGTGCGGGAACAAAGACCCGGCACACCAAATAAGTAAATATTAAAAAGATAATCCCTGGGGCTGCCTTCCACTGCAGGGGGCGCAGGTTGGATCCCCTGTGGAGAGGCTAAGATCGTCACACACGCTTTGGCCTGTAAAAGCAAAGCACAACGCAGAAGCAACATTGTAATACATTCAACAGAGGCTAAAGGAAATGCCCAGTCAGGCTCTCTCCTGCCGGATCTCCAGTGAGCCTCCATCAGGCTGTATAATGATGGAACCAGTCCTTACTGACCGGCTGGGACCACATCAGGCAGTGAACACAGCAGACCAAAAACTGCTGTCCCGGTAGAGCTGACAGGGTGTGGAAACAACAAAGTGAGACTCGGACTGGCTGCCAGTCTCAAGTGGAAGGTCTTAAGGAGAAAAGGCGGAGGCAGGGAGCGAATGTGGAGGAATGGAACCTTAGAAGGCGAAGATGGGCCCTTTTGAGTGAAGGTCTGCAGGTTCTTTCAGCGTCTGGGGAGAAAGCGTTTCAGGCTGAGAGATGAGCAGATGCCGAGGCTCAGGAGTGGGACATGTCTCGGAAGTGCCCTCTCTGCAGCCTCCTGGGGAGGATCCTTCCTGGCCTCTGGCGCCCCCGGGTGCTCCTCAGCATTCCCTAGCGTGTTGGTGCATCACGCCAGTCGCTGCCTGGGCCGTCACACGGCCTCCCATTCTGTGTCCCTCTCTGTGCCTCTTCTCCTCTTCTTAGGATACCGGGCATATGGTTACTCCATACTCCGTGCTGTGTGATTACAGACCCCATGACGACCTCAGCCCAATTAACGACATCTGTCACGATCCGCTTCCCAACAAGGTCTCGTTCTGTGGTGTTGTTAGGGCTGAACCTATGTGGGTTTTTTTTTTCAACTATTTATTTATTTGCTGCACCGCCTGGCTTGTGGGATCCTCGTTCCCCAACCTGGGCTTCCCTGGTAGCTCAGTGGTAAAAAAAAATCCACCTGCCAATTCAGGAGACGCGAGTTCAATTCTTGGGAGGCCCAAAGGGATAAATAGACACAACCAAATGTGAACCTTGATTGGATCCCATGTGAGGAAAAAAGATCTGTAAAGGACATTAGTGGGACACTTGTGAAATGCCCAGGTAGACTGTAGGTGGACGCAGTATCCTCCTTCAGTTTCCCGAGTGTGACTGCACCTAGAATTGCATGGGCTTGTGCACAAGCACGTCTGTGCTCCCGGGCCGTGTCAGGGGAGGGATCCTGAGCAGGGCGAGGGCAGCTTGAAGAGGGTGGGCGTGTCACTGGACTATTCTTACAACTTTCTGTAGGTTTGAAATGTTTTGAAACAAAAGGTCGGGGGTGGGGGGAAAGGAAAAAAAGGGTAATGGGAGGAAAGAAGAGGAAGTGGTGGGGATGGATGCCTGGCTTTCCAGAGTTCAGCTGTGGATGCAGCAGGGGCTGGAGAGATGGGTTGGTGTGCCCCTTGGAGTGATCCAGCGAGAGGGTGAATGCTGGGGGTCCCGCACTCCAGCCGGAGAGGTGGGCTCGGTGGAAGGCCGGCCCAGGAGAAGCGAGGGAATGGGCCCTTGAGTGAAGGTCTGCAGGTTCTTTCAGCGTCTGGGGAGAAAGCGTTTCAGGCTGAGAGATGAGCAGATGCCGAGGCTCAGGAGTGGGACATGTCTCGGAAGTGCCCTCTCTGCAGCCTCCTGGGGAGGATCCTTCCTGGCCTCTGGCGCCCCCGGGTGCTCCTCAGCATTCCCTAGCGTGTTGGTGCATCACGCCAGTCGCTGCCTGGGCCGTCACACGGCCTCCCATTCTGTGTCCCTCTCTGTGCCTCTTCTCCTCTTCTTAGGATACCGGGCATATGGTTACTCCATACTCCGTGCTGTGTGATTACAGACCCCATGACGACCTCAGCCCAATTAACGACATCTGTCACGATCCGCTTCCCAACAAGGTCTCGTTCTGTGGTGTTGTTAGGGCTGAACCTATGTGGGTTTTTTTTTTCAACTATTTATTTATTTGCTGCACCGCCTGGCTTGTGGGATCCTCGTTCCCCAACCTGGGCTTCCCTGGTAGCTCAGTGGTAAAAAAAAATCCACCTGCCAATTCAGGAGACGCGAGTTCAATTCTTGGGAGGCCCAAAGGGATAAATAGACACAACCAAATGTGAACCTTGATTGGATCCCATGTGAGGAAAAAAGATCTGTAAAGGACATT